>OY997262.1:444778072-445978072 GCA_963921465.1 Triticum timopheevii
ATCGTTTTGGGGTTATGCATTAGAGACAGCTGCATTCACGTTTAAAATAGGGCACCATCTAAATCCGTTGAGACGACACCGTATGAACTATGGTTTAGCAGTAAACCTAAGCTGTTGTTTCTTAAAGTTTGGGGCTGCGATGCTTATGTGAAAAAGTTTCATCCTGATAAGCTCGAACCCAAATCGGAGAAGTGCGTCTTCATAGAATACCCAAAGAAAATTGTTGGGTACACCTTCTATCACAGATCCGAAGGCAAGATATTCGTTGCTAAAATGGATCCTTTCCAGAGAAGGAGTTTCTCTCGAAAGAAGTGAGTGGGAGGAAAGTAGAACTTGATGAGGTAACTGTACCTGCTCCCTTATTGGAAAGTAGTTTATCACAGAAATTAGTTCCTGTGACAAATACACCAATTAGTGAGGAAACTAATGATATTGTTCATGAAACTTCAGATCAAGTTACTACAGAACCTCGTAGGTCTTCCAGAGTAAGATCCGCACCAGAGTGGTGTAGTAATCATGTTCTGGAAGTCATGTTACTAGACCATGATGAACCTACGAACTATGAGGAAGCGATGATGAGCCCAGATTCCGCAAAATGGCTAGAGGCCATGAAATCTGAGATAGGATCCATGTATGAAAACAAAGTATGGACTTTGGTTGACTTGCCCGATGATCGGCAAGCCATTGAGAATACATGGATTTTTAAGAAGAAGACTGACGCTGATGGTAATGTTACTGTCTATAAAGCTCGACTTATTGCGAAAGGTTTTCAACAAGTTCAAGGGGTTGACTACGATGAGACTTTGTCACCCGTAGCGATGCTTAAGTCTGTCCGAATCATGTTGGGTATTGCTGCATATCATGATTATGAAATTTGGCAAATGGATGTCAAGACTGCATTCCTTAATGGATTTATTAAAGAAGAGTTGTATATGATGCAACTAGAAGGTTTTGTCAATCCTAAAGGTGCTAACAAAATGTGCAAGCTCCAGCGATCCATCTATGGACTGGTGCAAGCATCTCGGAGTTGGAATATACGCTTCGATAAGTTGATCAAAGCATATAGTTTTATATGGACTTACGATGAAGCCTGTATTTACAATAAAGTGAGTGGGAGCACTACAGCCTTTCTGATTAGTATATGTGAGTGACATATTGTTGATCAGAAATGATGTAGAATTTTTCTGCAAAGCATAAAGGAGTGTTTTAAAGGAGTTCTTTAAAAAGAAAAGACCTCAGTAAAAGCTACTTACATATTGAGCATCAAGATCTATTGAGATAGATCAAGACGCTTGATAAAATTTTCAATGAGTACATACCTTGGCAAGATTTTGAAATAGTTCAAAATGGAACAGTCAAAGAAAGAGTTCTTGCCTGTGTTGCAAAGGTATGAAATTGAGTAAGACTCAAATCCCGACCACAACAGAAAATAGAAAGAGAATGAAAAGTCATTCCCTATGCCTCAGTCATAGGTTCTATAAAGTATGCTATGCTATGTACCAGACCTATTGTATACCTTGCTCTGAATTTGGCAAGGGAGTACAATAGTGATCTAAGAGTAGATCACTGGACATTGGTCAAGAATATCCTTAGTAAGGACTAAGGAGATGTTTCTCGATTATGGAGGTGATAAAAGAGTTTGTTGTAAAAGTTACATCAGTGCAAACTTTTACACTGATCCAGATGACTCTAAGTCTCAACCTGGATACATATTGAAAGTGGGAGCAATTAGCTAGAGTAGCTCCGTGCAGAGCATTGTGGACATAAAATATTTGCAAAATACATACGGCTCTGAATGTGACAGACCCGTTGACTAAACTTCTCTCACGAGCAAAACATGATCACACCTCAGTACTCTTTGGGTGTTAATCACATAGCAATGTGAACTAGATTATTGACTCTAGTAAACCCTTTGGATGTTGGTCACATGATGATGTGAACTATGGGTGTTAATCATATACAGATATGAATATTGGTGTTAAATCACATGGCGATGTGAACTAGATTATTGACTCTAGTGCAAGTGGGAGACTGAAGGAAATATGCCCTAGAGGCAATAATAAAGCTATTATTTATTTCCTTATTTCATGATAAATGTTTATTATTCATGCTAGAATTGTATTAACCGGAAACATGATACATGTGTGAATACATAGACAAACACATAGTCACTAGTATGCCTCTACTTGACTAGCTCATTGATCAAAGATGGTTATGTTTCCTGACCATAGACATGTGTTGTCATTTGATTAATGGGATCACATCATTAGGAGAATGATGTGATTGACATGACCCATTCTGTTAGCCTAGCACTTGATCGTTTAGTATACTGCTATTGCTTTCTTCATGACTTATACAAAGTTCCTACAACTATGAGATTGTGCAACTCCCGTTTACCGGAAGAACACTTTGTGTGCTACCAAACGTCACAACGTAACTGGGTGATTATAAAGGTGCTCTACAGGTGTTTCCGAAGGTACATGTTGAGTTGGCATAATTCGAGATTAGGATTTGTCACTCCGATCGTCGGAGAGGTATCTCTGGGCCCTCTCGGTAATACTCATCACCTAAGCCTTGCAAGCATGTAACTAATGAGTTAGTTATGAGATGACGTATTACGGAACGAGTAAAGAGACTTGCCGGTAACGAGATTGAACTAGGTATTGGATACCGACGATCAAATCTCGGGCAAGTAACATACCGATGACAAAGGGAACAAAGTATGATGTTATGCGGTTTGACCGATAAAGATCTTCGTAGAATATGTAGGAACCAATATGGGCATCCAGGTTCCGCTATTGGTTATTGACCGAGAATGGTTTTAGGTCATGTCTACATAGTTCTCGAACTCGTAGGGTCCGCACGCTTAACGTTTCGATGATAGTTTTATTATGAGTTTATAAGTTTTGATGTACCGAAGTTTGTTCGGAGTCCCAGATGTGATCACGGACATGACGAGGAGTCTCGGAATGGTCGAGACATAAAGATTGATATATTGGACGACTATATTCGGACACCGGAATGGTTCCGGGAGTTTTCGGAGAAAACCGGAGTACCGGAGGGTTACCGGAACCCCCCCGGGAAGTAATGGGCCTTGATGGGCCCTAGTGGAGAAAGAGAGGGGCCGGCCAGGGCAAGTGGCGCGCCCCCTCCCCTTGAGTCCGAATAGGACAAGGAAGGGGGGGGGGGGGCGCCCCCCTTGCCTTCCCCCTCTCCTACTCCTTCCTTCCCCCTCCCTCTTGGATTAGGAAAAGGAGGGGGGAAACCTACTTGGAGTAGGTTTCCCCCTCCTAGGGCGCGCCTCCCCTTAGGCCGACCCCTCCTCCCTCCCTCCTTTATATACGGGGGCGGGGGGCACCCCATAGACACACAAGTTGATCTACGGATCGTTCCTTAGCCGTGTGCGGTGCCCCCTTCCACCATATTCCACCTCGGTCATATCGTCGCGAAGCTTAGGCGAAGCCCTGCGCCGGTAGAACATCAAGATCGTCACCACGCCGTCGTGCTGACGGAACTCTCCCTCGACACTCGGCTGGATCGGAGTTCGAGGGACGTCATCGAGCTGAACGTGTGCTGAACTTGGAGGCTCCGTACGTTCGGTGCTTGGATTGGTCGATCGTGAAGTCGTACGACTACATCAACCGCGTTGTGCTAACGCTTCCGCTTACGGTCTACGAGGGTACGTGGACATACACTCTCCCCTCTCGTTGCTATATCATCACCATGATCTTGCGTGTGCGTAGGAATTTTTTTGAAATTACTACGTTACCCAACACTGGTAGGGTGAAATGTTCCATGAGAGTATCCCAAAGCAGATCTTTTTGATTCTTGTCGACATAAGTAACATCTGGACGTGGCTTTGCTGGCGCTCTCCATTCTTGAAGTTTGATCGGGAGTTGGTCCTTCACAAGAACTCCACACTGACGAACGAACTTGTCCGCAATCTTAGGCGCTAATGGTTTGCCAGTAGGGCCGCATGCCTCGATATTGTACTTTACGCCCGGCTTCAACTTTTTGTTCGGGCCTCGTTTCGTCCTTTTGCCTGAAGATTTGCTCGATCCGGATGGCTGAAAGAACAAAGATCGATTCGTTAATATATCTTCAAGTCATTTAAAACATGTGATGATCACCAGATGCCTGCTTATATAAATATATATACCTCGTCGGTGTTTGTTGTTTCAGGATCATGTTCTTCGTCATCGTCATAATCATAGTTCATGACTTTGTCGTGATCGAATATCATATCACCCTCTCCGGTGTTGTTTAGAAATTCGGAGCCGTCATAATCTTCTTCATTTTGATTATCATCTGCCCCGTGTATCATATCGAACATGGTCTGCTCTCCCTCTCTGTCGGTATTGTCTGCCATAGCTTTTGTTTAACTAATCCAAAAGAAATATAAAACAATTTAGTATTCAAATCTCGAATAATAGATATAATCTCGAATACATCGTCCAGAATAATAGATATAATCTCGAATACATCGTCTCGAATAATATATAATATTGAATAGTACATCACTGGCTATTAGCTAATAAAGATCGAATACTACATAAGAATCTAGGACACTCGCGGTTCCTCCGGCGCGGGCAGTGGACACCCAAAGAGAAGGAACCCTCACAGGATCATAGCTGAAGTGAGATCCCCGAAGATACTGCCACGTATTGGAGAACCTTCCGCCCTCTAATGCAACCATGTAGCGATGGACGTGCTCGTCCTCCTCCCTGACACGGCGACGTACCACCTCCAGCGGGGCCGGGTCCCTCTGCACCGAAACTGGCCCATGCGAACGCCACCAAACGAGATCAGGGTCGACGACTGGACCCGCGGCCGGGTTCCTCGTCAAGCGGCGCGCCCCTCCAAGCAGCACCTCCCAGTGCCTGCCCGGCGGAGCCCAGTCCCGGACATGGGTCGGCTGGACGTCGTCGCGGACGGGTCGACGGCGAGGATGCGGGCCGGGCATCGTCGAGAACAAATACTAGCTATATGCCCGCAAAAAGTAACATTTTTTTAATGATTGGATTTTGATAACTAAAATTTCTAACATTTCTATATAACTAACATTTCTATAACATTTCTAACAATGCTATATATAACTAACATTTCTATAACATTTCTAATATTTCTATAACTAAAAAACAGAAAAAAATTATAACATTTCTATATATATAACTAACATTTTTATAACTATTTCTATAACTAAAAAACAGAAAAATTTCTAACAATTCTAACTTTTTTATAACTATTTCTATAACTAAAAAACAGAAAAATTTCTAACAATTTCAAACATTTCTAACAATTCTAACATTTCTAACTATTTCTAAAAAACAGAAAAATGTCTAACAATTTCTTAAAAACAGAAAAATCTATAACTAAAAATGTATGTGTGTGTGTGTGCGCGCTCACCGGCCGGCGAGGCGAGAGGCGACGGGGGGCGCGCGGCGACGGGGATGGCGACGGGCGCGGCGACGACGGGGCGGCGACGACGGGGACGGGGACGTACGGGCCGGGGCGGCGACGGGGGCGGCGACGGGGCGGCGACGACGGGGACGGGGCGGTGACGACGGGGACGGTGACGACGGGGCGGCGACGACGGGGACGGGGCGGCGACGGGCCGGGGCGGCGTCGAGGGATATGGAGACGGCGGGGGCGGCGGGCGACGGTGCAGAGGAGAAGAAGCAGTGGGAGAGATGAGAAACTGACGAAATTTTAAAGTGTTTTCTTATATAGAAGGCACCTTTAGTACCGGTTGGAGCCACCAACCGGTACTAAAGGTCTGTTTTGGCCAGGCCAAGCGGCGGGAAGCGACCCCCTTTAGTACCGGGTGGTGGCACAAACCGGTACTAAAGGCCCCCCTTTAGTACCGGTTTGTGCCACCACCCGGTAATAAAGGGGGTGCGCTGGCGCAGGTGCGGTGCGGAAGTTTAGTCCCACCTCGCTAGTCGAGGAGCTACCGCACAGGTTTATAAGCCCCAGTGCGGTAGCTCTCTCGAGCTCCTCTCCTAATCAGGCCTACTTGGCCTACCTGTCCTCCTCGCCTTGTGGGCCTACTGGGCCTTCGCGGGCCTGCATCCTGGCCCAACGAAAGGTTGTGTCGCTAGTCGTATGCAGGCCGCTTTGGCCCAGTAGGCGGGCTTTTTTTTCTTAATTTGTTTTTGCTTTATTTTTTTGTTTTATTTATTTTTGAGTTGTTTTTTGCTGTATTTAGAGTTTCTTTGTGAATATTTTTGCTTTAGGTACAAAAAATTACAAACTTTCTGTTAGTGCCGGTAGATTTCAAATTTGAATAGTTTAAATTTTGAATTATTTGAAATTTGTGTGAATCACTAGTTTGTGAATAACTTAACTTTGAAAAAAGTTTTTTCAATGATTCTTTTTTCTTATGTTTAATATTAGTGTGTTTTATCATTATATTCAATTTAGTAATGCTTAGGTTATTTAAAAATGAAATGCCTTTGTAACAGTTTAGTTTTCGTCGGAAACCCTGATACTTCGAAAGAGATTGTCCATTTTGTACACGAAGTGCATCCAGTTTTTGCCATAACCCTCTCTACTTTCTTGCACATGCTATTTGTATGAAACTATGATACCATGCCAACTTTCAACCTTTTCTGAGTTCATTTGAATTGCTTTTCAATTTTAGGGTCATTTAGCTGGAAAAAAATCAGTAAATGCATGAAAAGAATTTGTTTGTAGATAAAATTTCTTCGCGTTTCAGATGCCAAAACACATAACTACCCTAACTATTACAGACATTCCCTCCTGGGTGTGAAACACAGAAGAAAGTGATGATAGTGAAGCCGATCACATCCCAGATCTTTGGGTGTGAAACTTTTTCTTCGCGTGTGTCCCTTTGCGCCGTAACCATGGAAAATCTTCATCATTTAACGGGATGCTCGGGTCAATATTCACTGTGAATGGAGCAATTTCATCAAACTTTTCATAATCTTCTGACTTGTCTGTCTTGTCATCCACTCCCACGATGTTTCTCTTCCCAGAAAGAACTATGTGCCGATTTGGCTCATCGTACGATGCATTCGCTTCCTTATCTTTTCTTTTTCTTGGCTTGGTAGACATGTCCTTCACATAGAAAACCTGTGCCACATCATTGGCTAGGACGAATGGTTCGTCTGCATACGCAAGATTGTTGAGATCCACTGTTGTCATTCCGTACTGCGGGTCTTCCGTTACCCCGCCTCATGTCATATTGACCCATTTGCACCGAAACAAAGGGACCTTTAAACCACGTCGATAGTCAAGTTCCCATATGTCCTGTATATAACCATAATATGTTTCCTTTCCCGTCTTGGTTTCTGCATCAAAGCGGACACCACTATTTTGGTTGGTGCTCTTCTTATCTTGGGCGATCGTGTAAAATGTATTACCATTTATCTCGTACCCTTTGAAAGTCATTATATTCGACCCATCAGCGGGTACTCTCAACTTTCCGTCAGCGGGTACTCTCAACTTTCCGTCTTTCTTACGGTCTTCTCTGTGCCATCGCATCGCCTTGGCATGCTCTTTGTTTTGGAACAAACGTTTCAACCGTGGTATTATAGGAGAATACCACATCACCTTGGCAGGAATCTTCTTCCTGGGGCGCTCGCCCTCGACATCACCAGGCTCATCGTGGCTGATCTTATAGCGCAATGCACCACATACCGGGCAAGCGTTCAAATCCTCGTACTCACCGCGGTAGAGGATGCAATCATTAGGGCATGCATGTATCTTTTGCACCTCTAACCCGAGAGGGCAGACAGCCTTCTTTGCTTCGTACGTACTCTCGGGCAATTCGTTGTCCTTTGGAAGCATATCCTTTATCATTACCAGCAACTTTCCAAATCCCTTGTCAGATACACCATTCTCTGCCTTCCATTGCAGCAATTCCAGTGTGGTGCCCAGCTTTTTCTTGTCACCTACGCAATTCGGGTACAACAATTTTTTGTGATCCTCTAACATGCGCTGCAACTTCTTCTTCTCCAAATCACTTGCGCAGTTTCTCTTTGCATCGGCAATGGCCCGACCTAGATCATCAACGGGCTCATCTGATGCCTCTTCTTCAGCTTCTTCCCGCATTGCCGGCTCAGCTTCTTCCTGCATTACCGTCTCAGCTTCTTCCCCCATTGTTGTATCATCGTATTCAGGGAACCCATGGCCAGGAGCTGTCGTCGTCCTCTTCTTCTTCATTGTCTTCCATCATAACCCCTCTTTCTCCGTGCTTGGTCCAAACATTATAGTGGGGCATGAAACCGGACTCAAACAGGTGGACGTGAATGGTTCTTGACGTAGAGTAATTGCGATCATTCTTACAGACAGCACATGGACAAGGCATAAAACCATCCGCCCGCTTGTTTGCCTCGGCCGCAAGCAGAAAAGTATGCACGCCCTCAACGAACTGGGGAGAGCATCGGTCATCGTACATCCATTGCCGGCTCATCTTCATTACACAACACCGAATAGACCAAATTAATACAAGTTCATACATAAAGTTCATACAACACTTAAATGCAACAAACAAATAACTCTCTAGCTAAAGCATTTAAATGCAACAACAAATGCGATCAAGATCGCAACTAAGGTAACAATTGATCCAACAGCATAATGATAACAAGCCTCACTATCGATGGCATATTTTCTAATCTTTCTATTCTTCAAGCGCATTTTCTCCAT
Organism: Triticum timopheevii; assembly: GCA_963921465.1. Classification (NCBI taxonomy): domain Eukaryota; kingdom Viridiplantae; phylum Streptophyta; class Magnoliopsida; order Poales; family Poaceae; genus Triticum; species Triticum timopheevii. The sequence goes on from OY997262.1 coordinate 444,786,743, forward strand.
CTTGATCTTGTGATCATCGACGACATCGGCAACATGCAACTCCAATTCCATCTTCTCCCCCTCAATTCTTTTCAATTTTTCTTTCAAGTACTCGTTTTCTCTTTCAACTAAATTTAACCTCTCGACAATAGGGTCGGTTGGAATTTCCGGTTCACATACCTCCTAGATAAAAATATCTATGTCAACTTGATGGGCATAATTTGTCATAAACACGAAATGCAACTAATAGTTTTAAAAGAGAATATACCACATCCGAATCATAACAAGGACGAGGGCCGACGGGGACGGATATCAAAACCATGGCACTATGTATAACAAACAACGTACGGGTAAGATAATTATTACATGATTAACTATATATCCAAATCACATAAACATCAATTTTTTATATAAAATTACATGAACAAGAGGCTCACCACAAGGTGGTGCCGGTGACGGGACGGTGCGGGCGATCGACGGTGGTTACGACGGAGATTTAGAAGGCACTAAGTAAACCACACCTACATATGCAAACTAAGTGTTATTTTTGACCTCAAATTGCATATAAATCAAATACTAGCACATATATATATTTCCTCCCAAATTACTAAACTCACAAATTAGTAACTATACAAAGCATGGGAAGAGCTAATCTAGCAATGAGAGTTGAAAGGACAAAGTTGCTAACCTTTGTGATCATTTGAATGGATGGGGGCCTTCAAATCTTGACAAATTTTGGGTAAAATTTGTGAGGAGCTCGAGGGGAAAGGGGAAGAACAGAGGAGAAGTGAGGGGAAAGGGGAAGAACAGAGTGGCTCGGGTGGACGAAGGGTTTATGTACGTCGACCTATAGTACCGGTTCGTGGCACGAACCGGTACTAAAGGTGCTGGAGGGGGGCCAGACTGACAACATCCTGCCACCACCCTCAGTAGTACCGGTTCGTGGCACGAACCGGTGCTAAAGGTTAGCCATGAACCGGTACTAATGAGAGCGGCCCGGCTAGCCGTTGGAACCGGCACTAATTTATACATTAGTGCCGGCTCTAATACAAACCGGCACTAATGTGCTGCACGTTTGACCCTTTTTCTACTAGTGACCCCCCGCCCCTTTATTCCAAGTAGTATTTTGTTTGTTCGCATCAATTGAAGCAAGAGAGGAATACTTAGCTATGACATTGTAGCAACAACTTGTCACAGTGGCAACAATAACCTAATCCGGAAGGAATGGGGAATGTATGAACTGTCCAAATGTTTGCTTGGTAGGAAATACTATGAATGAACATTATTTGTTCCGTTCGTGTAGGTTGGCATCATCACACCGACTATACAACTCCAAGACCTTGAACTCATAGGTCGGGGGAACTCCCATGGCAATGTATCTACCCATAACCTCCACGGCCCTACGACATCCGGGAAGAGCTGCCTTGCACATCGGTGAGATTTGATTAATCTTCATTGAGGCGGGGCATCTACCAGTGGTACCCAACCTCATATCACAAAGATAGGTCGTGTCCAATGTCGGGTACTCGAGCAAAGGTGCGCTCTCGAGAATGTGGATCGTGGGATGGTGTTGACGCTCAAAAGTGGCACAATTGTAAAAGTCACATTTATGATTGGAAGTCACCATAGAAAATGTCTCAACACAGAAGTTGTGCGTCTCGTCGAAACGGTTGATTTTGGTATAAAAATCGTCTTAATCCGAGGTCGTATGTAACCTGCGGAGGCAAAACAAGGTCAGAAACAGAAGCTGCAGAGTCATTTCGGACCGACCGAGTTAATTTGATCGGTGAGACCGAGTTGGTCCGGAAAATTACCAGAGAGTTGGCAATGTTCACTCGGTGGGACCGAAGAAAACCAATCTGTGAGACCGAGTTGATCCGGGAAATTACAGAGAGTTGGCCACGTTCACTCGGTGGGACCGAAGCAAACCAATCGGTGAGACCGAGTTGATCCGGAAAATTGCCAAAGATTCCTGTCCAAGTTAGGTTAGGGTTTTTTATGTTTTGGACGGAATTTTTAGTCCTTTTCTTGTACGGAAAGTCCAGCCGCTTCATAAATAGATGAGAGGTGACGGCTGATTGAACAACACACAATCGAACAATCAAACTATAATCTTTTATCTTTACTTTCACCTTATCCCTTGTTCTTCTTCTTTCTCGTTCTTCGTTCATTCTCCGTGAAGGAGGGCAGCGATCCACGAGGCCCTAGGGGCGATCAGGTCGACCTAGGGCAGCCCATATCTGCCGCAAGCCCTGACGGGGGTCCCTATCGGGTAAGCGGGGTTTCGGGTCTACAAAAGCGCCTACCGGATTGCTTGCGTACCGTGCTTCCGGCCGGGTCTCCTTCGACGTGAGCTGCGGTGCAACACCCCCGGCGTCGAGGATACAGGGTGACGTGTCCGTGTATGAACAGATGGATCAAGCTCTTGGATGGACAAAACCCTATGATAGTCACCTGCCTGAGGCGGTCATACTAGCGCTTTAGCCTCTGCCTCGGACACTCGTCATTGTCCTCTCCATTAACGATGTCGGTCCTAAGGGCACCCTGCTCTACCTGCATAGAGATACACATGTAAGATCAACAATAATGTCATTGTTACGACAAACAATTAACACACTAATTGGCATAGATAGCCCCAAATGATATTCATAATGACTTACCTGCAGGATGAAAGAATTCATGACATGAGAAGCATCAAGAAAAGAAACCAAAGAGAAGATGTCGCATCTTGGAGGGAGGGGCATTACTCCTCTACAGAGTCCGATGTCCATGTTCTTGAGACGGGGAAACATTGGAATGTTGATGTTCTGAAGAAGAACAAGTCCCAAGTTTAAACATGTGTTTGTTTGTTCCAACATAAAACTACAGTAGATGTACATATATTGTTGATTAAATATACTATGAGAGACCATATATACCTCAGCACGAGAGTGGATGGTGAGGCTCCTGCAATGGATGGAAGCCTCGCGTGAGCATCAGAGAGAATGCAACACAAGCCTCATAAGCGGCAAAGAATTTTGGATAGATATATCTAACAAGGACCCACTATAATGGAAGTAGTTGAGGCATGGAGCATCGATCTCTACTATTTGTAGCCTCTTGCATTCTATAATAGCAAGAAAGTTTAGTTGCCGCAACGTACATGGTATTCTCAAGCAACTTATCCCACTGCATAAGGATATCTCCAGCCGCTCCAAGGCAGTAGATTTGGAGAGCGACTGCAATAATTCTTCCTCATTAGATGCAACTTTTTCTATCTTCTCAACAGGCCAAGAGTCGGAATGGGATCGAAAGCACAACCAGTGAGGTGAAGAGACTGAATTGAACTTGCAACTGCTTCATTGGACAAAACCCAACATGGGAATTTGTAGATTTTCTTCATGAAAATATACATAGCCAAGCTAAGTTCTTTAATCCTAGACCTTGACGGTGATTTGGAGCCACCTGTCCAAGCAGGAGGCTTTGATTTCCTTGCAAGGCGTAAGCCCAAGTTTAAGCGTTTCCACCTTAACCCCATTGTTGTGATGGTTTTCAAGAATTCAGTCAACTTTGTTGATGATATAGGTTCCTCTTTCCTCAAATTTCCCGTCACTCAACTCAAGTCGGAGTTGAGTACGAGCTTGCAATAGTATCTCACGAACATAGAAACCCACACGTTACGCATGCAACACGAGCAGCTGCTTGCACTCACAACAGAGAATGTATATGATGTAGGATGTCCTGCAAAACCAAGGTTGACAAGTTTCAACGGTCAGATTGTACTCTCTTTGTTCTAAAAGATAATATGTATTAGTTTTTTAGAAAGTCAAACTTATCTAACTTTGAGCATGTTTATAGAGAAAACAATCAATGTCCGCGATAACAATTCATTATCATTAGATTTGTTACGAGTTATATTTTCATATTTTATTTATTGAACATCGATATAGTTTACTATAAAACTTGGTCAAACATATAAAGATTGTTTCTGGGGAAGATGCAAGATCTCCCCCCCCCCCCCCCACCCACCCACACACAGCAGTGCACCAGTAGAGAAAAAGCATATGCAACTGTTGTTGGCCAATTTAATTACAGTGCAGATGAACCACTGATTTCTTATGGAAACATCTCGAGCGCAACTATATGCCGACTTGGCACCAAATTACTACCCTAGACGCATCATGTGTTCATCGTGCGGTGGCAGTTGAGATAGACATTGCTTACGTGCTGCTAGAATACTTGAATGCCAGCGAGAGATTATTATTTTTACTTGCTATAGTACGTGCTCCGTCTGATGAATATACACTTGGCTGGCAGCAACACATACCTGTGGGAGATCCTAAAAAATGGCCATGACTGATATATTTTGGGCAGCTTGAGAAATATGGACTTGCTGTTGGCAGGTTCCCACCGGTTGATGAAGCCTCTGGTCGACTATCTGCGGTTGTTAAACTCAGTGCCATCAAAGTCGTTGTAGACTTGCAGTATAGTGGTAAGTATTTCCGCCTGTCACGCGGGTGACCCGGGTTCGATCCCCGGCAACGGCGGCGCTTTCTGACAAGCCATGGTATCCCTGTTTTGTCAGTACGTACAAATAGGTCGTGCAAATGTGACCTGTAGGCACAAATAATGTTGTCCAAAAACAACCGTGGATGCGCGGGCGCATTCGCGGGCATTGACTGATCAAGCCTCATATGTTAGCTTCGACATCTACGTCCCTCATATCCGAAACCCCAAACCAATGCAATCCATGCAACACTATGTATAATTCATCGCCGGACAAAACGACACGTAGTTCATCGGCGGACAAGCCAGGAGGAAAGTTGGAAGTTTTTAACTGCATGAAGCTTTATTCTGATGCATGCACTCTCTGCTAACCCAAACTAGCTAGTACTAACAACATGAAACATGTTAATATAGACGTAATTCTCCCAAAATCTGAAACCAGCCACATTGGTAACCAGTATCTACTGGTCGATACTATGGCAGCGACTACAGGGCTCTAGTACCTTGAACTGGACATGCTTTGGAACTCTCCACGCGATGCACCTACTCGCAACCTCCACAGCTCTATGAGCTCCCACGACATTTGTCTTGCTCATTGCCCAACACTGACCATCCTTTGTTGAGGCGGGGCATCTGCCAATGGTGCCCAACCTTCTATTGGAGAAGTAGATTGTGTCTACCGTTAGGCATTCGAGGGAAGCCGCGCTCTCGAGGATGTGGATGGTCAGCTCGACCAAGCTATTGGATGGATAGAATCCTGTGATCAGCACCTGCCTGAGGCGGTCATGTCGGTACTCTAGCTTTCGTCTAGAATACTCGTTGTCGTCTCCAGAAACGTGATCAGGTCTGCTAGCACCCTCCTCTATCTGCATATACATTAGTGTGTCATTGTTCCGATAAAAAAGTGTACCACACTACCGGCGAAGCCCTGCGCCGGTAGAACATCATCATCATCACCACGCCGTCGTGCTGACGGAATTCATCTCCGGAGCTCGGCTGGATCGGAGGCCGGAGATCGTCATCGAGCTGAACGTGTGCTGAACTCGGAGGCCCCGTACGTTCGGTGCTTGGATCGGTCGGATCGTGAAGACTTACGACTACATCAACCGCGTTGTGTTAACGCTTCCGCTTACGGTCTACGAGGGTACGTGGACGAACACTCTCCCTTCTCGTTGCTATGTCATCACCATGATCTTGCGTGTGCGTAGAAATTTTTTTGAAATTACTATGTTCCCCAACAACCTTCACACCCATGATTCATTCAAGTGATGACCGGACCAACAATAGAGCGATCCCGGCTCTCGGAGTGGAGCCATTGCACGGGGGATAAATAATAGAAAGAAGAAAAAAAACACTTCTTGAGATTGTTCATCACGTACCATGAAGAACCAGCGCAGCCATCTCAGGAGCCAAAACTACAATAATGAGTTCAGTTCAAGCAACAATACCACCATCATGATTCAAAACCAGAACACCCACTACTGATTTATCAAGATCGACGAAGATACCTGCATCATAATAAGATCAAGAGTGTGCCTGACGGCTGGCGGAGACCAATGAAAACTAGAAGCAAGGGTCCTACACCTAGAAACTAGTGCATGCTTGTAGATCTTTCTTATAAAATTCAAATAGCGGCGTTGGTTTTACGAACGTGTCAAACTCCTTGATGCTAAAAATCTAGTCTCTAGTTATACATGTACAAGTGAAGATATCATCAACTAACAAACCCAACATCTCCAATACTCAACGCGGCAGCTAGCTCGGGCATGAACAAACAACCAACATGTTTGGGCAATGCCTAAGCTTGGCCTGGCTTAACAAATCCGATGTATCGTATTTTGTGCCAACCTTCTCAACATGCTACAAAGTCTTCACTTTCATATCGACATGACTTATAAAAAGGTCGTGCACCTCGATATGATTGGTTCTTTCATTCAACTTTTCATCCTTTCAAGGCGGATCACCCCTTTGGCTATCACAAGACACAACATGGTCATCCAAATTGTTCTGTTCACCACCTTTTTAAAAGAAGTGGACGAACTTTTGTGCTTGATAAATCAATCGTAACCTGCAAGGTTGCCATCGAACTAACACAAAACTGACAAAACTAAAATACATAGTCGGTGAGAGAGCGCCACTCCTCAAGATCATGAGAAAGTCAAAATCTAAATAAACAATAACCTACCTGGATTCTCTTAGCTATGATAAAATATTAAGTTATATTTACTTGTGCTACAAAGTACCTAAGGAACCACTATACTACCTTCCGATGATTTTGATTGGCCTTGACATAAAATGGTTTATCACTCCAACTGCATGAGCAATACTAGGACATGTACAAACCATATCGTACATCAAACCACCAACTATACAAGGATAAGGAACTTTAGATATGTATTATTCCTTCTCTTTACCAGAAGGACCTAACAAAGTGGACAATTTGACTCCACCCTTTTGAGTGACAAGCAATCAAAGTCGTGCATTTCATTGCGATCATTCTACCCCCTGCAAGGGCCAAGGGTAGAAATATACCGACACGAGCCACTGCCGCTAACCCTTGCATGGCCCGGCATTCCCAACTCTCCACTCCCATTGCAACATATGTCCATGGCGGAGTTGTGACTTTCTCCTTGCCATGCAGTCGCCTTTGCCATGTGTAGTGATGGGATGTGCTTATTCTTGATTGAGGGGCATAGACAATCACATCGCCGTAAAGAACAATTATAGCTAAGTGTAAGACACGAATGAAGTATAATTAGAATGCTTGCACAACTTCATTAAGATGTTCAAGCTCAATAAAATTCTAGCATTAGAAGATCAGAATAGATAGTAAAGCTTTAAAATCATAATAAAACAACATGAATTCAACAACCTTCCCAATTCCATATAAAGGTTGTGGAATGGACATAATGCAAACCCAACACGGCAACCAAACCATGATAGTTTGTATGGAAATGATTATAGAAAGGTACTTTCATTATACTAAAAAAACATTTATCACGCGTTCAAAAAAAGTTTGTACATTTATAAAAAAGATCGGCGTAATTAAAAAAAATGTTGACGGCATTCAAAAACATCTAGGTGACATTTAAAAAATTATGGATGTGTTTCAGAAAATGTGCATGATATTTTTAAAATGTTTATACAATGTAATGAAAATGTTAGTGTAATTCAAGAAAAAATGTTCAGTATAATTTGAAAAATGAACTTGACATATTTTAGAAATGTTCACACATTTTGAAAAATTGTTCCGTGACATTAAAGAATGTTTATACAATGTAGAAAAAAATATTTGCATAATTCAAAAAGAATCTTCCATGCCATTCGAAGACAATGTACGTGACACTCTCAAAAAATGTTCACGTGTTTCAAAAATATGTTTTGTAATTTTATTTAAACATTTATACAATATAAATAAATGCTCTCATTGTTTAAAAGAAGTTTTTGAAGTCAGTCATAAACTTGGTCAAACGTAGTTTTTCGGAACAAGGAAGAGTTTCGTGTGTAAGGAAGAAACGACATAACCAAACCAAACCGAAACATTTGACTTTTGAAAAAACTAAAACGCCCCCTCAAAAAAAGGGAAAATTTAATGCATCATATATTTTAGAACAGAGGGAGTAGCTAGTAGATGGCGTAACAAATTATATATGTGATGTTCTGAGATAATATATATCTTATCAAAAGCGCATGTACTTTGCATTAAGACCTGCGATGGATGAATACAGTGCATGAATAGGGGAAAAGTATTGTGGCGAATTTAAGGGTCTCTTTGATTCAAAGGATCTCCATAGGATTTTTTAAGGATTAGAATCCTTAGGAATTTTTCCTACATTGGTCGTTTGATTCGTAGGATTGAATCTTGTAGGATTTTTTCCTAAGGATTTATTTGTACTACATTTCACAGTAATTCTAACATCCACTCCAACCTCTTGGAAGAAATCCTTTGCTTTCTCCATGACACAATCAAACAAACTCAAATCCTATAGGGATCCAATGGACATGCCATTTCAATCCTAGGGGCCTCTTTGATTCGCAGGATTGCAAAAATGCAGGAATAGGAAAAATGTAGGATTGGAATGACATGGCCATTGGATTCTTACAGGATTTGAGTTTGTTTGATTGTGCCAAAGGAAAAGCAAAGGATTTCTTTCAAAAGGTTGAAGTGGATGTTAGAATTCTTATAAAATGTAGTACAAATGAATCCTTAGGAAAAATTCCTATAGGATTCTATCCTACGAATCAAACAACCAACACAGGAAAAATCCCTAAGGATTCTAATCCTTCAAAAAGCCTATGAAAATCCTTTGAATCAAAGAGGCCCTAGGTTTTTTTCTATTCCTGTGTTTTTGCAATCCTACGAATCAAAGAGGCCAAACGTGCACATGAAACACCGATTTCTGAAGGAAACGTATCGAGAGTAAGTACATGCGGATTCAGCACAAAATTCCTACCCTAGATGCATCACGTATGCATCCTGTGCTGGCAGTTGAGATAGGCATTGCATACTTACTGCATGCCTCAATTACAGCGCGATTGTTGTTTTTAATTGCTACACTAGTGTCAAAAAACGTCTTACATTATGGGACGGAGGGAGCACCTACGTACGTACAGTACTAGAATAGATACTTGCCTCGTAAGTAGGCCCTCAGCCCTCAGATTTGCTCATGCAACTAATAGAATTTTTGCAGAAGAAAATGTGAACTTCCAAAATTTTAAAAGCCAGCTCTGGTTGAACAAGGAAAGATAAAACCGAGCCGAGCGATCTTAGATTTCAGGAGCTAAACCCTGTGAAAGTGAATTCGGGGTGCGATGAGCGAATGGAAGAAGCGCGGCGCGTTGGAGGCTGGAGAAGTGGAGACCATACATACTTGCAGTTGCAGGAGTAGGGATTGCAACGGCAGCCAGTGGGGGTGGCACCTGCCACGATTCGATTGTCTTGTTATTGTTAAACGGTCGAAACGGCGGCCGCGGTTCCCGTTTCAGCTCCAACCCTCCGATTTATTAAGAGTTAGCCCACCTAATTAACCTTGTTAAACTCAGTGCCATCCAAGTCGTTGTAGTATAGTGGTAAGTATTCCCGCCTGTCACGCGGGTGACCCGGGTTCGATCCCCGGCAACAGCGTTCTGTTTTTTTTTTCTTCCTTCCAGCCTCACTTTTGTATCAGCACTTTTGCAGTTCTTCAGTAGGCAACAGCGAAATTTTAGGAGTTGGCGATGAAAATTTTCTTGTTTTCAACGGTGAAATTTTTGTTCTTGTTTTCTGCACAACTGCAGGAGTTGGCGATGGGTGCAGCAAGCCAAACAATAGAAAGTTCGTCCAAAGTTAACATCGTTAGCTTTACTTGATGGAAATTCTATGGATCAATGGTGGCACATACTCCCTCCGTTCGAAATTACTTGTCACAGAAATGGATGTATCTAGACATATTTTAGTTATAAATACATCCATTTTTATCCACTTTTGAGACAAGTAATTTGGAACGGAGGGAGTACACGTTAACAGTAGACCATGTATTTATATGTCTAAAAAAAAGTAGACCATGTATTTACTAGACGAAGTACAGCCTGAAAATATACTCCATGCGCGCTGAGTCGACGATCGGGTCGCTGTCGCCGATCAGCACGATCCTTCCCTCGCCGCAGAAGGGCCCCTGGCCGGAAGAGGAGAAGACTCACCGCACGTAGATCAGCGACGAACCCACACAGAATATGTGTATCACACTCCATCTCCACTCTGTTTCGGCCGAGTTAACTTTTTTTTAAGGATCCCAAACTTTATTAATTTGAAGCTGCAATAAAAAAAATGCAAGGTGATGTTAACAACAAATGGCGACCCTGTGGGAGCGTTACTGAAAATTTTACAAGGTGATGTTCTTTCTGGTTCGAATCACGGCTTTCAAACATAAAATCACATTTCTTGAAATTGGCTCTTCTTTTTTCTATTTCTTTCACCACAGTGATATGAGGGCCTCCCAACCCTTTGTTGATATCATTCACCACCGGCTTGTAATCGCACACGATCATCAAAACGTTCAAAGACAAATAATCGGCTAAAGCCAATGCTTGACAACACGCTACAACTTCAAGGACTGCCGGATCATTCACTCCTGGGAGTACAATCGTCGAAGATCCGATATAATTGCCATGTTCATCCCTGCGCACCGCGGCTGCTGCACCCACATCGCCATTGTGAGACATACCTCTGTCGACATAAATCTTTGCATGGCCGCTCGAAGGGTGCTTCCAAGTGTTAGACATCGTTATCGCATTTGCGCGCCTCCGCCTCCGCGGTGTCGCTGTTCTTGGACTGTCCCACATCAGTAGGCATACCCAGGTACCTGTCATTCAAAGACTCATTTGGTACCTGCAAGTGACCTTTAGCTGCATCATGAACAATATGAAGACAACCCTTGCTGAAAAAACATGGTTGATTATCTTTGTTAATTCTCTGTCCTGATGCCCTGCAATAATATTCCAGTAGGTTTGATACTTCTTTTGCTACATTGATGTTTAACCTGAAAAACAGCAGGCTATCATCCGCGAATAAAAGATGGTTCACAAGCGAAGCCGACGGGGCCAACTTAATTCCACTTAGATGGGATGACTGATTCTGGGATCACTAATGCTTCGGTACACCCCCCCTCCACAAACCGTATAAGGGTAGTATGGTCATTTGACCATAACGTATAGACACCTCGGTATGTGACGCATACGAGCTATATGTTAATATGTATACGTACATAGCAGATCCGTCGGCCCATCAGACAACTGGCGCACGCCCCCCCCCCCCCCCCTCCATCCTGGGCCTGGCCCATTTATTATTTTGTTATTTTTTTAAGCTTCAAAAAAATAAGTAGTGAGCAAAATCAAACACCCAACCTCTTGGTTTATCTCTACCTGCAATAACCAACTAGGACAGCGCCCTTGTTGTGCCTGGCTTCTTCTTTTATTCATCTTGTTGTGCATCGTGTCTGTCTGTTTTTCTTTTTGCCTTTTTTCTTTGGTTTGTTTTTATTTATTTCTTCTTATTTTTCCATTTCCTTTTTTCATTTTCTTAAATTCGTGAACATTTTTTTAAATCCGTGAACATATCTTTTAAATCTGTGATGTTTTTTCATATGAATGACTATTTTTCAATATCACAGACTTTTATCAATTTCATGAAATAAAATTCAATTTTTTTAACTTTCTTAAAAAATCTTTAACCTTTTTTCAAGTGGATGAAATTTTTTGAATTTCACAAACTTTTATCAAATTCGTGAACTTTGTTTTGTCAAAATTATGAACTTTTTATTTTGCAAACTTTTTTTCCAAACCTGTGAACTTTTTGTCAAATTCTTAACCTTTTTTCAAAACCGATGAACTTTTTTCAATTTCACAAATTTTTGTCACACTAGTAAGCTTGCGTTGCACGTCTCGGCTAACGCATGTAATCATATATATGATAGTCTTCCCTAAAAATAATAGGTTAACCCTATTGAAAATTTGAAATTTCACACGAAGTGTATAGTACCTAATTCTTAGTATACATAATTTGAAATATCATTCTTCATAAATCAATATTCCTTTCACATACATTTCACCCAAACAATTTGAATACCTTGAGCCGTGCGTGGCCATGGGAGATGGGATACTGATTTTTCGTTGACCAGGATAGGATGCACCGTGATTAGTTTCTTATTTTTAGGGGCCGTGATTAGTGTCCTTGTGAGCGGTGTGCGGAACTTTGTTCCGCGGGCGAGGCGTCCTCCTGGTTATTTGCTAATAACACATTCACGTTAGACTAGATCCATCTTAGGTGAAGGATTTAATTAAATGGATGTGATTGGGTGGTGTTGATTTATCGGTGTACATTTGTTTGAGTGTACATAGGAAGGAAAATGGTGTACTTTTCTGAAATTGATAAACCTTTTTTCAACCCCTGGACTTCGTGGCAGAAATTTTCCAACACCAACAGGAAAAACCAAGAATCTAGGTTTTTCGTTTTCGGTATCGTTTCGTCTTTGATTTGTCGTTTTTTAGCCCACACCTAGCTCAAAGGGAAACAAAGGTTCATAGAACTAAAAGAAGTTCTTCGATTTGAGAAAAGCTCACGAATACGAGAAAAAAGATCGCGAAATTGAAAAAAAGTTCATGGATTTGAAAAAAAATTCATGAATTTGACAAAAAGCTCACGAATTAAATATTTTTTTGCAGGAGGCCTCTCGGATGTGTCGGTCCATTGTCGCACGAAAACAGGGGATTTAAAATAAACTGTTTTAAGTACTTGTATAAATTCTAGATTTAAATAGTTTTTCATTCAAACATGGCATGGATGCCTATCATGAGCATGCCCACCTTATTGCAAAAGTTGGGGTCACTGAAAGATGTACAAACATAGACCATGTCAATAGGAAGGCCACAAGAGTCCATCTCAGAGCACATTGTTTACCGACATTCTTCAAATGGTCCCAATTTTTTCCATGGCATTGTATGACCAGTTCATGACACCATACCAAGTTGTTTTGGTTTCGACAAATTTTAATTTTCTGGAGTATTCTCGGTCAGAAAAGGCTGACACAATGGTCGACGTGTCACAACTTGCATACGGTGTTGCAAATCGTTCAAACCTGATATTGATGACTATCATGGGTATGCGTATGTCCACCAGCTTGAAAAAGTTGGTATTATTTTAAGAATGCCCAAACTAGACCATGTTCAATGGATTGTGTTCGGGTTATGCCAGAAGACTCCCTCTGAGAGCACGTTATTTTATCGACATCCTTCAAATGGCCCTGAATATTTTCCACCAACTTCTATGGCAATTTTAGGGCACCATGAAAGTTGTTTGAGTTTTCGATAATATTTCCAACGTTCACAGATTTGAAAACAAAGTTCACAATATTAAAAATAATATTTCCGAATTTCAAAATTTCATGTATTTAAGAAAAGGTTCACGATTTAAAAACAGTTTGTGATTTTTAAAAAATAGAATTAAGATCAAAATAAAATTGAAAAATAAAAAGGAAAATGGGACAAACAAAAGCCCCCAAAAAAGAAAACCACAAATTTAAAAATTTGTTCATGTTTCGAAAGATGTTCGGAAATTGTTGGTGTTTCGATTTGTTTTTCACTTTCAAAATAAAATTGCTCAAATTTGGTTAACAAATTCCAAAACTATTCGGCATTTTAAAATTGTTTGCAGTTTTTAATAAAAGTTTCAGATATTTTCAGGAAATATTTCATATATATGTACGCTACTGTGTTTTCTTATATATTTCTCGCTAGAGCTTAACACAAGCAGTTGGTTGTTGTAGTGGCTATCGGCATGTGTTGTTTGGTGGGAGGTCTTGAGTTCAAATCCTCATAATCTCTCCTTTTTCCTTGTAGTTTTAGGTTGCGCTTATACTGAACGTGGTAGCTTAATGGGCCGCCCCAGCACCTGTGCAATTTGTATACGACGCAAGACGTATACGTACTTTAGCAAAAGACCAACTGCTGAAAAAAAAAGGTTAAGAAAAGACCATCCTGCCCTTTGTTATGAAGGGGTATGGGATAATCTGAGCCCTCGATGTGTTAAGAGGCACGCAAGGCTCTTTGCTGCAATCAAGAAAAGATATGGAGAGATAGGATCTCCTTACGGAATGCCACGACTTGTCTGAAATTCCACCTGTTTGCTTCCATTAGAAAGAACAGAGAACGAGAAGGAGCTCAAGCTCAACATGTGCATAACCGTTGAGATCCACTATGCAGCAAAACCCAACTTCTTCTTCATAGCCCTCAGGTAACTCCACTCCACTTTGTTATAGGCTTTTATCATGTCCAGTTTGAGAGCTGCATAATTGTTTTATTTTTGGACACGTTTCTCTTCATAAAATGCAGTTACTCAGAAGCTGATATGAAGTTATTGATCTCCTCGCAACAAAGGCTGGCTTCTTTTCAAATATGACATCAGGTAAGATCAATTTTGTAAAACACATTACATAAACTAAACTTTTTTTTTTGAAATTCATTACATAAACTAAACTGAGAGAGAAGGGAGGGGTTCGTGACCTTTGGGAATACGTGTCACACTCCATCTCCACCTCCACTCCGTTTCGGCCGAGTTACCGACTGGATCAAACACGCGCTCTAGTTTTTAGGCCACGCCCCAACGCTGTATTTCCGAGGAGACGGAGCCCCAGCCCAAATTTCGCATAAAATTCAGATACATACGCCGCCGTCGCCGCCACCGTTATCCGGCTGGATCTCCACCGCTACGGGGGCGATGGCAAAGAGGTCCAGGAAGAAGGAGAAGCCGGCGCCGGCGGCAGAGAGCCTCCCCGAGGACCTCCTCGTCGAGGTCCTGGGGCGGGTGCCCTACACATCGCTCTGCCGCTTCAGGTGCGTGTCCAAAGCATGGCTCGCCCTCTGCTCCGACCCCGGCCTCCGGAAGAGGTCGCCGCAGGCCCTGTCGGGCTTCTTCTGCTACGCTCGCAGCGACTGGAATAACGAGCTCCGCTTCCTCAACCTGTCGGGCCGAGGCCGGCCCCTCGTCGACCCCAGCCTCCCTTTCCTGCGCGGCGCGTGGGACGGGGTGTCCGGACTGTGGACTGCTGCGGCGGCCTCCTCCTTTGCGAGTGCTGGAAGAGATCCTCCGCGACCAGCTCCGACGCCGACGCAGACTACGTCGTGTGCAATCCAGCTACGGAGGAGTGGACTGTCTTGCCTGCTAACAAGGAGCTGCTTCACGAGAGCAACATCATCCGTCTGGGTTTCGACCCGGCCGCTCCCTCCCGCTTTGCCGTGTTCGTGCTCGTGCAGGGCGGCGGGGTCACCAGAGTGGAGATCTTCTCATCGGAAACCCGAAGGTGGACTTCCAATTCCAAGGAGAGCGAATGGGGCGACCTCGCCAGCATGGTCGATCATAATGGTTCAGTCTCTCTCTTCTTCGGTGGCACGCTGCATCTAACTACCCACGATTCTTCGGTGATCACGGTGGATGCAGAAGGGAATACTTGGCGGAAAATTCGAATGCCGCTCACCGAAGAAGACACCTACGATTATGGTTATATTGGGCAATCTCAGGGACACCTGTATGCAATCCATATGGATTACACTAATGGTAATCGCCAGCTCTCGGTCTGGATTCTTGAAGATTATGCCAGTGGGCAGTGGACTCTGAAGCATGCCGCGAGCATGTCACACTTGATAGGCCATGATGAGGTGCGTACATTTGTAGCATTCGGTCTGGAATGCAAATCGATCTTTTTCCAAGTCGATGGGTTGAATGAAAGGCTTGTGTCATACGATGTGGAAAACCAGAGATCTCGTGCTATCTTCAGTTTTGGGATCAGTCATTATGATCTCCGGTGCAAACCTTATATTCCCAGTTACATAGAATGGTTGTAAAAATTAAGCAGCTCCATGGTCACTTCATCAAAGTCATCAGATGTTAAATATATATGGTTCAGATCAGCTTGGTTTTCTTCTGTGCTTTGATGTCCCAGTCCATGCCTTTGTGGCTTTGAACAATGTTGTTTAGAAAGAGTTTGCTACTGTGGTTTGCCTAGTCAGTAGTCACTTCAATTCATTTGCTTTCATGTACTAGTTGTGGATTGTGGTCACTTGTGAATCACTCCTGTGGTCGCAGATCCGTGTTTTTGGTAATAATTTATCTGTGCTTGGGATTATATTTCATTTCACTTGGCCATGCGATGCGTCTGGAGCCTACACGGCAAAATTCACGTACAACCGTTTGAGCACGGGCCTGATCCGTTTCGAGCAGGCCGACTACATTTGGAAATGTTGGGCACCTTTAAAGTGCAAAATCTACATTTGGCTGGCTGTGCAGTAAAGGGTGTGGACACCCGATCGCCGTACATGCCACCGGCTACAAGACCAAACTGCAAGCTTCCACACCTGCCTATAGGAGGAAGATACCGTCGATCACATTTTATTTTCGAACCGTTGCTCCTTTGGCGTACCGTCGATCCTGCCATGAAGGTTAGACACGGGGCGAAGCCCGTGATTCTCAAATATTTGAGAACCTAGAATGCCACCACACCATCACAAATGATAATTCTTTTTCCTCGGGATTTTCATATCCACAACCACACGTGTGGTAGATTAGGTAGTCCTGCGAGCAAGTCAACGTCCTCCTGCACCAATTTGTCAACATTAATTCCCAACTTCCAAAGCTTTTGGTGTTGGACGATCCAAACTGGAACCCTCCAAAACATCTAACTTGTTGCAACATGGAGTTCCTCAAGATTGCTCTCGTACTGCTAGTTCTCGGAGAACCCAGTTCAACAGCGCACTACTGGAATTTTCGTATACGCCGAGTGTGTGCGTCTTCGCCGAGAGCCAAAATGCGGGCACTCGGCAAACTAAACGACGCCGAGAGCCGCACTCGGCAAGCCTAGCCTCACGGCAACTGCTTTCTTTGTCGTCATTGGCTCACGGCGAACAAGCACCGAACGGCAAACAGCGCAGATGCCGAGAGCCGCACACGACAAAGAGGAGCCACGTGGCATGTTCGTTCGCACCAGACGGCTCCATCAGTTAGCACCAGACTGCTCTCATTAAATGAGCAGTTGCCGAGAGTGGCTCTTGGTAAAGATAAGGCCACCATCAAAGTTTAGTCCCGCCTCGCCCCCCGAGCCTGCACCTGCTTAAATACCTTCATCTATTAGATTGTTACACGCGTGGGTCTTCCTTGCACTCTATTTGGAGGATATGCAGGATGAGTATGATTTATCATCTGTATTCATCCTTTATATTCTTCAAGTGGATGCATGGATGTATGAATGTATATATGTATGTATTAATACATGGATTGATCCATGAACTTTTTTTGTAATAAGTTTTTTGGTAGTTTTTGTTATGTATCAATGTATAGATGGATGTATGTATGTATGCATGAATGCATAGATGGATGCAAAGAAGTATGGATGAATGTAGATAATTGCTAATTTTTTGTATAGATAATTAATTGTTGACACATCTAATAGTTCTTGTTGTTCGTATGGATGCTATATGGAGGAAGAAAATCGACTTTTGACGATGGCGATCAATCTGGGCGAATTCTTCTTGTGATATACATTTGTCACGCACGATGGATTCGCCCAGCTTGACTATCACCGAAAATCGAAATATCCGTGAGATAGTGTCCACCATATATACCACCAGCAGAGACAGTTCCATCATATATACGTGGGAGAGGTGAGAGTTGTTATTGGAGGAAGAAAATCGACTTTTGACGATGGCGGTCGATCTGAGCGAGTTCTTCTTGTGATATACATTTGTCACGCACGATGGACTCGCCCAGCTCGGCCATCACCAAAAGTTGAAATATCCATGAGATAGTGTCTACCATATATACCACCAGCAGAGAGAGTTCCACCATATATACGTGAGAGAGATGGGAGTTGTTATTGGAGGAAGAAAATCGTCTTTTGCCGATGGCGGTCGACCTGGGCGAGTTCGTCCTGTGATATACATTTTTCACGCACGATGGACTCGCCCAGCTCGACCATCACCGAAAGTCGAAATATCTGTGAGATAGTGTCCATCATGATTAATTTGCTTAGATGTAATCTTTGATGTTTGATTCTTATGCTATTTTTCATTGTGTGATGAAAGGTGTTAGCATCGATCGATTTCGTGGCTATGGCTTCCTCCGACGACGCATCTTCCATTAGGGTTGACTTTGGGGTCAAGGAGAAGCTCGTCGAAGACCGCTTGGCGGCGCTCATTGAGAAGAACCCACAGCTGATCCTAATAAAGTATTTTGAGGATCTGGCCAAGAAGAATCCCCCAGCCAAGGAGAAGAAGGCCCCACCACATAAGGAGTGTGACGACAAGATGCCATTGAGTCCACCGACATACATTCCCGACGATGCTTGGTCCTCCACCGTGGGGGATGCCCCGACGTGCTCTGACTCCACGACCACCGGTTTCATGGACTACACCTCTGAGTAGTCCACCTAGGTAGTTTGGCGTTGATTTAGTGATGTAGTCATGTAGGTGCTGATATGGACTTCTTAGATTGCCACTTGCAATGCTTTTGATTGTAGTATAAGTAATGAACGCTTAGGTGGATTATGTATGATGTGCTATTTTTAACCTTGCATTTTTTCTCTCTATCTTTGTAGATGAAGTTGTATGCGGTGTACACAGGTAGATGTCCAGGAGTCTACGATTCATGGGCTGAATGCAATGAACAAGTGATTTACTATGAAGGAAGCTCCCACGCGTTCAATAGCAGAGAGAAGGCAGAGTATCATTACAATCAGTATGTGTTTAAACAGAAGAGAAAATCTGAATTAGTGGGTTAAGTGGATGGGTTGACTGGATGTGCTAGCCAGAAACGGCTTATCGGGTTTAGTGGATGGAAGAACTTGATAATTCTTCTTCAGTTTGTGAAAATTGTGGTGTTGCTTTTATCTTGTGGTCGCATGTAGAAATGCATTGACCACTTTATTGTTTAGTAAGTAGGCATTTGTACTAAAGAGCTACCAGCTTGTGATCACAAAAGAAGTTCGTGTGAACTATTTTATGTAATGGTTATATGAGTTTTTTGGTAGGCATTGAGACTTGAAATGCTTGTTTGTGTATTGTATATAAATTTTTGCAGCAGGGATCAGGGGGAAAGCAGTAAAAAGTTGTCTGGGAACGGATCTTTGCCGAGAGCAGCTCTCGGCAAAGTGGCACGCTGGAAGTTGGCTGTGGTGGCTTTGCCGAGAGCCACTCTCGTCAAAGTGGCATGCGCCAGTTGATGGCTGTGGCAACTTTGCCGAGAGCCACTCTTGGTAAACAGCTGACGGAACCAGCCGACGTGAAAGTCACTTTATTTTGCCGAGTTGTACCGTTTGGCTCTCGGCAAAGTCTTTGCCGAGTGCCCGTGCCCTGGCTCACAGTAAACTCCTGTTTGCCAGAGAGATGTACGCCGGATGGCTTTTGCCGAGTGTAGCACTCGGCAAAGGCTTTGTCGGCAGTAATAGGCCCTTTGCCGAGTGTCCGTGGCACTCGGCGTATAACTAGATTCCAGTAGTGGCGGGAGGAAAATATATCTTACTAGCATATCGAAGATTTCTCATATTGCAACTGAGAAGTTTGGCCACTGAACACCGGCCAAAAAATGTCCATAGGAATTCCACGTTGGCTGGTGGTATGTTCCACATCATCGCGACAAAATTCAAGATGACTGAATCTGAACATTCAGATCACATCATCACACACGGTTCTCTTTCTCTTTCTTTCTCCCTAGGTGCCATCCAATCTTTTCGTGAGTTCCGTGTCAGAGAGGAGAGGTTGCATAGAGAAAGTTGTTACCGTACGCCCGATCGAATGGGGTCTTCCTTCCCAACTATCTTTTGTACTTGTATATACTTGTATGAATCATAACATTCAGATGACACACGGTTGGCTTTCTCTTTCTTTCTCCCTAGGTGCTATATGGGCAGGTGAAGCTCTCCATGGAGCACCTGATAGGGCACGCTCCCACTGACCCGATGTGTCTGTTAGTGAGTATAGACTTTAGCGGCAGGATTCCGTGAAGAATTCAACAACAAAAAATCTGAATTTTACGTGGGATCGGTAGCTTCCATAAGGTACACCACACTGCCGGGGAGCACGATCTGCCCGACTGTGCCAGGGCAGTTGCATGGGGCCGAAAAGATCGATTCCATTGCACTTCATATGCTGTACGGACAGAAAAACTCCCACGCCGATCTGGTTGCCATGCAATAAAGTCCTGAAAGGAGTTGGTGTTCAACGGTATTTGCAGGATCCTGTTAACATCAACCGGACTAAGATTTGAATGGAGGATATCTTCATCCCAGTTGCCAGAAATTGGATCAATGAGCTCCGCAACAGAAGTAAGGATGGATTGACCTCGTATAGAGATCACCTTCCTATCTGGACTGGCAGGGATCCATGGGTCAGACCAAATGTTTACATTTTCACCCGTGCCAATTCTCCAAATATATCCCAATTTGAAAGTCTCTAGGCCCTTCATGATGCTCTGCCAAGTACTGGGCAGCCAGCCAAATGTAGATTTTGCACTTTAAAGGTGCCCAACATTTCCAAATGTAGTCGGCCTGCTCGAAATGGATCAGGCCGGTGCTCAAACGGTTGTACGTGAATTTCGCCGTGTAGGCTCCAGATGCATCGCATGGCCAAGAGAAATGAAATATAATCCCAAGCATAGATAACTTATTACCAAAAACACGGATCTGCGACCACAGGAGTGATTCACAAGTGACCACAGTCCACAACTAGTACATGAAAGCAAATGAATTGAAGTGTCTACTGACTAGGCAAACCACAGTATCAAACCCTTCCTAAACAACATGGCAAATTTTAGCATGCTCCCTCTTACCTTTCCTTTTTACATGAGAGGTAAGAGTTCATATTACTCCCTCCGTTCCTAAATATATGTCTTTGTAGAGATTCCACTATGAACCACATACGGATGTATATAGATACATTTTAAGTGTAGATTCATTCATTTTGCTCCGTATGTAGTCCATCTAGTGGAATCTCTACAAAGACTTACATTTAGGAACGGAGGGAGTAGATCTGGGCCATTGATTTGATTAAGTGGTCAGATTAACTCTTACCTTCTTACCTCCCATGTGAAAAGATGGGATAAGAGGGAGCATGTTAAAATTACTCAAACAGGTTCAAAGCCACAAAGGCATGGACTGGAACATCAAAGTACAGAAGAAAACCAAGCTGATCTGAACCATATATATTTAACATCTGATGACTTTGATGAAGTGACCATGGAGCTGCTTAATTTTTACAACCATCGGCCAACCATTCTATGTAACTGGGAATATAAGGTTTGCACCGGAGATCATAATGACTGATCCCAAAACTGAAGATAGCACGAGAGCTCCGGTTTTCCACATCGTATGACACAAGCCTTTCATTCAACCCATCGACTTGGAAAAAGATCGATTTGCATTCCGGACCGAATGCTACAAATGTACACACCTCATCATGGCCTATCAAGTGCGACATGCTCGCGGCATGCTTCAGAGTCCACTGCCCACAGGCATAATCTTCAAGAATCCAGACCGAGAGCTGGCGATTACCATTAGTGTAATCCATATGGATTGAATATAGGTGTCCCTGAGATTGCCCAATATAACCATAATCGTAGGTGTCTTCTTCTGTGAGCGGCATCCGAATTTTCCGCCAAGTATTCCCTTCTGCATCCACCGTGATCACCGAAGAATCGTGGGTAGTTAGATGCAGCGTGCCACCGAAGAAGAGAGAGACTGAACCATTATGATCGACCATGCTGGCGAGGTCGCCCCATTCGCTCTCCTTGGAATTGGAAGTCCACCTTCGGGTTTCCGATGAGAAGATCTCCACTCTGGTGACCCCGTCGCCCTGCACGAGCACGAACACGGCGAAGCGGGAGGGAGCGGCCGGGTCGAAACCCAGACGGATGATGTTGCTCTCCTGAAGCAGCTCCTTGTTAGCAGGCAAGACAGTCCACTCCTCCGTAGCTGCATTGTACACGACGTAGTCTGCGTCGGCGTCGGAGCTGGTCGCGGAGGATCTCTTCCAGCACTCGCAAAGGAGGAGACCGCCGCAGCAGTCCACGGTCCGGACGCCCCCGTCCCACGCGCCGTGCAGGAAAGGGAGGCCCGGGTCGACGAGGGGCCGGCCTCGGCCCGACAGGTTGAGGAAGCGGAGCTCGTTATTCCAGTCGCTGCGAGCGTAGCAGAAGAAGCCCGACAGGGCCTGCGGCGACCTCTTCTGGAGGCCGGGGTCGGAGCTGAGGGCGAGCCATGCTTTGGACACGCACTTGAAGCGGCAGAGCGATGTGTAGGGCACCCGCGCCAGGACCTCAACAAGGAGGTCCTCGGGGAGGCTCTCTGCCGCCGGCGCCGGCTTCTCCTTCTTCCTGGACCTCTTTGCCATCGCCCCGTAGCGGTGGAGATCCAGCCGGATAACGGTGGCGCCGACGCCGGCGTATGTATCTGAATGTTATGCGAAATTTGGGCTGGGGCTCCGTCTCCTCAGAAATACAGCGTTGAGGCGTGGCCTATAAACTAGAGCTCGTGTTTGATCCAGTCGGTAACTCGGCCGAAACGGAGTGGAGGTGGAGATGGAGTGTGACACGTCACGAACCCCTCCCTTCTCTCTCAGTTTAGTTTATGTAATGAATTTCAAAAAAAAGTTTAGTTTATGTAATGTGTTTTACAAAATTGATCTTACCTGATGTCATATTTGAAAAGAAGCCAGCCTTTGTTGCGAGGAGAGCAATAACTTCATATCAGCTTCTGAGTAACTGCATTTTATGAAGAGAAACGTGTCCAAAAACAACAGTTATGCAGCTTTCAAACTGGACATGATAAAAGCCTGTAACAAAGTGGAGTGGAGTTACCTGAGGGCTATGAAGAAGAAGTTGGGTTTTGCTGCATAGTGGACCTCAACGGTTATGCACATGTTGAGCTCATTCTCGTTCTCTGTTCTTTCTAATGGAAGCAAACAGGTGGAATTTCAGACAAGTCGTGGCATTCCGCAGGGAGATCCTATCTCTCCATATCTTTTCTTGATTGCAGCAAAGAGCCTTGCGTGCCTCTTAAAATCCCAGAATCAGTCATCCCATCTAACTGGAATTAAGTTGGCCCCGTCGGTTTCGCTTGTGAACCATCTTTTATTCGCGGATGATAGCCTGCTGTTTTTTAGGACAAAAGAAGTATCAAACCTACCGGAATCTTATTGCAGGGCATCAGGACAGAGAATTAACAAGGATAATCAACCATGTTTTTTCAGCAAGGGTTGTCTTCATATTGTTCATGATGCAGCTAAAGGTCACTTGCAGGTACCAAATGAGTCTTTGAATGACAGGTACCTGGGTATGCCTACTGATGTGGGACAGTCCAAGAACAGCGACACCGCGGAGGCGGAGGCGCGCAAATGCGATAACGATGTCTAACACTTGGAAGCACCCTTCGAGCGGCCATGCAAAGATTTATGTCAATGGAGGTATGTCTCACAATGGCGATGTGGGTGCAGCAGCCGCGGTGCGCAGGGATGAACATGGCAATTATATCGGATACTCGACGATTGTACTCCCTGGAGTGAATGATCCGGCAGTCCTTGAAGCTGTAGTGTGTCGTCAAGCCTTGGCTTTAGCCGATTATTTGTCTTTGAACGTTTTGATGATCGCGTGCGATTACAAGCCAGTGGTGAAGGACATCAACAAAGGGTTGGGATGCCCTCATATTACTGTGGTGAAAGAAACAGGAAAAAGAAGAGCCAATTTCGAGAAATGTGATTTTATGTTTGAAAGTCGTGATTTGAACCAGAAAGAACATCACCTTGTAAAATTTTCAGTAACGCTCCCACAGGGTCGCCATTTGTCGTTAACATCACCTTGCATTTTTTTTATTGCAGCTTCAAATTAATAAAGTTTGGGATCCTTGAAAAAAGTTAACTCGGCCGAAACAGAGTGGAGATGGTGTGTGATACACATATTCCGTGTGGGTTCGTCGCTGATCTACATGCGGCGAGTCTTCTCCTCTTCCGGCCAGGGGCCCTTCTGCGGCGAGGGAAGGATCGTGCTGATCGGCGACAACGACCCGATCGTCGACTCGCGCGCATGGAGGATATTTTTCAGGCTGTACTTCGTCTAGTAAATACATGGTCTACTTTTTTTTAGACATATAAATACATGGTCTAGTGTTAACGTGTATGTGCCACCATTTATCCATGGAATCTCCATCAAGTAAAGCTAACGATGTTAAATTTTTGGACGAACTTTCTATTGATTGGCTTCCTGCACCCATCGCCAACTCCTGCAGTTGTGCAGAAAACAAGAACAAAAACGACGTTGGATTGCTCTGCCTGCCATCGCCAACTCCTAAAATTTCGCCGTTGCCTACTGAAGAACTGCAAAAGTGCTGAAACAAAAACAGAGGCTGAAAGGAAAAAAAGACTACCGCCGTTGCCGGGGATCGAATCCGGGTCACCCGCATGACAATACTAAAACGACATGTTTATTTTTTTGACAATCAATACCAGATATATTTATAGTAGTAAATTGTACATGGTAGAGATACATGAGCTGACTACAGCGATTACAATATAAAGTCTAAAAGAAACGAGCAAATCTTCGAGATCTTCACACTCTTCCTTCTTCCATGACACAATCTTGTACTTTTCTGAAGGCAGCCGTAGGAACATAACAAAATTATCAAACCACAGACCTGTAAAAACCAACGAGGGTTCTCCCATTGTTTTAATTTAATTAAGCCGCAATGCCAAGGCTGCGATGCATTCCAGGGATAGAAAAGCGAACAACCAGGTTGATGTCACTGGGATTCGAGAGTACGAATCACCATTGTCGAGGAATTAGCAATCAGGACAGATATTGCGAGGACAATCCTCCTCGCGGTGACCATGAGAAAAAAATTCCAAAACCGATCTAGCGAAGCAAGATCTGAAGGACCATACTTAGACAAATTTAATCTTCCAACACCATCATTGAAGTCGGGAAAAAGATCTCGTCGTCGAACGAAGGGACGAAGATTATTTATGTAGACGATGCCATCTCCAACGAAGAAGACGACTACCAAAACCATAAATAAATCTAATGAAAACACTACTATTATTAAAAACTCCACTCCTAGATCAGGTTCCCCACCCCTTTCGACACCGGCAATGCCGGCCGGAGGAGGGGGAACCGATCTATGGTGGAGGCGGAGGTGGTGACATGGTTGAAGGATTCAATTGATGCACTTACAAGTTTCTTAATAAAAAACGAGTCACCCTTTCCCAAATAAAAAGAAGAAAAGAATTAAACTTCTTCACATTCCATTGCGTGCCCAAGTGAATCCCACACAACTTGAGCAGGTATGCATCTGAGCAGGAATGTCTCTGATGGACTCCACGGCTAGGCATAGGTCGCAGCCGGCATTGAGGAGGTGGGGCATGAATGCATCCAGCTTTTCTTAACCATGTTGTCCGCGTTTCACAGGGTCACTCAGAAATTGTAGTAGTTTGTTGGAGGCGTAGCACACTAATTACGTGATTAGCACCGTAGCGACCCAATTTGCTAACATGTAGTGTCTCCTTTCCTAATACGTTATAAGGACGCTGTAATGGCGAAATAGTGCGCTATTTTTTTTTCGTTGGATCTACTGCACTATCCATCCACCATTGCTCTCGTAGCCGCTTATGTAACTGAATGTTGTTATTCGGCCCGAAATGCATAAAATAGAGAATGCATTGCCTCCAATAGTACAAGTCGTAAACCATGGACTCACTTTGCTCGTTCCCTTTGTTTCAAATCCATGGAACCACGGATCGGCCACGGTAACGCGGACCCGTCCATGCATATACGTATGAGGGGCCGGAGTCGTGGAGCCCTCATCCAGCAAAATGTACCTGATCCAAGTGGTAGATTACCAGCACTGTCATGCATGGAGCACGTCATACTTTTTTCATCTCTACTGGATCGATATAAAACGCACTGTGAAAAGTCCTAGGAGTTAAATTGATATTAAGGGAAGAAATTTCGCCGTTGGATGCCATCGCCAACTCCTAAAATTTCGCCGTTGCCTACTGACGAACTCTAAGTGCATATGCCTATCATGGCTCGGCAAAAAAAGTCAGCGCCGTTGCCGGGGATCGAACCCGGGTCACCCGCGTGACAGGCGAGAATACTTACCACTATACTACAACGACTTCGATGCTGCTTTTATTAATTAGCGAAATTTACGTAATTATTACTCTCTCCGTCCGAAAATACTTGTCATCAAAATAGACAAAAAGGGATGTATCTAGAGCTAAAATGCATCTAGATACATCATCTTTTATTCATTTTGATGACAAGTATTTCCGGGCGGAGGGAGTAGGTTACATTGTTAAAACTCAAAGTGTATAAACTCACGTCCGTATTGGAGGAGCTCGATCGAGCAGGAAACCGATCGAATCGCCGCCGTTTCACGCAAGATGGCCATGTCCAACTCCCCTTCTTGTCGGCACCTCCCACCAGAACCTTCACCATCTCCGTCCACGGCGATCCATGACGCCATACGCACCACGCTCCCTGCTACTCCTCCGTCCGTACTCTCCAACCCATCTCGATCGGTTCTTCTACTAGAGGCGAAAAATCATGGATCTCATCTCATCATGCATCCAGTTGTTTCTTCCGAAGGTTCAAAAGACCAGCTCTTGAAATCAAAGATTCTTCCCCGTCATACAATACATTAAACAATCTCACACAAAAACCAAGTAGCTCAAATCGATAAACAGCTCCAGCAAAGTCCAGATTATCCAACGCTTCATAGTTCTCTAGGAGTTCGACCTCCTCATCCACTCAGTGGTTTTTTCTTATCTTTACTTGTTGAAGCAGATCTCCGCCAAAATTGTTGAAGCAGATTTCGCACACACAAAAAAAATAGTAGTTGTTGAAGCAGATCTAGTTCTTGAGAATTCATACTTCCCTATTGCAAAATTTAAGCAGCATGCGAAAAAGTGATGCTACATATTTACTACTATCTCCACTAAATTGCAGATAGTGGGCCGGAGGCTTCGTCGGCTGGGGAAATAGTGCATCTCGCCAACAACAAGGCCATATTTCTCAAGGTGCACGAAATATGAGACGCCGACCTGGTTTTGAGCAACTCCCAAAGGTATATGTTCTTGCTGGCAGTGGAAACGTCTATCACATGATCCCCAAAAAATTTGTTGTCACATCAATATATGATGTATCTAGCCCTTGGAATTTTGCTTGCTTTTTACTAATAATTTCACAATGCGATATCGCGTGACTTGTAACCATGCTTGTTCCATAAGAATCACACTTCATCGTGAATCGCAAGTTTGCAACAATAGTTATATATAAGTGTACTCTCTCAGTCCCATATTAGTGTACTTACTTAGCTGTGTTGATACTATGTTCGTCTCAGACCTATTTATTTGCTTTTAATAAAAATGGTTGTGTGCATCATGATGATGCAGAGGCCGGGGTGTCTCCCCTTTTCAAAAAAAAAGAAAAAAAGAAAAGAAAAAAAAACTTAGCTGTGTTGATGAACTATTCTAATTGATTCTAGGTCTTGATGCAAACCAGATGCACAAATTAGCAAGCTATATAAATCAATTTTGTTGTTTATATTATAGTCAACTACAAACTATAGTTAGCTAACTGTTGAATTTGTCAACCTCGATTCTGCAGGACATTCTACATTGTATACACTCCCTCTTGACAGTTCAAGATGTTGCTCGTGTCGCATGCGTGTCTCGTCGATTTCTACATGCCTGGAGGTGCTATTCCCACCTTAAACTAAATGTACATAAACTTGGATTGGCTGATAAGACAACCGAAGAACAAGAAACCTATATCATTCAAAAAGTTGACCAAATACTTGAAAACCATCACAAGAATGGGGTTAAGGTGGAGACACTTAAATTTAGACTTGCCGCTTATCGCAACATCAAAGCCTCCAGCCTCGACAGGTGGCTCCAAATCACTGCCAAGTCTGGGATAAAAAAACTTGACTTGGCAATGCCGTTACGCGTGAGGGGAGAATACAACTTCATGTGTGCCGTCTTGTCTGATGAGGCAGCTGCAAGTTCAATCCAGTCTCTCCGCCTCTACAACTGCGCTTTTCATCCAACGTCGTCACTTGGCCTCTTGAGAAGATTGACATGTTTACATTTGTGTATTGTCCATGTTAGAGAGGAAGGGTTAGGGGTTTTGCTCTCAAAATCCTCTGCCCTGGAGGAGTTGGACATCTCCTTTTGTAGGGGGATAATTTGCTTGCGAATAGATTGCGCGCTGCAGCATCTCGAATACATTAGTTTGATACATTGCATACAGATGCAGTCAGTACAAATCGATGCCCCAAATCTCTGCTCCTTTCGCTCCGATGGGATTGGGATCCTGACAGCTGTGAGAAATTCTTCTCAACTTAAAAATGTGGATTTGAGAGGCACTCTTCTCTCTGATGCTCGCGCCAGGCTGCCATCCATCATAAGCAATGTTCAAAGTCTTTCCCTGCACTCAGGCTATGGAGAGGTATATGACTTTAACATCTTAATGACCAAACTACATTGACATATTTAAGTATACACTGAACAACTATTGTATGTATACAACATTTTGATTAATCTTGGGGTTTCTCCTTATTCAGAATGCCAATATTACAGTTCCAATGTTGCCCTCCAAGTTCCCCCACCTCAAGAAACTGGAAATCATACTCCATCAAGAAGCAATTCTCTTCCTTGACATATTCTCTTTAGTTTCTTTTCTTGCTGCTTCTCCAGTCCTGGAAATCTTTCGTTTTGCAGGTAAGTCACCATCCATAACACTAGAAGTTATCTATGATGAATAGTGTGGAACACTATTTTTATATGGAAACGATGACACACTAATGTATATGCAGATAGAGGAGGGTGCTAGCAGACCTGATCTCGTTTCTGGACACGACACGAGTATTCTACACGAAAGCTAGAGTACCGGCATGACCGCCTCAGGCAGGTGCTGATCACGGGATTCTATCCATCCAAGAGCTTGGTCGAGCTCACGGTCCACATCCTCGAGAGCGCAGCTTCCCTCGAACGTCTAACGGTAGACACGACCTACTTCTCCAATAGAAGTTTGGGCACCATTGGCAGATGCCCCACCTCAACAAAGAATGGTCGGTGTCGGGCAATGAGCAAGAAAAATGTCGCGGAAGCTCGTAGAGCCATGGAGGTTGCGGGTAGGTGCATCGCACGGAGAGTT
Organism: Triticum timopheevii; assembly: GCA_963921465.1. NCBI lineage: Eukaryota > Viridiplantae > Streptophyta > Magnoliopsida > Poales > Poaceae > Triticum > Triticum timopheevii. The sequence goes on from OY997262.1 coordinate 444,815,928, forward strand.
CCAAAGATGTTCAGTTCAAGGTCCTAGAGCCCTGTAGTCGTTGCCATAGTGTCGACCAGCTGTAGATACAGATGGTTACCAACGTGGTTGGTTTCAGATTTTGGGAGAATTACATCTATATTAACATGTTGTTAGTACTAGTTTGGGTTAGCAGAGAGTGTTTGCATTGGAATAAAGCTTCAGACAGGTAAACTTCCTAACTTTCCTCCTGCTTTTGACTGTTGTTAGCTACTTTCGTCCTGGTTTATTAGTCCCCTTGTATTTAGTGTCATATTTTGACCATGATTTTAACTAATAAAATGTAAGTTATATGTAGAAAAAATAATATCATCAAAAACTATGTTCAAATACGAATTCAAAGATATAATTTTTTGTGACATGCATTAACATTTTGATAATTAAATATGAGAAATGATTTTCTCCGCCGCCTCCCACGAACAACACATGGTAGTGGGCCACAGATGTTGCTACTTCTTCTCCGCCTTATCCTCATAGGAGGCTCCCTTCGAGCAGATCCAACACCGTCCCCAACTCCCATCCTCCAACATCAATCCACCATGGCGACTGTGAGTCCTCCTGATCCATGGCACTGGGTGACCTTGGTGCTTTGTTGCAAAAAATAAAATCTGCAACCGGTCACCATCACGGTCTGTCGTTGTAGCCAAGGTCATGCATGGTCGTCGTCGTTGTCGCCCGCCTCCACCATGACGGCTGGCCGTGCGCGGTGCGCCACCTCGCCAGTGAGGCGACCTTGTCGGGGGTCCGGCACTCGCAGGCGGCAGCGCCATGGCGGGAAAGGGCGGCGTCACTCCTCCCTCACCACCGTCCAGCGGGCTCGCGGCGAACGACGACGATGTTTTGTTTTGCAACATCCAATCTATTGCAGGAAAGATTTCTGCAACATCAGTCATGTTGCAAAACTTCCTTCCGTAACACCATATAGAGGTGAAGGCAAAGATAAAAAAAATTATGCAACATCACCTCAGTTGGAATTTTTTTTTGCAACAATACCTATGTTTCTAAAAAAATGAAGACAAAAAAATTTCTGCAACGGCCTATGTTGCAAAATAAAAATCCTGCAACACAACCTATGTTGAAAAAAAAACCACAACACAATCTCTATTACAAATGTTTCCGCAACGAGAGCTTTGTTGCGAAGAAGAGGAACCCATTTAGCCGCTTGATTTTCTCAAATCTGACCGCTCGCGAGGCAGCGAATCTTTTAAAAAGATCTACCGGCCGATGCATAGCAGCCCCTTTTTAATAGATCTGGATCCAACTTTAAAAAAAAATAGATCTAGAATCTTTTTAGAAAAAAAAGACACCCGATTTGATACTGACAACTCCTATTTCCACGGTTAAACTGACGTGCACGTCTCTGTTGGAGCTCGAGCAAGAAACGAAAACAGAACCGCCGCCGTACATACCTCGAGGTCGATCGCCAGTCCGCCATGTCCGGATCGCCCCTCCGTCGGCACCTCCCAGGGCCTTCTTCTGGGTCCCGGTCCACGGCGATCCACCATGCCGCCCGGACTCCTCATCCTCCTGCGAGTACGTGTCCAATTCCAACGCATCTCGGTTATGCTAAACGATTTCAGTAATTTTCACGACTTCCATGCCTCCGCTTGCTTCGTAGCCAGCCCAGGCTTGCTTGGCCGTCTCGTCTTTAAAAAAAAAAAAAAAAAAATCTTTCCTTGCTCAAGCAGCGATCTTGTGCCTCCAGAATTCATGAATGCTGATGCTCGATTCGCTGCGTCGCAGATGGTTCGCCAGAGGCTTCATCGGCGGAGACAAACGGTGCAACCTGCCAACAGCAAGGCCATATTTCTCAAGGTGCTCGCCAAAATATGAGGCAGGAACTTGATTTTGAGCAACTCCCAGAGGTATACTCCTAACTAATAATCTCACTCGCATTCAAATATTCTGGTCTATTTTCTACTAGTAGCAACTAGAAAGTAACAATGTCGTATATCTATCACTGCAACTGCAAGCATAGGAATACATCACTCGTCTAGGTTAGGGCATGACTTTGGGGATGCAAGAATCGGCTCACGCGGTTGATCGGAAATTCTGCTAGTAAATTCTCAATAATGTAATGCCTAGGAGTAAATTGTAACCATGCCTTTGTTATAAAAGGAAATCAGTTTTTCCTGGACATGGCAAAGTACACGCATGCACTGATTAACACACAATATAATATAAATCTGACTCTTATTTTGTTGCATTGCCTACTAACTACCCATAATCTAACTGTTGAAACTTGTCACACTTGGTTCGTTCTGCAGGACATCCTGCACCACATACACTCCCTCTTGCCACTGCAAGACGCTGCTCGTGCTGCCTGCACGTCTTGTGGATTTCTACGTTCGTGGAGATGCTATTCCAACCTTAGTCTCAATGAACGTACACTTGGGTTGACTAAAACGAAATTTGAGGAAAGGGAAAAGTATTTCATCCAAAAAGTTGACCAGATTCTTCAAAACCATCACAACAATGGGGTCAAGGTGAAAATACTTAGACTTGAACTGGCTCCATGGAGGAACATCAAAGCCTCTTGCATTAACAGATGGCTCCAAATCAGTGTTAAGTCCGGGATAAGAGAACTTCACTTGTACATGGGTGCGTCAATTCACGCAAACTACAACTTCCCGTGTTCGGTTTTGTCCGACGAGGTGGCTGCAAGTTCGATAGAGTCTCTTCGCCTCTCCTTTTGCCCCTTTAACCCCACGTCGACACTTGGCCTCTTGAGAAGATTGACAAGTTTACTACTGTCTCATGTCAACATTACAGAAGAAGGATTAGGGTTGTTGCTCTCAAAATCTTCAGCCCTGGAACGGCTTGAATTCTTCTATTGCAGTGAGATAATTTGCTTGCGGATACCTTGTACATTGCAGAAACTCAATTTCCTAAATATAGTAGGAACCAAGAAGATGCGGGTGGAGATCAATGCTCCAAATCTCTGTTCTTTTCGTCGTATTTGTGGTGGTGTGACCTTGATAGAAATCTCTGTTAGAAACTCTTCTCAACTTAAGGATGTATATTTGTCGTTTATTCTTCTCTCTGATACTCGCGCCAGACTTCCATTCATCGCAGGAAATGTTGAGACGCTTACCATGCGCTCTCTTGCCGAGGTATCACTAGTAGAAAAAGGGTCATACGTGAAGCCCAATAGTGCCGGTTTATATTAAAGCCGGCACTAATGTGTACAATAGCACCGGTTCGTGACGGCGATCAATAGCACCGGTTCGTGGCGAACCTTTAGTACCGGTTCATGCCACGAACCGGTACTAAAGGGGATGTGTCAGCCTGCGATCAGGGTATGGCCCCACCGTCACCATTTAGTGCTGGTTCGTACCACGAACCGGTACTAATGAGGTTATGTCAAGCTGTTTTTAGTCCCACCTCGCTCCCCTAACAAGTCTTTTACCACCTTAAATATGTTATTTCTCAAACTATCACAAGCACTTGGTCTTCATTGAACTCTATGTGTAGAATTTGTGGCCGCAATATGAGTCTTCATCGGTTTATAAATCGTTGATGACTCATATTGACAATTCAGATTGTACACACAAAGATCATTGATGATCAAAGTATTTTTGATGTTATAAGATCATATTGACAGTTTAGACTCTAAAGAAATATAAGATCGTGATGTAAATGCTCTTATATTATTTGCATTCAGTATGCACCATTCAAAGCGACGCCATCAACTTTCAACCATTTCTGCCTTCATTTGCTATTTTTCATGCATTCAGTGATTTGTTTTGAGAACTAAATGACCTGAAAATTGAAAAGCACTACAAATGAACTCTGAAAAAGTTGAAACTTGGCATGGTATCATCATTTCACCCACATAGATTGTTCAAAAAAGTAGAGAGGGTTACGGCAAAAACTGGATGCACTTCGTTTACAAACTGGACAATCTCTTTCGAAGTATTCAGGTTTCTGACGAAATTAAACTCATCTGTTACAAAGGCATTTCATTTTTTTAAACTTATTACAACTCCAGACTTTTTGTGCATTCAGTATGCACCATTCAAAGCGACGCCATCAAATTTCAACCATTTCTGCCTTCATTTGCTATTTTTCATGTATTCAATGATTTGTTTTGAGAACTAAATGACCTGAAAATTGAAAAGCACTACAAATGAACTCTGAAAAAGTTGAAACTTGGCATGGTATCATCATTTCACCCACATAGATTATTCAAAAAAGTAGAGAGGGTTACGGCAAAAACTGGATGTACTTCGTTTACAAACTGGACAATCTCTTTCGAAGTATTCAGGTTTCTGACGAAATTAAACTCATCTGTTACAAAGGCATTTCATTTTTTAAAACTTATTACAACTCCAGACTTTTTGTGCATTCAGTATGCATCATTCAAAGCGACGCCATCAAATTTCAACCATTTCTGCCTTCATTTGATATTTTTCATGCATTTAATGATTTGTTTTGAGCTAAATGACACTAATTAAATTTTGTGCAGGCAGCGCACCACCTTTAGTACCGCTCCAACCGGTACTAAAGGGTAAGCTGTTTTTTAGTCTCACCTCGCCAAGAGAGAGGGAGTAGGAGCGGTTTATAAGCCCTGGGTACAGAGACGATGAAGAAGAGGCTCAATGCTCACGTTCCTTAGCTTCAAGCCTTTAGGAATATGGTAGATTGCACGGAGCTACGCGCAGTGCAGTTTACACTATTCCAAAAGGCTTGAAGCAAGTTAACGAGCATTGCACCTCTTTTTTATTTTTAATAACTTATTACAACTCCGGACTTCTTCTTTTTTATTTTTAATAACTTATTACAACTCCGGACTTCTTCTGTTATGGCAAAAGGAAGGAGGAGAAGAAGAAGAAGGAGGAGGAGGAGAAGAAGAAGAAGAAGAGGAAGAAGAAGAAGAAGAAGAGGAGGAGGAAGAAGGAGAAGAGGAAGAAGAAGGAGAAGAAGAAGAAGAAGAAGAAGAGGAGGAGAAGGAGGAGGAAGAAGAAGGAGAAGAAGAAGAATAAGAAGAGGAAGAAGAAGGAGAAGAAGAAGAAGGAGAAGGAGAAGGAGAAGGAGAAGAAGAATAAGAAGAGGAAGAGGAAGAAGAAGAAGAAGGAGGAGATGGAGAAGGAGAAGGAGAAGAAGAATAAGAAGAGGAAGAGGAAGAAGAAAAAGAAGGAGGAGAAGGAGAAGGAGAAGGAGAAGAAGAATAAGAAGAGGAAGAGGAAGAAGAAGAAGAAGAAGAAGAAGAAAAAATAAACCAGAAAAAAAATAACTATATAAAAAAATTACTCAAAAATAAATAGAAGAAAATAAATAATGCAGAAAAGAAAAAAAACTAATATAAAGCAAAAATATTCACAAAGAAACTAAATACGGCAAAAAAACTACTCACAAATAAATAGAAGAAAAAAATAAAGCAGAAAATAAATAACTATATAAAAAAATTACTCAAAAATAAATAGAAGAAAATAAATAATGCGGAAAAGAAAAAAAATTAAAAAAAATGTTGGGGCGCTGCCCGGTGAGCCTACCAGTCCTAGGGTGTGCAAATGCAGGCCCAGAAGGGCCAGGAGGCTCACTGGGCAGCGCGCCTTAGTTAGGCCCAGAAGCCTGCTATATAGAGGAGTTCGAAAGGGCAGCCGCAGCTGGGTTTATAAACCAGTGCGGCTGCCCTTCGCTCGGCGAGGTGGGACTAAACGTAGCGCACCGCGGGTGGCAGCGCACGGCCTTTAGTACCGGTTTGTGGCACAAACCGGTACTAAAGGGAGGCCTTTAGTACCGGTTGGAGCCACCAACCGGCACTAAAGGGCCTCGTTTCCCGCCGCTTGGGCTGGCCAAAATTGGCCTTTAGTACCGGTTCGTGGCTCCAACCGGTACTAAAGGCTTCCCCTATATATATGGCACTTACGAAAAATCAGTTATCGTCGCCACTTCGTTCCACGTTTCTCGCTCGATCTCGTCGACGCCGCCGCGCCGCCGTGCCGTCGCCCTCGCCGCCCCCGCCGCCCGTCGTCGTCGTCGCCGCGCGCCCCCGCCGCCCGTCGTCGTCGCCGTCCCCGCCGTCCGTCGTCGTCGCCGCGCGCCCCCGGCCCGCCGCGCGCCCGTCTTCGTCGCTGCCCCCGGCCGCCCGTCGTCGCCGCCCCCGGCCCGCCGCGCGCCCGTCGTCGCCGCCTCCGGCCGCCCGTCGTCGCCTCCCCCGCCGCCCGTCGTCGTCGCTGCCCCTCGCCACCCGTACGCGCCCTATATACGTACACACGCATATGTATACACACATACACACACACACACACACACACACACACGCATACACACAGACACGTACACACAAACACACACACACGTATATACACACACACACACATATTTTTTTACTTATTTTCTGTTTTCTATATATAATATGTTTAGATGAATTAGAACTATCTAGTTTATTTTTAGTAAATATAATGCTTTTAGTTGAACTAGTTGAATTAATATATAGATCAACTAGTTTATTTTTTGAAGATGCTTAATTAGTTGAACTTGTTGAATTAATATATAGAACTAGTTTATTTTTAGAAGATGCTTAATTAGTTGAACTTGTTGAATTAATATATAGAACTAGTTTATTTTTAGTAAATGCTTAATTAGTTGAACTAGTTGAATTAATATAACTAGTTTATTTTTAGTAAATGCTTAGTTGAACTAGTTGAATTAATAGATTTTTCTGTTAATAGATTTTTTTTCTGTTAATAGATTTTTTTGGTGATATTATTGTTAATAGATTTTTTTGGGTGATATTTAGATTGTGTAATTAATTTTGTTCATAGAATTTTAATGATTTTTTTGTTCATAGTATTTAAAAAAGGAAAAAAAGAAGAAGTAGTTTATATATAGTTGAACTAGCTAGTTGATTTAATAAACTAATTTATTTTACTATATATATAGAAGTAGTTTGTTTTTAGTAAGTACTACTTATTTATTTATAGTAAGTGGTTAGTAGTTGAACTAGATATATAGTTGACTAATAAAACTAAATTATGAACGTAGGCCGAAAATGTCGTACTCATCGAACGACGATAACCGCCCGGGGGAGTGCGACTGGTGCCACGACGACCGAGGTATCTGCGATAGGTTCATTGAGCTGGACGAAGATCGGCGCTTCAGCATTAAGCTCGAGGAGACCTGCGATGTTCATACGGTACGCAACGACGACAATAGTTTTTTTTTGTAATTAAGCACGACTTCAACTATTTTAATGTGTATTTTTCATCTTTTCTAATTCGACTAGCTTATCACATGCTTTGCAAGACGCTATGTCTTGGAGAGGATGGGTTTTGAACACCATGAAAATTTCGAAACCAAAAAAATTATCCTAAGTACCGAACATGGTGTGGATTTTCAAGTAAAGCTGTACAATGCTCAGAGTGTAACCCATTTTGGTTGCAAAAATTGGGATGCATTTTGCAAGATGTATGGTCTTGATGAGGGTATGCTTGTCACCATGGATCTTGGTGATCCTATAATCGAGCAAGAGACACCTTCGATTTGGGTCTTTGTGGATACACCTCCAGTTCTTCCCTCATGTGAGCTAAACATAGTTATTAAGTAATTTATATTGTTTATTTCAAAATATAATGTTGACAACTTATCTCCATTGACAGCTTATTTTCATTCTTCAAAGAATATCCGGAAGATTGTAGACAGAACGTACTACACTGAAGGCTCCGAATTAACTTATCAGGAGAAAACTCATCTGGTCGGATTTTGTACTGATCTTGAGAATTACAATATCTACAATCAAACTCCTCAACATTATGGTTAATACGTGCCACTAGTGCACGTGTTGAACTACGGTAACTACCATGGAGATACCCTGGTAAGATTATTTTTTACTATTACAACATCCGTGCATCTTTTTGCACACTTCTAAAACTAGTACATCATTGCTAACTACAAAGTTATTATTATGTTTTTCAACAGATAATCCCGAATGATTGTGTGCCTCATCTGATGTATACGCGTGGCAGCCTTCATGTTTTGAACATACGACCAGGTCGTCCTACGAATCTCAACTGTCCATACCGGGTTTTAAAAGAAGTGGAGATATAACAATCAAAGAATGGAAAAAATGTATGGACAGTCGTAAGGAGCTTCTTGGAAGCAATAAGCAGCGAAAGGCAAGAATTGGAGACAGGATGATCGCCATTCTTCATAATGGAGAGTCAGGGTCTATATTGTTTTATGCTATTTTACCTTAAGGGTGTTCAGGTCCTACCTGATACTGATGATCATGTGGTAAGAACAATTATGTAGGGTAGGGTTCGATGACTATATATGAGGATGATGATCATATGACTTATTATTAATAACGAGTAGAAGTTGTATGATGATGCATGATTAGTAGGACTTGTTATTATATATATATGATGATGTAATGATGCAAAAGCATGCATGAGCATGTTATATCTGCGGGTGCAATGAACATAGCAGCAACGTCGATAAACAAAGCATGCATGATGTATATATGATGCATAACGTGTACAATGTGTAGTATCGTAAAATACCAGCAAACGAAAAAGAATTAAAATGGAAACACAAAATTAAATGAAAAAGAAATCATAAAACTAAAAACCCACCAAACCTTATAGTACCGGTTGGTGTTACCAACCGGTACTAAAGGGCTCCAGGCCCCGGAGCTGGCTCGTGCCACGTGGTTGCCCTTTAGCACCGGTTCGTGCTGAACCGGTACTAAAGGAGGGGGGGGGCTTTAGTGACCACAAATTAGTGCTAGTTATGTAACCGGCACTATAGGGCCTTACGAACCGGTGCTATTGCCCGGTTCTGCACTATGTGTTCTAGTAGTATGTATAGTCACAATGATATGCACTTTAATTATGCTGGAAAAACACATGCTTAATCTTGTGGTCTGTCCTTATTTAGAGTGTCAGCATTCCAATGCTACCTTCCAAGTTCCCCCACCTCAAGAACTTGGAAATCGAATTCGTGGAGTCAATAGCGGCCTTCTCCTAGCGTCGTTACATCCTCTCTCTAGTTTCTTTTCTTGATGCTTCTCCCAGCTTCTTGGAAGCAATAAGCAGCGAAAGGCAAGAATTGGAGACAGGATGATCGCCATTCTTCATAATGGAGAGTCAGGGTCTATATTGTTTTATGCTATTTTACCTTAAGGGTGTTTAGGTCCTACCTGATACTGATGATCATGTGCTAAGAACAATTATGTAGGGTTGGGTTCGATGACTATATATGAGGATGATGATCGTATGACTTATTATTAATAACGAGTAGAAGTTGTATGATGATGCATGATTAGTAGGACTTGTTATTATATATATATGATGATGTAATGATGCAAAAGCATGCATGAGCATGTTATATCTGCGGGTGCAATGAACATAGCAGCAGCATTGATAAACAAAGCATGCATGATGTATATATGATGCATAACGTGTACAATATGTAGTATCGTAAAATACCAGCAAACGAAAAAGAATTAAAATGAAAACACAAAATTAAATGAAAAATAAATCATAAAACTAAAAACCCACCAAACCTTATAGTACCGGTTGGTGTTACCAACCGGTACTAAAGGGCTCCAGGCCCCGGAGCTGGCTCGTGCCACGTGGTTGCCCTTTAGCACCGGTTCGTGCTGAACCGGTACTAAAGGGGGGGGGGCCTTTAGTGACCACAAATTAGTGCCGGTTATGTAACCGGCACTATAGGGCCTTACGAACCGGTGTTATTGCCCGGTTCTGCACTATGTGTTCTAGTAGTATGTATAGTCACAATGATATGCACTTTAATTATGCTGGAAAAACACATGCTTAATCTTGTGGTCTGTCCTTATTTAGAGTGTCAGCATTCCAATGCTACCTTCCAAGTTCCCCCACCTCAAGAACTTGGAAATCGAATTCGTGGAGTCAATAGCGGCCTTCTCCCAGCGTCGTTACATCCTCTCTCTAGTTTCTTTTCTTGATGCTTCTCCATCCTTGGATTCTTTCATCCTCTGTGTAAGTCGCTATACATACCTTTCAAAGCTATTTATGCCTCTATCTTGTATATTTGACTTGGCTATGACTCGTTAGAACAATGACATTTATATTTGATGCTACATATGTATAAGCAGGTACATAATGATTCTGCTTCGCATGATGTTCTTGGAGAGGACGGCGACAATTATCTAAGACGTCTAGAGTGTCGGCACGAACGTCTCAGGCAGGTGATGATAACAGGCTTTTGTCCATCCAACAGCTTGGTTGAGCTCACGATTCACATCATCGAGAGTTCACCTTCGCTCGAGCGCCTGACATTGGACACGACCTACGGCTATGACAGATCATTTAGCACCAATGGCAAATGCCTCGCCTCAAGCAAGATTGGCCGATGCTGGCAGATGAGCAATACAACTATCGCGGAAGCTCATAGAGCCATGGAGATCGCGGGTAGATGCATCGCGACAAGAGTTCCCTCAAGTGTTGCATTCGAGGTGCTCGAGCCCTGTAGTCGGTGTCATACTGGCAACAGCCAGTGATAGATTCGTAAGGTGTGGTTTATCATCATCTACGTATGAGAGAATTCCATCAGGCTGTATTTCGTCTAGTAAATGGTACGGTCTATTGTTAATGGTATGTGCCACCATGATGTTGAATCGTAACTTTGGACAAATAATGTTTTTTTTGGAGGGGTTGGACCAATATTGGTTGGCTTGCTGCTCTCATCGCCAACTCCTGCAGTTGTGAAAAAAAACAAGAACGGAAACGACGTTGGTTTGCTGCTGCCATCGCTAACTCCTGCATCTGCAAAAAAAATTGCCGTTTGCGTACTGATGACGAGCTGTTCGTGCAGGTGCCTAATGCCAAAAAAAAAAGAACTCAAGCGCCGTTGCCGGGGATCGAACCCGGGTCACCCGCGTGACAGGCGGGAACACTTACCACTATACTACAACGACTTGGATGACACAGAGTTTAACAAGGTTAGTTAAATCGGTTATCTCTTAACAACCGCAGATAGTCGAGCAGCAAGACCATATTTCTCAAGCTTCCCAAAATATATCAGCCATGGCCGTTTTTGAGGATCTCCCACAGGTATGTGTTGCTGCCAGCCAAGTGTATATTCATCAGACGGAGCACGTACTATAGCAAGTAAAAATAATAATCTCTCGCTGGCAATCAAGTATTCTAGCAGCAAGTTAAGGAATGTCTATCTCAACTGCCACCGCAGGATGAACACATGATGCATCTAGGGTAGGAATTTGGTGCCAAGTCGGCATATAGTTGCGCTCGAGATGTTTCCATAAGAAATCTGTGGTTGATCTGCACTGTAATTAAATTGGCAAACAAGAGTTGCATATGCTTTTTCTCTATTATGCACTGTATACGTTTTGGTTTGGTTTGTTTCTCACGTTTCTTCCTGCGGCTGATATTGCTGTGTGTGGGTGGGTGGGTTTGGGTTGGGGGGATCTCTTGCATCTTCCCCAGAAACAATCTTTATATGTTTGACCAAATTTTGTAATAAAATATATAAATGTTCAGTAAATAAAATATGAAAATATATCTCGTAACAAATCTAATGATAATGAATTGCTATCGTAGACATTGATTGTTTTCTCTATAAACTTGGTCAAAATTAAATAAGTTTGAATTTCTGAAAAACTAATACTAATACTACACCTTATCTTTTAGAACGAAGAGAGTACAATCTGACCGTTGAAACTTGTCAACCTTGGTTTTGCAGGACATCCTACATCATATGCAGTCTCTGTTGTGAGTGCAAGCAGCTGCTCGTGTTGCATGCATCTCGTGTGGGTTTCTATGTTCGTGAGATACTATTCCAAGCTCGTACTCAACTGCGATATTGAGTTGAGTGACAAGAAATTTGAGGAGAAAGGAACCTATATCAGCAACAAAGTTGACCGAATTCTTGAAAACCATCACGACAGTGGGGTTAAGGTGGAAACGCTTGAACTTGGGCTTAACCCTTGCAAGGAAATCAAAGCCTCCTGCTTGGACAGGTGGCTCCAAATCACCATCAAGTTGGGACTAAAGAACTTAGCTTGGCTACGTATATTTTCATGAAGAAAATCTACAAATTCCCACGTTGGGTTTTGTCCAACGAAGCAATTGCAAGTTCAATTCAGTCTCTTCACCTCACTAGTTGTGCTTTCGATCCCATTCCGACACTTGGCCTGTTGAGAAGATAGAAAAAGTTGCATCTTCATTTTTTCAACATTAATGAGGAAGGATTATTCCAGTCGCTCTCTAAATCTACTGCTTTGGAGCGGCTGGAGATATCTTTATGCAGTGGGATAAGTTGCTTGAGAATACCATCTATGTTGCGGCAACTAAACTTTCTTGCTGTTGTAGAATGCAAGAGGCTACAAATAGTAGAGACCGATGCTCCATGCCTCAACTCCTTCCATTATAGTGGGGCCTTGTTAGATATATCTATCAAAAAAAAGTTGCCGCTTAAGAATGTTGGCTTGTGTTGCATTCTCTCTGATGCTCGCGCCAGGCTTCCATCCATTGCAGGAAATGTAGAGAGCTTCACCATCCCCTCTCCTGTTGAGGTATATATGCTCTCTCATAGTATATTTAATCAACAATATATGTACGTGTACTGTAGTTTTATGTTGGAACAAACAAACACATGGTTAACCTTGGGATTTTTCTTCTTCAGAACATCAACATTCCTGGATTAGGGGGTCCTCGGACAACCGGACTATATACTTTGGCCAGACTGTTGGACTATGAAGATACAAGATAGAAGACTTCGTCCCGTGTCCGGGTGAGACTCTCCTTTGCGTGGAAGGCAAGCTTGGCAATTCGGATATGTAGATCTCCGAAGAACAACCAGAATAAAACCATCCTAAAACAACCATAGAACATGAAGATCTCCGAAGCTCTGCGTCATCATCCTTGAATCTTGTGAGAAGACCCCTGTAACACGAGAATTTGCAACCAGACTCAAGCAGCTCATCATCTTCAACCACGGCATGATCGCCTCCATGTTTTCCCCGTTTTCTTCGCTCCAACATCGAAAAGACAAGGACACACATGTGCATCCAACACGTCTACACCAGCCTTCGCCATATGTGCCTTTGAGTACTGCTATATGTGCCCCTTTCGGGTGGAAGAGAACTAGGATCCGGTTCCGGCGTCGTGGCCGAGCCAACTGCCGGGGCAAAGCAGGACATCCCTCCATTAGCAACACAAAGAAAGATGAAGAACTGCAAAAGAAAATCATACCGACGAGGTGGAAGAAGAATCTCCGCCTCCACACAACCACCACCCATCCCAGGACCAAAACCGGCCAGTGCCGATCGCCCTCCAGACACCATAACCCGCAACCTCGACAAGATTCGGGGATCCTCCACCTTGCTGAATCCTAGACAAAGGCAAGAGCCCCGACCGGGAACAAAGCCCGGGGAAACTTATTCAGTTGTCACGCCCGCTACAACGGCCTCAGGGACGTCTCCCTCAACCCTAACCCTACTGAGAACTCACCCTATGCACAAATCCGAGTTCCCCCTCCCTCCCAGCGCCAGAGCGGCCGGTGGAGGGAGAGGGAAACAGCGGCGACGCCGGCGGCACGCAGAGGGAATCCATGGTCGCCTCCTTTCCGCCTATGTACGAGATCCGATCTTTACGGGAGTTACTTGTCCAAGAGGAGAGGTTTCATAGAGAAATTTATTACCGTACGTCCGATTGGGCTCTTTCTTCCCAACTATCTTTTGTACTTGTATGAATCTTAACATTCAGATCACACACGGTGCCATATGGGCAGGTGAAGCTCTCCATGGAGCAGAGCTACCCCCCACGCATGCATGTGTGGATCTGCTTTGTGCGCCCTTTGGTATCATGGCAGGATCGTAGTACAGTATGCTGATCTTTACAGAGAATCGGAGAATAATAAGGCGGTGGTGGCGATCTCTCACGTGAAGTTTCCTCTCCGGGGAAGACAAACCGAGCTGAAAGTGTAGCAAAGGTCAAAGGGAGAGACAAATTTCTCCCTGGCAGACACTGATAAAATACTAAAGGGTAGGACAATCTAGCTAGCTGGGTAGTAACATGCTTGACGCTCGTCCTCAGTCTCACCCATTGGACGAGAGATTCGAAAGCAGATTAAAGCGCCGGTCACGAGGGCTATAGAAAGCCCGGCCACTGGCCAGCCATTCCCATTCCTTTTCCTTTCCGTAGCTTTCTTCTTTGCCGCTTTGCGTGCCTCCCTCCCTCTCTCTCCTCCGCAGCAGCTGGGACGATGAGGTCATCGGCGGTGGCGGTGGCGGCGCGGAAGCAGCAGCTGCTGCCATGCTTGACCCTGCTGCTTCTTGCGGGGGCAGCGTCCGCCCAGGCCCAGAAGTACAACGCGGTGTTCAACTTCGGCGACTCCATCACGGACACGGGCAACCTGTGCACGAGCGGGAAGCCGACGGAGATCACCTTCACGCAGCCCCCCTACGGCGAGACCTACTTCGGTACCCCCACCTGCCGGTGCTCCGACGGCCGCGTCATCGTCGACTTCCTCAGTAAGTGCTGTGCTCCAGGCACACACACACTCCATCTTGTTGATATTGTTCTTGCTTGACGTACGAATGATGCAGGCACCAAGTTCGGGGTGCCTTTCCTGCCACCGTCCAAGGCGAACGGCACGGACTTCAAGCAGGGCGCGAACATGGCCATCACGGGCGCGACGGCCATGGACGCGCCCTTCTTCCGGGGCCTCGGCCTCTCGGACAAGATCTGGAACAACGGGCCCATCAGCTTCCAAATCCAGTGGTTCGAGCAGATCACCGCCACCGTGTGCGGGAACGACTGCAAGCGGTACCTGCGGGACTCGCTGGTGGTGTTCGGCGAGTTCGGCGGCAACGACTACAACGCGATGCTGTTCGGCAACTACAACCCGGACCAAGCGAGCAGGTACACGACCAAGATCGTCAACACCATCATCAGGGGCGTGGAGAAGGTGGTGGCCATGGGGGCCAGGGATGTGGTGGTGCCCGGGGTGCTCCCCATCGGCTGCTTCCCCATCTACCTCACCGTCTACGGCACCAACAGCAGCGCCGACTACGACGCCCTCGGCTGCCTCCGCAAGTTCAACGACCTCTCCACCTTCCACAACAACCTGCTCCAGGCCAAGATCGCCCGCCTCCGGAAGCGCTACGGCCGGGCGGCGCGCATCATGTACGCCGACTTCTACTCCGCCGTCTACGACATGGTCCAGAACCCCAAGAAATACGGTACGTACGTGCGCACGCGGAGTAGTTCCCAAATTTCCTTCCGACCGACCAGTACATGATGCCCAACTGTTGGGCATCATCTTCCTTAGCTAGCCGTTGGGCATCTTCTTTGGGCAATAAGTCTAACTAACACGCCAGGGAGAGACAAGCCACGCATAACGTGTGGATAGATAGATTCCGCGTTCGTGCACGAGCTAGCGGCAGTGGACACGGCACTAGTGTCACTGTCAGCATCGGCATCAGTGTGGTGCTAACTACTGCCCACTCTGGGCACATGTCCGTCATGTGAGATTCCTGTATATCCTGCGCGGCGACGAGTAGAAGATCTTCAAATCTTTCAACAAAAAAATCATTCAAAAAAATCATTGAAAAAGAAGATCTAGAGCTGGCATAATGGCTAAGTAATGGTGGATCGGTACTGACTGACACTCCCAACCAACACATGCCTCGACTCGGCAGTCCACATGCATGCATGCATGGAGCACCGGCGCCGACCGGGGCACTGTTCATGCACGTTCTAGCAAGTGACCGGGAGCTAGCTAACAACGATCTGGGTTGTGCTGTGTGTTGCAGGTTTCAACGCGGTTTTCGAGGCGTGCTGCGGCTCCGGGGGAGGCAAGTACAACTACGCCAACAGCGCGAGGTGCGGGATGCAGGGCGCGGCGGCGTGCGCCAGTCCGGCCGACCACCTCAGCTGGGACGGCATCCACCTCACCGAGGCTGCCTACAAGCAGATCACCGACGGCTGGCTCAGCGGGGCCTACTGCAACCCGCCCATCCTCCACACCTAAACATTATTAATTAATTATTTCTTTATTTATTGACTTGTGGTAGTATTATTTATTATTTTATTTTATTTGAGGTTGAGTTTTCCTAAAGGAAAAAAAAGGAAATTTGATTCAGTGACGTATGGTGCTGCTGAAATGTATGCGTTGCCCAAGAAAAAAACGGAGGCAACTCTTGAATAAATTGTTAGTGCTTGCCCAGAGCAACTTACGTCGGAGAATTCCCTATTTGACGCTTATGGCGTCAAAATGTTGTTAATTCACACAGGCTTCCGTCAAATGGTATAAATTTGTAACTTGTTCTCTTTTTCCATTTTTCCCTTTTGGCATATATTGCACTAAATAGCTCTCATTCAGCAACGAGAACATGGTGCATCATGTTGGCTAGGCCCGTAAGGAGCGCAGTTAGCCCATACGTGTTCTAGCGCTGTCTGCCTCGTGGTCCTTAGAGATTTCTTGTATAAAAAAAATACTAGACAATGAAGGCGAGCGTTGCCGCGCCCATACACTCCATAGAAATAATAATAGAAATATTTGGGAAATATTAAAACTTTCAAATTATGGTTCAACTTACAGTGCTAATAGTCCACAACCATTGACAAAGACTGTTTGATTTTTGCTAGAATAAAGAATGTTTCATTGAGAGGCCACATCTCTACTTGGATGCTCAACATCAGTTTCTTTCCTAGCACAAATACATAGCAACAAAAATATAACCTCCAATCCCCAAGAAGAAAAACACCAATGATCTTGTCTATGATGGTACCTGATAGTTGACACCCAAGGGAAGGATATGGAACATGTATGCCTTCGTTGCGATATGATATGGATGCAAACTCAAGTCTAGTAGGTTGACTATTTAACTCAACAAACACTAATACAAGCATACCTGAAATGAACAAGATGAGCTTTTACTAATCATAAACTGAGCTTCTATAATCTGCAAATTCTAGAAAAAAGGTTTCTACCAAACAGAAAAGCTACATTATTTATGAACAATGTTATCACATGTTTGTTTGGATATTAGGATATACATTCATCTAAAATATGCAAACCCTCAGTTTGCTCATAGTATTTTAAATAGCAAGCATGTAATGTAGGCACAATAGAAATCATCAATTTTAATCAAATGTCCAAGTATGTTCGTGATAAAAGCCGACTTGTATTTACTTTCTTTTTAGCACGTAGATAATCATGCATCAAGTAGTAAGACATGCAGTAGGGATAAGAATGCTAAACATAAGAAATAATGAAACTTCAATGGTCTACTTTGCAGTTCATGTAAGCAATCCTACATGGAGCGAACCAAAATGTGACCTTAAAGTACAGTGGAAATAGAGAAAACACATACCAAATGTTGGCACACATGTATCTATATGCAAGAACAACAATGAAAATCACATGATAGTATAATAACTCAAGAATTACATTAGTCACATTCTCATGGCATATAAATAATGTCATGGAATAGCATACCAAGAAAATAACCTATGATGGTTTTGTAAAGCTATGTGCCACTATGCGTTGGGATTTTCGAATACCCTTTTATCGCAAGTTGATGGTCACCACATGGTGGTACATGAAACTCCACCTAATAACCCATGACATCTGAAATTGAAAACTGAAGAGCCTCTTCACCTGGATGGATATCCAAATACTTAGCTTTGAAACACGGTGTGACATGATTCAAATCTTCATGGGGTCTATAGAATATGAAAGGACCGAGCTTCTAAAAGCAACTTGGTCAATTGGTTCAGAAAAATATATTGGTTGAATAAAGCTGCTACACACCACATACTTGCAAGGATATCTATAAAATGATTAGATAACTCGGTCGAGCAAAGAAACAAATGGAAGTATAATAATTGTACTCTGCTAAAATGACCCTTTCTAAGTTGGGATTTGTAACACAAACCATTGGAGAAATGTTTTAGATCTTTCTAGAAATGATTAAAGAATCGTAACTTATAAGTTATAAGGAAAAGAAGTAGGAAAACTAACAGTTACACTCTCACATGTGCCAAATCTTGAGCACTCATCCTTTGAATAAAAAAATTTAAGCTCTTCCTACTTACCATTCGATGTCTTTGAGAATAGCAATCAATACAAGGAGCAAGCACCATAGAAGCTCACGCCATAGTTAAGGTCACTTGGTTACCTCTGTATTCCTCTAACATGAACAATGTGGACATTATGTTGAACACACTACATATTTTGCCAATATTTGTACCTTCACAGGTGCTTTACTTTGAACCATGTGTTCTAAACTTCTATTGAATGGGTGGACAGGAGGGTAGCTTTCGACATAGCTTATTGCACGGAATTAGAATACCAATATTGGATAAGAATTAAGAATTAAGAAGAAACAATCTTCACCCTCTACGTCCCTAGACAAGTGAGCCTGAGCTGGCAGCAATGCACGGGGAAATGAACACATGCAGAGGATGCGGTAGGGCGAGGTGGGGCGCTCACCCTACCTTGATTTCTCGTAATTTTGTACTAGGTATACGTATACATTGATCTGATTTGATCAGATCTCTAATAATAATCGTCAAACATTTTGTTGGCTGTGATCGGGCTGTAACCAACCTCACCAGCCCACAGGCACGCGCGCGGACTAGGTGCACGCTGGCGCGCAGTGGAGCAACAACAACTTGTCACGGTGGCAACATCAGCCAAATCCGGGAGGAATGGTGAACGTCTGAACCGTCCAAAGTTTTACTTGGTAAGAAATACTATCAATGAACATTATTTGTTCCATTTGTGTAGGTTGGCGTCATGGCATCGACTACAGAGCTGCAAGACCTTGAATTCAACTATCGGGGTAACTCTCATGGTGATGTACCTATCGGCAACCTCCACAACTCTTTGCCATTCAGGGATATCTGTCTTGCACATTGGTGAGCATTGACTATTCTTCATTGAGGCGGGGCATCCGCCAGTGGTACCGAACCTCATATTTCAAAGACAGGTTGTGTCCAATGCCACGTACTCGAGCGAAGATGCGCTCTCGAGAATGTGGATCATGAGCTGGACCAAGCTCTTGGATGCACAAAACCCTGTGATAGTCACCCGCCTGAGGCAGTCATAGTAGCGCTCTAGCCTCTGCCTCAAACACTCCAACAACGATGTCGGTCCTAAGGGCACCCCTCTCTACCTGCATATGCATACACATGTAGGATCAACAATAATGTGATTGTTATGACGAACAAGCAACACACTAATTTGCATACATAACTCCAAATGATATACATAATGACTTACCTGTAGGATGAAAGAATCCAGTACAGGAGAAGCATCAAGAAAGGAAACCAAAGAGAAGATGTCGCAGCTCGGAGGGAGGGGCATTACTCTCTACGGAGTCCGATATCCAAGTTCTTGAGATGGGGGAGCTTTGAGGGTAGCATTGGAATGTTAACGTTCTGAAGAAGGACAAAATCTCAAGTTTAACCATGTGTTTGTTTGTTCCAACATAACGTACAATACACATACATATATTGTTGATTAAATATACTTTGAGAGCGCATATGTACCTCAGCACGAGAGCGGATGGTGAGGTTCTCGACATTTCCTGCAATGGGCGGAAGCCTCGCGCGAGCATCAGGGAGAATGCAACAAAAGCTTACATTCTTAAGTGGCAAAGAATTCTGGATATAGATATCTAACAAGGGCCCACTATAATGAAAGGAGTTGAAGCTTGGAGCATCAATCTCTACTATTTGTAGCCTCTTGCATTCTTCAACACCAAGGAAGTTGAACTGCTGCAGCCTACAAGGTATTCTCAAGAACCTTATCCCACTCCATAAGGTGATTTCTAGCCACTCCAAGGAGGCGGATTTGGAGAGCGAGTGCCATAATCCTTCCTCATTAATATCAACAAGATGAAGATGTAAATTTTTCAATCTTCTCAACAGGCCAAGTGCAGGTATGGGATCAAAAGCGCAACTGGTGAGGTGAAGAGACTGAATTGAACTGGCAACTACCTCGTCGGACAAAACCGAACATGGGAAGTTGTAGATTTTCTTCATGAATATATTTGTAGTCAAGCTAAGTTCTTGAATCCCAGACTTGACGGTGATTTGAAGCCACCTGTCCAGGTAGGAGGCTTTGACGGTCGTGCAAGGGTAAAGTCCAAGTGTAAGCGTCTCCACCTTGACCCCATTATTCCTGTGATGGTTCTTGATAAATTTGTCAACTTTGTCGCTGATATAGGTTCCTCTTTCCTCAAATTACTTGTCACTCAATTCAAGTGTATCGGAGTTGAGTATGAGCTTGGAATAGCATCTCCACGAACATAGAAACCCACGCGAAAACGCATGCAACACGAGCTGCTTGCACTTTATCGTTGGAGTATGTCCTGCAAAACCAAGGTTGACAAGTTTCAGTAGCCAGATAGTACTCTCTTCATTCTAAACGATAAGGCGTATTAGTTTTTAAGAAAGTCAAACTTTCTAAGTTTGACCAAGTTCACAACACCAAATAATTATCATTAGATTTTTCAATGTAATATATTTTCAGTATTGTATATGTTGATATAGTTTACTACAAACTTGGTCAAACGTAGTGACATAGAAACATCGTTTTATCGGAACACGCAAGCTATGCGTTGTCATTTCATTAAGATGGGAGAAAGGGTTCAAATACAGAGTCCGATGGGCAAAACCCCCTAGCAAGATCAGCCGAAGGAAGAAACGACAGAAACAAACCAAACCGGCACGTTTGACTTTTGAAAAAAAACTAAAACACCCCCGCAAAAAGAAAAGAAAAATAAGAAAACAGCATATGTGTTTTTCTTTGAACATAATACATCATATGTTTTAGAACTGAGGGGGTAGCTAGTAGATGGTGCCTACGAACAAAACAAATTATATATGTGATATTCGGGATAATATATATCTTATCAAAAGCGCACGTACTTTGCATTAAGACCTGCTATGGACGAATACAGTGCATGAATGAATGGGGAAAAGTATAGTGGCGAATTTAAATGTGCACATGAACCACAGATTTCTTATGGAAACATATCGAGCGTAATTAAGTACACGTGGATTCAACACGAAATTCTGACCCTACATGCATCGATGTAGTCATCCTGTGCTGGAAGTTGAGAGAGACATCGCATGCATGTATTCTTTGTGAACTGTAGCGTGTATTGTTTGAGATAGACACAAAATTCCTACCCTAGATTCATCATGTATTCTTTGTGACTGTAGCATGCATGCACTATTTGGGCACTCTGACCTAGGGCTTGCCCGGGGCGTTGCTCCATCCTGGCGCCGCCGCTGCCTGAAGTTGCAGGAGTAGGGCTTGCCGTGGATAGGGTCAGCGACGGCAGCCAGGGGGGAGCACCTGCCACGATTTAGGTTTTTACGGTCGAAACGGCGGCCGCGGTTCCCGTTTCAGCTCCAACCCTCCGATTTGTTAAGAGTTAGCTGTCCTAATAAATGGTGCTAAACCTTTCGTCATCAAGTCGTTGTAGTATATAGTGGTAAGTATTCCCGCCTGTCACGCGGGTGACCCGGGTTCGATCCCCGGCAACGGCGTTTCACCTTTTTTTTACTTTTAGGCAAAGGCGAAATTTTAGGAGAAAGCGATGGCAGCAGCAAACCAACGTCGTTTTTGTTCGGCAACGGCGATTTTCTCATTTATTTTTGCACTTCGTACCTTCTTCCAGCGATTCTACACTCACCGAAGCCAAATGTCTTCCAATGCTACTTGTTTAGGTACTTCCGCTGACAATTCATCAATAGGCCATGGAAATGCAGCCTCTTGGCACAATTAATTACGTGCACACACATATTCAGTTACGACATGCCACTGGTCATTTGCGCTTTTCTTGCCGTAACCATGTTCCCAAGCTTAGATGCACTTGCTATTACTGAATTAACTGTGCCTTCTTTCTGTAACCAAATCCATGTTCCAGTGCTTACAACCGTTCAATATATTATCATGCTAATGCAACATGATCTACAGATTGTGGTGAAATATAGTAACAAAATCAAAATCTTATTCTCAGTAGGACAGATCATTCTATCATTTGACGTCCAATGAATTCTAATTTGGACAACCACGAGTTGACAATTCACATAATTCCGATTTGCACCACGCTTCATTTTAGGATCTGCTCCTGTGCACCGCCAGTATGAATAAAAAATGTTGGAAAGAAGCGGCCATAGGTGCTCCCTGCCCGTGTCAAACCCTCGTGATGCTCGTTACCTAGAGAGCTAACTGTAAGAGGGCATGCAAGAATCAATGACCTATATAGGTCCAGCAGCCAACTCGGGTCGCCTGCCTGGCTGCTTGCTTGCTTGAAAACGGCAAGGAAAACTGTGCCTGAATGCCACACCATTGCGACAACATCCGTGACAAAAAAAGAGAAAAATAAAAGAAGCGGCGTAAATCGGAATTGTAGGCCCAAAATGTAGTGCAAAGTGGTCAAATTCTAAAACATGTGCACATGTGTCAACTTGTGACAAGCAGGTATTCTAGACTGGAATTCACTCCTTTTCTTCCATTTAGCTTTATAGGTTTCATGTGAAACATCGACCAGATGTCCGGAACCATTCAATAGAAATTACAATACGAAAATCAGTTTGCATATTCAGGAACTGGAAGATTGATTTCAAATCTTGAATGCTAGATAGTGAACAAAAAAAATCTGCAAGTTGCAATTTTGGACAACAAAGAGAGGACGATTCTTCAGAAAATGGATTTAGCTGGCTGCCAATCGCTTACGCAGCCTAATAACGAATTTAAGATAAGAAAATATTGGTCATGGGCTGGTTATTAACCAAAGCAACACATAAAAAACCACAATAGTGTGCATGGATCATGATGGTTACTGGTGAACTGGTGCGGGACTTCATATTACATAACCGTCTCAACTTTGCACATCAATCGTTCAAAAGAAATAGAAGAAAATTAATTACGTTGACTAGGATCAAGTGACTTGACAACTTGCACTGCTTAAATAAACTATACTAGCTGAGGGTCATGCAGTGCTTAGCCCGACAACATTGGTGGCGGGGGTCGGGAAAGGTCTAAAAGGTCAACCCTAGAAGAAGGAGGGGAAGAGACCGCCGAAGAGAGGCTCTGCTGCCGCCAAAGCTGCCAAAGCTTCTAAAAGCCAGTCGGCTATGCCGACCGATTTTGCAGACCGTGTACCGGTCAAACGTGCGGCAATGGTCCATGTCGCGGGCGAGCAGATCCTACAGCCGAAACTGTTAGAGCGCATATCAGGGGATCTCAGGAAGCTGCACGACCATGTGTTGTCGACAGAGAAAAGCCTTCTCGCCTCGAAGGCTCCAGGATACCCGCTTTATGCGGTTCGTGTGCCTAAGGACAGGTGCTACTGAAGGAAATATGCCCTAGAGGCAATAATAAAGTTATTATTTATTTCCTCATATCATGATAAATGTTTATTATTCATGCTAGAATTGTATTAACCGGAAACATGATACATGTGTGAATACATAGACAAACACATAGTCACTAGTATGCCTCTACTTGACTAGCTCATTAATCAAAGATGGTTATGTTTCCTAACCATAGACATGTGTTGTCATTTGATTAAAGGGATCACATCATTAGGAGAATGATGTGATTGACATGACCCATTCTGTTAGCCTAGCACTTGATTGTTTAGTATACTGCTATTGCTTTCTTCATGACTTATACAAAGTTCCTGCAACTATGAGATTGTGCAACTCCCGTTTACCGGAAGAACACTTTGTGTGCTACCAAACATCACAACGTAACTGGGTGATTATAAAGGTGCTCTACAGGTGTTTCCGAAGGTACATGTTGGGTTGGCATAATTCGATTGTCGGAGAGGTATCGATGGGCCCTCTCGGTAATACTCATCACCTAAGCCTTGCAAGCATATAACTAATGAGTTAGTTACGAGATGACGTATTACAGAACGAGTAAAGAGACTTGCCAGTAACGAGATTGAACTAGGTATTGGATACCGACGATCAAATCTCGGGCAAGTAACATACCGATGACAAAGGGAACAAAGTATGTTGTTATGCAGTTTGACCGATAAAGATCTCCGTAGAATATGTAAGAACCAATATGGGCATCCAGGTCCCGCTATTGGTTATTGACCGAGAATGGTTTTAGGTCATGTCTACATAGTTCTCGAACCCGTAGGGTCCGCACGCTTAACGTTTCGATGACAGTTTTATTATGAGTTTATAAGTTTTGATGTACCGAAGTTTATTCGGAGTCCCGGATGTGATCACGGACCTGACGAGGAGTCTCGGAATGGTCGAGACATAAAGATTGATATATTGGAAGCCTATGTTTGGACATCGGAATGGTTCCGGGTGAAATCGGCATTTTACCGGAGTACCGGGAGGTTACCGGAACCCCCCGGGGGGGTTAATGGGCCTACATGGTCCAAGAGGGAGAAGAGGAAGGAGCAAGGAGGGGCCCGCGCACCCCTCCCCCTCCTAGTCCGAATAGGACAAGGGAAGGGGGGCGACGCCCCCCCTTTCCTTCTCCTCTTCCTCCTCTTTCCCCCTCTCTCCTACTCCAACTTGGAAAAGGGGAGTCCTACTCCCGGTGGGAGTAGGACTCCCCCCTTGGCGCGCCCCCTTAAGCCGACGGCCTCCTCCCCCCTGGCTCCTTTATATACGGGGGCGGGGGGGGGGGGGGGGCACCCCATAGACACACAAGTTGATCTACGGATCGTTCCTTAGCCGTGTGCGGTGCCCCCTTCCACCATATTCCACCTCGGTCATATCGTCGCGGAGTTTAGGCGAAGCCCTGCGCCGGTAGAACATCATCATCGTCACCACGCCGTCGTGCTGACGGAACTCATCTCCGGAGCCTTTGCTGGATCGGAGGGCCGGAAATCGTCATCGAGCTGAACGTGTGCTGAACTCGGAGGCTCCGTACGTTCGGTGCTTGGATCGGTCGGATCGTGAAGACGTACGACTACATCAACCGCATTGTGATAACGCTTCCGCTTACGGTCTACGAGGGTACGTGGACAAACACTCTCCCCTCTCGTTGCTATGCCATCACCATGATCTTGCGTGTGCGTAGGAATTTTTTTGAAATTACTACGTTCCCCAAGAGTGGCATCCGAGCCTAGGTTTTATGCGTTGATGTTATATGCATGAGTAGAACACAAGTGAGTTGTGGACGATATAAGTCATACTGCCTACCAGCATGTCATACTTTGGTTCAGCGGTATTGTGAGATGAAGCGGCCCGGACCGACATTACGCGTACGCTTACGCGAGACTGGTTTCACCGTTACGAGCACTTGTGCTTAAAGGTGGCTGGCGGGTGTCTGTCTCTCTCACTTTAGTTGAACCGAGTGTGGCTACGCCCAGTCCTTGTGAAGGTTAAAACGGAGTCTATTTGACAAACTATCGTTGTGGTTTTTGATGCGTAGGTAAGAACGGTTCATGCTAAGCCCGTAGCAGCCACGTAAAATTTGCAACAACAAAGTAGAGGACGTCTAACTTGTTTTTGCAGGGCATGTTGTGATGTGATATGGTCAAGACGTGATGCTATATTTTATTGTATGAGATGATCATGTTTTGTAACCGAAGTTATCGGCAACTGGCAGGAGCCATATGGTTGTCGCTTTATTGTATGAAATGCAAACGCCCTGTAATTGCTTTACTTTATCACTAAGCGGTAGCGATAGTCGTAGAAGCAATAGATGGCGTAAACGACAACGATGCTACGATGGAGATCAAGGTGTCGCGCCGGTGACGATGGTGATCACGACGGTGCTTCGGAGATGGAGATCACAAGCACAAGATGATAATGGCCATATCATATCACTTATATTGATTGCATGTGATGTTTATCCTTTATGCATCTTATCTTGCTTTGATTGACGGTAGCATTTTAAGATGATCTCTCACTAAAATTATCAAGAAGTGTTCTCCCTGAGTATGCACCGTTGCCAAAGTTCGTCGTGCCGAGACAGCACGTGATGATCGGGTGTGATAAGCTCTACGTCCATCTACAACGGGTGCAAGCCAGTTTTGCACACGCAGAATACTTAGGTTAAACTTGACGAGCCTAGCATATGCAGATATGGCCTCGGAACACGGAGACCGAAAGGTCGAGCGTGAATCATATAGTAGATATGATCAACATAGTGATGTTCACCATTGAAAATTACTCCATCTCACGTGATGATCGGTTATGGTTTAGTTGATTTGGATCACGTAATCACTTAGATGACTAGAGAGATGTCTGTCTAAGTGGGAGTTCTTAATTAATATGATTAATTAAACTTAAATTTATCATGAACTTAGTACCTGATAGTATCTTGCTTGTCTATGTTTGTTTGTAGATAGATGGCTCGTGCTGTTGTTCCGTTGAATTTTAATGCGTTCCTTGAGAAAGCAAAGTTGAAAGATGATGGTAGCAATTACACGGACTGGGTCCGTAACCTGAGGATTATCCTCATTGCTGCACAGAAGAGTTACGTCCTGGAAGCACCGCTGGGTGCCAGGCCTGCTGCTGATGCAACTGACGACGTTAAGAACGTCTGGCAGAGCAAAGCTGATGACTACTCTATAGTTCAGTGTGCCATGCTTTACGGCTTGGAACCGGGTCTTCAACGACGTTTTGAACGTCATGGAGCATATGAGATGTTCCAGGAGTTGAAGTTAATATTTCAAGCAAATGCCCGGATTGAGAGATATGAAGTCTCCAATAAGTTCTATAGCTGCAAGATGGAGGAGAATAGTTCTGTCAGTGAACACATACTCAGAATGTCTGGGTATAATAATCACTTGATTCAACTGGGAGTTAATCTTCCTGATGATAGTGTCATTGACAGAATTCTCCAATCACTGCCACCAAGCTACAAGAGCTTCGTGATGAACTATAATATGCAAGGGATGAACAAGACTATTCCTGAGCTCTTCGCAATGCTGAAAGCCGCGGAGGTAGAAGTCAAGAAGGAGCATCAAGTGTTGATGGTCAACAAGACCACTAGTTTCAAGAAGAAGGGCAAAGGGAAAAAGAAGGGGAACTTCAAGAAGAACGGCAAGCAAGTTGCTGCTCAAGAGAAGAAACCCAAGTCTGGACCTAAGCCTGAAACTGAGTGCTTCTACTACAAGCAGACTGGACACTGGAAGCGGAACTACCCCAAGTATTTGGCGGATAAGAAGGATGGCAAAGTGAGCAAAGGTATATGTGATATACATGTTATTGATGTGTACCTAACTAGAGCTCGTAGTAGCACCTGGGTATTTGATACTGGTTCTGTTGCTAATATTTGCAACTCGAAACAGGGACTACGGAATAAGCGAGCACTGGCCAAGGACGAGGTGACGATGCGCGTGGGAAACGGTTCCAAAGTCGATGTGACCGCGGTCGGCACGCTACCTCTACATCTACCTTCAGGATTAGTTTTAGACCTGAATAATTGTTATTTGGTGCCAGCGTTGAGCATGAACATTATATCTGGATCTTGTTTGATGCGAGACGGTTATTCATTTAAATCAGAGAATAATGGTTGTTCTATTTATATGAGTAATATCTTTTATGGTCATGCACCCTTGAAGAGTGGTCTATTTTTATTGAATCTCGATAGTAGTGATACACATATTCATAATGTAGAAGCCAAAAGATGCAGAGTTGATAATGATAGTGCAACTTATTTGTGGCACTGCCGTTTAGGTCATATCGGTGTAAAACGCATGAAGAAACTCCATACCGATGGACTTCTGGAATCACTTGATTATGAATCACTTGGTACTTGCGAACCGTGCCTCATGGGCAAGATGACTAAAACACCGTTCTCCGAAACTATGGAGAGAGCAACAGATTTGTTGGAAATCATACATACAGATGTGTGTGGACCGATGAATGTTGAGGCTCGTGGCGGATATCGTTATTTTCTCACCTTCACAGATGATTTGAGCAGATATGGGTATATCTACTTAATGAAGCACAAGTCTGAAACATTTGAAAAGTTCAAAGAATTTCAGAGTGAAGTGGAAAATCATCGTAACAAGAAAATAAAGTTTCTACGATCTGATCGTGGAGGAGAATATTTGAGTTACGAGTTTGGTTTACATTTGAAACAATGCGGAATAGTTTCGCAACTCACACCACCCGGAACACCACAACGAAATGGTGTGTCCGAACGTCGTAATCGTACTTTACTTGATATGGTGCGATCTAGGATGTCTCTTACCGATTTACCGCTATCATTTTGGGGTTATGCTTTAGAGACGGCCGCATTCACGTTAAATAGGGCACCATCTAAATCCGTTGAGACGACGCCTTATGAACTGTGGTTTGGCAAGAAACCAAAGTTGTCGTTTCTTAAAGTTTGGGGCTGCGATGCTTATTTGAAGATACTTCAACCAGATAAGCTCGAACCCAAATCGGAGAAATGTGTCTTCATAGGATACCCAAAAGAAACTGTTGGGTACACCTTCTATCACAGTTCCGAAGGCAAGACATTCGTTGCTAAGAATGGATCCTTTCTAGAGAAGGAATTTCTCTCGAAAGAAGTGAGTGGGAGGAAAGTAGAACTTGATGAGATAACTGTATCTACTCCCTTATTGGAAGGTAGTTCATCACGAGAACCGGTTCCTGTGACGACTATACCAATTAGTGAGGAAGCTAATGATATTGATCATGAAACTTCAGATCAAGTTTCTGCTGAACCTCGTAGGTCTACCAGAGTAAGATCCGCACCAGAGTGGTACGGTAATCCTATTCTGGAAGTCATGTTACTTGACCATGATGAACCTACGAACTATGAGGAAGCGATGATGAGCTCAGATTCCGCAAAATGGCTAGAGGCCATGAAATCTGAGATGGGATCCATGTATGAAAACAAAGTATGGACTTTGGTAGACTTGCACGATGATCGGCAAGCCATTGAGAATAAATGGATCTTTAAGAAGAAGACAGACGCTGATGGTAATGTTACTGTCTATAAAGCTCGACTTGTTGCGAAAGGTTTTCGACAAGTTCAAGGGGTTGACTACGATGAGACTTTCTCACCCGTAGCGATGCTTAAGTATGTCCAAATCATGTTGGCTATTGCTGCATTTCATGATTATGAAATTTGGCAAATGGATTTCAAGACTGCATTCTTGAATGGATTTCTAGAAGAAGAGTTGTATATGATGCAGCCGGAAGGTTTTGTTGATCCAAAAGGTGCTAACAAAGTGTGCAAGCTCCAGCGTTCCATTTATGGACTGGTGCAAGCATATCGGAGTTGGAATAAACGCTTTGATAGTGTAATCAAAGCATATGGTTTTATACAGACTTTTGGAGAAGCCTGTATTTACAAGAAAGTGAGTGGGAGCTCTGTAGCATTTCTAGTTTTATATGTTGATGACATATTATTAATTGGAAATGATATAGAATTTCTGGATAGCATAAAGGGATACTTGAATAAAAGTTTTTCAATGAAAGACCTCGGTGAATCTACTTACATATTGGGCATCAAGATCTATAGAGATAGATCAAAATGCTTAATAGGACTTTCACAAAACACATACCTTGACAAAATTTTGAAAAAGTTCAAAATGGATCAGGCAAAGAAAGGATTCTTGCCTGTGCTACAAGGTGTGAAGTTGAGTCAAACTCAATGCCCGACCACAGCAGAAGATAGAGAGAAAATGAAAAATGTTCCCTATGCTTCAGCCATAGGCTCTATCATGTATGCAATGCTGTGTACCAGACCTGACGTATGCTTAGCAATAAGTTTGGCAGGAAGGTACCAAAGTAATCCAGGAGTGGATCACTGGACAGCGGTCAAGAACATCCTGAAATACCTGAAAAGGACTAAGGATATGTTTCTCGTATGTGGAGGTGACAAAGAGCTAGTCGTAAATGGTTACGTCGATGCAAGCTTTGACACTGATCCGGACGATTCTAAATCGCAAACCGGATACGTGTTTTTATTAAACGGTGGAGCTGTAAGTTGGTGCAGTTCTAAACAAAGCGTCGTGGCGGGATCTACATGTGAAGCGGAGTACATAGCTGCTTCTGAAGCAGCGAATGAAGGAGTCTGGATGAAAGGGTTCATTTCCGATCTAGGTGTCATACCTAGTGCATCGGGACCAATGAAGATCTTCTGTGACAATACTGGTGCAATTGCCCTGGCAAAGGAATCCAGATTTCACAAGAGGACTAAACACATCAAGAGACGCTTCAATTCCATTCGGGACCAAGTCCAAGTGGGAGACATAGAGATTTGCAAGATACATACGGATCTGAATGTTGCAGACCCATTGACTAAGCCTCTCTCACGAGCAAAACATGATCAGCACCAAGACTCCATGGGTGTTAGAATCATTACTATGTAATCTAGATTATTGACTCTAGTGCAAGTGGGAGACTGAAGGAAATATGCCCTAGAGGCAATAATAAAGTTATTATTTATTTCCTCATATCATGATAAATGTTTATTATTCATGCTAGAATTGTATTAACCGGAAACATGATACATGTGTGAATACATAGACAAACACATAGTCACTAGTATGCCTCTACTTGACTAGCTCATTAATCAAAGATGGTTATGTTTCCTAACCATAGACATCTGTTGTCATTTGATTAAAGGGATCACATCATTAGGAGAATGATGTGATTGACATGACCCATTCTGATAGCCTAGCACTTGATCGTTTAGTATACTGCTATTGCTTTCTTCATGACTTATACAAAGTTCCTGCAACTATGAGATTGTGCAACTCCCGTTTACCGAAAGAACACTTTGTGTGCTACCAAACGTCACAACGTAACTGGGTGATTATAAAGGTGCTCTACAGGTGTTTCCGAAGGTACATGTTGGGTTGGCATAATTCGAGATTAGGATTTGTCACTCCGATTGTCGGAGAGGTATCTCTGGGCCCTCTCGGTAATACTCATCACCTAAGCCTTGCAAGCATATAACTAATGAGTTAGTTACGAGATGACGTATTACAGAACGATTAAAGAGACTTGCCAGTAACGAGATTGAACTAGGTATTGGATACCGACGATCAAATCTCGGGCAAGTAACATACCGATGACAAAGGGAACAAAGTATGTTGTTATGCAGTTTGACCGATAAAGATCTCCGTAGAATATGTAAGAACCAATATGGGCATCCAGGTCCCGCTATTGGTTATTGACCGAGAATGGTTTTAGGTCATGTCTACATAGTTCTCGAACCCGTAGGGTCCGCACGCTTAACATTTCGATGACAGTTTTATTATGAGTTTATAAGTTTTGATGTACCGAAGTTTGTTCGGAGTCCCGGATGTGATCACGGACCTGACGAGGAGTCTCGGAATGGTCGAGACATAAAGATTGATATATTGGAAGCCTATGTTTGGACATCGGAATGGTTCCGGGTGAAATTGGCATTTTACCGGAGTACCGGGAGGTTACCGGAACCCCCCGGGGGGTTAATGGGCCTACATGGGCCAAGAGGGAGAAGAGGAAGGAGTAAGGAGGGGGCCGCGGGCCCCTCCCCCTCCTAGTCCGAATAGGACAAGGGAAGGGGGGCGGCGCCCCCCTTTCCTTCTCCTCTTCCTCCACTTTCCCCCTCTCTCCTACTCCAACTTGGAAAAGGGGAGTCCTACTCCCGGTGGGAGTAGGACACCCCCCTTGGCGCGCCCCCTTAGGCCGGCGGCCTCCTCCCCCTGGCTCCTTTATATACGGGGGCGGGGGGCACCCCATAGACACACAAGATGATCTACGGATCGTTCCTTAGCCGTGTGCGGTGCCCCCTTCCACCATATTCCACCTCGGTCATATCGTCGCGGAGTTTAGGCGAAGCCCTGCGCCGGTAGAACATCATCATCGTCACCACGCCGTCGTGCTGACGGAACTCATCTCCGGAGCCTTTGCTGGATCGGAGGGCCGGAAATCGTCTTCGAGCTGAACGTGTGCTGAACTCGGAGGCTCCGTACGTTCGGTGCTTGGATCGGTCGGATCGTGAAGACGTACGACTACATCAACCGCGTTGTGATAACGCTTCCGCTTACGGTCTACGAGGGTACGTGGACAAACACTCTCCCCTCTCGTTACTATGCCATCACCATGATCTTGCGTGTGCGTAGGAAATTTTTTGAAATTACTACGTTCCCCAACAGCTACGTCGACAGACTCCCCGTGGAGGTGTACTTCCTGTGGTTTGATCACATCTTTGAGATTGTGTCTCACGAGGTGGCTCAATTTTACGATGGTCCGTCTTTTTTCTCTACATATGAAGTTATGAACTTCGTCATCAGGAGAGAACAAATCTCCCAAATCTTGGTGGTTGATACATACTTCATGCATGAGTCCTTCTTGAGTCTCGGTGACTTTAAACATCAAGCTGCTAGGGTGTAGATCGGAAACTTCATGATAATGAATAAGGAAAAGGAAACAGTTCTCCTTCCTTATCATCCAATGTAAGTCATTGCCTGACAGCCCTTTCGTACGTTTCAATCATTGCTTCGCTCATATGGAGGCTAATTTGAGGTGTATATCTTTCACAGCAACGGGCGCACCGTCCATATTGTTCTTTTCCCGCGAGTCTCCCACGCTGTGTATTTTGACTTATCTAGAAACTTCCAGAAGAAGAACTACACCCACATAATGAATATTGTGGATGCTGCTCTCCACAGCTTCAGCATGAAGGGAGGCCACATCGAGATCAGGAAACAAAGGAAGGGCGCGCTGGGTTTATCGCATAAAACTACCTTCTGTCGCGTCCATCAACAGACAACAAGCAAGAATGATGGATTCTACATCCTCCATCTCATGATGGATTCTAGAAGGGATTGGCAACAACTTCACACGACAACCAGAAACGATGATCATATCTGCAAATGGGCAGAATTCTTAGGAGTCGAACCGGATTATAAACTCAGAGATGACTTTTTTCGTATCCAGAAGGACACTACAATGATCATCATGAAAGAAGTCATTGAAGAGAACGGGATGTTCCACCACGGCCCTATATCGCGAGATGACGTCCGAGCTCGCATAGGCCTACAACGTTTGGACCTGACGCCGTTCACGAAGCTAGGGTGCATCCTCCCGGATATGGATGGATCGAACTTCCAGTGATTTACGATGTCGATCATGACGTGTCGGTTGAATATGTACTTTCTGTAGCGATGAAACTTTGTGATGTAAACGGTCCTAATGAACTTGCGTAATGCTTGTTAGTTAGTTTTGGGTACGATGAACGTGCGTACATCTAGTAAATTAGTTTGGGTACAATGAACCTGCGTAGATTATATTTACTATATGTTGCATTTATTTACTAACTCTTTCTCTTCGTGTTGCTCAAGTATATTATGTTGCATATTATTGCCGAATTCGATTGATGAAGATGCATCTCTAACAGGCACATAGGTCCTTGATGGCGAAGAAGTGCTATGTCGTGTACATAGGGAGGGTTGCAAAATGTATGACGAGTGGCTAGAGTGTCAGGCCCAAGTGTCAGGGTTCTCAGGCGGCAGCCAGAAAGGGTTCGATAGCAGATAAGAAGCGGAAGCTAGTTACTTGAGGTTCACACTAGCATGAGAAAGAAATCAGAACCGGCGTCTCATGTACTACATAATTCCGCTCTTGCTCATAGTGATAGCTATTCTCTTCTATACCATTGTTTAGATGGATGACGATGTAGTTGCATGTATTTGAGACAGTCATAACTTGTATTGCTATTTTGAGATGATGACAAGAGACATCATTTGTGTCGTGATGATTATGATGATGACATAATTTGATGAGACTATTAGTATGTGTATGATATGATTAGATTTATATGTGTATGATATGATGAGACAATAGTGTGTATGATATGAGAGAGACTGTTGTATAAAACTTGTACAAATACAGAGTAAATGCACCACAGAAAAAAACAAAAAATAATAACAGTAGCGCGGGTTACGTGTGTAGCAGTAGCACATTATAAATAGCGGCGCTACAGCTTTTAGCAGTAGTGTAGTATTCTAAAACGTGCTACATATGGATAGCAGTAGCGAGGGGCATCCGTGCTACTGCTAAAAGTTAGTTATAGTGTTGTACCAGTAGCGCGAGTTCCCACGCTACTGCTAGGCATTTAACCAGCGCTAGTGCTAGGGTTTTCCCTAGTAGTGTTCTTGTAAACATTCTGTATGTTCTAGAATACTATATTGTCATGCATAATCATAATGAGGATATTTCTCAGACCATAAACTTCAGATATCGCATAGACACAAACTATGTTACAAATCATCCACCGAAGCTTATGATTTTTGTTTTCTTATTTTCCCACATTTAAAAAGATTGGTTCTAAATATATATGTTTAAGGTCCAATGTATACAAATAGGGTCCAAATTACCACATTGCATGCACATTTCTCAACAATAGACAGTACAATTGTAGCACAAAGAATTATATTATTTGTTTAAAAAAATATTATTAGCTATTTATATTAATGAAATGTTACTTATAAGATAATACAATCTAGGATTTTGATATGTATATGCGCTATAAATAAGTATATAAGTTTAGTATAAATATTTGCACCATATTTGTCATCCACTAAATAATCAGGACCTAAGGGCGATTGATACGGATCTATCGGACAAGGAGAAAAGGGCAATGATTTATCCGTGCATACCTTGCCGACAAAGGCGGAGGATCCGCCAAGCTCGAAGACGGCACATGCGACGTTGGCGGGCGCCTTCACGAAGCCCGCGGCCTCGGCAAGCGAGACACCAGGCACGTCGGACACGATGTCAATCAGAATTTCTCCGAAGGAGACGATGAGCCCGGGCGCCGCAGCGCTGGCCACGAGAGCAACAACATCACCGAGAGACGACATTTGAACTTGGCTAAACAAATGAGAATGAGAGCGCTAGCGAAGGAATCAATTCAGCTCGGGAGGAAAGATGTTGTTGGGTCGGTTTCGGAGTCGAAAGGGGTCGGGCTTATAAAGGGTTGCGGGCGGATTAGCTTGGCCGAAGGGTCCAATTATGGTCTTGATAAGAGTTACTTCGGTTACTATCAATCTAATCCTACTCCAGTTACCGTAAAAAAAAGTTTAGGTTGGGGCAATTTTTCTTTGCGAATAATGTTTTGGATAATCATCAGAAATTGTTCAGTTCATGAATGATTTACCTTGAGAATACACATTTTTTTCTTTTTTTCCATAAAGCGAATAATGTAGCATGAAGCGGATACAAAACATGATGCTCATGGATTAACTCCAACTGTCTAACAAACGGAAAGGATAAAAACCGACATATCGGGGCCGGATGAGGATCAATTAGTAGAGAGAGATTATTTACGTGAGAATCAATTAGAGGTAGAGAAGTGCCTAACCGCCAACCTGTCTCAATGGCATCTCCATGAGGCACGCGGGGCAGCTCTTGAGCGGTGGCCGGCAGCATGTTGAGAGCATCTCCAGCCGTACGTCCCCCCAGGGGCATGAAATAGCACCGCCTGGGGGCGCGTCGGCGAAAAAATCGTCGTGGGGGCGGTCGAGTTCCCAGCCGCCCCTTCAAGGTCGCCTCTAGGTGAAGGAAATATGCCCTAGAGGCAATAATAAAGTTATTATTTATTTCCTCATATCATGATAAATGTTTATTATTCATGCTAGAATTGTATTAACAGGAAACATAATACATGTGTGAATACATAGACAAACACAACGTCACTAGTATGCCTATACTTGACTAGCTTATTAGTCAAAGATGGTTATGTTTCCTAACCATAGACATGTGTTGTCATTTGATTAATGGGATCACATCATTAGGAGAATGATGTGATTGACATGACCCATTCCGTTAGCCTAGCACTTGATCGTTTAGTATATTGCTATTGCTTTCTTCATGACTTATACATGTTCCTGTAACTATGAGATTATGCAACTCCCGTTTACCGGAGGAACACTTTGGGCGCTACCAAACGTCACAACGTAACTGGGTGATTATAAAGGAGTACTATAGGTGTCTCCAAAGGTACATGTTGCATTGGCGTATTTCGAGATTAGGTTTTGTCACTCCGATTGTCGGAGAGGTATCTCTGGGCCCTCTCGGTAATGCACACCACTATAAGCCTTGCAAGCAATGTAGCTAATGAGTTAGTTACGGAATGATGCATTATGTAACGAGTAAAGAGACTTGCCGGTAATGAGATTAAACTAGGTATTGGATACCGACGATCGAATCTCGGGCAAGTAACATACCGATGACAAAGGGAACAACGTATGTTGTTATGCGGTTTGACCGATAAAGATCTTCGTAGAATATGTAGGAGCTAATATGGGCATACAGGTCCCGCTATTGGTTATTGACCGAGAATAGTTCTAGGTCATGTCTACATAGTTCTCGAACCCGTAGGGTCCGCACGTTTAACGTTACGATGACAGTTTTATTATGAGTTTATAAGTTTTGATGTACCGAAGTTTGTTCGGAGTCCCGGATGTGATCATGGACATGACGAGGAGTCTTGAAATGGTCGAGCCATAAAGATTGATATATTGGACGACTATATTCGGACACCGGAAGTGTTCCGGGTGATTTCGGAGAAAACCGGAGTGCCGGAGGGGTTACCGGAACCCCCCGGGGGAAGTATTGGGCCTTAGTGGGCCTGAGGGGAGAGAAAGGGCAGCAGCCCAAGTGGTGGCGCGCCCCCCCTTGAGGAGTCCGAATTGTACTAGGGGAGGGGGCGCGGCCCCCCCTTTCCCTCTCCCTCTCCCTCTCTTTCCTTCCCCCTTCCTCCTTCCTAGTTGGACTAGGAAAGGGGAGTCCTACTCCCACTAGGAGGAGGACTCCCCCCTCCTTGGCACGCCCCCTAGGGCCGGCCGGCCTCCCCCCTTGCTCCTTTATATACAGGGGCAGGGGGGCACCCTAGAGACACACAAGTTGATCTACGGATCGTTCCTTAGCCGTGTGCGGTGCCCCCCTCCACCATATTCCACCTCGGTCATATCGTCGCGGAGTTTAGACAAAGCCCTGCGCTAGTAGAGCATCATCATCGTCACCACGCCGTCGTGCTGACAGAACTCATCCCCGAAGCTTTGCTGGATCGGAGCCCGGGGATCGTCATCAAGCTGAACGTGTGCTGAACTCGGAGGTGCCGTACATTCGGTACTTGGATCGGTTGGATCGTGAAGACGTACGACTACATCAACCGCGTTGTCATAACGCTTCCGCTTACGGTCTACGAGGGTACGTGGACAACACTCTCCCCTCTCGTTGCTATGTCATCACTATGATCTTGCATGTGCGTAGGAATTTTTTTGAAATTACTACGTTCCCCAACACTAGGCACCGATTTTGGCCCACTTTTCAGCCCATTTTCAGGGCAAATTGGCCCACTATCAGCACAAATTGATCAATTTTGGCCCATATTCTCTGTGCTTGGCACAAATTCAACATAGTCTATTTTTTATCACATAGTTCATCACAGAAAATCAATACAAATCAAATAGTTCAACAAATCAATACAAATCAAATAGTTCAACAAATCAATACAAATCATATAGTTCAACAAATCAAAACTCATATTTCATCACACGTTGAGTTAGGCATTGCCCTTGAGCCTCCATAGGTGCTCCACCAGATTCTGCTGCAGTTGTTGATGCACCTGTGGGTCTTCGATCTCCTGACGCATATTGCGGAAGGCACTCCAGGTTGCCGGTAGCTGGTGATCAACTTGGGCAAGAGGACCCTACCTGTAATATGGTTCAGGGTCAAACACTGGCTCTTCCTGCTCGCTCTCAATGATCATGTTGTGCAAGATGGCACAACAAGTCATGACCTCCCACATTTGATCTTTCGACCAGGTCTAAGCGGGGTACCAGAAAACAAAAAATCGAGATTGGAGCACACCACATGACTGCTCGACATCCTTCCTGCAAGCCTCCTGACACTTGGAAAAGTGGGAGTTCTTGCCTCATGGCACAGGGTTTGAGATAGTCTTCACAAATGTAGACCATCTCTGATAGATGCCATCTTCTAGGTAGTATCCCTTGTTGTCGTGCCGCCCATTGACCTCGAAGTTCACCGGAGGAGAACGACCTTCAACAAGATTGGCAAAGAGAGGGGAGCACTGTAGTACGTTGATGTCATTGTGAGTCCCTGGCATAGCAAGGAAGGAGTGCCAAATCGAGAGGTCGTGTGTGGCCACTGCCTCAACTACCACACTGCAACCACTTTTGGCGCCTTTTTACATCCCCTGCCAAGCAAATGGATAGTTTTTCCATTTCCAATGCATGCAGTCGATGCTTCCAAGCATCCCAGGAAATCCTTTTGCTGCATTCTGTGCTAGGATCCGAGCAGTGTCTTCAGCATTGGGTGATCGCAAGTATTGCGGTCCAAACATTGCCATCACTGTCCTGCAGAACTTGTACAAACACTCGATGGGCATGGACTCGCCATGCGTCCATAATCTTCCAGTGAATCACCGGGAGCTTCGTATGCAAGCATCCTCATAGCTGTCGTGCACTTCTGGAGTGAGGTGAATCCAAGTGTGCCAGCGCAATCCTTCTTGCACTTGAAGTAGCTGTCGAATTCACGGATGGAATTCACAATCCTAAGAAAGAGTTTTTGGCTCATCCGATAACGACGTCGAATTACTTTATCGTCGTGCAGTGGAGCGTCGGCGAAGTAGTAGGAGTAGAGAAAGCAATAGCCTTCCAGACCATGCCTTTGCTTTGCCTTCAGCCGGCTCGGCGCCGAGCCACATTGCCGCGGCTTTGCATTGCCCGCCAACAGGCTGGCCAGAGCGGTGAGGACCATGAGATTCTCTTCGTCCTGGGCGTAAGCATCAGCTTCCTCCTCCAGCAGCACCACGAGCACCTCCTTGTCATCCGAGTCCATCGTCGAGCAAACAAATCGCTGGACACCTGGCAGGTGTGGTAGGCACGCAGTCGCCGGTATTCCCGTGCTGCATGGTCAGAGCGCCGGAAAGCTCGCCCAGGAGTGGGTGGAGGCTGCCACGGTGGAACTCTCTCTTTCCCGGCAGGGGAATGGCATATCTAGCGGTGGTGGGTGGGTAGGCGGCGCCGGGATCGTCACGATGGCGAAAGAGCATGTGCGCGGGGGGGGGGGGGGAATCTGGACATGCAAGATGTGTTTTCGCTTGACAGTGGTGGCCCAGGTGCAGTTTTTCCTTCTGCCGGAGCCCCCAGTGTGTTGGGTTCGACCTGGGATTGCCGGGCCAAAAAATGGGCCGAGCCGACAGATTTCGGCGTCCTGTGGGCGCGACTGGGGGTTTTTTCGGCGTCAGCGAGAGAAAACTCGCCCCGGGGGCTTGTTGGGGGATCGAGTGGAGATGCTCTGAAGTGGCAGTTGGGCAGCGCCCGAACAAAGCAAGCACAACAAAACACACAGACCAACACACATCTAAGCCTGTGTGCCGTCGCGTGTGGGAGGTACCGAACCTCCATCTTTTTGGCTGATCTCGCATTGCCTACATGCTCCACCGCCCCCGCTGGGCGCAAGCCATGGCACCAACCACTAGTAGAAAAACACCTAATAGTCCCGGTTCATAAGGGCCTTTAGTCCCGGTTCATGAACCGGGACTAATGGGTCGTTAGTAATACCTCCACCAATTAGTCCCGGTTCAAACACGAACCGGGACCAATGTGCCTCCACGTGGCCCTGTGCGCCGCGCCCAGTCAAGGGGCCTTTGGTCCCGGTTGGTGGCTCCAACCGGGACCAAAAGTCCATATTTTTTTTAGAAAAGTGGCTGCTTTAGGGGTTTTGGGGGTTATTTTTAGGTTGTTATTAGCTAGCTAATAGAGAGAAGTGTCCTCTCTTATATCTTCGTCCTTGGTTTATCAACGCTGCTGCTATGTTCATTTCACCCGCTGATATATATAACATGCTCATGCATGCTCGCATCATACATCATCATATATAATAATAACAAGTCCTACTAATCATGCATCATCATACAACTTCTACTCGTTATTAATAATAAGTCATACGATCATCATCCTCATAGTCATCGAACCCAACCCTACATAATTATTCTTAGCACATGATCATCAGTATCAGGTAGGACCTAAACACCCTTAAGGTAAAACAGCATAATACAATATAGACCCTGACTCTCCATTATGAAGAATTGCGATCATCCTGTCTCCAATTCTTGCCCTTCGCTGCTTATTGCTTCCAAGAAGCTCCTTACGACTGTCCATACATTTTTTCCATTCTTTGATTGTTATGTCTCCACTTCTTTTAGAAACCCGGTATGGACAGTTGAGATTCGTAGGACGACACAGTTGTATGTTCAAAACATGAAGGCTACCATGCGTATACATCAGATGAGGCACACAATCATTCAGGATTATCTGTTGAAAAACATAATAATAACTTCGTAGTTAGCAATGATGTACTATAGTTTTAGAAGTGTGCCAAAAGATGCACGGATGTTGTAATAGTAAAAAATAATCATACCAGGGTATCTCCATGGTAGTTACCGTAGTTCAACACGTGCACTAGTGGCACGTATTGACCATAATGTTGAGGAGTTTGATTGTAGATATTGTAATTCTCAAGATCAGTACAAAATGCGACCAAATGATTTTTCTCCTGATAAGTTAATTCGGAGCCTTCGGTGTAGTAGGTTCTGTCAACCATCTTCCGCACATTCTTTGAAGAATGAAAATAAGCTGTCAATGGAGATAAGTTGTCAACTATATATTTTGAAATAAACAATATAAATTACTTAATAACTATGTTAAGCTCACATGGGGGAAGAATTGGAGGTGTATCCACAAGGACCCAAATCGAAGGTCTCTCCTGCTCGATTGTAGGATCACCAAGATCCATGGTGACAAGCATACCCTCATCAAGACCATACATCTTGCAAAGTGATTCCCAATTTTTGCAACCAAAATGGGTTACACTCTGAGCATTGTACAGCTTTACTTGAAAATCCACACCATGATGGGTACTTAGGATAATTTTTTTGGTTTCGAAACTTTCATGGTCTTCAAAACCCATCCTTTCCAAGAATAGCGTCTTGCAAAGCATGGGATAAGCTAGTCGAATTGGAAAGGATGAAAAATACACGTTAAAATAGTTGAAGTCGTGCTTAATTACTAAAAAAGCTATTGTCGTCGTTGCATACCGTATGAACATCGCAGGTCTCCTCGAGCTTAATGCTGAAGCGCCGA
Organism: Triticum timopheevii; assembly: GCA_963921465.1. Lineage (NCBI taxonomy): Eukaryota > Viridiplantae > Streptophyta > Magnoliopsida > Poales > Poaceae > Triticum > Triticum timopheevii. Next base: position 444,857,035 of record OY997262.1, read on the forward strand.
TCTTCGTCCAGCTCAATGAACCTGTCGCAGATACCTCGGTCGTCGTGGCACCAGTCGCACTCCCCCGGGCGGTTTTCGTCGTCCGATGAGTACGACATTTCCGGCCTATGTTCATAATTCAAATATTAAACTAGATCATTATTATTAATCACGGGTTGACTATCGATGATCGATGTACGTAGCTCCTCCTTTCATTCCTGAATGCATTATTATATCAACAAATTGTCTAGCACACGGGAATGAAGGAGAACTTATCCAATATGAGCATTCAATAAGCAAAACCAAATCATAAAATAAGCAAAACCAAATCATAAAATAAAGTATAGTATTCAAATTAGCATGCATTCAATAATTATAAGCAAAAGTACATCATCTCTTGGTGTCCGTACATCGTCGAATATTATCACTAATACAACTAGAACCCTAGCGCCCGACGGGTATCGACGCGGGCGGTGGACACCCAAAGATAAGGAACCATCACATGATCATAGCTCCAGTGAGATCCCTGAAGAACCTGCCACGTATTGTCGAACCTGCCCTCCAATGCAACCATGTAGCGACGGACGTGCTCGTCCTCCTCGCTGACACGGTGACGTACCACCTCCGCGGTGTCCGGATGCCTCGCCACCATCACTGACCCACGCGACCGCCACCAAACAAGGATCGGGTCAACAACGGGCTGCCTCCTCACCAACCTACGTCCCCCGGAAGGTAGCACCTCCCAATACTAGCCCGGCGGAGCCCAGTCCCGAACATGGCCCTGATCAAGCAGGCCTCCACCGCCGAGTCGACGACGACGAGGATGCGGGATAGGCATCACCGACGACGATGCGGGAACTACTTCTATATATAGTTAAATAAAGTAGTTTTATTAATTAAATCAACTATCTAGTTCAACTACTAAGCACTTACTATAAATAAATAAGTAGTACTTACTAAAAACAAACTAAGTATACTTCTATATATAGTAAACTAAATTAGTTTATTAAATCAACTAGCTAGTTCAACTATATATAAACTACTTCTTATTTTTTTCCTTGTTCTAAATACTATGAACAAAAAAATTATTAAAATTCTATGAACAAAATTAATTACACAATCTAAATATCACCAAAAAAATCTATTAACAATAATATCACCAAACATGCATATTCAATAATAATATCACCAAACATGCATATCCAAAAAATCTATTAACAAAAAAAATCTAATAATATGGACAAATTAATTACTACACATCTAATCTAACAAAAAAAATCTAATCTAACAAAAAATCTAACATAATAGGAACAAATTAATTACTAACATCTAATCTAACAGAAAAAATCTATTAACAGAAAAAATCTAACGTAATATGAACAAATTAATTACTACACATCTAATCTAACAAAAAAATCTAATCTAACTATAAAATCTAACATAATATGAACAAATTAATTACTACACATCTAATCTAACAAAAAAAATCTAATGTAACAAAAAAATCTATGAACTACATATCTAAATTACTACACATCTAACCTAACAAAAAAATCTAACAAAAATAAAAAAATGCTCACGGCCGGGGACGGCGACGGCGAGGTGCTGAGCGGGGCGGCAACGACGTCTAGGCGGCGTGGGCCGGGGCGGCGACGTCGATCGGGGCGGCGGGGCGGGCGGCGACGGTGCGCGGGCGGGGGGCGGGGCGCGCGGGCAGCGACGGCGCGCGGGGCGGGGCTGGGCTGGGCGGCGCGGGGCGACGACGACACTACAAGAAATATGTCAACTTGTGACCACCACTATTGGTCACTGAAAGGTCACAAATTTCCATTTACGACCTTTTTGTGACCAAAAACAGAAGGTCAAAAGCTGGCGGTCGTAAACTGACTATAGCGACCTTTAAAAGAAGGTCGTTGAACCCATGACCTTTTGTTTTGGTCACTGGCTGTCTGCCCAGGCCACGTCGGATCCGATGTGGCAATCTGACGTGGCAAAATTGCGACCAATTGCAAAGGTCACTGACAAGATTCAGCCCGGTCCATTTCGGTGCTTTAGATGGGCCGAGCCCAATGATTCAGCCTATTTGTGTTTTTTTTCTGTCAATTTTTGGTCAGGTTCATGGGCCAAGCCCTACAATTCGGCCTTTTTATTTTCTAGGCTTAGGCCATTTTGCATTCCGTTTCATTCAGCCTTTTGTTTTTGTTTTTCATAAATGCACAACATTCCAGTCCACTATTGTTTGGGGCATAGCCTTTTTAGAGCTCAAATATTATTCGATCCAATAGACGAACATTCAGCCTTTTTCAGTCACAGATTTCAATTTTACACATTTCAACAGCAAACAATAAATAATTCACACAATTAAATGATCAAATCCAAAAATCACTCTATGAAACTCAGAACAACACATCTGCATGATCCATCAAGATGTACATAGAATCAGAAACACAAAACTATTGTGGACATCTCCAAGCTTCTTCTGATCTTCGGTCATAGCAACAGCCACCTCGGTCGCTTGCCTCGCGCTGGCGAAACTTGACATGAGGGATGAACTGGAGCTGCAGTAACCATGCTGGCAAGCATCACCCAATACTTGGGCGCGCCAAAAAGAACACCATGTCCTCAACAACAGTCACGTGCACCTGCATCAACAAGAGGCGCCAAAACTGAGAAATGAGAACAAAATGTACATATTCATATTTTCGGATTGATAGTCTCTGCACTTTCATGTATCTTGGAAAGGGAAGGACTGCTAGCAAATACCACATATTCATATTTTATTACTGTTCCAAGGCAGCAGTATATATGTATGTTGCATCACATAGCTACAGAAACCATATCATGAGTAAACTAAGCATTTGCAAAAGTAGAACCAGGTTCTCTCAAGGATTGTAGCCTTTCATATATTTGTGATACGTACTTCCTACATTATCATTTCACTCTAATCCTACCTGACTAAACTAACAAGTGCTCAGATTACTAGTAAGCTGGGTGCAAATTTATCCACTCCATATGACAGTAAATCTAAGAGGTGGCAATCAATGGTCCAACAATGCAATATAGAAGCTCAGTTGCAATAAATAACTACAGACCTACATCAGCTCAAAGTGGCAGTAGCTCAAAAACAAGCAAAACGGAGATGATCCCCGACAGCGCCGCCTCGAGGGCCTGCCGGTGCGCGCGGACGGAGGGCCGCGCTGGTGCGCCCCGCCCGCCCGCCGCCTCGTCTACATGCAGCGGTGGTTGGATCTGGATGGGGATGGCCGTGTGGCTGTGGTATAGCGAGCAGAGGTGGCGGAGGCGATGGGGAAAAGGGAGCGTGAGCAGCAGCGGCGAAGGGGATAAGGGTACAGCGCCATGGCGGGCCGGCGAGGAAGGGGCGGAGGCGGCGGCGAGGTTCTTGGCCGGAGAAGGGGAGGAGGGGAAAGGTGGGAGGAAATCTATGGGCTGGTTGCGGCGGGCGGGCGGTGGTTTTGCACTAGAGGTAGATAGCACTAGAGGAGATGGGGATGAGGTGGGAGGGAAGCGGAGAGGAGGGGGAGAGGCCGCCGGCGGCAAGGTTTGGGAGGGAGGCGAGGGGGGATGGGATCGGGGTGGGTGGCGGCGGCCATGTGGGAGACGAGGGGAGCGAGATCTGGATCGAGCGAGGAGAGGGGGGCTGCTAGGGTTTGGGTTGGGTTGGGTTGAGAGGGGACCTGAGAGACGTTGGATCCGTCGGATGTGGATGGTCCAGATCGGCTAAGGGGGGGTGATCCGCGTGAAGAGCTCTGATTGGTTCAGAAAAATTATGATTTAGAATAGTTTCTATGTACTAAAACTAGGAGGGTTTTGTGAAGCAACCATCAAAAATATTTTGCAAAATGGCACAACTAAAATTTTCTATCAATTTAGAGCATATTTTATGGATGATAGCCAGTTTGCATGCAATTTTTTATCTTTGTAGCTATTTTTAATCCTTATTTGAGTGCCCAAAATGAGTTTTTTTGTGAAGGGCCTACCAAATAATTGTTGAAAAATTGTACCAAATCATTTTTCTAAAATACTAGGCCATATTTAAACCACAATTGACCAAATTGTTGGGTGTGAGAAGTTTTGGTCCACCTCTGGTGAAAAAGACAAATTTCCGCCGATTCAGGTGGAAGTGGGTGAAATTTGAACTGCAGCTGCCTCATAGTTTGCTCTTTATTTTTTCCAAAAATCATTTCTAGGTACATAAGTATTTATTTAATCAGAGAAACACCAAAAAAATTCCAAGATTCAACCACTAGCTAGGAACGGTCATTCCCGCCGTTTTGACCGCATTTTGAAACGGGCATAAAAAATTCAAAAAAAATCAAAAAATTGGGAAACCTTCGCATTGTGTCATCATATGTGGCCAAGTTCCCAGGAAAAATAACAAACTTGTAATACGGCAATTATTATAAAAAAGTGTTCTCGGAAATGAGCTATCATGTGTGGAGATCAATGGCTTTCAAGCCAAATGATCAATCTTATGGCCACATCCATGGCATAGTTTGTTCAAATGATCTCATATTGTGCACAAGAGTGTATATTGGAATGGCAAACAATGTTGTCTAAGGAAGTTTTCATTTTCGTTGGACGAAAAAACCATTTTCCATTTTTCGAGTGCCCGAAAGGAGGTTTTTTTGTGAAGGAACTACCAAATAATTGTTGCAAAATTGGACCAAATCATTTTATAAAATAATAGGCCATATTTAATGCAAAATTTACCAAATGGTTGGGTGCAAAAAGTTTTGATCCACCTCTCGTGAAAAAGATAAATTTCCGCTGATTCAGCTGGAAGCGGGTCAAATTTGAACTGCAGCTGCCTCATAGTTTGCTATTTATTTTTTCCAAAAAACATTTCTAGTTACATAAGGACCTATTTATGTTGGGGAACGTAGTAATTTCAAAAAATTTCCTACGCACACGCAAGATCAAAGTGATGGCATAGCAACGAGAGGGGAGAGTGTTCGTCCACGTACCCTCGTAGACCGTAAGCGTTAGCGTTAGCACAACGCGGTTGATGTAGTTGTACGTCTTCACGATCCGACCGATCCAAGCACCGAACGTACGGAGCCTCCGAGTTCAGCACACGTTTAGCTCGATGACGATCTCCGGCCCTCCGATCCAGCAAAGGCTCCGGAGATGAGTTCCGTCAGCACGACGGCGTGGTGACGATGATGATGTTCTACCGGCGCAGGGCTTCGCTTAAACTCCGCGACGATATGACCGAGGTGGAATATGGTGGAAGGGGGCACCGCACACGGCTAAGGAACGATCCGTAGATCAACTTGTGTGTCCATGGGGTGCCCCCTGCCCCCGTATATAAAGGAGGGAGGGGGGAGGCCGGTCGGCCCCTTTGGTCGTGCCAAGGGAGGAGGAATCCTCCTCCTAGTAGGAGTAGGATTACTCCTTTCCTACTCCTACTAGGAGGGGGAAGGAAGGGGGAGAGGGGGGAAGGAAAGGGGGGCGCCGCCCCCCCTCCTAGTCCAATTCGAACCAGAGTGAGAGGGGGCGCGCGGCCCACCCTGGCCGCCCCTCTCTCTTCCCACCTAGGCCCATGTGGCCCATTAACTCTCCCGGGGGGTTCCGGTAACCCCCCCCCCCGGCAATCCGGTTTTCTCCGAAAACTCCCGGAACCTTTCCGGTGTCCGAATATAGTCGTCCAATATATCAATCTTTATGTCTCGACCGTTCCGAGACTCCTCGTCATGTCCGTGATCACATCCGGGACTCGGAACAAACTTCGGTACATCAAAACTTATAAACTCATAATAAAACTGTCATCGAAACGTTAAGCGTGTGGACCCTACGGGTTCGAGAACTATGTAGACATGACCTAAAACTATTCTCGGTCAATAACCAATAGCGGGACCTGGATGCCCATATTGGTTCCTACATATTCTACGAAGATCTTTATCGGTCAAACCGCATAACAACATACTTTGTTCCCTTTGTCATCGGTATGTTACTTGCCCGAGATTTGATCGTCGGTATCCAATACCTAGTTCAATCTCGTTACCGGCAAGTCTCTTTACTCGTTCCGTAATACGTCATCTCATAACTAACTCATTAGTTACATGCTTGCAAGGCTTAGGTGATGAGTATTACCGAGAGGGCCCAGAGATACCTCTCCGACAATCGGAGTGACAAATCCTAATCTCGAATTATGCCAACCCAACATGTACCTTCGGAAACACCTGTAGAGCACCTTTATAATCACCCAGTTACGTTGTGACGTTTGGTAGCACACAAAGTGTTCCTCCGGTAAACGGGAGTTGCATAATCTCATAGTCATAGGAACTTTGTATAAGTCATGAAGAAAGCAATAGCAGTATACTAAACGATCAAGTGCTAGGCTAACAGAATGGGTCATGTCAATCACATCATTCTCCTAATGATGTGATCCCATTAATCAAATGGCAACACATGTCTATGGTCAGGAAACATAACCATCTTTGATTAATGAGCTAGTCAAGTAGAGGCATACTAGTGACTTTGTGTTTGCCTATGTATTCACACATGTATCATGTTTCCGGTTAATACAATTCTAGCATGAATAATAAACATTTATCATGATATAAGGAAATAAATAATAACTTTATTATTGCCTCTAGGGCATATTTCCTTCAGTCTCCCACTTGCACTAGAGTCAATAATCTAGATTACATAGTAATGATTCTAACACACATGGAGTCTTGGTGCTGATCATGTTTTGCTCGTGAGAGAGGCTTAGTCAACGGGTCTGCAACATTCAGATCCGTATGTATCTTGCAAATCTCTATGTCTCCCACTTGGACTTGGTCCCGAATGGAATTGAAGAGTCTCTTGATGTGCTTGGTCGTCTTGTGAAATCTGGATTCCTTTGCCAAGGCAATTGCACCAGTATTGTCACAGAAGATCTTCTTTGGTCCCGATGCACTAGGTATGACACCAAGATTGGAAATGAACTCCTTCATCCAGACTCCTTCATTCGCTGCTTCAGAAGCAGCTATGTACTCCGCTTCACATGTAGATCCCGCCACGACGCTTTGTTTATTACTGCACCAACTTACAGCTCCATCGTTTAATATAAACACGTATCCGGTTTGCGATTTAGAATCGTCCGGATCAGTGTCAAAGCTTGCATCGACGTAACCATTTACGACTAGCTCTTTGTCACCTCCATATACGAGAAACATATCCTTAGTCCTTTTCAGGTATTTCAGGATGTTCTTGACCGATGTCCAGTGATCCACTCCTGGATTACTTTGGTACCTTCCTACCAAGCTTATTGCTAAGCATACGTCAGGTCTGGTACACAGCATTGCATACATGATAGAGCCTATGGCTGAAGCATAGGGAACATTTTTGATTTTCTCTCTATCTTCTGCTATGGTCGGGAATTGAGTCTGACTCAACTTCACACCTTGTAGCACAGGCAAGAATCCTTTCTTTGCCTGATCCATTTTGAACTTTTTCAAAATTTTGTCAAGGTATGTGCTTTGTGAAAGTCCTATCAAGCGTCTCGATCTATCTCTATAGATCTTGATGCCCAATATGTAAGCAGCTTCACCGAGGTCTTTCATTGAAAAACTTTTATTCAAGTATACCTTTATGCTATCCAGAAATTCTATATCATTTCCAATTAATAATATGTCATCAACATATAAAACTAGAAATGCTACAGAGCTCCCACTCACTTTCTTGTAAATACAGGCTTCTCCAAAAGTCTGTATAAAACCATATGCTTTGATCACACTATCAAAGTGTTTATGCCAACTCCGAGATGCTTGCACCAGTCCATAAATGGAACGCTGGAGCTTGCACACTTTGTCAGCACCTTTTGAATCAACAAAACCTTCCGGCTGCATCATATACAACTCTTCTTCTAGAAATCCATTCAAGAATGCAGTCTTGACATCCATTTGCCAAATTTCATAATCATGAAATGCAGCAATAGCCAACATGATTCGGACAGACTTAAGCATCGCTACGGGTGAGAAAGTCTCATCGTAGTCAACCCCTTGAACTTGTCGAAAACCTTTCGCAACAAGTCGAGCTTTATAGACAGTAACATTACCATCAGCGTCAGTCTTCTTCTTAAAGATCCATTTATTCTTAACGGCTTGCAGATCATCGGGCAAGTCAACCAAAGTCCACACTTTGTTTTCATACATGGATCCCATCTCAGATTTCATGGCCTCTAGCCATTTTGCGGAATCTGGGCTCATCATCGCTTCCTCATAGTTCGTAGGTTCATCATGGTCAAGTAACATGACTTCCAGAATAGGATTACCGTACCACTCTGGTGTGGATCTTACTCTGGTAGACCTACGAGGTTCAGCAGAAACTTGATCTGAAGTTTCATGATCAATATCATTAGCTTCCTCACTAATTGGTGTAGTCGTCACAGGAACCGGTTCTCGTGCTGAACTACCTTCCAATAAGGGAGTAGATACAGTTATCTCATCAAGTTCTACTTTCCTCCCACTCACTTCTTTCGAGAGAAACTCCTTCTCTAGAAAGGATCCATTCTTAGCAACGAATGTCTTGCCTTCGGATCTTTGATAGAAGGTGTACCCAACAGTCTCTTTTGGGTATCCTATGAAGACACATTTCTCCGATTTGGGTTCGAGCTTATCTGGTTGAAGTTTCATAAGCATCGCAGCCCCAAACTTTAAGAAACGACAAGTTTGGTTTCTTGCCAAACCACAGTTCATAAGGCGTCTTCTCAACGGATTTAGATGGTGCCCTATGTAACGTGAATGCGGCCGTCTCTAAAGCATAACCCCAAAACGATAGCGGTAAATCGGTAAGAGACATCATAGATCGCACGATATCAAGTAAAGTACGATTACGACGTTCGGACACACCATTTCGTTGTGGTGTTCCAGGTGGTGTGAGTTGCGAAACTATTCCGCATTGTTTCAAATGTAAACCAAACTCGTAACTCAAATATTCTCCTCCATGATCAGATCGTAGAAACTTTATTTTCTTGTTACGATGATTTTCTACTTCACTCTGAAATTCTTTGAACTTTTCAAATGTTTCAGACTTGTGCTTCATTAAGTAGATATACCCATATCTGCTCAAATCATCTGTGAAGGTGAGAAAATAACGATATCCGCCACGAGCCTCAATATTCATCGGACCACATACATCTGTATGTATGATTTCCAACAAATCTGTTGCTCTCTCCATAGTTCCGGAGAACGGCGTTTTAGTCATCTTGCCCATGAGGCATGGTTCGCAAGTACCAAGTGATTCATAATCAAGTGATTCCAGAAGTCCATCAGTATGGAGTTTCTTCATGCGTTTTACACCGATATGACCTAAACGGCAGTGCCACAAATAAGTTGCACTATCATTATCAACTCTGCATCTTTTGGCTTCAACATTATGAATATGTGTATCACTACTATCGAGATTCAATAAAAATAGACCACTCTTCAAGGGTGCATGACCATAAAAGATATTACTCATATAAATAGAACAACCATTATTCTCTGATTTAAATGAATAACCGTCTCGCATCAAACAAGATCCAGATATAATGTTCATGCTCAACGCAGGCACCAAATAACAATTATTCAGGTCTAAAACTAATCCCGAAGGTAGATGTAGAGGTAGTGTGCCGACCGCGATCACATCGACTTTGGAACTGTTTCCCACGCACATCGTCACCTCGTCCTTGGCCAGTGCTCGCTTATTCCGTAGTCCCTATTTCGAGTTGCAAATATTAGCAACAGAACAAGTATCAAATACCCAGGTGCTACTACGAGCTCTAGTTAGGTACACATCAATAACATGTATATCACATATACCTTTGTTCACTTTGCCATCCTTCTTATCCGCCAAATACTTGGGGCAGTTCCGCTTCCAGTGACCAGTCTGCTTGCAGTAGAAGCACTCAGTTTCAGGCTTAGGTCCAGACTTGGGTTTCTTCTCTTGAGCAGCAACTTGCTTGCCGTTCTTCTTGAAGTTCCCCTTCTTCTTCCCTTTGCTCTTTTTCTTGAAACTAGTGGTCTTGTTGACCATCAACACTTGATGCTCCTTCTTGATTTCTACCTCCGCGGCTTTCAGCATCGCGAAGAGCTCGGGAATAGTCTTGTTCATCCCTTGCATATTATAGTTCATCACGAAGCTCTTGTAGCTTGGTGGTAGTGATTGGAGAATTCTTTCAATGACACTATCATCAGGAAGATTAACTCCCAGTTGAATCAAGTGATTATTATACCCAGACATTCTGAGTATGTGTTCACTGATAGAACTATTCTCCTCCATCTTGCAGCTATAGAACTTATTGGAGACTTCATATCTTTCAATCCGGGCATTTGCTTGAAATATTAACTTCAACTCCTGGAACATCTCATATGCTCCATGACGTTCAAAACGTCGTTGAAGACCCGGTTCCAAGCCGTAAAGCATGGCACACTGAACTATAGAGTAGTCATCAGCTTTGCTCTGCCAGACGTTCTTAACTTCGTCAGTTGCATCAGCAGCAGGCCTGGCACCCAGCGGTGCTTCCAGGACGTAACTCATCTGTGCAGCAATGTGGATAGTCCTCAGGTTACGGACCCAGTCCGTGTAATTGCTACCATCATCTTTCAACTTTGCTTTCTCAAGGAACGCATTAAAATTCAACGGAACAACAGCACGAGCCATCTATCTACAAACAAACATAGACAAGCAAGATACTATCAGGTACTAAGTTCATGATAAATTTAAGTTCAATTAATCATATTACTTAAGAACTCCCACTTAGACAGACATCTCTCTAGTCATCTAAGTGATCACGTGATCCAAATCAACTAAACCATAACCGATCATCACGTGAGATGGAGTAGTTTTCAATGGTAAACATCACTATGTTGATCATATCTACTATATGATTCACGCTCGACCTTTCGGTCTCTGTGTTGCGAGGCCATATCTGCATATGCTAGGCTCATCAAGTTTAACCTGAGTATTCTGCGTGTGCAAAACTGGCTTGCACCCGTTGTAGATGGACGTAGAGCTTATCACACCCGATCATCACGTGGTGTCTCGGCACGACGAACTTTGGCAACGGTGCATACTCAGGGAGAACACTCCTTGATGATTTTAGTGAGAGATCATCTTAAAATGCTACCGCCAATCAAAGCAAGATAAGATGCATAAGGGATAAACATCACATGCAATCAATATAAGTGATATGATATGGCCATCATCATCTTCTGCTTGTGATCTCCATCTTCGAAGCACCGTCATGATCACCATCGTCACCGGCGCGACACCTTGATCTCCATCGCAGCATCGTTGTCGTTACGCCATCTATTGCTTCTACGACTATCGCTACCGCTTAGTGATAAAGTAAAGCAATTACAGGGCGTTTGCATTTCATACAATAAAGCGACAACCATATGGCTCCTGCCAGTTGCCGATAACTTCGGTTACAAAACATGATCATCTCATACAATAAAATATAGCATCACGTCTTGACCATATCACATCACAACATGCCCTGCAAAAACAAGTTAGACGTCCTCTACTTTGTTGTTGCAAATTTTACGTGGCTGCTACGGGCTTAGCAAGAACCGTTCTCACCTACGCATCAAAACCACAACGATAGTTTGTCAAATAGACTCTGTTTTAACCTTCGCAAGGACTGGGCGTAGCCACACTCGGTTCAACTAAAGTGAGAGAGACAGACACCCGCCAGCCACCTTTAAGCACGAGTTCTCGTAACGGTGAAACCAATCTCGCGTAAGCGTACGCGTAATGTCGGTCCGGGCCGCTTCATCTCACAATACCGCTGAACCAAAGTATGACATGCTGGTAGGCAGTATGACTTATATCGTCCACAACTCACTTGTGTTCTACTCGTGCATATAACATCAACGCATAAAACCTAGGCTCGGATGCCACTGTTGGGGAACGTAGTAATTTCAAGAATTTTCCTACGCACACGCAAGATCAAAGTGATGGCATAGCAACGAGAGGGGAGAGTGTTCGTCCACGTACCCTCGTAGACCGTAAGCGGAAGCATTAGCACAACGCGGTTGATGTAGTCGTACGTCTTCACGATCCGACCGATCCAAGCACCGAACGTACGGAGCCTCCGAGTTCAGCACACGTTCAGCTCGATGACGATCTCCGGCCCTCCGATCCAGCAAAGGCTCCGGAGATGAGTTCCGTCAGCACGATGGCGTGGTGATGATGATGATGTTCTACCGGCGCAGGGCTTCGCCTAAACTCCACGACGATATGACCGAGGTGGAATATGGTGGAAGGGGGCACCGCACATGGCTAAGGAATGATCCGTAGATCAACTTGTGTGTCCATGGGGTGCCCCCTGCCCCCGTATATAAAGGAGGGAGGGGGGAGGCCGGCCGGCCCCTTTGGGCGCGCCAAGGGAGGAGGAATCCTCCTCCTAGTAGGAGTAGGATTCTTCCTTTCCTACTCCTACTAGGAGGCGGAAGGAAGGGGGAGAGGGGGGAAGGAAAGGGGGGCGCCGCCCCCCTCCTAGTCCAATTCGGACCAGAGGGAGAGGGGCGCGCGGCCCACCCTGGCCGCCCCTCTCTCTTCCCACCTAGGCCCATGTGGCCCATTAACTCTCCCGGGGGGTTCCGGTAACCCCCCCGGCACTCCGTTTCTCTCCGAAAACTCCCGGAACCTTTCCGGTGTCCGAATATAGTCGTCCAATATATCAATCTTTATGTCTCGACCATTTCGAGACTCCTCGTCATGTCCATGATCACATCCGGGACTCCGAACAAACTTCGGTACATCAAAACTTATAAACTCATAATAAAACTGTCATCGAAACGTTAAGCGTGCGGACCCTACGGGTTCGAGAACTATGTAGAAATGACCTAAAACTATTCTCGGTCAATAACCAATAGCGGGACCTGGATGCCCATATTGGTTCCCACATATTCTACGAAGATCTTTATCGGTCAAACCGCATAACAACATACTTTGTTCCCTTTGTCATCGGTATGTTACTTGCCCGAGATTTGATCGTCGGTATCCAATACCTAGTTCAATCTCGTTACTGGCAAGTCTCTTTACTCGTTCCGTAATACGTCATCTCATAACTAACTCATTAGTTACATGCTTGCAAGGCTTAGGTGATGAGTATTACCGAGAGGGCCCAGAGATACCTCTCCGACAATCGGAATGACAAATCCTAATCTCGAATTATGCCAACCCAACATGTACCTTCGGAAACACCTGTAGAGCACCTTTATAATCACCCAGTTACGTTGTGACGTTTGGTAGCACACAAAGTGTTCTTCCGGTAAACGGGAGTTGCACAGTCTCATAGTTGTAGGAACTTTGTATAAGTCATGAAGAAAGCAATAGCAGTATACTAAACGATCAAGTGCTAGGCTAACAGAATGGGTCATGTCAATCACATCATTCTCCTAATGATGTGATCCCATTAATCAAATGACAACACATGTCTATGGTCAGGAAACATAACCATCTTTGATTAATGAGCTAGTCAAGTAGAGGCATAACTAGTGACTTTGTGTTTGTCTATGTATTCACACATGTATCATGTTTCCGGTTAATACAATTCTAGCATGAATAATAAACATTTATCATGATATAAGGAAATAAATAATAACTTTATTATTGCCTCTAGGGCATATTTCCTTCAATTTAATCATAAATACATGGTTTGGTGGCGATACGTCGAGGTTTGGGCGGCGGCCGAGGGCCCCAACTCTAGAGCGCGTAAACTCACATGCCCGCCGCGTGGTCACCGCGTGACTGTGGTGTTGCTATGTGTTCTGGGCAGCCTAGGCATGTCTAGTGGGTTGAGCACTCCCCGGGTAGGTGCTAGGAAGAAAATTACAACATAAGATTCTCACGAGGAGACCGATCGATGCTCAAACATGAATTAGCAGCCAAGTGTTTGATTAGCGGTACGGGAAATGTACATGGCTAATGGGCGTGAGTTTTGGCTGAGGATGATCAGTTACTAAGAAGACCGTCTTCACAAATTTTCAGCTCAAAAGGAGGAGCTTAGGTGGTACTTGCTTTGCAAACCACCACACTGGACATAAATACGAATGTTGAAGCTCGGCTCAAAATAATAAATGGATTGAGATGGCATTTGGTGGATGATGGTTATTTGGGCATAGGAAAGCACTGTAGAAAATGGATACTATTTGGACATGCCAAAGTGGTACTTCCTTCACAAACTGTTACTCTGAAAAGAATAGGAAAATGAATATTTTTGAATTATTTTTGAACTAGGCAAGGAAGGTTTTTACATATTTGACGAAGATATGACCCAAAGAATTTATGAGATTTGTTTGGGAATTTTGGCCATGACAGAAATATAGGTTGCTTCGCAACCTAGGGCAAAAACTGCCACATGGACATGACACATAGGCAAAACTGATGAGATGGCGCCTAGTCATCGCAACCCACCACAATTTACAAGGCTATGACCATCTATATTGGTCGTTAACAACTAGAAATAAGGCAGCGGACTAGCGCTGTTTGCTTTATGACCATTTCATGTAAGGAAATTATGACCTTTCTGACCAAAATGGTCGCAATGGTTTAGGGTTTGGAGCCCCCCAGACAGCTTTTGACCAATTGGTCTAAATGGTCATAAATTTATGACCAATTCTTCGAGGGTCACTCACAAAAGGTCATAAGTTTACATATTTCTTGTAGTGCGGCGTCGGGGCGTGGCGGGGCGGCGACGGCGTCGGGGCGGGGCGGCGACGGCGTCGGGGCGGGGCGGCGACGGCGAGGTGGCGGCAGGGAGACGCGGCGACGGGAGTGGAGGAGGAGAGATCGAAGTCGCGCTAAGTGTTGTATATATAGCGAAGGCTTTAGACCCGGTTGGAGCCACCAACCGGGACCAAAGATCTTCGTTTGCCGCCCACAAAAGAGGGGCATTGGTCCCTGTTGGTTCCGCCAACCGGGACCAAAGAGGGGCATTGGTACCGGTTGGTGCCACCAACCGGTACCAATGGACCCGTCTAACTAATTTTTTATTTTCTGCAGCTGTTTTTTTGTTGATTCTTCCTGCAGCTATTTTTTTAGTCCCACCTCGCCAAGCGAGAGGCACTCGCAGCTGTTTATAAGCCCCTGAGTGCAGAGATGATGACGAAGAGGCTCAATGCTCCTTCACGTTGGTTATCTTCAAGCCTTGAGGAATACGGTAGACTGCACAGAGCTATGTGCAGTGCAGTTGACACTATTCCGAAAGGCTTGAAGCAAATTAACGAGCATTGCGCCTCTTTTTTATTTTTATTGACTTATTAAAACTCAGAAATAAAAAGAAAAAAATAAATGTAGCAGAAAAGAAAAAAAACTATATAAAAAACCACTCAGAAATAAATAGAGGAAAAAATAGTTTTGATTAACTTTACAAAAAAAATGCGCATAGATGCCTATTTTTTAATGACTTATTACAACTCAGAAATAAAAAGAAAAGAATAAATGTAGCAGAAAAGAAAAAAACTATATAAAAAACCACTCACAAATAAATAGAGGAAAAAATAGTTTTGATTAACTTTACTAAAAAAATGAGCATAGAAGCTTATTTTTTAATGACTTATTACAACTCAGAAATAAAAAGAAAAGAATAAATGAAGCAGAAAAGAAAAAAAATTATATAAAAAACCACTCAGAAATAAATAGAAGAAAAAATAATTTTGATTAACTTTACTAAAAAATGAGCATAGATGCTTATTTTTTAATGACTTGTTACAACTCAGAAATAAAAAGAAAAGAATAAATGTAGCAGAAAAGAAAAAACTATATAAAGAACCACTCAGAAATAAATAGAAGAAAAAATAGTTTTGATTAACTTTACTAAAAAAAGTGAGCATATATGCTTATTTTTTAATGACTTATTACAACTCAGAAATAAAAAGAAAAAATAAATGTAGCAAAAAAGGAAAAAAACTATATAAAAAACCACTTAGAAATAAATAGAAGAAAAAAGAGTTTTGATTTATTTTACTAAAAAAATGAGCATAGATGCTTATTTTTTAATGACTTATTACAACTCAGAAATAAAAAAGAAAAAATAAATAGAAGAAAAAATATTTGTGATTAACTTTACTAAAAAGTGAGCATAGATGCTTATTTTTAATGACTTATTACAACTCAGAAATAGAAAGAAATAATAAATATAGCAGAAAAGAAAAAAACTGTATAAAAAACTACTCAGAAATAAATAGAAGAAAAAATAGTTGTGATTAACTTTAGTAAAAAGAAAAAAACTATATAAAAAACTACTCAGAAATGAGCATAGATGCGCTTATAGAGAAAATTCAACCTAAATTCATAATAAATTTCTACTAACTTCAGAGAAATTTAGTATGAATTTAGGTTAAATTTCCTGTATAAGGGCATCTATTTTCATTTTCAGAAGAGCTCAATAAGGCAGAGAGGGAGGTGCTTATAAACTGGTCTGAGCCCCCTTCGGTTGGCGAGGTGGGACTAAACTCTGGCCGCAACGAGGACCAGCCCTTTAGTCCCGGTTGGTGGCACAAACCGGGACTAAAGGGCATCCTTTGGTCCCGGTTCAAGCCACCAACCGGGACCAATGGTGTTGGGCCAGGAGCGAGGCCCATTGGTCCCGGTTCGTCCCACCAACCGGGACCAATAGGTCCACGAACCGGGACCAATGGCCCACGTGGCCCGGCCGGCCCCCGGGGCTCACGAACCGGGTCCGATGCCCCCACTGGTCCCGGTTCTGGATTGAACCGGGACTAATGGGCTGGGCCGGCCTGGACCATTGGCCCGTTTTCTAATAGTGAACACCGAGGCGTCCACGGTGACACCCGGCGTGCACCTCAGATAGGAGCGTCCACGGGGTGGCACAGGCGCCGAATTTTGTGGCCGCTGCAACCGCACTAGGGGCTAGGATGGGGGAGGAGACGATGCTAGCATAGGGGCAAGTTTGAGTGTGGCCGCCGCATGGGACCCCCTGCACACGCCGCCGTCCAGGTCGTCCCAGGATGCCCTCACCGCGTAGACTCACCATGGATGTCATGCGCCTGCAAAAAACTGCGTTCAAGCTTGAGCGGCACAAGAAAGTTAGGGCGACGATCCTCAGGAGAAGAAAGGTGCGGCCAACAGAGAGGGGGAGGTGCGGCTAGTAGGCCGGGGTAGGTGTTAGAGTTGTGTCGAATATAGTGTACAAAGTAGGTTACAATTGGACTTCTATTGTATTGTGTTTATAGGATATGGAGTCGTGTCCTAGTAGGACACTTGTATCCTAGGCCTCTCATATATAGCTGGGTAGACACACGATGTAACCTATGCCAACATAATAGCACAGGCACGCAAGGGGGATCCGGCGGCGTGTGCCGGCACCCGGGTGTGTGCGGTATTGTGACGGTGTCACGGGGAGGAGCACCCGTAGTCAAGCCCCGGGGATGTAGCCATACTGGTGAACCTCGTTAACAAATCTCGGTGTTGGGCTCGTGTGATTGCTTGGTCCTCGGATGATTGACGGTATGCCTCAGATTTATTCTAACAAGTGGTATCATAAGCTAGGTTGTCCGGAAGTTGTGGATTGTTGATCTAGAGGAAGTATCGAGTCTGAGATGCAGCCGTCTGCGGTGTGGTTCTCAGCAAGATTGGAAAAAGCAGTCGAGAGGCAACATCGGGTGCATGAAGCGGCGGCGGCGGGACGTGTAAATTCTCAGCGAGATCGGATCAATTCGATCCGTGCGTGGTACACGCAAACGTCCATGCGTAGGAAGCAACAACGGAGGATGCGGCCAGGCGGGGCGGTGCGAGGCGATACAGCCCAAGGCTAGTCGGACGCGGCTGGGCAGGTGGCTGCTTGCTGGTCCATGGCCGGCTGATGTGGAGGCTGCTAGATGCATGAGAGATGAGGCTGCGTGCGTACAAGCTGAAGCGAGGATTTGTTTGAGACAAAAAGAAGAAGCAACCAGGACCACGTGTTTGCACGGGAGCAGTTTAGAGGGGTCAAGTTCGATTTAATTTTTCTGCTATGAGGTGCACGGAGAAGCTGCAGCAAACAGAGACAAAAAAATTTGGGCGGGCTGTATGGAAGTTTTTCTGGGTCGGTTTGCTAAGATGGCTTGGAACACGTGGATAGGCTGCGGAGGCATGCAGATAAGTGCGTCATGCTGGGTCATGCATACACATGGCGTCTAAGACATGCACAGATGTGCGGGTGGACACGACGCAGGGTGGAGCATGGTTGCAGTCGGATATGTTCGGCTAGGTTGGACTAGACAGTCTGACGGATCGACGCAAGTCAGTTGGTATAGAAGATGGTGGTGGGATCAGCGACAACGACATAGAAGCGTGATGCTGATGGTGACCAACTTCTGGGCGTGGAAACACGTATGTGGCACAGCCCCAAGGGCTTGTGCGGCTTCGACAAGACTATGGCGCGGGGTTGATTCAAGGTGATGTACACACGGAGCTTGAAGTTGATGGGCCGCGAGGGTGGACTGATCATCTACCATGGAGTCTTGTTGAAGGTGGAGCTGGATTGAGGGGCTACAATGTAAGGATCCGGAGAATCGAAGCCTATTCAGTGGGAAAAGCGAGGGACACGTAGTTTGGACTGGAGTCCAGTGGTCTGATGAAAGCGTGAAACTCGTCATCGGTCGGCGATGTTCAGTGGTACTCTGCAGTGGGGGTTGAGTGGTGTGGGTTCGCGACCCTTGAGACTCGTCCGAGACAGCGGAGGCTCGACGCAGTAATAGCGGCGAGGTGTGCGGTATGCACGATGCATGGAGATGGACCAAGGCTCTGGTGGTCATATATATTGTGAGACAATTGCGAATTTGACTCGGGATGACTACAAGCAATGGTGAAATTCTTTCAAATTTCAGACAGGCGGTCAAGAAAGGAGCGGTGATGTTGCGTTCAGGTAACTCTTATGTGTGGCATCCAATATGTGAGTTGTTCACATTCACGTAGGTCAGTGATCGGTGTCTGATGGAATTGAACGGATATTCTGGAAGTTGGGAGCACAAACTAGAATAACAAGGAACTTAATTTTGCTCGAGTGTTGACTTGGTCAAGAAAAGAAGGGACTACAAGTTGCAGGTGGAGTCACATGGAGTCTTGAAGTAGCAGCGGTGCTCATGGGATAAGCTCAAGTCCAATGTACATGAAAGTTTGACGCACTGACAAATTCAAGGTGGTGGAGAATATTCGCCAAGGTGGAGTTTGTTAGAGTTGTGTCGAATATAGTGTACAAAGTAGGTTACAGTTGGACTTCTGTTGTATTGTGTTCATAGGATATGGAGTCGTGTCCTAGTAGGACACTTGTATCCTAGGCCTCTCATATATAGCGGGGTAGACACACGATGTAACCTATGCCAACATAATAGCACAAGCACGCAAGGGGGAGCCGGCGGCGTGTGCCGACGCCCGCGTGGCCGCTGTGCGGTATTGTGACGGTGTCACGAGGAGGAGCGCCCGTAGTCAAGCCCCGGGGTGTAGCCATATCGATGAACCTCGTTAACAAATCTCGGTGTCGTGCTCGTGTGATTGCATGGTCCTCGGATGATTGACGGTATGCCTCAGATTTATTCTAACACTAGGGATAGGGCCCGTTGCCGGTCGGAAGGGAATAAGGGCGGTGGAGGCACCTCTGAGTGGAGGAGAGCTCGAAAATATGAACCTTCTGGGGAAATCGTAGCCCACACGGCAATCAATTCGCCCAGCCTTCATATAGTAGCAATCTTGGTCAAAATTGTTGACCAAAATAAAAATTGGACACCTCAACTGGTTCTTAGCTCTTCAACCCATAGGGAGCTTAGTGATATAGGAGATTACTGCAGCGGACAACAAATGGGAGAGCGATTCATCCAGTTTTCCAAATACATAGGAATATGGTTAAGGATGACATGCAGATCATTACAGGAAATAAATAGAAAGAAAAAAAATGAAAATGCAGAGTATTGCAAGCATAGGTAACTTATTATAAAATTCAAGGATTTGCCACCATAGGAGTGCCTCACAAGTGATCAAAGCAAATGAATTGAAGTGAAGTGACTACTGACTACATAGCAACCCTTTTTAACTAACATTGAACAAAGCCACAATGTCATGGACCAGAACATTAAAATACAGAAGAAAACCAAGCTGTGCAGAAGATCTGACCCATCTTTAACAGCTCACTTATATGAAGGTATTGGTGGCATGCAAACTCGGTAGGCAATTACGGTGCTGCTTTTAGCAAACTATCTGACAACCATTCCATGTAACTGGGAATATAAGGTTCGCATCGGAGATTAAAATCCCTCTCAAAACTGAAGATAACACGACATCTCTGGTTTTCCATATGGTATGACACAAGCTTTTCATTCCACCCATTGGTTTGGAAAAAGATCGATTTGTGTTCCATATCGACTGCGACAAATGTACACACCTCATCGTGGCCTATCATTTCCGACATGTCAGCTGTATGCTTCAAAGTCCACTGCCCGCTAGCATAATCTTCAAGAACCCACACTGAGAGCTGGCAATTACCATTGCAGTAATCCATATGCATTGCATACAGGCGTCCCTGAGACTGCGCGATATAACCGTAATCCGAGGTGTCCTCTACGCTGAGCGGCATTCGGATTTTCCGCCAAGTATTCCCCTCCGTGTCCACCGTGATCACGGAAGAATCATGGGTAGTCAGATGCAGCGCCCCACCGAAGAAGACGGAGACTGAACAATTGTGATCATCCACGCTGGTGCGGTCGCCCCACTCACTCTCCTTGGAAATCCACCTCCTGGTTTCCGATGAGAAAATCTCCACTCTGATGGCCCCGTGGTCACGCACGAGTACGAACACGGCGAAGCGGGAGGGGACGAGTGGGTCAAAACCCAAGCGGACGATGTTCTTCTTGCTCGGGTGCAGCTGCTTGCTCGGAGGCACAACGGTCCACTCCTCGGTGGCCGGGTTGCACACGACGTACTCCACGCCGGCGGAGCTGGCTCGAGACAGTCTCTTCCAGCATTGGCAAAGGAGGAGGCCGCCGCAGCAGTCCACGGTCTGCACGCCCCCGTCCCACGCGCCGCGCAGGAAAGGGAGGGCGGGGTCCACGAGGGGCTGGGCTCGCCCCGGTAGGTCGAGGAAGCGGAGCTCGTGCTTCCTGTCGTCGCGGGCGTAGCAGAAGAAGCCCGATAGGGCCTGCGGCGACCTCTTCCAGATGCCGGGGTCGGAGCAGAGAGCTAGCCATGGTTTGGACACGCACTTGAAGCGGCAGAGCGATCTGTAGGGCACCCGCGCAAGAACCTCGACGAGGAGGTCGTCGGGGAGGCTCTCTACCGAAGCCGCCGGCTGCTCCTTCTTCTTCCTGGACCTCTTTGCCATCGTCTCGTAGCGGTGGAGATCCAGCCTGATGACTGGCGGCGTACGTATCTGAAAGGTTATGCGGAATTTAGGGGTTTATATATTCCGCTCAACCTCCTTGGGACTTGGCCTCCTTTTCTATAAAGAAAAACAAATGCCTTGGGCCTGGCCTAATAACTAGAGCGCATTTTGACCCCTCAGGAAAAAAAGAACTTGGTGGACGTGGCTGTTCATCTGCTAGGGTTTTCTCGTGCTGCGGTTGTCGTCGCCATCTAAGAAATTTAGGTCCCCTTGCCTCCGGCTGCCATCTTGTCGCTGAAAGAGGGGGAGGGGGGGGGGGGAGGGGGGGACCTCGGGTCTTGAAGATTACTACGTTAACGTCTAGTGATTATCATAATTTTGCTAGAGTAAATTTTCGCTCGTCCTTTTTGCGGTGTCATGAGATTAGATAGTTTTCTGTCCTCGCTGATCCGATTATTCCAATATGATAAGTTTATATTGCTTTTTTTTAGAAAAGGAGGATGACCCCCGGCCTCTGCATCTGGGCAATGCATACGGCCACTTTATTAATTATTCTCACAAGACCTTACAAAGTCAACAGTAAGACTAAAGCCGCCGTCTAAGCAACAAACTGTCGCTACACCTATCCAGTTGATGAAGGGGCGCAGATAGCCTGGGCCTAATACCAAATAGACATCGCAGCCAAGCCTAACATCTAAGATCTGAGACTCCAACCTAGCCACTTGCCGGGTCTGGGGCACACACTAGTCCGGCATGCTCTCAGAGGCCGCCGCCGCCAACTGCCACCGCTCCATCTTCACCACTGTACTGATATATGAACCTTGCTCGGTCCAACTATCGTCGACGCCACCACGGCGCCCAACGCCACCTCCTCCCTGCACGCAAACAGCTGAACACGTTGCGGTCGCCACTGATACACCTCAACGCCATGCTGCCAAGTACCACCAGTCGACACAGCTTGAAGCCCTTGAAGGATCTATCGTGCGTAGCACCTGCGACCAGGCATGACCAAGCGTAGCACCTGTCGATCAGGCATGACTTGACATCTCCACCGAAGCTCCGTGCAAGACGAAGCCGCTCCACCTCCTGCCTCTGACTTCCAGCGCTGCTCCACAAAACGATGCTCCCAAGAGAGAAACGACACCGCAGTGCCGCCATCGTCCGGTCTGGAACACCATATCCTAGGGTTTCCCCCGAAGCAATACGAGTGGTTCGACGGTAGTCACATGACGATGCCTTCATCAAGGTAACGACGTGGAACGCCGCCATCGCCCGCCGTCGGCTCGATTTTCATCGGCAACTACGTCTTCCCGACTCGCAGCTGGTGCAAGATGACGGATCCCGAGATCCGAACACCCAGCCTCAGGCCGACCACCTCTGACGGAAGAGATGACTACCACCGCTGACTGCACCGGTCAGAACAGATCTGTTCGGAGGTGCCGCCAATGAAACCACCATGCCCTCCACGCCGTCGTCGCCGATCTGAAGGCAGCATGCACGCCACCGCAGCCGCCGCCGCCGCCCGAAGGGCCATCCGCAGCGCCCGCAGCCCTGTCCTCCGCCGCACCAAGCCGTCGCCGTCCGAGGACGGGCCGGCCTCCCGCCGCCTGCAGCCATCCGCCACGCCGCAGATCCCAAATCGGTCGCGCCACCACACGCCTTGGGGTCCGCCCCACCCCGGAGATGCGAGAGAGAGGAGATCCCCCGCCACCGCCGTCGGCCCCCGGGCTTAGCCCTGCGGCGTCTTCCGGTGGCGGCGGAGGGAGAGGAGGAGGGAGTTTGCGGCGGCGGCGGCTAGGTTTCTGGCCGCCTGAGTCGCCCTAGGGGGAGGACGACGCAGGCGTAGATTTGTTTCGCTTGTCTGCTCCCTGTGGAGGACCCTGAAAAATGGGGAGATTTTCACTTCCCGGCCTCTGCACCAACTAAGGATGCATACGGCCATTTTAGTATGAGTACCAAGATAAACATGGTCCTCAGAATTTTTTAAATGAGTATCAAGATATTTCTTGATGAGTGGTTCCACCACACATCAAGCTTGATCCTTAATAAACGGGGGAAAACCCCTATGCATCACCTGTCAATTCTAGGAATTGAACTCGGGTCGTTGGGTTGCACAACCACATACCCAACCACTGATCCAAGGCTCTCTCTGCAAGTTTATATTGCTGTACTAAGTTATTTTTGTTGGTATGATTCTTTGTGGAGGTGAAATCTTGCATCGACACCATTGGTGAAGATATAGTGATTCAACGGCCTGCACTTCTAGGGGATCATCCTGGGCCCAAGTATGTTCATCGATCAAGGCTTCCCATCTATCTGGATGGGCGACTCAAGGTGCTTTCAAAACCATTATTGATAATATTCGTACGGGTGAAAGAGTGATAACATCATTGCTCCAGTCCAATTGCAGCTTCTTTACCGAAGTCTTTGGAGTATTTATTCAAGTAAAGATTGATACCGCGAAGAAGATGTTTTTAAGAGATTTCATTGTAAATCTTAGCCATAGGAGTTGCTTTGTATTTTCTTGGATTTTAGGTCCAAATAAGTGTACCTGTAATTGTAGTTACAAGTGTTTCTAAAAAAAGAACTTGGCCGGAACCTATGAATAAATTGTACTAAAAAAACGTCACAAAACGGTGATCATTGATCATTCACTTCAAAAAAAAATTCTTCTCATGACTAAGTTTGTATTTCGATGAACATTTCGTTTTTTTTAGCTTAGCAAGGTCCTAAGAAAAGTTACAGTTTCGCAGGCTGAGAACAAATTCCATGTTTTTCTTCATTGGGGAACAATTTATAACAAAAGTTATCTAACAAGAAAATCAAAATAAGGCGAGCGATTGCCTGGCTAGCTTCGCTAGAGTAGAAGGTAGAAGTATTACTTGGATTGGCTCGGGTCCCCCGAAAGTCCTTGAAGTGGTGCTTGATGATTGTGAGAACTTTGTGATTGAGTGATACAAGCTTTAATCCCGCAATAAAAACAAGAAAATCAATCTGCATCCCCCACAAAAAAGAAATCAATGTGCATCAGTCGACGGGTCAAAAAAAATCGATAACAATTTACAATTTTCACCCTTCTCTTCTTAGCTGCGTGAAAAACACATCAAGAGATGGTGTCAATACATGTGTGATAAAAGCTTCTAAAGCTAGGCCGATACTACTCATACACCGGCCAATATATTAGTTTAAGGGGTCTAGTGAAATAGATATAACATATCACTTTGTAAATATAATTTTCACACATATCAGTCGATAAAGAACGAAGTATTGACCAACGTGGTCAATATGTGACCCACTATTTCCATTGATGTAGATCGATACATATATGGCAACATTTCTTTCTCAGAAAAAAAGGTGAAAATAATATTATGCATTTACAACTTTATCTTATTATCAAAGTCACGTATAATGTTTGAAATCTTAGATTAAGGATTTTGTGAATCTTTCGTAATAGTTTCTTAATTAACAAGTTTATAAAGCAGGAATCTAAATTTGTTCTGCAGAAACATTGATGATATATTTTTTAGCTGAAAGGTATGTTTTGAACAAGAATAATGAAAAATAATTCAGATATGTTTTTCTCCACTATAACTACATATCGTCTGATATATCACCCGATATGTGACATTTGATATGCCGAAGCCAAACCAATATGGAGCTGATATCTAGTATTTCACCCTTGGTGATACATTAGTCAAAGGGCGTGTTTCCCTTTTTCGATAGAAAGAAATGTAATTCTACTATCCATCAAAACAAGATATATGGGGTTAAAGGACTGATGAGCCAACTTCAGTGAGCTCAACGGTTTAAACTTGGAAGATGGAGTGGGGGAGGAGGGGGGAGGGGAACAATTGCACCACTCGAGAGAAAAACAGGTGTTGGCTATTAGGCTGCAATGTGGCTGAATGCAAGGGATTAGTCAGGATTAAGTTGTTACTAGATAACCATGTGTTCTTACTTCTGAGACCAAATTATAAGTAGAACTGCTTACAACAACTTAAGAACATGGATATTTGTGCATAGATATGAAGAAAGTGTGTGATGAAAGAGCATACATGGCTGCAAATCACCATCAAGTATGGGATCAAAGAACTTGACTTGTCAATACCTTTACGCATGAAGGAAGTATAAATCTTCCCATGTGTCGTCTTGTCTGATGAGACAACTGCGAGGTCAATCTAGTCACTCCATCTCTCTCGCTGTGCTTTTCATTCCAAGTCGACACTTGGCCTCTTCAGAAGATTGACATGTTCACATTTGTGTCTTGTCCATGTTACAGGGGAATGATTAGTGATTTTGCTCTCAAATTCTTCTATCCTTGAGAAGTTGGACATCTCCTTTTGTACGGGGGTAACTTGCTTGCGAATAGCTCCACATTGTAGCAACTCAAATACCTTAGATTGATAAGTTGCTTAGGGCTGCATTCGGTAGAGATCAATGGCCTAAATCTCTGCACTCTGATGACGGAATCCTAACAGAAACCTCGGTGAGAAACTCTTACCAACTTAATAATGTAGATATGTTAGGCATTCTACTCTTTAATGCTCGCACGAGGCTTCCATCCATCATACGAAGTGTTGAGAGCCTTACCTTGCACTCATGTAGTTTAGAGGTATATATATTGATTTTAACATCTTCAGAATGTCAATGTTCCAATTCTAATGTTTTCCTCCATGTCCCCTCACCTTAAGAACCTGGAGATCCTCCGCACCTCCACAGCCCAAAGCCCATCAGAGGCAGGGATGACCGATGGCGGGGTGGAGCGGCGGCGGCTCCGACAGGAGGAGGAAGACGACATATATTGAGGAAAGACCCTCTCGCTTCTTCTTTATTCATCATTCAGAGAGAGATAATGAGAGATGGAAGCAGGTCGCCCTCCCTTTTTCCGTATCAACAGTAGTGATGTGCACACTTCGTCCGCCACTTCCATTCGGGAGCCATGATTGAGCCAGCCCCTCAGTCCCAACCTCCTCCAGCGGCCTCTGTGAAGGAAATATGCCCTAGAGGCAATAATAAAGTTATTATTTATTTCCTTATTTCATGATAAATGTTTATTATTCATGCTAGAATTGTATTAACCGGAAACATGATACATGTGTGAATACATAGACAAACATAACGTCACTAGTATGCCTCTACTTGACTAGCTCATTAATCAAAGATGGTTATGTTTCCTAACTATAGACATGTGTTGTCATTTGATTAAAGGGATCACATCATTAGGAGAATGATGTGATTGACATGACCCATTCCGTTAGCCTAGCACTTGATCATTTAGTATGTTGCTATTGCTTTCTTCATGACTTATACATGTTCCTGTAACTATGAGATTATGCAACTCCCGTTTACCGGAGGAACACTTTTTGTGCTACCAAATGTCACAACGTAACTGGGTGATTATAAAGGAGCTCTACAGGTGTCTCCGAAGGTACATGTTGGGTTGGCGTATTTTGAGATTAGGTTTTGTCACTCTGATTGTCGGAGAGGTATCTATGGGCCCTCTCGGTAATGCACATCACTATAAGCCTTGCAAGCAATGTAGCTAATAAGTTAGTTACGGAATGATGCATTACGTAACGAGTAAAGAGACTTGCCGGTAACGAGATTGAACTAGGTATTGGGATACCGACGATTGAATCTCGGGCAAGTAACATACCGATGACAAAGGGAACAACGTATGTTGTTATGCGGTTTGACCGATAAAGATCTTCGTAGAATATGTGGGAGCTAATATGAGCATCCAGGTTCCGCTATTGGTTATTGACCGGAAACGTGTTTCGGTCATGTCTACATAGTTCTCAAACCTGTAGGGTCCGCACGCTTAAGGTTTCGATGACAGTTTTATTATGAGTTTATGAGTTTTGATGTACCGAAGGAGTTCGGAGTCCCGGATGAGATCGGGGACATGACGAGGAGTCTCGAAATGGTCAAGACATAAATTTCGATATATTGGATGACTATATTCGTGAAGGAAATATGCCCTAGAGGCAATAATAAAGTTATTATTTATTTCCTTATTTCATGATAAATGTTTATTATTCATGCTAGAATTGTATTAACCGGAAACATAATCCATGTGTGAATACATAGACAAACATAACGTCACTAGTATGCCTCTACTTGACTAGCTCATTAATCAAAGATGGTTATATTTCCTAACCATAGACATGTGTTGTCATTTGATTAACGGGATCGCATCATTAGGAGAATGATGTGATTGACATGACCCATTCCGTTAGCTTAGCACACGATCGTTTAGTATATTGCTATTGCTTTCTTCATGACTTATACATGTTCCTATGACTATGAGATTATGCAACTCCCGTTTACTGGAGGAACACTTTGTGTGCTACCAAACGTCACAACGTAACTGGGTGATTATAAAGGAGCTCTACAGGTGTCTCCAAAGGTACATGTTGGGTTGGCGTATTTCGAGATTAGGATTTGTCACTCCGATTGTCGGAGAGGTATCTCTGGGCCCTCTCGGTAATGCACATCACTTAAGCCTTGCATGCATTGCAACTAATGAGTTAGTTGTGAGATGATGCACTACGTAACGAGTAAAGAGACTTACTAGTAACGAGATTTAACTAGGTATTGAGATACCGACGATCGAATCTCGGGCAAGTAACATACCGATGACAAAGGGAACAACATATGTTGTTATGCGGTTTGACCGATAAAGATCTTCGTAGAATATGTGGGAGCCAATATGGCCATCCAGGTCCCGCTATTGGTTATTGACCGGAAACATGTCTTGGTCATGTCTACATAGTTCTCGAACCCGTAGGGTCCGCATGCTTAATGTTTCGTTGACGATATAGTATTATATGAGTTATGTATGTTGGTAACCGAATATTGTTCGGAGCCCCGGATGAGATCATGGACATGACGAGGAACTCCGGAATGGTCCGGAGATAAAGTTTGATATATGGGATAATAGTGTTTGATCTCCGGAAGGGTTCCGGAATTCACCGGAAGGGGTTTCGGATGTTTCCCGAAATGTTTGGGTACGAGAACACGTTATTTGGGCCAAAGGGGAAAGCTCAGAAGGTTTTTGGAAAGCGCAAAAGGAAGTTTTGCGGAGTCTAGGGGCCAGACGCCAGGGTCCCTGGCGTCTGGGTCCAGACGCCGGGAACCCTGGCATCTGGCCCTGGAGTCCGAGAAGGACTCTTGCCTTTCGGGTGAAACCGACTTTGTGGAGGCTTTTACTCCAAGTTTCAGGGCTAGCACCAAAGACACATCAAGAAACACCAAGCCGTGTGCCGGCAACCCCGTTCCCTCTAGTTTATCCTCCGTCATAGTTTCCGTAGTGCTTAGGCGAAGCCCTGCGGAGATTGTTCTTCACCAACACCGTCACCATGCCGTCGTGCTGCCGGAACTCATCTACTACTTCGCACGTCTTGCTGGATCGAGAAGGCGAGGACGTCATCGAGCTGAACGTGTGCAGAACTCGGAGGTGCCGTGTGTTCGGTACTTGGATCGGTCGGATCGTGAAGACGTACGACTACATCAACCGCGTTGATAAACGCTTCCGCTTAGCGATCTTCAAGGGTATGAAGATACACTCCCCCTCTCGTTGCTATGCATCACCATGATCTTGCGTGTGCGTAGGAAATTTTTGAAATTACTATGTTCCCCAACAGTGGTATCAGAGCCTAGGTTTTATGCGTAGATGTCATATGCACGAGTAGAACACAAGTGAGTTGTGGGCGATACAAGTCATACTGCTTACCAGCATGTCATACTTTGGTTCGGCGGTATTGTTGGATGAAGCGGCCCGGACCGACATTACGCGTACGCTTACACGAGACTGGTGCTACCGACGTGCTTTGCACATAGGTGGCTGGCGGGTGTCTGTTTCTCCAACTTTAGTTGAACCGAGTGTGGCTACGCCCGGTCCTTGCGAAGGTTAAAACAGCACCAACTTGACGAACTATCGTTGTGGTTTTGATGCGTAGGTAAGAACGGTTCTTGCTCAGCCCGTAGCAGCCATGTAAAATTTGCAACAACAAAGTAGAGGACATCTAACTTGTTTTTGCAGGGCATGTTGTGATGTGATATGGTCAAGACGTGATGCTATATTTTATTGTATGAGATGATCATGTTTTGTAACCGAAGTTATGGGCAACTGGCAGGAGCCATATGGTTGTCGCTTTATTGTATGAAATGAAGACGCCCTGTAATTGCTTTACTTTATCACTAAGCGGTAGCGATAGTCGTAGAAGCCATAGATGGCGTAACGACAACGATGCTACGATGGAGATCAAGGTGTCGCGCCGGTGACGATGGTGATCATGACGGTGCTTCAAAGATGGAGATCACAAGCACAAGATGATGATGGCCATATCATATCACTTATATTGATTGCATGTGATGTTTATCCTTTATGCATCTTATCTTGCTTTGATTGACGGTGGCATTTTAAGATGATCTCTCACTAAAATTATCAAGAAGTGTTCTCCCTGAGTATGCACCGTTGCGAAAGTTCTTCGTGCTGAGACACCACGTGATGATCGGGTGTGATAGGCTCTACGTTCAAATACAACGGGTGCAAAACAGTTGCACACGCAGAATACTCAGGTTAAACTTGACGAGCCTAGCATATAACAGATATGGCCTCGGAACACGGAGACCGAAAGGTCGAGCGTGAATCATATAGTAGATATGATCAACATATTGATGTTCACCGTTGAAACTACTCCATCTCATGTGATGATCGGACATGGTGTAGTTGATATGGATCACGTAATCACTTAGAGGATTAGAGGGATGTCTATCTAAGTGGGAGTTCTTAAGTAATATGATTAATTGAACTTAAATTTATCATGAACTTAGTCCTGGTAGTATTTTGCAAATTATGTTGTAGATCAATAGCTCGCGTTGTTGCTTTCATATGTTCATTTTGATATGTTCCTAGAGAAAATTGTGTTGAAAGATGTTAGTAGCAATGATGCGGATTGGATCCGTGATCTAAGGTTTATCCTCATTGCTGCACATAAGAATTATGTCCTTAATGCACCGCTAGGTGATAGATCTATTGCAGTAGCAGATGCAGACGTTATGAACGTTTGGCTAGCTCAATATGATGACTACTTCATAGTTTAGTGCACCATGCTTAACGGCTTAGAATCGGGACTTGAAGGACGTTTTGAACGTCATGGGCCATATGAGATGTTCCAGAAATTGAAGTTGATATTTCAAGCAAATACCCGAGTTGAGAGATATGAAGTCTCCAACAAGTTCTATAGCTAAAAGATGGAGGAGAATCGCTCAACTAGTGAGCATGTGCTCAGATTGTCTGTGTACTTCAATCGCTTGAATCAAGTGGGAGTTAATCTTCCAGATAAGATAATGATTGACAGAATTCTCTAGTCACCATCACTAAGTTACTAGAACTTCGTGATGAACTATAGTATGCAAGGGATGACGAAAACGATTCCCAAGCTCTTAGTGATGTTGAAATCGACGAAGGTAGAAATCAAGAAAGAGCATCAAGTGTTGATGATTGACAAGACCACTAGTTTCAAGAAAAAGGGCAAAGGGAAAGAAAGGGAAACTTCAAGTAGAATGGCAAACAAGTTGTCACTCCCGTGAAGAAGACCAAAGCTGGACCAAAGCCTGAAACTGAGTGCTTACACTGCAAAGGAAATGGTCACTGGAAGCGAAAATGCCCTGAATATTTGGTGGATAAGAAGGATGGCAAAGTGAACAAGGGTATATTTGATATACAAGTGTTTGATGTGTGCCTTACTAGTGTTTATAGTAGCCCCTGAGTATTTGATACTTGTTCGGTTGCTAAGATTAGTAACTCGAAACAGGAGTTACAGAATAAATAGAGACTAGTTGAAGGGGAAGTGACGATGAGTGTTGGAAGTAGTTCCAAGATTGATATGATCATCATCGTACACTCCCTATACTTTCGGGATTAGTGTGTTAAACCTAAATAAATGTTATTTGGCGTTTGCGTTGAGCATGAATATGATTTGATCATGTTTATTGCGATACGGTTATTTATTTAAAGTTAGAGAATAATTGTTATTCTGTTTACATGAATAAAACCTTCGATGGTCATACACCCAATGAACATAGTTTGTTGGATCTCGATCATAGTGATACACATATTCATAATATTGATGCCAAAAGATGCAAAGTTAATAATGATAGTGCAACTTATTTGTGGCACTGCCGTTTGGGTCATATCGGTGTAAAGAGCATGAAGAAACTCCATAAAGATGGATTTTTTGAATCACTTGGTTATGAATCATTTGATGCTTGCGAACCGTGCCTTTTGGGCAAGATGACTAAAACTCTGTTCTTCGGAACAATGGTACGAGCTAGTGACTTATTGGAAATAATACATACCGATGTATGCGATCCAATGAGTGTTGATGCTCGTGGCGGGTATCGTTATTTTCTGACCTTCACAAGATGAATTGAGCAGATATGAGTATATCTACTTGATGAAACATAAAGTCTGAAATAGTTGAAAGGTTCAAAGAATTTCAGAGTAAAGTGGAAGAATCATCGTAACAAGAAAAATAAAGTTTCTATGATCTGATCGTGGAGACGAATATTTGAGCTACGAGTTTGGTCTTCATTTGAAACAATGTGAAATAGTTTCGCAACTCACGCCACCTGGAACACCACAATGTAATGGTGTGTCCGAACGTCGTAATCGTATTTTACTAGATATGGTGCGATCTGTGATGTCTCTTATCGGTTTACCACTATCGTTTTGGGGTTATGCATTAGAGATAGCTGCATTCACGTTAAAAGGGCACCATATTAATCCGTTGAGACGACACCATATGAACTGTGATTTAGCAAGAAACCCAAGTTGTCGTTTCTTAAAGTTTGGGGCTACAATGCTTATGTGAAAAAGTTTCATCCTGATAAAGCTCAAACCCAAATCGGAGAAGTGCGTCTTCATAGAATACCCAAAGGAAACTGTTGGGTACACCTTCTATCACAGATCCGAAGGCAAGATATTCGTTGCTAAAAATGGATCCTTTCTAGAGAAGGAGTTTCTCTCGAAAGAAGTGAGTGGGAGGAAAGTAGAACTTGATAAGGTAATTGTACCTTCTCCCGAATTGGAAAATAGTTCATCACTTATATCAGTTCCAGTGATTCCTACACCAATTAGTGAGGAAGCTAATGATGATGATCATGAAACTTCAAATCAAATTACTACAGAACCTCGTAGGTCTTCTAGAGTACGGTCTGCACCAGAGTGGTACAGTAATCCTGTTATGAAAGTCATGTTACTAGACCATGATAAACCTACGAACTATGAGGAAGCGATGATGAGCCCAGATTCCGCAAAATGGCTGGAGGCCATGAAATCTGAGATAGGACCCATGTATGAGAACAAAGTGTGGACTTTGGTGGACTTGCCCGATGATCAGCAAGCCATAGAAAATAAATGGATCTTCAAGAGGAAGACGGACGTTGATAGTAGTGTTACTATCTACAAAGCTAGACTTGTCGAAAAAGGTTTTTGACAAAGTTCAAGGTGTTGAATACAATGTGATTTTCTCACTTGTATCGATGCTTAAAAGTCTGTCCGAATCATGTTAGCAATTGCCACATTTTATGAAATTTGGCAAATGGATGTCAAAACTACATTCCTTAATGGATTTATTAAAGAAGAGTTGTATATGATACAACCAGAGGGTTTTGTCAATCCTAAAGCTGCTAACAAAGTGTGCATGCTCTAGCAATCCATCTATGGACTGGTGTAAGCATCTCAGAGTTGGAATATATGCTTTGATAAGTTGATCAAAGCATATAGTTTTGTACAGACTTACGGTGAAGCCTGTATTTACAAGAAAGTGAGTGGGAGCACTACAACATTTCTGATAAGTATATATGAATGACATATTGTTGTTCGGAAATAATGTAGAATTATTCTGCAAAGCATAAAGGAGTATTTGAAAGGAGTTCTTTAAAAGAAAGACCTCAGTAAAACTACTTACATATTGAGCATCAAGATCTATTGAGATAGATCAAGACGCTTGATAAGATTTTCAATGAGTACATACCTTGACAAGATTTTGAAGTAGTTCAAAATGGAACAGTCAAAGAAAGAGTTCTTGCCTGTGTTGTAAAGGTATGAAATTGAGTAAGACTCAAATCCCGACCACGGCAGAAAATAGAAAGAGAATGAAAGTCATTCCCTATGCATCAGTCATAGGTTTTATAAAAGTATGCCATGCTATGGACCAGACCTATTGTATACTCTGCTCTGAGTTTGGCAAGGGAGTACAATTTTTATCTAGGAGTAGATCCCTGGACATTGATCAAGAATACCCTTAGTAAGGACTAAGGAAATATTTCTCGATTATGGAGGTGATAAAAGAGCCCGTCGTAAAGAGTTACATCGGTGCAAGCTTTTACACTGATCCAGATGACTCTAAGTCTCAATATGGATACATATTGAAAATGGGAGCAATTAGCTAGAGTAGCTCCGTGCAGAGCATTGTAGACATAGAATATTTGCAAAATACATACGGCTCTAAATGTGACAGACCCGTTGACTAAGTTTCTCTCACGAGCAAAATATCATAACACCTTAGTACTCTTTGGGTGTTAATCACATAAGCGGTGTGAACTAGATTATTGACTCTAGTAAACCCTTTGGGTGTTGGTCACATGACGATGTGAACTATGGGTGTTAATCATATACATATATGAATATTGGTGTTAAATCACATGGCGATGTGAACTAGATTATTGACTCTAGTGCAAGTGGGAGACTGAAGGAAATATGCCCTAGAGGCAATAATAAAGTTATTATTTATTTCCTTATTTCATGATAAATGTTTATTATTCATGCTAGAATTGTATTAACCGGAAACATAATACATGTGTGAATACATAGACAAACATAACGTCACTAGTATGCCTCTACTTGACTAGCTCATTAATCAAAGATGGTTATGTTTCCTAACCATAGACATGTGTTGTCATTTGATTAACGGGATCGCATCATTAGGAGAATGATGTTCTTGACATGACCCATTCCGTTAGCTTAGCACACGACCGTTTAGTATATTGCTATTGCTTTCTTCATGACTTATACATGTTCCTATGACTATGAGATTATGCAACTCCCGTTTACCGGAGGAACACTTTGTGTGCTACCAAACATCACAACGTAACTGGGTGATTATAAAGGAGCTCTACAGGTGTCTCTAAAGGTACATGTTGGGTTGGCGTATTTCGAGATTAGGATTTGTCACTCCGATTGTCGGAGAGGTATCTCTGGGCCCTCTCGGTAATGCACATCACTTAAGCCTTGCAAGCATTGCAACTAATGAGTTAGTTGTGAGATGATGCACTACGTAACGAGTAAAGAGACTTACCGGTAACGAGATTTAACTAGGTATTGAGATACCGACGATCGAATCTCGGGCAAGTAACATACCGATGACAAAGGGAACAACATATGTTGTTATGCGGTTTGACCGATAAAGATCTTCGTAGAATATGTGGGAGCCAATATGGGCATCCAGGTCCCGCTATTGGTTATTGACCGGAAACATGTCTCGGTCATGTCTACATAGTTCTCGAACCCGTAGGGTCCGCAGGCTTAATGTTTCGTTGACGATATAGTATTATATGAGTTATGTATGTTGGTAACCGAATGTTGTTCGGAGCCCCGGATGAGATCATGGACATGACGAGGAACTCCGGAATGGTCCGGAGATAAAGTTTGATATATGGGATAATAGTGTTTGATCTCCGGAAGGGTTCCGGAATTCACCGGAAGGGGTTCCGGATGTTTCCCGAAATGTTTGGGTACGAGAACACGTTATTTGGGCCAAAGGGGAAAGCTCACACGGTTTTTGGAAAGCGCAAAAGGAAGTTTTGCGGAGTCCAGGGGCCAGACGCCAGGGTCCCTGGCGTCTGGGTCCAGACGCCGGGAACCCTGGCGTCTGGCCCTGGAGTCCGAGAAGGACTCTTGCCTTTCGGGTGAAACCGACTTTGTGGAGGCTTTTACTCCAAGTTTCGACCCCAAGGCTCAACATATAAATAGAGGGGCAGGGCTAGCACCAAAGACACATCAAGAAACACCAAGCCGTGTGCCGGCAACCCCGTTCCCTCTAGTTTATCCTCCGTCATAGTTTCCGTAGTGCTTAGGCGAAGCCCTGCGGAGATTGTTCTTCACCAACACCGTCACCACGCCGTCGTGCTGCCGGAACTCATCTACTACTTCTCCCGTCTTGCTGGATCGAGAAGGCGAGGACGTCATCGAGCTGAACGTGTGCAGAACTCGGAGGTGCCGTGCGTTCGGTACTTGGATCGGTTGGATCGTGAAGACGTACGACTACATCAACCGCGTTGATAAACGCTACCGCTTAGCGATCTTCAAGGGTATGAAGATACACTCCCCCTCTCGTTGCTATGCATCACCATGATCTTGCGTGTGCATAGCAAAATTTTGAAATTACTACGTTCCCCAACAATTCGGACTTCGGAAAGGTT
This sequence comes from Triticum timopheevii, assembly GCA_963921465.1. Taxonomy (NCBI): domain Eukaryota; kingdom Viridiplantae; phylum Streptophyta; class Magnoliopsida; order Poales; family Poaceae; genus Triticum; species Triticum timopheevii. Next base: position 444,892,814 of record OY997262.1, read on the forward strand.
CCGAGTGATTCGGGTATTTTTCGGAGTACCGGGGAGTTACGGGAATACGGGGAAGAGTATTGGGCCTTAATGGCCCTTAGTAGGAAGGAGCCAGGAGGTGGCACGCGCCCCTCCCAAGCCCAGTCCGAATTGGACAAGGGGTTTGGGGCACGGCCCCCCTCTCCCTTCCTTCTCCACTTTCCTCATTTCCCCCTTTCTCCTAGTTGTACTAGGAAATAAGGAGTCCTACTCTCGCTGGGAGTAGGACTCCCTTGGCGCACCCTCCTCCTAGGGCCGGCCTCCTCCTCCCTTGATCCTTTATATACGGGGGCAGGGGGCACCCCATGACACACAAGTTGATCTTCGTGATCGTTCCTTAGCCGTGTGTGGTGCCCCCCTCCACCATATTCCACCTCGGTCATATCGTTGCGGTGCTTAGGCGAAGCCCTGCATCGGTAGAACATCATCATCGTCACTACGCCGTCGTGCTGACGGAACTCATCCCCGACACTTTGCTGGATCGGAGTCCGGGGATCGTCATCGAGCTGAACGTGTGCTGAACTCGGAGGTGCCGTATGTTCGGTACTTGGATCGGTCGGATCATGAAGACGTACGATTACATCAACCGCGTTGTCATAACGCTTCCGCTTACGGTCTACGAGGGTACGTGGACAACACTCTCCCCTCTCGTTGCTATGCATCACCATGATCTTGCGTGTGCGTAGGAATTTTTTTGAAATTACTACGTTCCCCAACAGTGGTATCCGAGCCTAGGTTTTATACGTTGATGTTATATGCACGAGTAGAACACAAGTGAGTTGTGGGCGATACAAGTCATACTGCTTACCAGCATGTCATGCTTTGGTTCAGCGGTATTGTTGGATGAAGCGGCCCGGACCGACATTACGCGTACGCTTACGCGAGACTGGTTTTACCGCCGTGCTTTGCACACAGGTGACTAGCGGGTGTCAGTTTCTCCAACTTTAGTTGAACTGAGTGTGGCTACGCCCGGTCCTTGCGAAGGTTAAAACAGCACAACTTGACGAACTATCGTTGTGGTTTTGATGCGTAGGTAAGAACGGTTCTTGCTCAGCCCATAGCAGCCACATAAAACTTGCAACAAGAAAGTAGAGGACGTCTAACTTGTTTTTGCAGGGCATGTTGTGATGTGATATGGTCAAGACGTGATGAGATATAAGTTGTTGTATGAGATGATCATGTTTTGTTGAAGTTATCGGCAACTGGCAATAGCCTTATGGTTGTCTCTTTATTGCATAAGATGCAAGCGCCAAATAATTGCTTTACTTTATCGCTATGCGATAGCAATAGTTGGCGAGACGACCATGTGACGACACATTGATATAGATCAAGATGATGGAGATCATGGTGCCGTGCCGGTGACGATAGAGATCATGACAGTACTTTGGAGATGGAGATCAAAGGCGCAAGATGATCATGGCCATATCATGTCACATATTTTGATTGCATATGATGTTTATCTTTTATACATCTTTTTTTGCTTAGTTTGACAGTAGCATTTTAAGATGATCTCTCACTAATTATCAAGAAGTGTTCTCCCTGAGTATGCACCGTTGCGAAAGTTTTTCATGCTGAGACACCACACGATGATCGGGTGTGGTAGGATCTACGTTCAAATACAACGGGTGCAAAACAGTTGCACACGCGGAATACTCAGGTTAAACTTGACGAGCGTAGCATATAACAGATATGGCCTCGGAACACGGAGACTGAAAGGTCGAGCGTGAATCATATAGCAGAAATGATCAACATAGTGATGTTCACCATTGAAAACTACTCCATCTCACATGATGATCGGACATGGTTTAGTTGATTTGGATCACGTGATCACTTAGATGACTAGAGAGATGTCTGTCTAAGTGGGAGTTCTTAAGTAATATGATTAATTGAACTTAAATTTATCATGAACTTAGTCCTGGTAGTATTTTGCAAATTATGTTGTAGATCAATAGCTCACGTTGTTGCTTTCATATGTTTATTTTGATATGTTCCTAGAGAAAATTGTGTTGAAAAATGTTAGTAGCAATGATGCGGATTCGATCCATGATCTGAGGTTTATCCTCATTGCTGCACAAAAGAATTATGTCCTTAATGCACCGCTAGGTGACAGACCTATTGCAGGAGCAGATGCAGACGTTATGAACGTCTGGCTAGCTCAATATGATGACTACTTGATAGTTTAGTGCACCATGTTTAACGGCTTAGAATCGGGACTTCGAAGACGTTTTGAACGTCATGGACCATATAAGATATTCCGGGTATTGAATTTAATATTTCATGCAGATACCCGTGTTGAGAGATATGAAGTCTCCAACAAGTTCTATAGCTAAAAGATGGAGGAGAATCGCCCAACTAGTGAGCATGTGCTCAGATTGTCTGGGTACTTCAATCGCTTGAATCAAGTGGGAGTTAATCTTCCAGATAAGATAGTGATTGACGGAATTCTCTAGTCACCATCACTAAGTTACTAGAACTTCGTGATGAACTATAGTATGCAAGGGATGACGAAAACGATTCCCGAGCTCTTCGTGATGTTGAAATCGACGAAGTTAGAAATCAAGAAAGAGCATCAAGTGTTGATGGTTGACAAGATCACTAGTTTCAAGAAAAGGGCAAAGGGAAAGAAAGGGAACTTCAAATAGAATGACAAGCAAGTTGTCACTCCCACGAAGAAGCCCAAAGCTGAACCAAAGCCTGAAACTGAGTGCTTACACTGCAAAGGAAATGGTCACTGGAAACGGAAATACCCTAAATATTTGGTGGATAAAAAGGATGGCAAAGTGAACAAGGGTATATTTGATATACAGGTTATTGATATGTGCCTTACTAGTGTTTATAGTAGCCCCTGAGTATTTGATACTTGTTCGGTTGCTAAGAGTAGTAACTCGAAACAGGAGTTACAGAATAAACAAAGACTAGTTGAAGGGGAAGTGATGATGAGTGTCGGAATTAGTTCCAAGATTGATATGATCATCATCGCACACTCCCTATACTTTCGAGATTAGTGTTAAACCTAAATAAATGTCATTTGGTGTTTGCGTTGAGCATAAATATGATAAGATCATGTTTATTGCGATACGATTATTCATTTAAGATAGAGAATAAATTGTTATTCTGCTTACATGAATAAGACCTTCAAATGGTCATACACCCAATGAAAATAGTTTGTTGGATCTCGATCGTAGTGATACACATGTTCATAATATTGATGCCAAAAGATGCAAAGTTAATAATGATAGTGCAACTTATTTGTGGCACTGCCGTTTGGGTCATATCGATGTAAAGCGCATGAAGAAACTCCATAAAGATGGATTTTCGGAATCACTTGGTTATAAATCATTTGATGCTTGTGAACCGTGCCTTTTGGGCAAGATGACTAAAACTCCGTTCTCCGGAACAATGGAACGAGCTACTAACTTGTTGGAAATAATACATACCAATGTATGCGGTCCAACGAGTGTTGATGCTCGTGGCGGGTATCGTTATTTTCCGACCTTCACAGATGATTTGAGCAGATATGGGTATATCTACTTAATGAAGCACAAGTCTAAAACATTTGAAAAGTTCAAAGAATTTCAGAGTGAAGTGGAGAATCATCGTAACAAGAAAATAAAGTTTCTACAATCTGATCGTAGAGAAGAATATTTGAGTTACGAGTTTGGCCTTCATTTTAAACAATGTGGAATAGTTTCATAGTTCACGCCACATGGAACACCACAGCGTAATGGTGTGTCCGAACTTCGTAACTGCACTTTATTGGATATGGTGCGATCTATGATGTATCTTACCGATTTACCACTATCGTTTTGGGGTTATGCATTAAAGACAGTTGCATTCACTTTAAATAGGGCACCATCTAAATCCGTTGAGATGACACCGTATGAACTATGGTTTAGGAGTAAACCTAAGCTGTCGTTTCTTAAACTTTGGAGTTGCGATGCTTATGTGAAAAAGTTTCATCCTGATAAGCTCAAACCCAAATCGGAGAAGTGCGTCTTCATAGAATACCCAAAGGAAACTGTTGGGTACACCTTCTATCACAGATCCGAAGGCAAGATATTCATTGCTAAAAAATGGATCCTTTCTAGAGAAGGAGTTTCTCTCGAAAGAAGTGAGTGGGAGGAAAGTAGAACTTGATGAGGTAATTTGTACCTTCTCCCGAATTGGAAAATAGTTCATCACTGAAATCAGTTCCAGTGATTCCTACACCAATTAGTGAGGAAGCTAATGATAATGATCATGAAACTTCAGATCAAGTTACTACAGAACTTCATAGATCTTCCAGAGTACGGTCCGCACCAGAGTGGTACGGTAATCCTATTCTGAAAGTCATGTTACCAGACCATGATAAACCTACGAACTATGAGGAAGCAATGATGAGCCCAGATTCCGCAAAATGGCTGGAGGCCATGAAATCTGAGATAGGATCCATGTATGAGAACAAAGTGTGGACTTTGGTGGACTTGCCCGATGATCGGCAACCCATAGAAAATAAATGGATCTTCAAGAGGAAGACGGACGTTGATAGTAGTGTTACTATCTACAAAGCTCGACTTGTCACAAAAAGGTTTTTGACAAGTTTAAGGTGTTGACTACAATGAGATTTTCTCAACTGTATCGATGCTTAAATCTGTCTGAATCATGTTAGCAATTGCCACATTTTATGAAATCTGGCAAATGGATGTCAAAACTGCATTCCTTAATGGTTTTCTTAAAGAAGAGTTGCATATGATGCAACCAGAAGGTTTTGTCAATCCTAAAGGTGTTAATCATATACATATATGAATATTGGTGTTAAATCACATGGCGATGTGAACTGGATTATTGACTCTAGTGCAAGTGGGAGACTGAAGGAAATATGCCCTAGAGGCAATAATAAAGTTATTATTTATTTCCTTATTTCATGATAAATGTTTATTATTCATGCTAGAATTGTATTAACCGGAAACATAATACATGTGTGAATACATAGACAAACATAACGTCACTAGTATGCCTCTACTTGACTAGCTCATTAATCAAAGATGGTTATGTTTCCTAACCATAGACATGTGTTGTCATTTGATTAACGGGATCGCATCATTAGGAGAATGATGTGCTTGACATGACCCATTCCGTTAGCTTAGCACACGACCGTTTAGTATATTGCTATTGCTTTCTTCATGACTTATACATGTTCCTATGACTATGAGATTATGCAACTCCCGTTTACCGGAGGAACACTTTGTGTGCTACCAAACATCACAACGTAACTGGGTGATTATAAAGGAGCTCTACAGGTGTCTCTAAAGGTACATGTTGGGTTGGCGTATTTCGAGATTAGGATTTGTCACTCCGATTGTCGGAGAGGTATCTCTGGGCCCTCTCGGTAATGCACATCACTTAAGCCTTGCAAGCATTGCAACTAATGAGTTAGTTGTGAGATGATGCACTACGTAACGAGTAAAGAGACTTACCGGTAACGAGATTTAACTAGGTATTGAGATACCGACGATCGAATCTCGGGCAAGTAACATACCGATGACAAAGGGAACAACATATGTTGTTATGCGGTTTGACCGATAAAGATCTTCGTAGAATATGTGGGAGCCAATATGGGCATCCAGGTCCCGCTATTGGTTATTGACCGGAAACATGTCTCGGTCATGTCTACATAGTTCTCGAACCCGTAGGGTCCGCACGCTTAATGTTTCGTTGACGATATAGTATTATATGAGTTATGTATGTTGGTAACCGAATGTTGTTCGGAGCCCCGGATGAGATCATGGACATGACGAGGAACTCCGGAATTGTCCGGAGATAAAGTTTGATATATGGGATAATAGTGTTTGATCTCCGGAAGGGTTCCGGAATTCACCGGAAGGGGTTCCGGATGTTTCCCGAAATGTTTGGGTACGAGAACACGTTATTTGGGCCAAAGGGGAAAGCTCACACGGTTTTTGGAAAGCGCAAAAGGAAGTTTTGCGGAGTCCAGGGGCCAGACGCCAGGGTTCCCGGCGTCTGGACCGGCGTCTGGGTCCAGACGCCGGGAACCCTGGCGTCTGGCCCTGGAGTCCGAGAAGGACTCTTGCCTTTCGGGTGAAACCGACTTTGTGGAGGCTTTTACTCCAAGTTTCGACCCCAAGGCTCAACATATAAATAGAGGGGCAGGGCTAGCACCAAAGACACATCAAGAAACACCAAGCCGTGTGCCGGCAACCCCGTTCCCTCTAGTTTATCCTCCGTCATAGTTTCCGTAGTGCTTAGGCGAAGCCCTGCGGAGATTGTTCTTCACCAACACCGTCACCACGCCGTCGTGCTGCCGGAACTCATCTACTACTTCTCCCGTCTTGCTGGATCGAGAAGGCGAGGACGTCATCGAGCTGAACGTGTGCAGAACTCGGAGGTGCCGTGCGTTTGGTACTTGGATCGGTTGGATCGTGAAGACGTACGACTACATCAACCGCGTTGATAAACGCTACCGCTTAGCGATCTTCAAGGGTATGAAGATACACTCCCCCTCTCGTTGCTATGCATCACCATGATCTTGCGTGTGCGTAGCAAAATTTTGAAATTACTATGTTCCCCAACAATTCGGACTTCGGAAAGGTTCCGAGTGATTCGGGTATTTTTCGGAGTACCGGGGAGTTACGGGAATACGGGGAAGAGTATTGGGCCTTAATGGCCCTTAGTAGGAAGGAGCCAGGAGGTGGCACGCGCCCCTCCCAAGCCCAGTCCGAATTGGACAAGGGGTTTGGGGCACGGCCCCCCTCTCCCTTCCTTCTCCACTTTCCTCATTTCCCCCTTTCTCCTAGTTGTACTAGGAAATAAGGAGTCCTACTCCCGCTGGGAGTAGGACTCCCTTGGCGCACCCTCCTCCTGGGGCCGGCCTCCTCCTCCCTTGCTCCTTTATATACGGGGGCAGGGGGCACCCCATGACACACAAGTTGATCTTCGTGATCGTTCCTTAGCCGTGTGTGGTGCCCCCCTCCACCATATTCCACCTCGGTCATATCGTTGCGGTGCTTAGGCGAAGCCCTGCATCGGTAGAACATCATCATCGTCACTACGCCGTCGTGCTGACGGAACTCATCCCCGACACTTTGCTGGATCGGAGTCCGGGGATCGTCATCGAGCTGAACGTGTGCTGAACTCGGAGATGCCGTATGTTCGGTACTTGGATCGGTCGGATCGTGAAGACGTACGATTACATCAACCGCGTTGTCATAACGCTTCCGCTTACGGTCTACGAGGGTACGTGGACAACACTCTCCCCTCTCGTTGCTATGCATCACCATGATCTTGCGTGTGCGTAGGAATTTTTTTGAAATTACTACGTTCCCCAACAGTGGTATCCGAGCCTAGGTTTTATACGTTGATGTTATATGCACGAGTAGAACACAAGTGAGTTGTGGGCGATACAAGTCATACTGCTTACCAGCATGTCATACTTTGGTTCAGCGGTATTGTTGGATGAAGCGGCCCGGACCGACATTACGCGTACGCTTACGCGAGACTGGTTTTACCGCCGTGCTTTGCACACAGGTGACTAGCGGGTGTCAGTTTCTCCAACTTTAGTTGAACTGAGTGTGGCTACGCCCGGTCCTTGCGAAGGTTAAAACAGCACAACTTGACGAACTATCGTTGTGGTTTTGATGCGTAGGTAAGAACGGTTCTTGCTCAGCCCATAGCAGCCACATAAAACTTGCAACAAGAAAGTAGAGGACGTCTAACTTGTTTTTGCAGGGCATGTTGTGATGTGATATGGTCAAGACGTGATGAGATATAAGTTGTTGTATGAGATGATCATGTTTTGTTGAAGTTATCGGCAACTGGCAATAGCCTTATGGTTGTCTCTTTATTGCATAAGATGCAAGCGCCAAATAATTGCTTTACTTTATCGCTATGCGATAGCAATAGTTGGCGAGACGACCATGTGACGACACATTGATATAGATCAAGATGATGGAGATCATGGTGCCGTGCCGGTGACGATAGAGATCATGACAGTACTTTGGAGATGGAGATCAAAGGCGCAAGATGATCATGGCCATATCATGTCACATATTTTGATTGCATATGATGTTTATCTTTTATACATCTTTTTTTGCTTAGTTTGACGGTAGCATTTTAAGATGATCTCTCACTAATTATCAAGAAGTGTTCTCCCTGAGTATGCACCGTTGCGAAAGTTTTTCGTGCTGAGACACCACACGATGATCGGGTGTGGTAGGATCTACGTTCAAATACAACGGGTGCAAAACAGTTGCACACGCGGAATACTCAGGTTAAACTTGACGAGCGTAGCATATAACAGATATGGCCTCGGAACACGGAGACTGAAAGGTCGAGCGTGAATCATATAGCAGAAATGATCAACATAGTGATGTTCACCATTGAAAACTACTCCATCTCACATGATGATCGGACATGGTTTAGTTGATTTGGATCACGTGATCACTTAGATGACTAGAGAGATGTCTGTCTAAGTGGGAGTTCTTAAGTAATATGATTAATTGAACTTAAATTTATCATGAACTTAGTCCTGGTAGTATTTTGCAAATTATGTTGTAGATCAATAGCTCACGTTGTTGCTTTCATATGTTTATTTTGATATGTTCCTAGAGAAAATTGTGTTGAAAAATGTTAGTAGCAATGATGCGGATTCGATCCATGATCTGAGGTTTATCCTCATTGCTGCACAAAAGAATTATGTCCTTAATGCACCGCTAGGTGACAGACCTATTGCAGGAGCAGATGCAGACGTTATGAACGTCTGGCTAGCTCAATATGATGACTACTTGATAGTTTAGTGCACCATGTTTAACGGCTTAGAATCGGGACTTCGAAGACGTTTTGAACGTCATGGACCATATAAGATATTCCGGGTATTGAAGTTAATATTTCATGCAGATACCCGTGTTGAGAGATATGAAGTCTCCAACAAGTTCTATAGCTAAAAGATGGAGGAGAATCGCCCAACTAGTGAGCATGTGCTCAGATTGTCTGGGTACTTCAATCGCTTGAATCAAGTGGGAGTTAATCTTCCAGATAAGATAGTGATTGACGGAATTCTCTAGTCACCATCACTAAGTTACTAGAACTTCGTGATGAACTATAGTATGCAAGGGATGACGAAAACGATTCCCGAGCTCTTCGTGATGTTGAAATCGACGAAGTTAGAAATCAAGAAAGAGCATCAAGTGTTGATGGTTGACAAGATCACTAGTTTCAAGAAAAGGGCAAAGGGAAAGAAAGGGAACTTCAAATAGAATGACAAGCAAGTTGTCACTCCCACGAAGAAGCCCAAAGCTGAACCAAAGCCTGAAACTGAGTGCTTACACTGCAAAGGAAATGGTCACTGGAAACGGAAATACCCTAAATATTTGGTGGATAAAAAGGATGGCAAAGTGAACAAGGGTATATTTGATATACAGGTTATTGATATGTGCCTTACTAGTGTTTATAGTAGCCCCTGAGTATTTGATACTTGTTCGGTTGCTAAGATTAGTAACTCGAAACAGGAGTTACAGAATAAACAAAGACTAGTTGAAGGGGAAGTGATGATGAGTGTCGGAATTAGTTCCAAGATTGATATGATCATCATCGCACACTCCCTATACTTTCGAGATTAGTGTTAAACCTAAATAAATGTCATTTGGTGTTTGCGTTGAGCATAAATATGATAAGATCATGTTTATTGCGATACGATTATTCATTTAAGATAGAGAATAAATTGTTATTCTGCTTACATGAATAAGACCTTCAAATGGTCATACACCCAATGAAAATAGTTTGTTGGATCTCGATCGTAGTGATACACATGTTCATAATATTGATGCCAAAAGATGCAAAGTTAATAATGATAGTGCAACTTATTTGTGGCACTGCCGTTTGGGTCATATCGATGTAAAGCGCATGAAGAAACTCCATAAAGATGGATTTTCGGAATCACTTGGTTATAAATCATTTGATGCTTGTGAACCGTGCCTTTTGGGCAAGATGACTAAAACTCCGTTCTCCGGAACAATGGAACGAGCTACTAACTTGTTGGAAATAATACATACCAATGTATGCGGTCCAACGAGTGTTGATGCTCGTGGCGGGTATCGTTATTTTCCGACCTTCACAGATGATTTGAGCAGATATGGGTATATCTACTTAATGAAGCACAAGTCTAAAACATTTGAAAAGTTCAAAGAATTTCAGAGTGAAGTGGAGAATCATCGTAACAAGAAAATAAAGTTTCTACAATCTGATCGTAGAGAAGAATATTTGAGTTACGAGTTTGGCCTTCATTTTAAACAATGTGGAATAGTTTCATAGTTCACGCCACATGGAACACCACAGCGTAATGGTGTGTCCGAACTTCGTAACTGCACTTTATTGGATATGGTGCGATCTATGATGTATCTTACCGATTTACCACTATCGTTTTGGGGTTATGCATTAAAGGCAGTTGCATTCACTTTAAATAGGGCACCATCTAAATCCGTTGAGACGACACCGTATGAACTATGGTTTAGGAGTAAACCTAAGCTGTCGTTTCTTAAACTTTGGAGTTGCGATGCTTATGTGAAAAAGTTTCATCCTGATAAGCTCAAACCCAAATCGGAGAAGTGCGTCTTCATAGAATACCCAAAGGAAACTGTTGGGTACACCTTCTATCACAGATCCGAAGGCAAGATATTCATTGCTAAAAAATGGATCCTTTCTAGAGAAGGAGTTTCTCTCGAAAGAAGTGAGTGGGAGGAAAGTAGAACTTGATGAGGTAATTTGTACCTTCTCCCGAATTGGAAAATAGTTCATCACTGAAATCAGTTCCAGTGATTCCTACACCAATTAGTGAGGAAGCTAATGATAATGATCATGAAACTTCAGATCAAGTTACTACAGAACTTCATAGATCTTCCAGAGTACGGTCCGCACCAGAGTGGTACGGTAATCCTATTCTGAAAGTCATGTTACCAGACCATGATAAACCTACGAACTATGAGGAAGCAATGATGAGCCCAGATTCCGCAAAATGGCTGGAGGCCATGAAATCTGAGATAGGATCCATGTATGAGAACAAAGTGTGGACTTTGGTGGACTTGCCCGATGATTGGCAACCCATAGAAAATAAATGGATCTTCAAGAGGAAGACGGACGTTGATAGTAGTGTTACTATCTACAAAGCTCGACTTGTCACAAAAAGGTTTTTGACAAGTTTAAGGTGTTGACTACAATGAGATTTTCTCAACTGTAGCGATGCTTAAATCTGTCTGAATCATGTTAGAAATTGCCACATTTTATGAAATCTGGCAAATGGATGTCAAAACTGCATTCCTTAATGGTTTTCTTAAAGAAGAGTTGCATATGATGCAACCAGAAGGTTTTGTCAATCCTAAAGGTGCTAACAAAATGTGCAAGCTCCAGCAATCCATCTATGGACTGGTGCAAGCATCTCGGAGTTGGAATATATGCTTTGATAAGTTGATCAAAGCATATAGTTTTATACAGACTTGCGGTGAAGCCTGTATTTACAAGAAAGTGAGTGGGAGCACTACAGAATTTCTGTTAAGTATATGTGAATGATATATTGTTGATCGGAAATAATGTAGAATTATTCTGCAAAGCATAAAGGAGTGTTTGAAAGGAGTTTTTTTCAAAGAAATACCTCGGTAAAGCTACTTACATATTGAGCATCAAGATCTATTGAGATAGATCAAGACGCTTGATAGGATTTTCAATGAGTACATACCTTGACAAGATTTTGAAATAGTTCAAAATAGAACAATCAAAGAAAGAGTTCTTGCCTGTGTTGCAAAGGTATGAAATTGAGTAAGACTCAAATCCCGACCATGGCAGAAAATAGAAAAGAGAATGAAAGTCATTCCCTATGCCTCAGTCATAGGTTCTAAAGTATGCTATGCTATGTACCAGACCTATTGTATACCTTGCTTTGAATTTGGCAAGGGAGTACACTAGTGATCTAGGAGTAGATCACTGGACATTGGTCAAGAATATCCTTAGTAAGTACTAAGGAAATATTTCTCGATTATGGAGGTGATAAAAGAGCCAGTCGTAAAGAGTTACATCGGTGCAAGCTTTTACACCGATCCAGATGACTCTAAGTCTCAATCTGGATACATATTGAAAGTGGGAGCAATTAGCTAGAGTAGCTCCGTGCAGAACATTGTAGACATAGAATATTTGCAAAATACATACGGCTTTGAATATGACAGACCCGTTGAGTAAGCTTCTCTCACGAGCAAAACATGATCACACCTTAGTACTCTTTGGGTGTTAATCACATAGCGATGTGAACTAGATTACTGACTCTAGTAAACCCTTTGGGTGTTGGTCACATGACGATGTGAACTATGGGTGTTAATCATATACAGATATGAATATTGATGTTAAATCACATGGCGATGTGAACTAGATTATTGACTCTAGTGCAAGTGGGAGACTGAAGGAAATATGCCCTAGAGGAAATAATAAAGTTATTATTTATTTCCTTATTTCATGACAAATGTTTATTATTCATGCTAGAATTGTATTAACCGGAAACATGATACATGTGTGAATACATAGACAAACATTACATCACTAGTATGCCTCTACTTGACTAGCTCATTAATCAAAGATGGTTATGTTGCCCGGCGAACCGATCCTCAATTGTCAAGGCCTGCGACAGGGCGACCCGGTATCTCCAATGATCTTCATCCTATCTATGGAGCCGTTGCAACGGATGTTTGAGCTCGCGGCGGAGCGTCGTGCCCTGTCACCACTTGCTCAAAGAGGGCTTACAAGGAGGGTGTCTATGTTTGCCGATGACGTTACGTTATTCCTAAAGCCGGAGGAAAGAGACCTCAGTGCTTGTGCATCAATGCTAAGGATTTTTGGTGAGGCATCGAGCCTAAAGGCCAACCTCCAGAAGTGTGCAGCCATTCCAATCCGATGCAGCTCGGACATCATGGCCAAGGTGACTAGAATTCTGGGCTGTCCTACAGGCGCTTTTCCTTGCAAATACTTGGGACTCCCGGTTACCCTTCATAAGCCGATGACCACGCAGCTCTCAAGCATTGTGGATCAGCTTGCGAGATGTCTTCCAGGGTGGAAAGCAGCAAACATGCCGAAGAGTGGACGAATGGTTCTGGTGCAATCCGTTCTGTGTGCGATTCCTATTCATGCGATGCTGGCCTTTGACATACCAAAAGAGACGTTTGCGGCCATGAACAAAATCTGCAGAGGCTTCTTGTGGTGCGCCAATGATCAGGCAAATGGTGGGCAATGTCGGGTAGCATGGGAAGCCGTGTGCTCGCCAAGATGGGCAGGTGGATTGGGCATCACCAACTTAAAGTGGCTCAATACTGCAATGCAGGCCAGATGGCCTTGGCTTAAGCTGGTGGATCAAGATAGGCCATGGGCGGAGTTTGATATTCCGGTACCAAAGAAATCGATGCATCTTTTCCAAGCGGCAACCCATGCTACGATTGGTAATGGTGAAGATACCCTTTTCTGGGAGGATTGTTGGCTAGACGGCTTCAGGATTCAGGAATTGGCGCCCTCGCTGTATGGTGCAATGAGGAGGAAAGTTCGTGACAATCGCACGGTTTACCAAGGGATCACAAATGGAACCTGGGCGCTGGACGTCGGGGCGGAGGACTGCTGTTGGATGTCTGACCGATTGGCTAGAAGAGGGTTAGATCACCAGGAAGCGTGCCCGTTCTGTGATCAAGAGGAAGAGAGCATCAATCACATTCTGCTCCAATGCGTCTTTGCGAGGGAAGTTTGGGCGAGTGTCTGCGCTGCATGGGACAGACCAAGTTGGGCCCCGACCCCTACTTCCAGCCTGGCAATATGGTGCTTGAACGCCACGGATGGAGCCATGGGAGAAAAGGATGCTAGGGCCATGTTGCTACTAGTCCTATGGGAACTTTGGAAACATAGGAACAGGGTTGTCTTTGATGGGGAAGCCCCCTCGAAATCCTTTGTAATTAATCGGATTGTCGTAGAGTGTAGGGCGTGGAAGGCGGCCGGCCTTTTTAGATCGGACATGGATAGTGCCATCGCAGCTCTTGAGGTGGGCAATGTCGCGAGTAGTTAGCCGAGTCAGGCGGGTGCAGTTGGACTATGTAACACTGTAGCTCCAACGTGGAGGGGTCTTCTAATCCCCATCCTCTTCTTTAGTATATAGTACGCACACTCATGCGTATTCGAGAAAAATGTTTCCTAACCATAGACATGTGTTGTCATTTGAATAAAGGGATCACATCATTAGGAGAATGATGTGATTGACATGACCCATTCTGTTAGCCTAGCACTTGATCGTTTAGTATGTTGCTATTGCTTTCTTCATGACTTATACATGTTCCTGTAACTATGAGATAATGCAACTCCCGTTTACCGGAGGAACACTTTGTGTGCTACCAAATGTCACAACGTAACTGGGCGATTATAAAGAAGCTCTACAGGTGTCTCCGAAGGTACATGTTGGGTTGGCGTATTTCGAGATTAGGTTTTGTCACTCCGATTGTCGGAGAGGTATCTCTGGGCCCTGTCGGTAATGCACATCACTATAAGCCTTGCAAGCAATGTAGCTAATGAGTTAGTTACGGAATGATGCATTACGTAACGAGTAAAGAGACTTGCCGGTAACGAGATTGAACTAGGTATTGGGATACCGACAATCGAATCTCGGGCAAGTAACATACCGATGACAAAGGGAACAACGTATGTTGTTATGCGATTTGACCAATAAAGATCTTCGTATAATATGTGGGAGCCAATATGAGCATCCAGGTTTCGCTATTGGTTATTGACCGGAAATGTGTTTCAGTCATGTCTACATAGTTCTCGAACCCGTAGGGTCCGCACGCTTAAGGTTTCGATGACAGTTTTATTATGAGTTTATGAGTTTTGATGTACCGAAGGAGTTCGGAGTCCCGGATGAGATCGGGGACATGACGAGGAGTCTCGAAATGGTCGAGACGTAAAGATCGATATATTGGACGACTATATTCGGACTTCGGAAAGGTTCCAAGTGATTCGGGTATTTTTTGGAGTACCGGGGAGTTACGGGAATACGGGGAAGAGTATTGGGCCTTAATGGGCCTTAGTAGGAAGGAGCCAGGAGGTGGCATGCGCCCCTCCCAAGCCCAGTCCGAATTGGACAAGGGGTTTGGGGCGCGGCCCCCCTCTCCCTTCCTTCTCCACTTCCCTCCTTTCCCTCCTTCTCCTAGTTGGACTAGGAAAGAAGGAGTCCTACTCCCGGTGGGAGTAGGACTCCCCTTGGCGCGCCCTCCTCCTAGGGCCGGCCTCCTCCTCCCTTGCTCCCTTATATACGGGGGCAGGGGGCACCCCTGGACACACAAGTTGATCTTCGTGATCGTTCCTTAGCCGTGTGCGGTGCCCCCCTCCACCATATTCCACCTCGGTCATATCGTTGCGGTGCTTAGGCGAAGCCCTGTGTCGGTAAAACATCATCATCGTCACCACGCCGTCGTGCTGACGTAACTCATCCCCGACACTTTGCTGGATCGGAGTCTGGTGACCGTCATCGAGCTGAACGTGTGTTGAACTCGGAGGTGCCGTACGTTCGGTACTTGGATCGGTCGGATCATGAAGACCTACGACTACATCAACCGCGTTGTCATAATGCTTCCGCTTACAGTCTACGAGGGTATGTGGACAACACTCTCCCCTCTCGTTGCTATGCATCACCATGATCTTGCGTGTGCGTAGGAATTTTTTTGAAATTACTACATTCCCCAACACTCTGTGTCCCGATCCGATCTCCTTCATCAGCCACACCTGATCTAGTTGTGCCCCATCCTGTTATCCTCCAGATCCTCCGATGTGGTGGGCTCTTCATCAGTACGGCCATTTCCTTCGTGTTTGATTTCACAAATGGGTATATTTCTTGGCTCATTGCGAAGATTTGTACGAATTAATTAAGTGTAAAGTTCATTTACGTACCTTCTTAAAACAAGATTGTAGCATTAAGAGATAGCATAATGACCAGAAAATATGATGTTATCTAACATTCTTAAGAAGTTGATCCCCACTATTACCAATTCTCTCAACATGCACACTATCCACATCATCATCATGCCACCTCATCATTTAGTGCCACCTCATCATTTTTTTCCACGAATCATGTGATTAAACCCCGTTCATTAATTGAGGCGGGCATGTTCCGTCTTCCATTACCAATGAACTGGTGTAAAAACTGATAAAAGAAGCCCATCGGTCCATCTCTTCGTATCAATTACTTTTCCGAATGTATCTTGGCAGACTAGACGACGCCCTCAACCTGCACCGACGCAACAATGGACGACACCCTATAACCCAGCCAGCCAGCCCTCCGGCATTCAGCCAAGGTCGCCCCAGCAAGATCCTCTCCATGAACGCCGCCGCCTCCGACACACAAGGATTGAGTTTCTCTGTTGTTGGTTGCCATTCGCCCTCCACGGATCCAGGTGCGCCGGTCAGATCCGCCGCCAGGAGGTGCAGCCTCGACGTCCTCAACCTCGGTGACCTCAACGACCTCCTCAAGAGCGACCTCCACCACCGACCGGTTACCCAAAAGCAATGACGCGCCGCCAGCTCTCTGCCTTTAGCGCATGCGAGTCCGCCCATCTACGCCCCAGAAGAACCGATGATTGCTATCCCCGTTGAGAAGTGGAGCAGCTCCGTTCCAATCAACGGTCGTCTCAGGTATTTCGTGCCAACGCCCCTGATCGAGTTTCTCCCCCTCCTATCTTCTCATTCCCTTCATTTCAGCCAACCTGACAAGGATGGAGGACCTCGCGGGCGCTCCCGCAGGCGACTGCGCCGCCGCCGCCGAGACGCCTCCGTCGCCCTCCCCTTCCCCCTCCCTGCAGGCCCCCCGCCCGCGGCCCCGCCGCCGCTCCTCGCGCCGGCCGCCTCCGCGCCGGCTGCCCCGGGCGCCTCCTTCCGGTGGGCTGATTGTGCGGACGACGCCCCCTTCCCGCCTCCCCCCTCTCCGTCAGCCCCCTCCACTCCTCTCTCCTTCCGGCGGCCCGCCCCGCCCCGCCGGCCGGCCATCTCAGCCCCCCACATGAGGGGTTCTAAGGCCGGCAGGCGGATCCAGGCGTCGTGCTCCCCGGCGAGCCGCTGCCTCGCTCGGCCTCCGCGCCGCCAAGGCCCGGCCTTGGGCGGCCCCTCCCTCCGCCGCCGCCGCGTGCAGGCGTGGGGCGTTGCCGGACGTGCCGACTGTGGCCTCGCGCGATCCTCCTGGCGCCGGCCGGCGGTGGGGGTCCTGCCGCCGGCCCCTCTTCCCCCTCTGCTTCCCCTCCCCCTCCCCGCCTCCCTCCCGGCCCCGGTGCCGCGGTCGTCGCCATTCCGCCCCTTCATCGCTCGATTCGGCTCCTCGGGGCTCCTCGTGCGGACTTCCCGCGCCGCCCGGCCCCCGGCCGCTCGCCTCGCCGGCGCGTCGCCGGCGGCGGCGCCTTCTCCCTCGGCCGGTAGGGTTTCCCCTTCCCAGCCCGCTCCCTCCCTCGCCCCTGGCTCCCCGACTGGGCCTGCTGGGATCCTGGGCCGCGGCCCATCCCACTCGGGGGCCCAAGTGGCGCCTCCCCCGGCTAGCCCTCCCCCCTCCCCCACGGGCCGGCCCATCCAGGCTGGGCCTCCTCCATGCCCTAGGCCCAGAGTGGTGCCGGCCAGTGCCATCTGGCTCCCTCGAGGCCTCCTCCTCGCCCAACCCTCGCGCGCCGCCACCTCCGCTTCGGGCTCCTCTCGCCCCGATCCCCCGCCCCCCTCTGCTCCCGCTCTCGCCCCGCCACCTCCTCTCGCCGCTCCTCCCCCCTCGTCCGGCCGTCCGGCGGCCTGCCCGGCGCCGGTCGCCCGCCTCACCCTTCTTCCTCCCGTCCCGCCGCGGCTCGCCATGCCGCGCGACCACGCGGACCCGGCCCCCCGGGCGAAGCGCAAGGCGGGGGAAGACTCCCGCGACTCGACCCGCCCCTCCCCCGACTCCCTCCGACGGGAGGAGGAGCTCCGGCGCGAGCTCCGGGAGCTCCGGGACAGCCGCCGCTCCTCCTCCCGTCGGGATGACCGGGCCCGGTCACGCTCGCCCCGGGCGTCGTCGGGCGACTGGCGCCGCCGGCGCTTCCCCTCGCCATCCCGTCGTAGGGACCGGTCCCCCTCCCCCGCCCGGCCGGTTCGTGATGGCATCCTTCCCACACCGGACACCCGCCGCTACGTCCCGCCTCACGCTGCCTCGGGGACTACGGCCCCGGGTCCGACCACTGGGGGCGCTCCCTCCCGCGGCCGCCCCGGCCCCGCCAAGAAGAAGAAGCGTCGGGGCGCCCGCCCCACTCCGGCCATCCCTCCCTCTTCAGGTCCGGGGGCCCCCTCCGCTCCGGGCCCCGTCTCCGGTTTTCCTCGCCCCCCTTGCTTCAACTGTGGGGTGAGGGGACACTCCCAGGTTGCCTGTGTCAACCCCCAGTGCTGCTACCTCTGCAAGGATCCGGGCCACCCCGCCATTCTGTGTCCGGACAGACCGGTGGTATCTGAGCTCATGATGTATGGCCACGGCATCGAGGGGCTGGGCTTCTTCCACCTTGAGGTCCCGGACGCCCCTCCGCCTTCGCCCTCTCTTCAGGCGATCGTCACGGTCGTTGACGGGGTGGCCTCCCCGGAGATGATCGAGGCCGAGCTCAACCACCTCTACCGCTGCCAATGGGACTGGGTGGTTACCCCCACCGCCAGCCACATCTTCTCCGTCGTCTTCCCCGACTCCGTCAGCTACGGCTACGCCATGCGTAGTGGCCGGATCACCCTCGCCCTCAACCAGCTGGTGGTTGAGATCTCCGAGCCTGTTCTCGACGCCCAGGCCGTGGCCGTCCTCGACACCGCCTGGATCCTCATCTCCGATCTCCCTGACATCGCGCGGTCAGAGCTTGTCATCCGCCAGATGTCTCGCCTCTTGGGCAAGGCGGTGGTGGTTGATGAGCTCTCACTACGCAAGGAGGAGGAGGTCAGGGTCAAGGTCAAGTGTCTCGACTCCACCAGGCTGCACACCTCGGTCCGGGTCTTCTTCAACGACCAGGGCTTCGACCTCAGGATCGCCCCCGAGCCTCCCAACCACGTTGGGCGTCCCCGCTCCCTCGACGTCGGTCCCCCAGACGACTTCCGGGGGGCCGGCGGAGACTACCACGGCCGTCACCACTCCCGCTCCCACCGCTCTGACGAGGAAGGGGAGTCCGAGGACTCCCGCTCCCCTCTCCCCTCGCCCTCCCCTCCGGCTCCAGGGGGCAAGGGCCGCCAGGCCGCCCCAGGCCCCTCTGCTGATGACCCCCCGGTCCCTGACGGGTCGTCGTCCGAGGGGAGCGACATCTCCAGTGTCGGCCTGGTGGTCTGCCCGGCTTCCCCTCCGCGCTCCCCCGTCTCTTCCCCGACCCCGGAGGTGGCTCCTGTCGACCTGTCCGGCGGTCCCCTCCCCGTCGCGCCGGCGGCCCCTGAGGGTGGGTCGCCGTCTCTTGTGGACGCCCCCCCCTCCGGCTTCGCCCCCCCCCCCAGCCTCCATCATCTCCTCGCCGCCTGACGCGCCCTCGGCCCCGCCTTGCTTTACGGCCTCGGGTGCGCTCTCCCCTCCTCGGGTCGATCCCCCACCCTCGACCCAGAGTCCCGTCGGCTGTGCTGGGCCGGGGTTGATGGCCTCTCCCTCGTCGCCCCCTGGGGAGGAGGCGGCTCGGATCCTCACCCCCCTGGCGGCCCAGCCTCCCCCTCCTCGGTCCGCCGCCTACTCCCGCCGCGGCCAGTCGGCCTCTTCCCCGGTGGTCGCCGGCCGCCGGAGTGCTCGGTTGGACGCCGCCCACCCCGAGGGCCGCCCGGCGCTTCCCATCTCCGAGCGGGCTGAGCTTCGCGCTGCCGCCCGCAACCTGGAGCCAGGTACGCCCTCCGCCCCCCCTTCTACTTCTACTTCGTCTTGTTCCTTCTCTGCTCTTGAATCTGTTCCTTTGGGCCATCTTGCCCAAGTGGCCGCCGATTCCGCGATCATCTTCCGTGGGGAGGTGGGTCCCCCCCTCGCCCAGATTGAGGCCATTCGGGCTCGGGAGATTCTTGATGGGAAACTGGCAGAGGCCCGAGCGGCCCTTGCGATTCCCCCTGCCCAGGCGCCTCCTAGAGACCCCTCCCCCCCCCCCTCGGTCGTGGCAGACGGCTCCCCGTCCTTCGGGGGCCGAGCTGGAGATCCGGGGTCGCACCCGCTCCCGCACGGCGGCCCTCCGCGCACTCAGCGCTTCTCGTGTCTTGGGGTCAAGCAGCCCCCCAATGTCTCCTTGATGCGTGCCCTATTCTGGAACATCCGCGGCTTCGGCCATGATGGCCGACGCCGCCAGTTAGTGGAGTACTTGCGAGATGAACACATTGACCTAGTGGCCGTGCAGGAGACCATGCGCCGGGACTTTGCGCTCCCTGAGCTCGACCAGCTGAGCTCTCACCTATTTGCGTGGCACTAGCTCCCTTCTAGTGGGAGTGCAGGCCACTTGGGCGGCATCCTCCTAGGAGTGAAGGATGCCACCTTTGAGGTGGGCAGCATGGACCGGGGCGAATTCTTCGTCAGCATGGAGGTCTTTGAGAGATCGCTCAATTTCAAATGGGAGATCATCATCGTCTATGGGCCGGCCGACCATAGTAGGTCGGCCTCCTTCCTGGAGGAACTCCACCGGAAAATCTCGGCCGCCTCCCTCCCCGTAGTTGTCGGGGGGGGGGGGGACTTCAACCTGTTGCGATGTGCGGAAGACAAGAACAATGGCAATGTTAATTTTGCCCGGATGGACAAGAACAATGGCAATGTTAGTTTTGTCCGGGAGCTTGATCGGGTTGGGGCTCGTTTTACTTGGACCAACCGCCAAGCCTCCCCGACCCTCTCCGTCTTGGACAGGGTCCTAGTTTCCCCCGAGTGGGACCTCCGGTGCCCCTTAGCCTCTCTTCGTGCCATCACCCGGATTGGGTCGGACCACGTCCCCCTGCTTCTCTCCTCCGCGGATGAGCGTCCCCCGATTCCCCCTCGGTTCCGTTTTGAGGCTTTCTGGCTCTCCCAGGCCGGATTCTCCGACGCCGTCAGTGCTCGTTGGATCGAGGCTCGTGGCCATCCCCACCCCCGCCCCCCTTCCGCCATAGACGCGTGGCACTTCTGTGCGAAGCGTGCCCGGCAATTTATGAAGGGGTGGGGAGCCAACCTGGGACGAGACTCCAGGGAGCGGAAGAAGGCTCTCCTGACGGTGATCTAGGCCCTCGACTTCAGGGCTGACGCGGTCGGTCTCTCTCCAGACGAGTGGCTGTCCCGTTATGACCTCGAGGACCACCTCTCCGTGATCTATTCTGATGAGGAGGCCTATTGGCGTATTCGGGGCGCCCAGCGTTGGGTCTTGAAGGGGGATGCGAATACGGCCTACTTCCAGGCGATCGCCAATGGGCGCCGTAGACGCAACACCATCTCCTGCCTTTGGGAGGGAGCCACTCTCCTTCAGGATCCCCGAGATATCCGCTCCCATGTTGATGGTTTCTATCGCTCCCTCTTCTCCCCCGCTCCTCGGAGCGGCCTCTCTCTTGCCTTTGACTGCTGGACCAGCGACCGTCTAGTCTCTGACGAAGACAATGCTTCCTTGACGGCCCCCTTCTCTGTACAAGAGGTCTGGGAGGCTATCAAGGGTATGAATCCCTCCTCGGCGCCGGGCCCGGACGGCCTCCCGGTTCTCTTCTTCCAAACCTTCTGGAGCGTGGTCAAACCCGAGATCTTGGCCATCTTCGAGGAATTCTTCGTGGGCTCGATCGACCTTGGCCGCCTCAACTTTGGGACCATCTCCCTCATCCCCAAGGTCCCTGGGGCGACAGACATCCGCCAGTTCCGCCCGATTACGGTCATCAATGTGATCTTCCGGATCTTGGCCAAAGGGTATGCCAATAGGGTGACCCTGCTTGCCGACCGGATCACTCACCCTAATCAGTCGGCGTTCATTAAGGGCCGGTTCATCCTTGATGGGGTCTTGGTCCTGCACGAGGTTCTTCATGAAGTCCGGGTTAAACACCTGAAGGCGGTCTTTCTGAAGATCGATTTTCACAAAGCTTATGACACGGTTAGCTGGCCCTTCCTTCGGGAAGTCCTTTTGCGCAAGGGCTTTGACGACCGGTGGATCACGAGAGTCATGCAAATGGTTTCTTGCGGTCGCACGACGGTCAATATTAATGGCGAAATTGGCCCCTTCTTCCCTACCCTTTGTGGGGTGCGCCAAGGCGACCCCTTCTCCCCGTTCCTCTTCAATATGGTCGTGGACGCTTTGGCTTCCATTCTAGATAAGGCGAAAGCTGCGGGCCACCTCCGAGGCATCGCCCCCCATCTCTCCGGGGACGCGGGGATTTCCATCCTCCAATATGCCGATGACACGATCATCATGGTCGAAGGCTCGGAGATGGACATCGCCAATCTCAAATTCCTCCTCCTTTGCTTTCAGCAGATGTCGGGCCTCAAGATCAACTTTGATAAGAGCGATGTTATGGTAATGGGATACTCTCCCGAGGAGTCAGTGGCCATTGCCTATAGACTCAATTGCCGCTTGGGCTCGTTTCCCACTACCTATCTGGGGACCCCCATCAGTCACTCGCGCCTCTTGGCCGCCGATCTTCGCCCCTCCGTGACCAAGCTCCAGACTAGATGCGAGCCTTGGCAGGGGAGGTGGCTGTCCAAGGCGGCCAGGACTATTCTTATCAACTCCTCCCTCTCCAGTCTCCTCTTATTTCTTATGAGTTTCTACAGCCTTCACGAATCTCTTCAGAAGGAGATCGCCAAAATCCAGTCCCGCTTCTATTGGGCTGGGGAGCAAGGCAAGCAGAAGTATCACATGGTCAGCTGGCCTGACATCTGCAAGCCTAGGGAGCAGGGGGGTTTGGGGATCATGTTCTCCAAACGGATGAATATTGCCCTCCTATCCCGATGGCTGTGGCGCATCTCGCAGGGTCATGGGGGCCTCTGGCTGGACATTATCCGGAATAAATACCTGCGCGGCCAACCCCTTGCCTTCTGCCAGAAGTCGGGTGGTTCTCAGTTCTGGCAGTCCCTTGTCCAGCTCCTCCCTGTGCTCTGCATTGGTACCTCTATCTCGGTAGGATCTGGCCGCTCGACATTATTCTGGTATGACCGTTGGGCCGGTGACGCCCCCTTTGCGGCTCGCTTCCCCATTCTCTTTGCTATCTCGGTCGACCCCATGATCTCTGTTGATAGGGCCCTATTTGACTTAGGGCGCCTCGCTTTCCGTCGGCCATTTGGGCCTGCGGAATCCGCCGCCTGGCGTGAGCTTCTTGAGTGCGTCGCTCTTCATGAGCCGTTGGTTGACGGCGGCCAAGACCGTGTTCGATGGCATTTGGAGCCGTCTGGCCAGTTCTCTACCAAATCGCTCTACGCGGCCATTGCCCCCTCCGCCGCCCCCCCCCCCCCCCCCCCCTCTCGATGGTTTGGTCCGTCCGCCTCCCTCTGAAGATCCGTATCTTCATGTGGCAGTGGATCCGGGGACGGATCCCCTCCGGTGTGGAGGTCCGCAAGCGTAATGGCCCGGGTTCTGGTCTCTGCCCCCTCTGTGCCGTCCCCGAGGACTCTAACCACATCTTCTTCGCTTGCGCCTCCGCCCAGTTCCTCTGGAGCTGTTTTCGCGAGCTTGTCGGAGGAAGTTGGACTCACACCAACTTCCCTGACCTTTTTGCTGAACTCCAAGCGTCCCCCTCGTCCTCCCGCCACATTAGGTGGCTGGAGGTTGGGGCCCTAGCCTGGACTCCTTGGACTGTTCGTAATAAGCTTGTGATCGAGCGTACTCCTCTTCGTCGTGCTACTGACGCTCTCTACAAATTCTCGGGTTTCCTGCAGCTTTGGTGGCCGCTTAGCCGTCTCCTGGAGCGCGACGCCATCTCCGCCTTCATCGCCGACCTCCGCTCGTTGGCCGTCCGCCTTTCGCCGCCGCCGCCGCCGCCTCCGCCGGAGCCTGACTAGGTCCCCTGCGTGGGTCTCGCCCGGTTCCTTTTTCTTTTTCTTTGGGCTTGTTGTGCTGTGCCCTCAGCTGAACCTTTTGACTTTGTTATGGTACTTGGGTGTGTGTGTTTGAACCTGTTGGGGTTGTATGTCTTGTGGCGGTTTGCTTTATCTATAAAGCGGGGCGAAAGGCTTTTTCGGTAATTCCCTTCATTTCCACAACATCAACCTATCTGCGTCTTCTCGAGATTTGTTAATTTCTGGCCCTGAAAAATCAACCTGAATGAAGCTTCGCCGTCGATGTGTATCTCCAGCTGGTATTACATGTATCAGACATCACAAATTTCAAGGCCTCTCCGCCGCAACTGCACCGTCATGGCCACCTGCTCAGCGAATCTGAAATCATTGTCGTCTACGTGCATCTCCTGCTGGTACTACATGTACTGGAAAGGGTGAATTTCGAGCCCTCACAGTGGGCACTGCACCGTCGTTGCCAGTTCTGAACCCCTCTATAGGTACACTTTCGGACCTTCCTCTGTTACCATCTCCTCTCACTCCTTGAGCATGATGATGAGTTTATTAAACCCCAATCTATGGAATCTTGCAACTTGCTTTCTACCCATTGAATTTGTTTATGTACCAGATTTAGATTCAACGCGTTTGGATTAATTGGTGGAACCGGTCAATATTTTTCCATTCGCAATTAATTGGCTACAACATCGAAGTACACACTTGGTTTTTTTTTCTTGGAGCAAGCTATAAGCTGCAGGTTGCACTACTGTTGATCTTTTTTGAAACTGGTCGATGGATGATGCCTTAGCGAGTCCTGTCGCTCATCTTGATCTGCCACCTCCAATATTTTGTCAGGTTTGATATAAATTCAGATAGCTATGTTTATGATAATCCATTTCCAATTTCTCAGGTTTGATCTATATTCAGATAGCTATATTTATGAGGGAATTTGACTCTTCACTATATGAATGCCCACAACATGTTGTGTCTACCAGTAGTAGAAGCCGACTGAAGTATCAACTTTGTCAGGAGAAGGAGCACTGTTCTCACAAGGGGTTTCACGACATATAATAAAATGCAGTCAACTACTGCTGAAAATATATCAGTGTAATGACTATCTAGGTACATCAGAGATCCCTCATTAATTAAGGTTTATAAAAATGTTATCTACTGATCTAATTTTTCCCTGATACAGTGTGTTTGTGTACAACATTAGACTTTATCAACCATGTTACTAATCATCGAGGAAGACAATGCTATCATCCTCTTGATGCAACTCATTTTCTTTCATTTCCTTTGTAGGTTCACATTTGCACATATCTTACTATCATGCATTGCAGAAGATGTCTGATGATATTACTTTGTAAAAGTGCACATGTTTGCTTTGGTGAATGATGATGCGTGTAGAGGAAAATGGTTATGTAAACAAAGAAATTTACATCTTTTGCAGAAAATATTTACCCATAATATGCAATTATTTTAAATCATTTTCTCTCTTTCTCATTCTTGCTCCAGTCTCAACTATAAATTCTCCTGACAAGGAATGGTTGGGGAGTGAACTTTACTCCGCACTCAGTGTGGTATGGAGCTACCTTCTGAGTTCATTACTAGGATGAGACCAGTTTCATTTCTTATTATGATCGACAAGGTAGATGAACACTTTGTAAGCTTGGCACCACCTCAATTATGCCATTTTTTATTAAGGTAATGCAAGACGACGGATGTTCATTTTTCTGCTTAGTTCCAATCCATAATATTAGTCACAAGAGGGAGCTCTCAGATGAAACATTTAAGATACAACTAAAAGACTGTAGATTTGTTTAGAACGTGAAAACCTTACTACTCTATTTGGACTAATGACATTTGTTTACCTACTGTTGTGAGATGAATCAAAGTAAATGCACATGTGAGTTCTGATGGAGATTTTGCACAATCAAGACATTTGTAATAGCTAGGTGGTGATGTTTCAGTTGAAGCTTTCAAAGCTGGTCCTTGGGTTATTATGACCATATAATCCTTAAATTTGATTATTCGCCTATTCTTTAGACTTTGAATGATACAAGTTAGGAGGATTAATCTTTCCAGTGTACCATCATTCTAATGTATGGCTGTCAAAAGAGAATCATAATATTTTGCTGGTCCTTTCAGGAGAGTTGGTTTGTGAAGTAAAACATTAATTTTTAGCAATAGTTCCCGCAGCAACGCGCGGGGAATCATCTAGTTTATTGTGTGTAGTTGTTACATTTTAAATTGAAGAGGGCATGGCATACCTTTGGATATAATTGTAATCACTTTAGTATTGTAAATAGAGTGACTGTTGACATATAAATGTATTGCCTAGTCTCTTCTATAAGATCGGTCCTTTGGTTGCATTGGCTATAGCATGCACTTCTAACATGGTATCAACCTAACCGATCAAAACAAATTCTACCAATTCCCTTCTACATGGTATCCGAACCAACAATTCTTGAGTTCAAGACCCGGCTGTCGTAATTAAATTGTAGCCCACTTTTGGTCCACGTTTAGGTCTGAGGGAGCCACACGTGAGGGGGAGTGTTGACGTATAAATGTATTGCTTAGTCTCTTTCATAAGATCGGTATTTTGGTTACATTGGCTAGAGCATGCACTTCTAACATGGTATCAGCCTAACCGATTAAAACAATTCCACGAATTCCCTCTCTATTCCCTTCTACAGTGACACCAAAATAGTTTCATTACCTTTAGGTGCAACTTCTCATCACCATGAAAACAATGAAAAGATGATAAGTGAGTTTGATTTTTTTAAGTGCCCTCAAATAAAGAAGCATGCAAATTCACTCACTTTTAGAGTGTTCTATTTTAATTTATCATCTTTTAAGGAATTGAAACACATCACACTTACTATTGGTAAGAAGTATATATTTCTCCACAAAGAAAATTAGACAACCACTCATGAATTGATCGCCGCTTTTATTACACAAAATTTATTCGTAACAACATTCTTAACTGAAAAACTTCTCTGCATTATTGTTGTTGCAACTGTCCGTAGTAGTTTCTGAAGTTGATAAACCAAAGGAAAGCAATATGCTTATTTGTCTGCACCATTAATTGAGCAAGATTAGAAATCCTATCCAAATTTGCACCTTTCATCTAGAGGCACATTACCAGTTTAAGATCATTTTTTTTGTTTGAATCAAAATCGTCTAGATAAAACTTAGCTAGCTTCGCTAAGTTGTCCAAGTTAAAAGCATCAAAGAAGTAATTTGGATTAAAAGAAGTCATGTGACAAGGCAATGAAAAATGTATCTCGTTTATGTCCACATGAACTGTATATATTTTCTGCCATGCCTTCTGCAACTATGTCCATAGATGAATGAATGTTGGTATTATTTTCCATCCCAACAATCCATTTTTGTTGATTGTTCTTCCCGGCTGTTGTTAAATTGCACTATCTGATTTTGTACATCGAACATTGAAACATAGATGATTATTGTACATGGAGGGCTTGAGTTCCATAATTTATTTTTCATGCACAATATCAAAATTAGAGAAGTGATTACGTTAAATTGTCGAGCAATCACCAAGCACTACAAATTGTTCCCTCGCTATAAGTTATATCGTACATAGTTTATGTTTACAATTTTCCTTCGAGCTGTCCAAGTAAATGTTATCTCACCATCATCCCTCACTTTATCAGGAGATCTTGCAGCTTCTACCCATAGTCAATCTTAATGGTGTGGTTATGAACCAAAATATTCAGAGTAAATATGAAGAATCTATTCTCCAACCGTTTCCAGCTATTTTTTTCCTAAATTTAATTTAATTTCCATTTCAGTTTCTATCAAGAATCAAGAATGCCAAGGACAACTCAACTTCTATCTATTATTTTGATAGTAATGGAAAATATAGAGGCCTCTGAGTAGGAAATTTTCTAGACAAGGTACGCAATACAAGCCTTACAGAAATAGTTATCATGCCATGATAAATATTTGATCTCTTTTAGTTATGTTTGTGTGCATTATATCTTCCTTACCAGTGTTAAGAGCTATATGGATGTATGTTATTCATGATGCCTTTGGATGTTTGAACATATATCTCAGCTGGCTGCACATGTCTCACTTGATGACACAACGCCTTTGGATGCTTTACCATCACAATCTTATGGTCATAGTTAATTCTTATGTCCATATTTCCAGTGGTTAATACTTGCCACCATAAATTTGAACATTCGTGTGCAGGTGAACAGATGCCTCACTTGAAGTGACTATAGGCCAGCCAAAGTGAACTAGAATCAATTAAATATTGTTAGAGGCAAACCAAATTACCGAGGAGAGGAATCTGCACGTAGAGATAAATATATGTATATTTGTGCAGTTCCGACATTAATGTAAATATCAATATTCTATTGGTTCCCCAACATCAACTTTTGAATATGAATGTATTTGTTCAACATTTTAAGCCATATTTCCTGTTCATTCATCCAACATATGCGTTTCATCCGATTTGCTCATGAAAGGCAGGAAGTCCCGCATCAATGCGTGGAGTATAATCTAGTTTTTAAAAAGTGTTAGTATATTTAAAAAGAATGCGCATGCATCTTGGACGTGTTTACCAATGTAATTTGAAAAGGTGTTCACATGTTTTAGAAAACGTTCATATAAACTTTAAAGAAAAAAAAACATTTCAAGACAATGTTCTTGTGTTTTAAAAATTTATGTAATTTAAAAAATCATATATTTTAAAAATGTTTCACACTTCTTAAAATAAGTGAACTCTTCCGAAAAGTCTTCATGCATTTGAGAAAAGGTTCACTCATTCTTTTAAAATGTTCACACTTTTTGGAAAACACATCTAAAAAAGTGTTCATGTATTCAAAAAATGTTCACGCGTTCTAGAAATTTTTTATGCACTTTTAAAAATTGTTCTTTACTTTTATAAAATGTTCATATTTTTAAATTATTTAATTTCTAACAAGGGAAAAGAAAGGGAAAATGAATAAGTAGATGAAAAATAAAAGGAGAACAAGGAAAATTAAAAAAAAAGATAAACAGAAGGAAAAAACACGCAAGGAACACAAAAAATGTGCAACGACATACCCACATTACCACAGAGAAAACCAAACTATCCATGAAGAATCATGTAAAATCGTACGCATCATCAGTACTTAGGCCACGATGTATGCCTCGAACGACTTGGGCGCTCTCGTGGTATCTACCATTCTTAAGAAGTTGCTCCCCACTACATCCTATTCTCTCACCATGCACACTGTCCACATCAGCAATGTGCCACATCATCTTTTGTATATAAATATACGTGTCCCTACTAATTTATTTTCCTGGCACCCCGTGAAGCCTCCTCATCGCTACTAGATCGGGATCGCGCCATGGCGAGAGGGTGCTGGTCTCAACGTTCTGTCGAAGCATGTAACAATATGTCAGTAGAAACTCAAGTATAGCATTTGCACTTACACAGGATCATAATAAAATAAAATAAACATTGAATAGCGATAGAAGTAAAACACAATGGATCTCAAGATCAACATCAGATTATAAGACAGGATCAAGCACAGTATCGACAGGCACAGTGTTACATGTAAAACAAGCGAGGAGACATGAAATAGAATCCATTATGAGCATACTAAATAAGCCAGTCAATTATGTCCTTACCTTACATTCACCAGCAACCAACAGCTAAACAGACCCCACACAAAAGCAAAGACCAATTCAGATCCGAGTACTAACAGCCATTAGTCTTTCGCGAACACCACACTAACTAAAGTTTCCCGGGGTCGGTGGAACGGAACATCGATTCATAAACAGCATGACACGACAAAAGGGACAATAGACCTAGAGCGAAGCTTCACCGTCTAACCCGCGTCGAGATGTCCATTCGCTAGGTGATCACTTCGAGCACGCACATAACCAACAGTGTGATCCTGAAAAAACAGAAGCTAAAATGAAAACCAAATTGGGTATAGCACAAAAGGTAGTTAATGATAGAAAAGGCAGTGGACAGACACACCAAAAGAATAGGCTCTCCAATGCCGCCTGAACTACAGCTTGAGCCTTTTAGCCACATTGGAGCCGTCTCCTTCTGCCGCCAGGTCAGTTGATTTACTTCATGGACAAACAACGAGCATGTAAAAGAAGGCAGCAATGACGCATATACTGTTAGACACTTGCTTCAAATCAAAGCCATATACCTAGAGGTAGCAGCAAGATCATCACCGAGAACCACAGAGCCACCATCCAGTTTTGCACCCCCCTGGCAGGTATAAACAAATATACCATGTCAACTGATCACCAAATAATCATGTGATCAGGTCTGGATGAATACTCACCAAGCAAACAAAAGAAAATATAGTATGCTACATTACATCTTAAGTACAAGTGTAGATAATTTGATATCCGATATAGCAGATGCTTTAGTTAACCAAACTCAAAGGACCAAGACTCTAGTCAGATGATTCTAAAATAACATCAAGATGCGTTAGAAATACCTCGCATAATATATACCGTACAGAAAAAATATAAACCTACAATAACTTCTTTTTAATTGGCTAACAATATAATAAAACAAAGAGGAATAATCATTATGGTTCAGAAATATTAATCAACCAAAAGTGTGACTCTAGATTTTGAATTGCGACATAAAGCACAATAGCATCATCTTTCTCCCTACTATTACAGTTGGATTGTGAAACTGCAAAATAAGCATCTGCATACAGCAAACTGGAACGATGCAAAATAATTACACAAAAATAGGACCATGGTGCAAGAAGACAAAATGAGATGAAATTATGTTACCTTCCCATATGTGTTGGCTAATACTTGACCTTAAAACACAGGGAAGAGACACTTGTAGACTTCATGTACAGATAAATACTCAAGCTACATTACAGTTTAGAGCGGCTCATTTCACATGACGAAAATGACTGAAGGGAAACAAAAAAAACTTGCTTCCACCATGAGGTTATATAAGTAATCATACTAAGGGATCCAAGGGTGGTTGAAATAAACTTGAACATAAGAAATAAACTTGAACATAAGGAGATTTCAGTTGTATGCGCAATATATGTTTCCAAATAAATAATCTAAAAATCATCTTCTATGACTATTCCGAAACAGAGGCCCGCTGAATGATACAGAGGCACGCTGCTGAAAAAGGAAGATGCGTCTCTGAAAGCTGCTGAAATATGGAATTGGCAGAAAAAAATGGCACTTTAATCCCCATATTTTTCCTCGAATTCAGGTCAGTTTGCACCCTAGCAACATGAATTTAGATCTGCTATTGTTGCCACGGGATCATTTGGCCCCATTTCATCTCCACCCCCCTCCTAGTTGTGCGGACAACGTCGGATTCAGGACAACTCATAATTAAGCCAAAATAAACATACTGATTGGGACCACAAGACTCACAGCAGATCAAAGTACATCTAAGAAAAACTAAAAAGCAAATTTCTCTTGAGATCAACATAAAAGAGTCCATCTGTTCTCAAAGTAAAGCATATAGCAACGACAACTATAAGATAAAACACAAGAAATGCACAAGCGAGATTGAAAACTAACGGTTTGTCTCATTGATTTTGTATGGTAGGACAAAAATCACCCCAGCTTGTACAGTCTATTGTTGCTTCAAACATAACAAATGCTTCTCTTATTTATTTGTTAGCACACATAAATGCAAACTTGAGTTATTCTGTTCAAGCATACAACAAAAACAAGTTGAAAATACTACAGATTCGAAAGCACAAGTAAAGCCTACAAGAATGCTTCTCTTATTTATTTGTTACCACACATAAATACAAACTTGAGTTATTATGTTCAAGCATACAACAAAAACAAGTTGAAAATACTACAGATTCAAAAGCACAAGTGAAGCCTATAGGCTGAAACTATTGCAGATTCAAAAAGCACATACCATTTTTAATTTCAAATTGAGCATAGATATGAACCTGAACTATTTTATCTGAACATATGATTAGGATAAATCTATGGTTAGGATAAGCCTAAAAGAGCTAGATTTACATGCCTGAGACACCGTAGATTTTCTATTCAAGCATATAGTCAGGATAATCCGAAATAAGTAGAACCCTGAACCATCGCTTATCCCAGAATAACAAAGTGCAACTTACTCTTAACCAGATTAGATCAAGGACCAACAACAAACAATAAAAGATCAAAGGTATGAGAGAGAAGAAATCTTTACATAAGACGGCTATAAACACTGGAGCATAAATAAGCAACACCTTTAAATAAAATTAGAAGGGTTTAGTGTTCAATGCATAGTGGGCTCAGATTCGCCTTTCCTCGATCATATAATCTACCCCCATCATCTCTTTCACCAGATCAATCTGTTTATACAGTGGAGCTGCCCTGGTTATCATTCAACAAGAATGACCATCCAAGGACAGAACAATAAGTATCACAGGATCAAAAAGGATTCTAGAGACAAGGAGGAGGATCCAACTTGATACCCATAGGCGCCTCGATTGCTCAAAGGCACACTTATTTCAGCCACGGCTAATCATCATCGCCCTAGCAAGAATGGCTTCCGACCAATGGGGCACGTGATTCAAACGCGGTGGCACGATATATCTCACCGCGGGAGTAACTATTAATGGCTACAGGAGCTCTGGCTCGATCCTACGGCTGAGATCAATCCGGAGCGAGATCCGGCAGCCAGAATCGCATCAAGAAACCGATCCGACGGCAGAAAGTGCCTGAGCTATGAGGAGCCAGGTGAGGTGCTTCATTTCTTCTTTCTCGATGGATCACCAGATCAATATGTTCTTATGACGGTGAAACTGCCCTGGTTATCACTCATCAGAAATGACCATCCAAGGACAGAGCCACTAAAATAAGAACATGATCAAAATGGCTCAAAGAAATGAGGGGGGATCCAAATTAATACCCACAAGTGCCTCAATTGCTCGAGAGCATGCCTATATCAGCCATAACTGATCATCGTAGCCCTGGCCATGTCCCATGCAGTAGCCGAAGCAGAGCAGGAGGAAGATGGAGCTCATCGAGGGAGGTTGTAGCTGAGGCACTACTCAGTGGGCGTCGGGGTGGCGCCTGAACGCCGTCCAGCCGGCAAGGAACCGCTTCCTACACCGCACATCCACGACGCTGCATCGGAGTTGCGCCTTGCACCGTCCAACCGATGAGCACGAGGATGAGGTCATGCATAGCACATCCAAGAGCTTCCTGATGGCTGGCTAGCACAAGGGAGGGCCGACGCGATCCCGCATCAACGACATGAATTTGCATAAATCCATCCTTGCTCTTACCATGTTTTCTGCAAAACACACACAAAACCCAAGCATGTTAATAGAGCACAACCAGAATCTTCTATCTCATATGGAGATTAAAAGGAACAACAATAAAGGACATATGAAACCAGTGGCTCAAATTTACACACATGATCAAGAAAATGGCAGAGTGGGCAGCATATATATGCAGCAATCCATCTCCATGCTCTTATCATGTTTTATAAAATCCAGAGTGACGCCTACCATCAGCAACATAACTTGCATAAAGTGACACCTACGATTAGTAATACTGGAGTAAACCTCACTATAAATTAGAGCACATTGATACTCTTTACAGGGATAAATTAGAGCAAAAACTGGAAAACAAATTATGGTTACATACTATCGTCAGGCATGTCCTACAGTGAAATAGAGACTGAGCAGTGAGGGAAGGTGAGAAAGAAATTATATTTGATGAGAATCAATTTTGGTCCTTAGTATTACATGGATTTATCAGTCGATGCACATGAAGGGTGGCTTTAGAATTTTCTTGTCTTACTTAAAAAAACAGATCTACTCAGCATGCACATATGAGACATACATTCAGAGATCAGGAGAACCAACTAATGTCACCGTTATTATTTTTTAGCAAGCACTGTATCGTTATACTGGTCTCAAATTTGCACATCCGCTTTTGCAGCTTTATTGACCATAAAGCAACAATATAAAAATTTACCATGAAGAACATTGCACATCACCCGTCCATAAATCATGAATTGCACAAAAGAATAAAAGACAAACAAGAGGGAGCTGGTATACCTACGAACAAGATGGAATTGGCAAGGTTGCCGACAAGGAAGTCCAACTCTGTCCAAGGACTCCTACACTTTTGGGATAGATGTTGTCGCACACAGAGCAGGCCCTAGCCATGAAATTGAGCGGAGCTCAGGGGAGAGGTGGACAATGCCGCGAAGATGAGAGCACACCTACAACAATCATTCTAGAGAGCTCAAGGTAAGGCCTGTAAAAAATAGCCAGCAATAGAATTAGGCAACAGAAATATGAACCTAACCAAGTATGTAAGATTTAAGACTATAAGGCATGCACGGAAGCAAACAATCAAGGCTGAGAAACAAGTGTCATGTCTAATTGCTCTTTATTGCTGTTGTAAACTAAAACAGAAACCACCACAAACAACTATATATTGTGCATACATTAATCAGGGGCACATTAAAACAAAAAAGCATCTAGTGGCGTACTCCTAATTATCGTATGACCTCAAGAAATTTGGCAGGCCTAACCCCCCTCCTCAACAACAAAGCCATACTGTATGAAAAAAACCTAGCTAGATCCAACGCTCCCCTGGACAACAAGGTACCCGCAAAAAAAGGCAGATCCAAAAATCCCCTTCCTCTATTTTAGCCTTCATCTCTCACCAGATCCATTTATTCATCCAAAAACACCCATCATAAGGGCCACACAAAAGCACTAAAGCATCTCATGGGGTACTCCTAATTATCACATGATCTATCACATTTGGGTACCTTCCTTTGTATTCTTGAGTACAGTGTGATGAACATTATTCAATGAGAACCCAATTTTGGCTAGCAAGAACACAGGGTAAGCCTCAAACTCACCATGGCTAAGAAAATGTCGCCGCTCGCATGAGAGCCAATTTCAATTTCCAAGAACAGAGGGTAAACTCCAAACTCACCATGGAATCCTGCCTTTGCTTCGCTCCTGCTTCTTCTGACAAAATTAACAAAGTTCAGAAAAGATTAGTAGGAGCACGAGATCCTTGAGGCACAAACTCCGGACATCAGAAATTACTTTTTGAAAAGAAGAAGCATTTTGACCTTTGTTAGGCTAAACAAAAAAAGAAAGATCGTGATAATATTTAGATGACAATCGAGGTGGTTTGCACAATCTGACATATAAGTTCTAACTACACATGGATAAATACAGATGGCCAATTACCTGATAGACCTATTTTTGTGGTTATGTTGTTGTCCATCCAATAGAAAAGAAGATGTATCCTTTCTTCTGTAGGAATTTGAGAGGGACACACAAGTTGTTCCAAGTTGTCCTGACCAAAGACAGAGTCAGTATAAGACCAAAAGAAGTAGACCAACAATCTTGACACATCTCATATTCAAATGCATATGCAGAAAGACCAATTTGTCTCCTAGTATCAGATAGGAACAAAAAATTCCTCGAGAAAGGGCATAGCCTCAGGACAAATCGGTCCTCCTAAACAGAAAATAAACAGGTACCCAACAAGCTAAGGAAGGCAACAAAAACTACTGTGCAGATACCTAGGACACATCTAGTTCTACCCACCCCCTCAATTCTAACCTATTCACACAATGCAAAACTGAAGAACACAACATCATGAGAAAAAAATGCAAAGCTGGATCTGCCTCTCTATGAACACCACACCAAGTTGCTAGGGTTTTCTATTCCACATTGAACAATCTGAAATCTCCAGGTCCAGATTCTCTAGGGAGGGAGAGGGGGAGGGGGGAGAGATGCACCTGGAGGTCTAGCAGGCGCAGCAGGAAGGAGTGGTGAGCTCGTCGTTGCCGCTGCTCTCATGACGAGCTTGCAGCCGCGTTCGCATCAGCCCGACCGCTGTGCTCCTCCTGCCGTGTGCACGCGAGGACGATGGCGGCTTTCACAGCGGTGGCTCCACGTCTCCCGCACTCCTCCTGCCGTGTGCACGCGAGGACGACGGCGACGACGCCGGTGAAGTGGACGGCGGGGATCCGGGCGCGGCCCAAGACGAGACGATGGCACGTCGGCCTCGTCGCCCGCGGCCCCGCCAGGTGCCGGAGCCGGACTCGCAGTCGACGGATTCGACGACCGCGGCGTGAGGCGCCCATCCACCCCGACGCGGTTAACCCGCGGCGCCGACGCCTCCGGCCACAGCGGTGCGAACCCGCGGATGCACATGCCCACCCCGTTGCGGCCGCATGGGTTCACGACCCCGGCGGACGGAGTCGAATCGAGGAGGAGGAGCAGCCGGCTGCCAGAGGCGAGGTCCACCCCCACCATCGAAACCCTAGCGGGGGAAATCGATGGGGGTGACCGCATCAGGTGAGGACAAGTAGATCGACGCGGTGAAGCTAGTAGAGCTCATTCAGGAGCAGTTGTGTGTGTGTTGGGTGGCGCCAAAGCTCGCCAGAGCGGCCGGAATCGGCCGGCGACCGAGGCGGCGACAGTGGGGATCGAGAGAGTAGGCAGGAGGGGGGGTGACGGGAGGAAGAGAGATGGGCTGCGCGAGTGCGGGAGAGAGGCAGCTAGGGTTTCTCCACAGGCGGCACGGCAATTTATATGCATGTATGCGAAATGACAGAAATGCCCTCGGCGGGGCAGGTTATTTACACGCGGTGGCACGACCGGGGCGCGTCGGTCCAGATCGGACGGTCTGCGAGCACCGGGTTTCGATCCGGCGGCTGAAATCGATCCGGAGCGAGATCCAACGGCGGGAATTGCATCAAGGAAACGATCCGACGGCCGAGAGTTGCTAATCGCTGAGGAGCCTCCGGCATCCATCCCTCTCATATTTCTGGATTCCTGGCGCTGCCGCCCGCACAGTTTTCTCGCTGCGTGGGTTCGTTTAAGCCGACAACTGGGCAAT
The DNA here is from genome assembly GCA_963921465.1 of Triticum timopheevii. Taxonomy (NCBI): domain Eukaryota; kingdom Viridiplantae; phylum Streptophyta; class Magnoliopsida; order Poales; family Poaceae; genus Triticum; species Triticum timopheevii. Next base: position 444,929,667 of record OY997262.1, read on the forward strand.
TTTCGCAAATGGGCTGCCTGATCCAATAGTTAGTAGCAAGCCCATGTAATCACGCAGGCCTTAGCTAGCTTATTTCGTCCAGGTGTTAGCCCATGTAATTCCAGACTTCGCTCAGGCTAAAAAAAAATTCTTCCTCGCTACAGGTCTTATCGCGTCGCTCTCTCTTCGCTCGCCGTCGCCACGATTCTTCAGTCTTCACTCATGGCCATGAAACGACAGCCAGAAATGCATGTTGAAACGGCAGGATTTATTGGCTTTCATTACCCTGCAAACGTACAAGGAAGTGCTAGATTTAACTGAGCGGTTCTTCTCCACGACAATTCCCATCTTCATGGCAACCCCTCTCTCTCTCTCTCTCTGCCTTCTCGACCAAATCTTACTCATGTGCCTCCCATTGCAGGAGTAGCCAGCCGATGCAGGTGCTCCACGATTCGGTGCAGGTTGACTACTGTCCCCGGGCGGTCTCACTCTCACGTCCCCGAGTTGAAGACGGCGCCTATGATTAGTACTTTAGTAGGACAGAAGGATTCCAGGTGAGAGTCTCTTGCTATTGATTGTGTCCGATTATATCGTTGCCTTATCTCTTAGTGTAGTAGCGAGGGGGATTGACTGGTGGGTTTTTGATTGCGACACTAACGAAAACATAACAAATTTGCATTTTGGTTTAGGGTAAAGAGCGCCACTAACAAGGTATCAATTGAACATGTACCAGAAATTTACCATACACTATCTTAATTTGTTGCTTCTTTTGTCGGTTATGTCATTTGTTACCTTGTTGAAGCCTTCTCTTTATAGGATTGGGAAAAATTGATATCCCAGAAAGTACTTTGCTGGGTTTCATTCTTCGACTAGGTCGTGGCATCCACACTCACACGGACCACGCCACCGCAGGAATAATTTCTGGTTTCTCTTCTCTTGATAGGTATGATATACACTATGGTCATAATCTTTTTGTTGCATTATAAAGGCTTAAACAATAGCAATATAGCATTGCACTGCAGTCCTCTGTAAATGTGGTCCCAAATTCATGATTTCTTTTAATTCCTTAATTCCTGATCCCTTCTACTCTATCAAGTCTCAAGGTCATTTTGATTATTGATGAAATTTCAGTTTGATCTTGAACCACTACCCATATCGGAGATTTGGACTGGACGAACACGACCACGGTTCATTATCCGTGCAATTACTGATTTTGATGGTAGAAGCTTTGATCTATACTTCAATGTTGCTTTACATGTGCTCTGTGCAGATTCTTTTCTAATGTATATACTATTATCATCTGGTATTTTTTAATTCCAATGCATATATCCAAGCGTGCAATTTCAGAAGTTATTCTAATAGCTCTAATCCTCTACTGACATAATACCAAGTGTCTAATTCCTGCGATCTGTGGTTCTGTTTCTGTTAACAAACAAAGATGGAAGTGTGCACGTGTACTTGCCAAACATGGTTTATTTTCAAGTTACCTTTCTCGATGGTAAAATTATTGTGGCCCCGGTCGGTTGTGGTAGATGAACCTATATATTCTAAGATCTGGAGTATGCAGTGTTTTATTTGTATGTATGGAATTTGGTTAGTTTGTTGTTTTCGCTATGGATAATTGTAAGAGAAGTAAATTATTTGTTCTACGCCAGCGCCTGTATTTGTAAAATACGTCAAGCTTGCTTAAACAAAAAGCTTGCTTAAACAAATTACATTATTCATTTGTATATATTTGAAGTTACATAGAATTTCGACATGTCGTGCTGTACGTGTACTTACATGACCAGGCAGTAATGGTTCGCGAAGTTAATTATTGTCCATTAGAACTATACATCTATTTGTTGTTGAAATTCATCAGTGATAATTTTGCAAAAGGATAGCCTTTCTACAATTGTCTCATTTGCTTGACAAAATTCATGTAATTTGTAGGATTCAAACAATATAGAACTAATATGTAAGTATGACCGTTACTTCTTATACATTTTCAACTGTGGTTTATGCAACTTCATGGTTCAGTGATTCTTTACCTTCATTGTTATCTCTTATCTGCACTAAGAATTCACCTCATGGATCTTTTCAGTATTTAATACTAATATTCCGCAGCAACACGCGGGGTATCATCTAGTATTCTTAAGAAGATGATCCCCACTACTAGCAGTTCTTTCTACATGCACGCTGTCCACATCAGCATGATGCCACGTTAAAGTTCACTCAACATGCAGCCTCCACCTCAGCAAAAAAGATTTGAACAAAGCGAAGAGAGCGGATCGTCAGACAAGTTTCCTCTCTCTCCTCCTGCATGCGTAGGATCCCATGGGTCATGGTCACCGGAGAGAGCGGCCCCTTTCTCTTCTGCCTCCCGACAGGTCAACCAAGCGATTTGCTCTTCCACGATCATTACTCTCTCGACTCTCCTCTCTCTCTCCTGAGGCTGCATCTCTTCCAATTCCCCATATATCTCACTACGTCGCTCACGCTGTCGGATGCCTCGCGGCGCAGCCGGCCTCAGGTCTCACCTTCTTCTGCCTCCTCCGTGTTCCTTGCCATTGGTCAGGGGTTGCCGAGCATCTACCACGGGTCCGCCTCACCTCCAAACGCGATCTAGGATTGCTGTTCCCTTGCCGGTGCCGATCGGCCGTGAACATCTTTTAGACAGCGGCGGCGGATTTGATTTTTCTTTGGCCCTCCTCCCCTCTCATCTTTGTCCGATCTGGCCAAGCGAGCTACAGCGCCGCTGGAAGGCTGGTTCGGTCGGTTCCAATGGGATCGGAGCAGGTGTAAAGGAGTTGCACATTGATGTTCTTTGAGGATTCAGAGTTCCCAGAAGCAGTACAATATGTTTTTTTAATATGTCGCAAACTCGATCAGTAAAGCTTCCTCAGACCTTACTATTGCAAATGATTCAGCTATCAGCCGATTGTCCTGAACCACAGCTCTTTACATCTTTGATCTTTCGTTACAAATGCTGGGGATTGCCGAGCAATTATATGCATGAAAGACATATGAAGCAGAGCGTCATGCTCTTTCACATGAAGCAGAGCGTCATGATCTTTTATTACATACTGTTTGGATTGCTAATATATGTGTTTGTTTTCTCATTCCTTTCACCATTTTACAGTGTTGTATTGGCAGGGTTCCTGCAATCCTTCACAAATAAGCCTTTCCACTTCGCTGCCTTTGTTGCCAGTTATTCTGCGTTATACTTCTATATATACTCAACAGGGTGTATTATACTATCCGAGGTGTCATTCCTTTCAACTCTGAATTTCGAATTATTCTTTTCTTACTGTATGCAAGTTTGGAATTTACTCCATTGAATAGGTTAGTGTACAATTTCTCTTCCCAACAGGTTCAATAAATTACAATTTTATCGGCTATTTTTCTTTCTTGATGCCTATTATTGATTCATGAATTGATTTTCGCCTGTGGCCAATAATTTATTTCATTCAGTACATATTTGTGCCTCCTTTTCTCCGTTAATCTTAAATTCCATTGTGAAACCAATAGCAGATCAAGAAATTGTAAGATGCGACCATTAAACTGTAGCATTGGTAGGAAACAATTTTTTGAAAATTCAAAGCCGGACATGTTCTTACGTAGTGTGTTTATATTATCTCCATAAGATATACATGAGTGTTGTAATTAATGACATTCCAATTTTTTGTCATGCGTAGTTGGAACTTAAAGATAGTCATTTTGTTGGTATGCAATTTCAAATTGATTGTTGTGGTTATTTATATCGATTCCAAGTAGCTTTCTTTTACATTGATGAGGATAGGTCTTCATATATGGAGTGGTAAAAGATCAGGACAACCAAATTTGATCAAAATATATTGCAATGATTCCGCAGCAACGCGCGGGGTATCATCTAGTTAGCTTAGTAAGCAACAAATAATATTTGCTCCCATACCACATCACCGCCACAAACCAATATGCATCTAAAAAAATGTAGATCATGTTGACGATCCCTCAAAAAAAACACGAGAGATAGATACACAAGCCTTTACCTACGTTGATCCGACCATCCCGGTCTAACCGATCAACTTAAAATCACCTTACGCAGTAGGTAACAATAGCCAGGCGTGGCAGAGCGCGCCATCTCCTCTAGTCCCATTGAACGCTCGCCTAAGTCCTTATAACATCAATGCCATTGTTGCTTTTAGTTTTTATTCCATCTAAACTACTAATAATCTAAACTACTAATAAAAGAGTAAACATGAACTCCCCTAAAACCACACAGCAAACTGTACACAAGATAATCAGAGCCCTCGGATCAAATCAAGTTAAACATATCCTACTGTCCATATTAAGCAAATGGTCTACTGTCCAGATCAACGGCTCACGTCAAATGTTCTGCCGAGCAGACGTCCCGGTCTGCCAAATAGTCCGCGTCCCCCGATCCACGCAGCCTCGCCCATAACACCTGATTTGCGGATCGGCCGCGCGCCTGCCGCCACCATCTTCGCTGCCTCCTTATATGATGCCGCCCCATCTCCTCCACCCTTTTTTTGCTACAGAAGTCCCAATCGATCCCGTCTCTTCCGAGAAAAATCATCGCTGCTCACCGCCCCGCCCTCAAATTCCTCTCCACTCCATACCGCGTTCCCCCACAGGAGGAGTTTGCCTGCCATCCCCTGGCTTGGGTCACCCATGTGAGATAGATAGATAGGAGAGAAGGAGGAGCGTGGAGATGAGTATGACAGAGAGGACACTGCAGAGGAGGAGGCGGTGTGCGGGATCTGGATGGTGGATCTGTTCAAGGGGAGAGACGCCATGAAGCTGGAGGGGTCCTTCAAGGATGAGCTCGCTCTAGCCCAAACAGGCTGCACCCTTTTTCGGCATCAAGGCCACCAGGATTTGCGAGGTGCTCCCTAATTAACCTCCCCATCACCCTCCTCTTACAACTGCTCATCAGGACGCCACCCTGCCAAGGCTTCGGCCATGGGCGCCGCGGGAGCACGCGTGGACACAGCCACCTCGGGCCCCAGTGGCTTGACGCCACGCCCCTGGACGCCGGCACTGCCCCGCGCCTTAGCAGCTTCACAACAACACACGATAGGGAATTAGGGATTAGCGACACTGCTGCCGAGACCCTTTTTTTTTGTCCATCAGGTTCAGCCACACTGCACGCTTCATTGTCTTTGACCACAGCAGATCAGGTGCGCCCTTTTTTTGCGGTATGCATAAGCAATACAATCTATTTCCCCTCGCTGTCTCGATTTCGAATTTGGTCCATATGAATTCCGCATTCGGTGTAAATTTTGTCCAACTGAAGATGTGTTTGTCCTAGGTTTGATCTCTGCAATTTTAAGGACATAATGCATGATTAGAACACAAGTTTGGGTATCAGTTTGTTGATACACACATTAGTAAATTTGGGGATCATTCTGTTGATTTCATATTATGCCTTTTAATTATAGGACCAGTAATACTTGTTTCTTTTGCCTGAGCATGTTAATTTAATTATAGAAAGGTTACTCTCATTAGTTTTTGCATTGCATATCATTTATTTCTGAAGATTGAATAGTACCGTGCAGTCAGAAATAAGGGTTGTTGTGACTTACAGAAAAATATGCTATCTCCCCTGTATTTCTACACTAGTGACTTGTATATTTTCTTTTGTATACTCTACTCAAGTTTTGCTCCTTTACTCAAGCTACACTTGTGATTCATCTCCTTTGACAGACTGCTACTTGGTACCAGCACCTGTTTGTGTTTTATCTTTGTTATTATGCAGTCTTACATTGCCGTTTATGGCACCAAGCTTAAGGCCTGCACCTCAAGACCAGACACTAACTTGTGTGTAGCTTGTAGGGTTCAGGTTTTGATTTTTTTTCCAGTTTCTTTTGTATGGACAGTGTATGGCACTTGGAAGACGATTCTGGTGAACTTTATGTGACATGCTATTTTTACTGAGTGATGCATAAGTAAGACAACCTAGCTAAGTCATCTTAATATAATAGGACATGCCTGGTATAGTTTCTTAATTCTTAACTTTGTTTATTTGGCACATGGAAGGACATAGAGTGACACTCTATAGATGTACATTTGGTATTCTTAATGTCTTCAATTGAAAATTAAATGCGATATTCCTTGTGTTGGCACCATGCAATTTACATGTCAATAGAATTGAATCACAGAGATACGCATCATTAGGTGAAGTTTTTAATGAGTGACAGACAAAATACAAGGGGCAAAACTGAAGCAAGAATACCACTAACCTGCATGATCTGAACGGCACATGGAATACCAAAAGGTCTTTTCCTACCATGCGGTCCAGTTTGGAACTTGAAGAATTCATGAATTCCTGCAGCAAGCCAACAACTACATTGTTTCCTATGATCCATTGAGAGGCATAGACACGCTTTGATTTTTCTTTCCGGTATAGTTCTGATTTTTATTTTACTTTTTTTCAGGGAAATAGTTCAGATTTTTTAGGATTGATTAATCAACAACTCCATTGTTTGTTCTGACCCATTGCAAGGGATATATGTGTTGATATTTTTTCCATTTTGTTTCACAACTGTTTCGTTTAGATTTTGTCTCCTTCCTTTTTTTTACAAATAATATGGACAGTGTGTGGCATTTACTCCCTCCGTTCCTAAATATAAGTCTTTTTAGATATTTCACTATGGACTACATACGGAGCAAAATGAGTGAATCTACACTCTTAAATATGTCTATATACATCCGTATGTAGTTTGTACTAGGATCTCTATAAAGACTTATATTTAGGAACGGAGGGAGTAGTTGATAGCTGTGAACAATATACAGAAGTTGCTACGTATTGGACTTCAGTGAAGACCCCCTTTATCTAACCTGAGCAAAGAGTACGATAGGCACAACTTTTTACCACATCAGTTGTTCAGATCAAAACAGAAAACACTACCAAACTGCTTCGCGTCATCCGCTGCCGCCCCCTCTTGTGCACCACACACCTTCACTATCGCCTTCTCATTGCCCACCGGACAAATCTCCTCAAAGCCATTCGCTGCCGCTACCAGTAGCCTCTTGATTCACAGGACTACCACCAATTGCCCGCCTCATCCATCATCAACGGTTGTACGTACTCTGGTGTAGTGTTGAGGTGGGGAACTGGACACCATTGGGAGAGGCTACATTGGTGTTGGAGTCAGCTAGGTCTCAAGAAAACAGAGGTTGAGGAGCGTCCAAAAATGCATGTGACAATTATCAAGAACCGGCTGAAAAGAGGAGCTAAACGGTACACAGCCAAAATGACACTATCAGAGAATGTGGCAAAAGGGAGAGGGAGGTCATCCGCTGGTTCAAGATTACACCAGTGCGAAGTACACTCGATCGAAGGCCTAAAGGCCTTAATTCCCTCGCGGCCCAGTGGGCTAGGACTTGGCCCAGTTCATGAGAACACCATGAGAACAGTCTAAGGAGCAGCGGGCCCTTTCATTTAACTCAGGTGGGGGACCCATTGCTGAAGGACCAAACAATTTGGTGCATATATACGGACGATCATGGTTGTCAAATCACTATGAAAGTGCATAACTATCTCAGTTTTACTGTTTCATAATTTGTTGAGACGTGCGCTGCACGTGCATGATTACTAGTTGTCTAAATCAGGGAGCAACCCATCATTGATCTCTTGAAAATACCAAGGTCTGGACAAGTCAACATGCCTTTCTCCAATCTCTCGCCGTTTGACCATCACATATAAAGAGCAACATGACAATTGTGACACCATTAGGGCATCTCCAGCCGCGCCTCCAGGAAGGCCTCCCCAGGCGTTTTTTAAGCGCCGGCGGACAAAAAACGCCCCAGTCAGGCCCCCAGAGACCTGTTTTTCGCCGGATTAGACGAAAAATACGGCCGGCGCGCGCAGGCGAAACCCAGCCCCCCGGGAGGCAGCTGGGGACGCCGGCACTTTATTTTGCATGCAAATGGCCCAATTTCAGTGTCTCAACTGCCTCTCTCCTCTCTCTCTCTCTCTCTCTCTCTCTCTCTCTCTCTCTTCTGCAGCCCCACCCACGTGCTCACACGCCCCCATCCCCCACCCACCGAAGCAGGCGCGCACGGGACGGGACAGGCGCGGCGAGCAAGGCGCCGGAGCTGGGGCACGGGGGGCGTCACGGCGGGCGGGCGCCGGAGCTCGCGGGGATGGCGCCGGAGCAGGGAGGCGGGGAGCTCGTCCATGGCGGGGCGCCCGAGCAGGGAGGCGGGGAGCTCGTCCATGGCGCCGGACATGGACGACGAGCGGTCGCGCTGGAACAGCGGCGGGAGGCGGCATCGGAGCCGGCCAGGCACTGGAACGGGTGCTCCTCCTCGCCTTGACCCCTTCCTCAACCTTGACCCGTCGTCGCAGTCGCACGCATCCGACGAGGCCGCCACAGACGGTGCTCCGATCCCGGCACCGCGCGCACGCCCGGCCTTCTCCTGGTGGAAGCTCTGGCGCTTCACGGGGCCCGGCTTCCTCGACCCGGGCAACCTCGAGGGGGGCCTGCAGGCGGGCGCCGCCGCCGGGTACTAGCTCCTCTGGCTGCTGCTCTGGGCCACGGTCATGGGCGCGCTCGTGCAGCTGCTCTCCGCGCGCCTCGGGGTCGTCACCGGGAAGCACCTCGCCGAGCTCTGCCGAGAGGAGTACACGCCATGGGCCACGCGCGCGCTTGTCGGCGCCGACATACAGGAGGTCATCGGCAGCGCGATTGCCATCAAGATCCTCTCCGGGGGCATCGTGCTGCTATGGGACGGCGTCTACAAAGGAGCTGCTGCAGGATGCAGCCTTGTTCGCATGTGTGTAGGCCGAGCTGCTGCTCGTGGCCATGGCGAGCACAGCCACTACTCCCCTGCCGCCGGCGTGGCCGACGCGCGCAGGTGCGCCGCTGCTGCCTTCTCTGTTTCATTCAAAGTTTCAGTCAGCCTTCTCTGTTTCAGTCGGTCAAAGTTTCAGAACAAGCTTGCCGCGCAGGCGACATCGTCCTCACGGCCGGCTGCAACCACGCCATCGAGATCATGATGGCCATGCTAGCCTCGCCTGGCGCCAACGTGCTGCTGCCGCGGCCGGGGTACCCAACGTACGAGGCGCGCGCGGCCTTGTACGGCCTCGAGTTCCGGCACTTCGATCTTGTGCCGGAGAAGGCGACGTGGGCGCGGCCCCGTCTCCTTCCCTTCCCTTCCCTTCCCGCCATGTCTCGCGCGCTCGCCGCGGCGCCGCTCGCTGCGGCGGTCATGGTCAAGGCACGCGCGCTTGGGCGGTTCGCGTTGTGGTGGTGGCGGGGGTACGTGCCTGGGGTCAACGACTGGATATATTTCCACCCCCACGCTAAATGTTTCGCCGGCAGCCCCCCAAGAGGTGAAAAAAATGCCTCCTGAGGGGCTCAACGGCTGGAGATGCCCTTATAAGCACCTTCAAATGTAGTGCAAGAGTGAGTCCATCAAGAAAGATGTACGAGCGGGGACGAATCTGAGCCGTTGCATAAAGATCCGACGGTACTTCAAAAACTGACACTGAGGTGGAAAATAGTTGACCGATAAGTACACGCTCCTAAGGCCGAAGCAGCCCCCGAACGGCCAAACCCCAGATCGCATCGCAGTCCAGCAGGAATGGCCGACGCCGACGCCGACGCCGCGAAGCTCTCCGTCTCCATTCAGGCCTTCGCGGCGCTCCTCGACTGCTGTGCGGCCGCCGGCGGGGACTGCGACGGGATACTCCTCAGCCGTGCCGCCCTCCCCCCTTCCTTCTCCGACGACGATCCCGCCCCAACCCTACCCATCTACGTCACCGGCCACTCCTCGCTCGCCCGACCCTCCGCCCTCTCCAACGCACTTAGCTGCTTCAAGCCCTACTTCCCCGCCCGCTCGGGCACGGGCACGGCCACCGTCGGCTTCTTCTCCTCCCGCCACAGCGCGTGCACGACGCGCCGCCCCTCCATGCGCGAGGCCGCCGTCGCCCGCTCCCTATCCAAATCTCTGGCCCTCGCCCACCCCGTCGTGTTTCTCCTCTTAGCCCCATGCCCCCATCTGTCGCCTCCGACCTTTCCATCTACTCGTTCGCCCACCGCGCCTTCCTCCTCGTCGATTCCCGCCTCGTCCCCACCTACCTCACGATCGTCAACGTGGGTCCTCGTTACCGGGGCCAGTACCAGTGCCACACCTTCGCCCCGGAGTCGCCAATGCCACGGCTGCCGCCTCCGCCGGCAAACATCGGAGAGCAAGCAACCGAGGAGGAGATGTATTCCGGGATGCTACGGAGGTTGGAGAGGCTTGCTCAGGAGGCGGAGGAGGGCAATAAGTGTCTGTTCCGTCAGGTCCTAGTTCGCTCAATGCTTTGCTTGATGTGTTTCTGTAAAATTCATTTGTTTGGGTCCGTGGAAATATGCATCGATTTGGTTGTGCATCGGTTATTAGACTCATGAAACAACATTTGCATGGCAAGCAATATCGTGCACATATTTGAGTCAGAATCCAAGGAATTTTGGCATGTTAGTTGGCAAACTAGATATAACTTATTAGGTCTGATTGTCAAGACTTGACTCCCCCTTCAAATGCTAAGGTAGAGTTTTCATATGAAATAGTTACCAGATAAAAAGGTTAAACCGGTCTCTGTTGGACGTGCTGATTCGAACAGCAGGACCCACTACTGATAACAACTTCTTTCTGCGTGATCTATTTTTGCCTGTTTAAATCAGATCTTATTCATTGGAGAAACCCCTTGCTTTTCTTGTTAACCTATAAGTGCTCATAAATTGTGTGAACAATGTAGCATTTGTTTGTTCAAAAGAGATTGCATTGCTTGGATATGTAATATGCTTGCATTGCATATACATGGCCGTGTGTGCAATTCTGAATGTACAAGACATAGAGTGTCAGTTCATCTTATTGCAGCATTTATAGATTTTGCCATGTTTCCCTTAATCTGCGCATGCCATCTCTCTCTTCAACAAAATTTGAATTCTTGCTAGCATCTGTCAGAATCTCATGAGGGCTAAGCTGCAAAATGTGAAAGTTAGATTGGGACCTCATAAGTGAGTTGGAGAAGTAGCTAATATGTCATTCCACATACATCCTTTAGGAAAGCTCATTTCAAGAGCATTTCGATGTCTTTTGTCATAAATGTGACAATTTGAACTATCAAAAGTCAAAACAAAGTGGTAGTTTCCTTTTTCTGGATGATTACACTTTGAGTAGTTACATGTACAAGCTATGCTATTTTGTGAGTTTAAGTGTTGACCTATAGCTATAGGAAGTATTGTGCAATGTACAGTTGCAACTAAACTACTGAAGTGTTCATTAATCTTGTATTCCCTCCGTCCGGGTTTAGTAGGCCCCCTCTAATTTTTGGGTCAAAGTACCATTGATTTAACTAATAAAATGTAAACTATATTTCATAAAAAAATTATACCGTCACAAACTCTTTCGAATACAAATCCAGCAGTATACTTTTTGTTCATATTTTTTAGTCAATTGACCCAAAATACGAGGGGGGGCTAATAAATCCCGATGGAGGGAGTTCTTGAACCAATTGCCATTTTTTATTGCTGACTGAAATGGTTACATCCTTCATATATGTCATGTAAGGGTTGATTTACAGATTAGGAGTCAATATTCTACTTCATATTGCGTGCATGTTGCTGGATAAGCTATGTGTGGTTGGACCATTGATAATGTTGATCTATGCTAGCGTATAGGTTTATTGGTTGACATGCGTGCACCTGTCTTTGTCTTGAACTTCAGTTTGTTTGAATGTGATATCGATAACCATTATCCATGTAGTTTTGCATTAAAGGGAGCATCGTCCAGACATGAACTAGAATGAGACATTTACAGATTCAGGTTTTAACATGTCTTCAGATTTAACAGGATGCATTGTTGTATGCTATTCTTATCATTTTGTTGTTGCTATCTCTACCAGTTCATTCCTTCACCACCAGTTTTGCAAGGATTATCTTTAGATATGTTATTGAGATCAGCACCAACTTTTTTGTTTACCATGTCTGTGCTAATGTTGTTTTGTAGAAAAACAAAAACTTATTGGCATGGAGAAAAATTGCTGGGCCGAAGACTTGAAGTAAGGGCAGAGATCTTGTTCTCAGTAAGGTAAACCTGACTTACCATTACTTTGTTTCGTTCTGGTATTTGGCTACTCATTTCTTTTGCACCCTCACTTGACACCTCCCTTTTACTTCACTATTGGTTGGTTGAACTTGAATGATTCTACAGCATCACCTCATCAATTCTTATCTTCTGTTCGCATCTTATTTGTTTGCTTGCATGTGTGTGTTGGGCTAACACACTTGGGTAATGATTTTTTTTCATGTACTCTCATTTTTCTTGTTCTTAGGGAGTAGTATTTGATTATAAAATGGGTGTGTCTTAACTGTCCACTTATTTTTTGCTGTGTGGTGGTATAACCGTATAATGCATGTTAACTGTGATCCTCAATGAGACGGCCCTGAACCTGAGTTTTAAGCTCTTTTTTTTTAACACAGTAGAGACTCAGACGCTCATACATGCGCACATACACTCACCCCTATGAATTTTCAGGAATATTAATGTCTTCACATTCCCTCCCTTTCTTAAAGCTGGTTTTGAATATTAGTGGTGACCCGTGATTGGGACTAGTGGTCTGATGGTATGTTTCCATTTCTTAAAGCTGGTTTTGACTTCCTTTACATCTTGTTTTGCAGGGTGTAGAGGCTCTGTAAGAAGGTCACAAAATTTGAAGCCGGGACCCTTGAACTATATCTTGAGTTGAAGTGCCTGCCTATTTCTTCCTCTTTTTGGCTGGATGCTTTCTGGACTTTCAGTATCGCATGTTTGTTCTTTTGAACAGAAGATTCAGGTGTTTCTTATATTTTGAGATGGAGGTAGTAGTAACTGTGAAACCAGTTTTTTTTTCCTTACATGCAAAATGCGAGACGTGGCATCATTTCTCCACTGCACCTTGGATAGCTGAATGCAGTAGTGTTCCATGTTATGCAGATTCAAGTCCAGTTTGGGTTTATCCTTCTAGTATGCTTTTTTTTATGTGCGTGGAGCTGTGACTTTTTTTATATGCTTAAAGTAGCATGATGCTCCTCTTTAATATCAGAAGATGTAAAATTCTCTGCTTGAGTCGCCTGTGCTCCGCCTACTGCATTGCAATCCCGCATGCCCCTGCCGCAGCCCCATGGCGCGGCGATCCGCCCCCCTCCTCTGCCGCCTCCCCTCCTGGGCCACGGCAGCGGCACGCGCCGCATGGTGACCTACATGCCTTGGCCGACGACACCCCACGCCCTGTCACACTCAACCCAAGTGATGGCATTGGCCCCCTAGTCACTGGCGCCGTGCAGGAGGTCATGGAGACGATGCACGCACCCGTCTACTTTGAGACCTAGAATGTCCACGACGACGACATGCCCGCCGTGCCGCCCACCGTCATCAACTCCATCTGCCGCAACAACGTCTACCTCAAGAGGGGCCTTGCCACCCCCGTCGGCAGAGGCGTCTCCGCCCTCAACATGCAGCTCCGCAAGGAGCTCGCCCTCTTCACCTCCCTCGTACAGTGATAAGATCAGAGTCTTATTCTCAGTCGGACAGATCAATCCAACATTCAACTTCATTGGTCTGTTTCTTTTTTCAGTTAATTCCAATTTGGACAACCACAAGTTGACAATTTACATAATTCCGATTTGCACCATGCTTCATTTTTAGGATCTGCTCATGTGCACCTTCAGTCTGAATCAAAAGGTTGGAAAGAACTATAGTCGGTGTGTAAAACCCTGGTCCCGCTCTCTACTTATATAGAGCTATTGTAAGAGAGGGCATGCAAGCAACTGAACCAATGACCTCTAGGTCCAGCAGCATGAATAGGCTAATCAGGAACTTAAGATGGAAAAATATTGGTCATGGACTGGTTATTATTAACAAAAGCAAAAATAAGATAACACAATAGTGTTCATGGATCAGGATGGTTACTGGTGAACTTTAGTCTTAACTGTGCAAATCAATATATCAAAAGAAATAGAAGGAAATGAATTTGTTGACTAGGACAAAGTTACTTCACAACTTGCATTGCTGCAGCGAACAACAAACGAGAGAGTGATTCATCCAGTTTCCAAATACATACGAATGTGGTTGAGGTGAACATGCAGATCATTACAGGAAATAAATAGAAAGAAATGTGAAAATGCAGGTAAGCCCAAGCATAGGTAACTTATTCTTAAATCCACGGATTTGCCACCACAGGAGTGACTCACAAGTGACCACGATCCACAACTAGTACATGAAAGCAGACAAATTGAAGTTACTACGGACTAAGTATAATCACAATAGCAGACCCTTTTTAAATAACATTGTTCAAAGCGCCACAAAGGCATGGACTAGAACATCAAACTTCCAGAAGAAAACCAAGTTGCGTACGTAGAAAATCTGACCCATATTCAACACCTGACTCATATGAACGTACCAACCGGTGGGGTGCAAACTCGGTAGGCAATCACGGCGCTGCTTTTAGCAAACCAACTATTCCGTGTAACTGGGGACATAAGGATCGCATTGAAGATTAAAATCCCTCTCAAAACTGAAGATGACACAAGATCTCTGGTTTTCCATATCATATGACACAAGCTTTTCATTCCACGCAAAAGATATGGAAAAAGATCGATTTGCATTCCATATCGACTGCACAAATGTACAAATCTCGTTGTGGGCTATCGTCTTTGAATGGGTGAGATGTGTTGAATCTCCACAACCTGCTCTTTTTATATTGGTATATATGAATTAACTTTTGGTGAGTAACTAGATTTGCAAGATCAAATAGAAGGGGAAAATGGTTCAATTTTATTAGTTGCTTTGGAAAAAATAGAACACACTATGCAGATGTCATGAAAAATATTGTATCATAATATTTCTCTTTCTATTTGTCCATCGACCAAATCGGCCTTGCACGGAGCGGCCAACTCAAAACTGAACAATGTAACCTGGAAATGATATTAAAAATCTCTTAATTAACTAATTTCCATACATGGAGATAGTAAGTAAGCAAAGATATGTGACAATATAAAGATTTTTTTCTCGAACAAAACACATATAAAGTTATAAACACATCAAGTATACGTTAATAGCAACAACAAAACAAACATGCACAGTTGTCTCCTTCATGCAAGGCGTTGCCGCACGAACGTGTGACGGCAGCCCACCTATGTAGATTGATCTGAGCCAAATCTGCGGCGGTAAACGCATTGCAAATTGCCAGGAGGTTCACTGAACGCGTCACTACTTGGCAGCATCCGTGGCTTGGTTCGAATGGCCAGTGTGCACCTTTCCTAATATTGAACTTACAGTGTTCCATCACCTCATCTTTTTCCATGGCAGCTCGAGACTTACTTGCCCATGTATGGTTTGGAAAAAAGAGACCGTCACAAAAACTACGAGGTAGAAAATGGCAACCGCTCTAGCACTAGCCATATCAATCAACTTTGAAAGATGCAGACCAATACTTTTGCAGGCAGGTGACTAGGTATATGTATGTTTTTGATTGATGTGTGATTGTGCATCACTTAGGCTCTCTATATATAGGCAGTGTGCTATGGAAAACGTTCACTTATCTTCATGCTTAAATTATGCATGGGTGACATCTTGCTGGAAAATTTATTGGTTGCATTTGATTCATTTAGTAGGTTCTAATTATAAACTAGTATATGTACTACTTATCTCGATGTGTTGTCATTAATTTAGACGCAGCTAACGCAAGTACATATTAAATGCTGGGAGGGTAGGTCCCACCTATTAATAGATTTCCAAATTAGCTGAATGAATAATCTAGGCGGATTTTTACCGAAAACAAACCAAGTGCATTTTTTTCTTAGAAATCTCACACACTTCATTGATGGGTAATAATGTTCATAGGTATATAGTTAATGTTGTGAGGATTGCCCAACCACACATGTCTACCTATGCCCTCTGCTCTGACCCTGGCCTCCGCAAGAGGTCGCCTCAGGCCCTGTCTGGATTCTTCTGCTACGCCGCGCCGCGATGACGAGGACCACGAGCTCGACTTCCTCAACATTTCAGGGATGGGCCAGCCCCTCTTCGACTTCGACCTGGACGTCCATTTCCTGCACCACGTATCGGATGGAGACATCCGAGTCGTCGACTGCTGCGGCGGCCTTCTCCTCTGAAAGTGCTGGAAGAAATCATGTACAATCGATGATGGCTCCGATCCCGACTCCGACTCCGACATGGCCTCCGACTCCGATGCTGATGGAGAGTATGCAGTGTGCAATCTAGCTACCGAGGAGTGGACTGTTTTGCCTACTAACGAGGAGCTTTAGCAACCGAGGAACATCATCCGTCTGGGTTTCGACCCGGCCGCTCCCTCCTTCGCAGTGTTCATGCTCGTGCGGGATTACAATATTATCAGGATGGGGATCTTCTCGTCAGAGACCGGAAAGGTGGACTTCTTAGCAGATCGAGTGGGGCGACAACACTATTCTGCATGATTACAATAGTTCGGTCTCCGTCTTCATCGGTGGCGAGTTGCATCTGACTACCAGCGATTCTTCGGTGATCATAGTGGGTACGGAGGGGAATACATGGTTGAAAATATGAGTGCCAACTCAGCGTGAAAGACATGTCGGATTATGGCTTTATCTTGCAGTCTCAGGGATCCCTGTATGCAATGCATATGGATTACTGTAGTGGTGATTGCCAGCTCCCAGTGTTCCAAGTGTTAGGGCATGACGAGGTGTGTACATTTTTTGCAGTCGATGAGGAATGCAAATTGTTTTTTTTTAACTCAATGGATGGGAAGAAAAGCTTATCTCATACGATAGGGAAAACCAAAATTTTCATGTCATCTTCAGTTTCGAGAGATGCTTTAATCTCCGGTGTGAACCTTATATTCCCAGCTACACGGAATGGTTGTCAGATGGTTTGCTAAAACCAGCACCATTAATTCATGATTCCCTACGAATTTGCAATGCCACTGGTACCTTCATATAAATTAGTTGTTAAACATGAGTCAGATCTTCTAAGCTGCTTGATTTTCTTTTATCCATGCCTTCGTGCAACAACAACGAGATCATATCACCATGAGGAGAGCCTGTGTGGCTGTGCCACTACCTTGTCAGGTTATATGTCAGTGACGGAACCGATTCCTCGTTGGCGTCGACCACATCTGCTCGATGACCACCATGTCTCCGGAGCCGGTGAAGGCCACTGGCATGGCATGAGAGGATCAGAGGAGGATGCGCCTGCAGGTCTCCCACAAGGCGTTGGAGCAAGAGCCGGAGGTGGGGTCCATGTGGCCTCCGGCCACGACCCCGGTGACGACAGGGACGAGCACAGCCACCGGAACGCAGAGGTTTTTTTTTTTTTTGAGATAAACTGGAACGCAGAGGTCGACTGACCTGAACGGGATGGGTACATATGGATCGGCGGGCCACAGCGGCAAGGTCCGGCAGAGGAGGTGGAGCGACGGCGCTAAGAGCAACTCTAGCAGGCCCCGTATAATAGCGACCCGTACAAGGCGTTTACAGTTCGACGAAGAACTGTTTTGTGGGTTGAAATCGTGCGCGGCAAAGTAGACCCCGTATATGAAACTGTATAATTTGAAGAAAAAAAACTTTCACGGGAGAAATTGCAAAAACACTAGTTCATCACATACTACATGATCATACACTAGTTCATCACATACTACAAGATCATACATACTACATTCTTCTACTAGTACTAGAGGGGGGTGGGGGATCTTGCGGCGGCGAGGCCGAGGTCAATGTACCAAAATGGATGAGCTCGCGGTCGTGGACGACGTGGTGGAGGAGCTCAGTCCTCCTAGTCGGAGCTGACGAGATCAATGAACTTCTGCCTCTGCTCCTCGCGGATGCGCCGCCACTCCTCGTCCTTGTCCTTCGCGACAAGGTTCACCACGACCGCCTGCTTGAGCATGAGGTCTTCGAGCTCCTCATCGTGGCGCCGGTGCTCCATCTCCTCGCGGAAGCTCCGTTCGGCAATGGCGGCCGCGACCGCGTCGACATCGGCCACGAAATCTTTGGGCCCGACGACCCCTTGGTGCTTGATCTCCTCCGGCTCCTGCTTGACGGCAACGAGGTCACGGTCCTTCGGCTCCTCCGACCACTCCCTCTTCACGGGGAGAAGCGCCGCACCGGAAGAGAAAGTGCTCGCAGCATGGGAAGAGCCCGCGGCCGAGGAGGGTGTACGCCCGTGCCGGTGGTCGTACTCCGTCTCGTGACGGAGGAGCCTCGGCGGCGGCTCGAGGCCCTTGTTTGTCCACTTCCTCGCCGCGCGCTTCCTCGCGCCGTCCGAGCGGACATGCCGCTCGCACTCGGGGTCGCCGCCCCCGCCAGAGCTGCCACCGGAGGTTCACATGCAGCTCCACATGGCGGCTGGAAGCCGAAGGGGGCTCACCGGCGGCGAGGAATGTGAGGGGGGAGTTGGGAATTACGTTGAAATGCCGCGGTGGGGGGATAGGGTTTCGACCCGTATTCGGCCCGCAAACCCGTAGATATACTGCTTCAGGTGGGCGGTTTACGGGCCGTGGTAAAAAAATTATGGGTCGGACGAGTATACGTGCTCTGCTCTGGCCAGAAAATTGGGCCGAGCCCGTATACTCGCCGGAACTATGCGGGTTCACGAGATATACCAGGTCTGCTAGAGTTGCTCTAAGTACGTGTGAGTTGTGAGAGATGTGGGCTGGCAGCATTTCGTTGAGGCTTGGTCCATGGGCTTGGCGAAGCGTGTGGGTACACTTAGGACGAAGCCGAGCGAACCAACATGTGGTTGGAAGGTTAGAGGGATAGTGGTATCCCAGACCACCAGGGTTCAAGTCCTGTGCTTGTACTATTTCTGAATTTATTTCAGGACTTACGGCAATGCGCTTTCAGTGGGAGGAGATGCTCCCGTCACGCCAAGGCGCCTACGGTGATTTCGTAAATCTCAAGATGATATGTCAGCTCAGTCTCTCGATGGTGCTTGGTAGGGTGTGCGTGTGTGCGTTCATAGAGGTGAGTGTATGCGTGTATGTATGAGCGCTTGCATCTGTACTGTGTTCAAAAAAATTTAGGATGAATCCGATGGTGGAACGTGGTCATGCGGCAGGAAAAGGAATGTTGCATATTTTTTAAGAACCCCTAATAATGTATTTTTAAGTTAAAAAAATAAAGTTGAGATAAGTAATAAAGATTAAAGATTTTCTGTGCATGTTCACCTCAACCATAATATCAGGAGGATGGCTGGCTTCGTGAGAGCAACTATTTAACGAGCGCTCCTTCAGGAGCCTTTTGACGACCAGTGCCACTTCGCACGCTCTCAGCCGCCCGCCACGTGTCGCGCTCTGGGCGCACCCTCCGGATTTTGTTTTACTTTTATTTTTACGCACGCTTTTTCGGATTTTTAAACGATTTTTTCCGGGGGTTTTCGACGTTTCGGTTTTCCTACTATCTTCCTTAGCTTTTGAATCAAAAATAAATTTCAAAAAAATAATTTTTTTTGCATCAAAAAAGTGTTTTCTCTTTTTCCCCTTTCACGAGAGTCACGATTTTGCTTTCGCGAGAGGTAGGGTTTGGCTTTTGCCAGAGTCACGACCGTGCCTCTCGAAAACGAAAAAAAACACACTTTTCTGTTGCTTTTTCTTCCACGAGAGGCACGATTGTGCTTTCGTGGGAGTTCCGGCCGTGCCTTTCGGAAACGAAAAAAACACGTTTTCTATTTTTTTTCTTTCTTCCGCGGGAGGCACTGTTTTGTTTCCGTGAGAGGCACGGTTGTGCTTTTGCGGGAGTCTGTCGGAAACGAAAAAAAACACATTTCTATTTTTTTTCCTTCTGCGAGAGGCACGGTTGTGCTTTCGCGAGAGTCACGGCCGTGTTTCTCGAAAACGGGAAAAACGCATTTTTTTTTCTTTCCTTCTGCGAGGGGCACAGTTTTTCTTCCGCGAGAGGCACGGTTGTGATTTTGAGAGAGGCATGGGCGTGTGGGGCTGGAAAAAAGGCTCAAAGCTCGCGAGCTAAACAAGTAGCTCGTGACTCGGCTCGAATCAACTCGAACTCGAAGAATAACGAGTCGAGTCGAGCTTTAGTTGAAGATCGTTTATAGACCAAGTTAAACGTGCCAATCTCACGAGTACTCGTGTAACTCGCTAGGCTCGATACAATAGATCAGCCACTCCCAATACAAAGAAAGATCAGCCACTAAACAACCTACGTCCCAAGTGCACAACCCAATGCCCAACCGTTGAAGGCCTAGCCTCCTAGGAGACTCATGCGTTACAAGGAAATTACAATTGTTTAGTGATATATATGTTTAATATATACATAATCATTTTTATCATATTTGAGGGATTTATGTTTATATCTTTAACAAGCTTAACAAGCTAAACGAGCCAGCTCGTGAGTTATACGAGTCGAGCCAATCTTGGGTTTGAGCTCGTTATAGTAACGAGTCGAGTCGAGCTAGCTCGTTAATGAAACAAGCTCTAGCGAGTCGAGCCGAGCTGGCTCGACTCGGCTCAAATTCCAGCCCTATGGGCGTGCCTCTTTTAGAAAGGGAAAAACCCGTGCTCCCGGTTCGATTTTTTCGTCTGGTTTTTTTCATGAAAAAAAGTTCGTCAAAACCTATTAACATCGGATCTAGTTTTAAAGATCTCGACGCGAGGAATTCAACGATGAAAATGATTCGAGATTTGGACGCATGGTTTAAGAGATAAAACATTTTGAATAAACATATCTACGAAAAAAAGAAAAACTTCCAGGTTGCGGCAAGTGACGCACATGCAGAGAAATAAAGATTGCATATTTAAGACGAATGTGGTCGAGGTGGGCGTGGTCGCGTGGGTGATGAAGAGGTGGTCCTGGCGTACGGCAAGTAGCGGGCCGCAACCATTGTTGAATGCAACGTGGGATGGCATAGTGACGCATGTCCTGTGCCCGCCCACCGAGATCCCCTAGATGGCCTACCCCTCCGCCTCCACGCCCTTGCGCTGCACCTGGGCGCGACAGCGGTACTCCTCCTCGTCAGTGAGCACCCGGTCGAGCACCGAGAGCAGCCCGCTCCGTGCGCCCCCGCTTGGCCCGAAGACGATGGAGGCGGCCGCCTTCTTCGAGGCGAGCGCCTGGAAGCGGGAGGCCGAGCCGGGGATGTGGAGAGGAGGCAGCGGCGGGTGAGGCGGAGCGGGGCGAGGGAGAGGAGGGAGGTGATGGTCGGGTGGGGGCGGCGGAGAACCGATCGACAGCGGGGAGGGCGTCTGTGGGTGAGGTGAGGGAGGTAGCAGTCCTCTTTTTCAGTTTTTCTTTAGAGAAAGAGTTGGAGAGAAACAAACAAATCTTTGATATCGACTCTTATATCTCATTACATGGATCCGATTGGATGATTCAGGTTATCCTGTGTACACTTTATGGGTATGGCTTTATGGGAATTTATGTTTGCTCCTTTTATAGTAGTATAGGAACGGCAAGGAAACGTGTGCCTAGTTGCCACACCATCGCACCACATCCACGACAAAAAAAAACTGAAAATAAAGCAAGTGGTGCAAACCGGAATTGTAGACCCAAGATGTAGTGTAAAGTGGTCGATTTCTAAAATATGTGCAAATGTGTCAATTTGAGACGAACGGGTGCTCCAAACTGGAATGAACTCCTTTTTTCATTTAGCTTTACAGGTTTCATGTCAAAAAATCTACCAGAAGTCCATAGCCATTGAATAGACATTACAATATATGAAAATAAAAGAACTAGGAGATTGATTACAATATTTTAATGCTAGATGGTGGACAAAAAAATCTGCAAGTTGCAATTATGGACAACAAATAAAGGAAGGTTCTTCAGAACTGGATTTAGTTGGACAAGAACAACATAATAATTAGTGGTGCCAAGTTATGAAGGTACCCACCAGCGGCGTGCAAACTCAGTAGGCAATCACGGTGCTACTTTTAGCAAACCATCTGACAACCATTCCGTGTAACTGGGAATATAAGGATCGCATCGGAGATTAAAATCCCTCTCAGAACTGAAGATGACACAAGATCTCTAGTTTTCCATATCGTATGATACAAGCTTTTCATTCCACGCAAAGACATGGAAAAAGATCGATTTGCATTCCATATCGACTGCGACAAACCCATGTATTCATTGAATGGGTGAGATGTGTTGAATCTCCGCAACTTGCTCTTTTTATATTAGTATATATGAATTAACTTTGGCGAGTAACTAGATTTGCAAGATCAAATAGAGGGGGGAAATGGTTCGATTTTTTTAGTTGCATCGAAAAAAATAGAACACACTATGCGGATGCCATGAGAAACTTTTATTCTACTTGTCCATCAACCAGATCGGCCTTGCACGGAGTGCCCAACTCAAAAGTGAACAATGTAACCTGCAAATGACATTAAAAATCTCTTAGTTAACAAATTTTCATACATGGAGATGGTAAGTAAGCAAAAAGATGTGACAATATAAACAATTTTTCTCAAACAAAACACACGTAAACACATTAATTATACGTTAATATCAACAACAAGACAAACCTGCACAGTTGTCTCCTTCATGCAACGTGTTGCCGCACGAACGAGTGACGGCAGCCCACCTCTGTAGACTGATCTGAGCCAAATCTGCGGCGGTAAAAGCATTGCAAATTGCCAGGAGGTTCACTGAACGCGTCACTACTTGGCAGCATGCCTGGCTTGGTTCGAACGGCCAGTGCGCACCTTTTCTAATATTGAACTTACAGTGTTCCATCACCTCATCTTTTTCAATGGCAGCTTGAGACTTGCTTGCCCATGTATGGTTTGGGAAAAAAGAGACCGTCACAAAAACTATGAGGTAGAACATGGCAACCGCTCTAGCACTAGCCATATCAATCAACTTTGGAAGATGCAGACCAATACTTACGCAGGCAGGTGACTAGGTATATGTATGTTTATGATCGATGTGTGATTGTGTATCACCTAGGCTCTCTATTTATATAGGCAGTGTGCTGTGAGAAATGCTCACTTATCTTCATGCTTAAGTTATGCATGGGTGATATCTTGCTAGAATTTATTGGTTGCATTTGATTCATTTAGTACTTCATCCGTCCGAGTTTATTAGGCCCAAAAGCCAAAACAAGGAGACCAAGTCATACACTCTTCTAGACACAATTAACAGCATGTGCAGTAATTTAAGTGACTACCCCCAGTTGTTCACTGTGTGATTCCAATGAAGCGCATGCAACCACTTAAATGGTTGCACTTAATTAGGCCCGGCGACTATGCATCCAAAAACATGCAAGTGCACGCGTGTAGCCACTTAAATCACTGCAGCCAATGCCTCTAAATTACCGCACATGCAGTTAATTGTGCCTAGAAGAGTGTATGACTTGGTCTCCATGTTTAATAGGTCTGGTACATAGCATAGCATACTTTATAGAACCTATGACTGAGGCATAGGGAATGATTTTCATTGTCTTTTCTATTTTCTGCCGTGGTTGGGATTTAAGTATTACTCAATTTCACACCTTTGCAACACAGGCAAGAACTCTTTCTTTGACTGTTCCATTTTGAACTACTTCAAAATCTTGACAAGGTATGTACTTATTGAAAAAATTTATCAAGCGTCTTGATCTATCTCAATAGATTTTGATGCTCAATATGTAAGTAGCTTCACCGAGGTCTTTCATTGAAAAACTTTTATTCAAGTATCCCTTTATGCTATCCAGAAATTCTATATCATTTCCAATCAACAATATGTCATCTATATATAATTTTAGAAATGCTACAGAGCTCCCACTCACTTTCTTGTAAATATAGGCTTCTCAAAAAGTCTGTATAAAATCATATGCTTTGATCAACTCATCAAAGCGTATATTCCAACTCCGAGAGGCTTGCACCAGTCCATAAATGGATCGCTGGAGCTTGCACACTTTGTTAGCACCTTTAGAATTGACAAAACCTTCTGGTTGCATCATATACAACTCTTCTAAAAAACCCGTTAAGGAATGCAGTTTTGACATCCATTTGCCAAATTTCATAAAAAATGGCAATTGCTAACATGATTCAGACAGACTCAAGCATCGATACGAGTGAGAAAATTTCATCGTATTCAACACCTTGAACTTGTCGAAAACCTTTCGCAACAAGTCGAGCTTAGTAGATAGTAACACTACTATCAGTGTCCATCTTCCTCTTGAAAATCCATTTATTTAACATGGCTTGCTGATCATCGAGCAAGTCAATCAAAGTCCATACTTTGTTCTCATACATGGATCATATCTCAGATTTTATGGCCTCAAGCCATTTCACGGAATCTGGGCTCATCATCGCTTCCTCATAGTTTGTAGGTTCATCATGGTCTAGTAACATGACTTCCAGAATATGATTACCATACCACTCTGGTGCAGATCTTACTTTGGAAGACCTACGAGGTTTGGTAGCAACTTGATCTGAAGTTTCATGATCATCATTAACTTCCTCACTAACTGGTGTAGGAATCACTGAAACTGATTTCTGTGATGAACTACTTTCCAATAAGGGAGAAGGTACAATTACCTCATCAAGTTCTACTTTCCTCCCACTCACTTCTTTCGAGAGAAACTCCTTCTCAAGAAAGGATCCATTCTTAGCAACGAATGTTTTGCCTTCGGATCTGTGATAGAAAGAGTACCCAATAGTTTCCTTTGGGTATTCTATGAAGACGCACTTCTCCGATTTGGGTTTGAGCTTATCAGGTTGAAAACCTTTTCATATAAGCATCGCAACTCCAAACTTTAAGAAACGACAGCTTAGGTTTACTGCTAAACCATAGTTCATACAATGTCGTCTCAACGGATTTTAGATGGTGCCCTATTAAACGTGAATGCAGCTGTCTCTAATGCATAACCCCAAACCGATAATGGTAAACTGATAAGAGACATCATAGATCGCACCATATCTAGTAAAGTACGATTACGACATTCAGACACACCATTACATTGTGGTGTTCCAGGTGGCGTGAGCTGTGAAACTATTCCACATTGTTTTAATTGAAGACCAAACTTGTAACTCAAATATTCGTCTCCGTGTTAGATCGCAGAAACTTTATTTTCTTGTTACGATGATTTTACCACTTCACTCTGAAATTCTTTGAACCTTTCAACTATTTCAGACTTATGTTTCATCAAGTAGATATACGCATATCTGCTCAAATCATCTGTGAAGGTTTGAAAATAACGATACTTGCCACGAGCCTTCATACTCATTGGTCTGCATACATCAGTATGTATTATTTCCAACAAGTCAGTAGCTCGTTCCATTGTTCCGAATAACGGAGTTTTAGTCATCTTTCCCAAAAGGCACGGTTCGCAAGCATCAAATGATTCATAACCAAGTGATTCCGAAAATCCATCTTTATGGAGTTTCTTCATGCGCTTTACACCGATATGACCCAAACGGCAGTGCCACAAATAAGTTGCACTATCATTATTAACTTTTCATCTTTTGGCATCAATATTATGAATATGTGTATCACTACGATCGAGATCCAACAAACTATGTTCATTGGGTGTATGACCATCGAAGGTCTTATTCATGTAAACAGAATAACAATTTATTCTCTAACTTTAAATGAATAACCGTATCGCAATAAACATGATCAAATCATATTCATGCTCAACACAAATGCCAAATAACATTTATTTAGGTTTAACACTAATCCCGAAAGTATAGGGAGTGTGCGATGATGATCATATCAATCTTGGAACTACTTCCAACACTCATCGTCACTTCACCCTCAACTAGTATCTGTTTATTCTGTAACTCCTGTTTCGAGTTACTAATCTTAGCAACCGAACGAGTATCAAATACTCAGGGGCTACTATAAACACTAGTAAGGCACACATCAATAAACTGTATATCAAATATACCTTTGTTCACTTTGCCATCCTTCTTATCCACCAGATATTCAGGGCATTTCCGCTTCCAGTGACCATTTCTTTTGCAGTGTAAGCACTCAGTTTCAGGCTTTGGTCCAGCTTTGGTCTTCTTCACAGGAGTGACACCTTGTTTGCCATTCTACTTGAAGTTTCCCTTTCTTTCCCTTTGCCCTTCTCTTGAAACTAGTGGTCTTGTCAATCATCAACACTTGATGCTCTTTCTTGATTTGTACCTTCGTCGATTTCAACCTCATGAAGAGCTCGGGAATCGTTTTCGTCATCCCTTGCATACTATAGTTTAACACGAAGTTCTAGTAACTTAGTGATGGTGACTAGAGAATTCTGTCAATCACTATCTTATCTGGAAGATTAACTCCCACTTGATTCAAGCGATTGAAGTACCCAGACAATCTGAGCACATGCTCACTAGTTGAGCGATTATCCTCCATCTTTTAGCTATAGAACTTGTTGGAGACTTCATATCTCTCAACTCGGGTATTTGCTTGAAATATTAACTTCAATACCTGGAACATCTTATATGGTCCATGACGTTCAAAACGTCTTTGAAGTCCCGATTCTAAGCCGTTAAGCATGGTGCACTAAACTATCAAGTAGTTATCATATTGAGCTAGCCAGACGTTCATAACGTCTGCATCTGCTCCTGCAATAGGTCTGTCACCTAGCGGTTCATTAAGGACATAATTCTTCTGTGCAGCAATGAGGATAAACCTCAGATCACGGATCCAATCCGCATCATTGCTACTTACATCTTTCAACACAGTTTTCTCTAGGAACATATCAAAATAAACATATGAAAGCAACATCGCGAGCTATTGATCTACAACATAATTTGCAAAATACTACCAGGGCTAAGTTCATGATAAATTAAAGTTCAATTAATCATACTACTTAAGAACTCCCACTTAGAAAGACATCCATCTAATCCTCTAAGTGATTACGTGATCCATATCAACTACACCATGTCCGATCATCACGTGAGATGGAGTAGTTTCAACGGTGAACATCAATATGTTGATCATATCTACTATATGATTCACGCTCGACCTTTCGGTCTCCGTGTTCCGAGGCCATATCTGTTATATGCTAGGCTCGTCAAGTTTAACCTGAGTATTCCGCGTGTGCAACTGTTTTGCACCTGTTGTATTTGAACGTAGAGCCTATCACACCCGATCATCACGTGGTGTCTCAGCACGAAGAACTTTCGCAACAGTGCATACTCAGGGAGAACACTTCTTGATAATTTTTAGTGAAAGATCATCTTAAAATGCTACCATCAATCAAAGCAAGATAAGATGCATAAAGGATAAACATCACATGCAATCAATATAAGTGATATGATATGGCCATCATCATCTTGTGCTTGTGATCTCCATCTCCGAAGCACCGTCGTGATCACCATCATCACCGGCGCGACACCTTGATCTCCATCATAGCATCGTTGTTGTCGGTGTCAAAACCGGCGGATCTCGGGTAGGGGGTCCCGAACTGTGCGTCTTGGTGGATGGTAATAGGAGACAAGGGACACGATGTTTTTACCCAGGTTCGGGCCCTCTCGATGGAGGTAAAACCCTAGTCCTGCTTGATTGATATTGACGATATGGGTAGTACAAGAGTGGATCTACCACGAGATCAAGGAGGCTAAACCCTAGAAGCTAGCCTATGGTATGATTGTTGTAATGGTTGTGTGTCCTACGGACTAAAACCCTCCAGTTTATATAGACACCGGAGAGGGCTAGGGTTACACAGAGTCGGTTACAATGGTAGGAGATCTACATATCCGTATTGCCAAGCTTGCCTTCCACGCCAAGGAAAGTCCCATCCGGACACGGGACGAAGTCTTCAATCTTGTATCTTCATAGTCTTGGAGTCCGGCTGTCCGGACACCCCCTAGTCCAGGACTCCCTCAGTAGCCCCCGAACCAGGCTTCAATGACGATAAGTCCAGCGCGTATATAGTCTTTGGTGTTGCAAGGTGGGTTCTCCTCCAGATTTCGTGTGCTTGCCGAATAGTGTCCGGCTCCCTTACAAATGTTGCACTCCTTGGCTTCCACGCCCAATAATGGCCGTCTTCCACGCGTCGCACGAATGCGAAAGGATAGGGTATCTTTTATGTTTTACCCCCCAGCTGCGCAAATAACCTGCCTATAAGAGAGGCAAGGATCCAGATCCAAACCATACCATCTTCCTCCCGCGAGTACTCATCGGAGAGCCTCTGACCAAAAGTCCATTCCATCATGGACCGTCGACGCGGCTCCTCCTCTCGCGCTCCCAGCCCTCTGCCAGGAGATTGGAGGAAATGTTCTGTCCCGCACAATGAGCTGGTGACGCTCCAAGCGGAGGGATATCTTCCTCCGGCCTTTATGGTCCCGGTTCGAGCCGGGCTGGCTACTTACAAAGGTGGGAAGCAAGCGGAGGCCATCCCAAGTCCCAATAAAGGGGAGCGGGTATGTTTCGTCCCCTATCTGATAAGGGGGCTCGGATTTCCTGTACATCCGTTCCTCCGCGGGCTTCTGGAGTTCTACGGGCTCCAGCTCCATCACCTCACGCCCGCCTCGATTCTGCATATCGCGGGCTTCGTAGCTCTTTGCGAGCTATTCCTGGGCATTGAGCCCCATTTCGCACTGTGGAAGAGGTTATTCTGCCTCGTACCCCGTTCTCACAAGGGGTCCATATATCAAGTAGGCGGTGCCTAAATATGGCGCATCGCCGGGACCGGATATCCATCCGGGACCCCTAAGAAGTCGTCCGAAGACTGGCCATCAGAATGGTTTTATGTAGAACACGCTCCGCTGCCGGACCCTGTTCGGATCGGCCTCCCAGAGTTCAGCAATGCTCCTCTGAAGAAACGCCTGAGTTGGCGTCCGCGGAGCCCCCAGCTGGAGGAGGACAAGAGCGTCCATTATTTGATGGGCCGGATAAGGTTACTAGCCCATTCCGGACTGACCATGATTGGAGTCATGGCCACATGCATCATGCGGGGGGTGCAGCCGCTACAATATAGGGGCCACCCCATGTGGGATTTCAACGGAGAGAATGATGCCACTCGCCATGGCCGCCAAGGGCCGGGATCGGCCGAAGATCTGGTGAAGATTCTGTCCAGCCTGTACAAGGGGGAGAAGGAGGACTTTCTCCAGACGAGCCCATTGAATGGGTTATCCATGAACAACCCTTGAAGCTGGGTAAGCGGATGTTCATTTATCCGACCCGCGCTTTCAAAGTTAAGTATCTTACTTTATGGTTTTGACGCAGGATCTGCGCCGGACTGTGGAGAGCATACATAACCCGGCTCCACAGCCCGAGGATCCAGAAAGATCCCTTGATCCATCCTCCGAAGAGGATCCGGACATAAAGGTGGAGCTAATTGACGGGGTGTTTCACCAGCTCAGCATGGATAATGCTCTAGTCGCCATTACGGCTGACTACCCCGGCCTATCTCCGTCTCCCCAGGTGATTGTGACCGAAGTCCTGACACCATTATTCTCGTCCTTGCGCATTTCTGACCACCGTATACAATGGTGTCTTGCAGGAGGTACCTTCAAGGCAGGAAGGCGAACCCGCGGCGGCTGGCCAACAAGGGTCAGTCCGGCCCAGCAGGCAAAAGAGGAGTGCGGCGCGGATCGAAACGTCACCGCAACGGTATAGCTCGCAGTTGTATTTTAGGATGAAGTTCCTAGGAAGTGTATGAATGCTCATGACCTTTGCAGGAGAAAGAGTGCCCGCCGGACTGTGGGCGTAGAGGTTGCCAACCAAGCCTCTGCCAGCCAGGCTCCAACACCTAGTCTGGAGGGGGAGGCGAGCGCAAGGCGCGAGCCGGATACTCCTCCAACGGAGGATGTCGACAGACTGTCCGCCACCAGGTCTGAGGCGGAGAGCACCATGAACCATAGGCACCGCCGGACAGCTTTTCGTGACGCATGCTTCTCCCCTGAGGCGTTGAACGCCTTTAACGCGGGGGACGCGCACCTCCGTGCTGCTCAAGATGGTTTGACCAGAGCCGCGGAGCAGTACGTAAAGGGCATACGGGTAA
Organism: Triticum timopheevii; assembly: GCA_963921465.1. NCBI lineage: Eukaryota > Viridiplantae > Streptophyta > Magnoliopsida > Poales > Poaceae > Triticum > Triticum timopheevii. The sequence continues at coordinate 444,959,538 of OY997262.1, forward strand.
GAGATTTTAATGGTTGTATATGCCAGTAGCCCCCGAGACTTAAAGTAGTTAGAGTAACTAATTTACGGATCATTTGATATGCAGGATCTTACAGAGAAGAATACCGAATTGTCCCAGGAGCTACAAGAGTGCAAGGCCCAACTTGAGGCCGCACTCGCTGCCGCAGGAGGAAACACAGAGACCCCTCCTGGTAACACATTATTTCAAAAAGATAAGCGGTGTGCGGCGTGCGTGTAAGTCTGACAATGATATTGCAGAAGTTGCCGGACTGGATCCGGACAAGCAACAACTACTGCGCCAGCTGAAGGCCGGCGAGAGGGTGCTGACGAAGGTGCAGCAGGAAAGGAACAAGCTCTAGGATGCCCACGCCCAGCTTGGACAGGAGCTGAAAGGTGTTCGGGCCGAGCTGTCTGGCTCCGTGAAGGAGAATCAGCGGCTTCGTCGCGGCATCTATAGTAAGTGCTTGAGCGAACTCCTTTGAAAAGAAGAGTTCGGCGAGGGAGTCAATTGACAGAAATATGTCTGTAGGTGTGCTCACAGGTGGCCCTGCGGAGGAGATGCCCGTATCAACGGGTGATCAACTTCCCGAGCTGGTGCAACTGCTCGAACGAGTTCGGCAGGCGATGAGCGGCGTCGTCCAGGCTTTATGGCCGTCCCTCTCCCTACCCGAGGGCCTTGGAGAGCTTGCGGAGAAGCTTCAGGGAGCGCGGCGGCGCTTCCATTTATGGAAGATATCGGCCTGCCGTCAAGGTGCTAGGGAGGCCTGGGCCATGGTGAAGACGCGGTACAAGAAGGTGGATCCCAACCACATGGCCGAGGTCGGACCTGTGGGGCCCGATGGGAAGGAGATCCCTGTGAGCTTAGTGTACGGCCAGGTAGAGTTGGCCGCTAAATACTCCCAACGGGACTGTAAATTAGACAACCTGTTAGACGGGATTGAGGAGGAATACAGTCAGTCGATTTGACAATGTATTGTAAAATGACATGTAAAATGCCTTCTAGCCGGATTGTAGATCGTTTGTCTTTGCCGACCTTTTCGCTTCAACCTCGGGACCCTAGAGTCCGGAGTGTGTCCGAATACCTTCTCGGTTAAGAAACAACCGGGGCATGCATGGAGACCAGGCGTAGGGGTCATTAGTGCTTTATCAGACAAGTGCCCAACTAGTTATGTTATATTACATGGTTAGTAAGAAACATCTTCCAGGGAGAATAGTTCCGTTAAGGGTTCCTTTCCGTGGTAGGCATGCCCTAAAGTGCATGTCCGGACTGCGAAAAGAGCAGGAAAACATCTGGGGGCAGATAAATAAATAGGTAAAAAATCATCTTTCAAGTCACCGACCGAATATTCCCTTAAGAACGCTAGCTTTCGGCTTCACCCAGTCTGAGGTACACATCCGACTGACCCGGCAGTAACAATCGCAGAGGTGCCCCCTTTACTTCCTAGCCGAACAATCGGGAACGTAGGGGTAAGCACAGGAGCCAGGCAACCCAGCTTGGCCAAAACTTATGTCATATCGATGCATATAATGGTGAATAAAAGGTACATGTGGAAGTTTGACACATGTGCTGGGCATGAAGCCCTTATAAGTAAGCTTCTATTAAAGAAGCCATCAGGTATAACGAGTGCGGATAGCACATCAAGTGTGTGCGAACAATGCGCAAGTAGGCCTTTAAGGGCTTTTATGAAAAGGGGTGAGAGGAAAAAAGAGAAACAAAAGACAGCTGAAGTGTAAAAATTTGGATGGGGGAAGGAGACGAACTCTTAGTCCGGCGCTAGGCGTAGAATCTTCGGAGGCGGGCTGCGTTCCATGGGTTCGGCTCGAGTCGGTTGTATGACGCATTTCGCAGACGGTACGCTCCGCCGGTCAGGACTTGATCGATAATGAAGGGTCCCTCCCATTTGGGCTTGAGCTTATCCTTCTTCTTGTCCGACAGGCGTAGAACTAGTTCGCCAACATTGTAAGTCTTAGCACGTACTTCTCTGCTTTGATATCTTCGAGCCTGCTACTGATGGAATGCGGAACGAGCCTTGGCGACGTCGCGTTCTTCCTCCAGTGCGTCCAAGCTGTCCCGCCGATCCAGCTCGGCTTCTCTTTCCTCGTACATGCGCACTAGAGGTGAGTCATGCATGATGTCACAGGGCAAAACTGCCTCTGCGCCGTATACCATAAAAATAGGTGTGAATCCGGTAGTACGGTTGGGCATTGTCCGCAGCCCCCAGAGTACGGAGTCGAGCTCCTCGACCCAGTGCGTGTCAGATTTCGTAAGGGACCGCACTAGTCTGGGTTTAATGCGGCTCATTATTAGACCATTTGCTCGTTCCACTTGACCGTTGGTTTGAGGGTGATAGACTGAAGCATAATCGAGCTTGATGCCCATATTCTTGCACCATGACTTAACCTCGTCGGCTGTGAAGTTCGTGCCGTTTTCGGTGATGATGCTGTGGGGGACTCCATAACGGTGTACTACCCCGGATATAAAGTCTATCACTGGTCCAGACTCTGCCGTTTTAACCGGCTTGGCCTTTATCCATTTGGTGAATTTATCTACCATGACCAATAGGTACCTTTGCTTGTGGGTTCCCCCTTTAAGGGGTCCAACCATGTCAAGCCCCCAGACCGCGAACGGCCAGGTAATGGGTATAGTTTTGAGGGCGGTAGGCGGCATATGGCTCTGGTTAGCAAAGAGCTGACAACCAACGCATCTCTGGACTAAGTCCTGGGCATCTGCCCGGGCCGTCGGCCAATAAAATCCTGTATGGAATGCCTTTCCTACAAGGGCCCGGGCTGCTGCGTGGTGTCCGCCTAGTCCGGCATGAATTTCAGCCAGGAGGTTTCACCCTTCCTCTTCGGAGATACACCTCTGAAGGACTCCGGTTGTACTTTTCTTATAAAGTTCTCCCTCATGGACCTTGTAGGCTTCCGATCGCTGGACTATGTAGCGAGCCTCGTTTTGGTCTTCGGGAAGTTCCTGCATAAGTAAGTAGGCTAGGAAAGGTTCTGTCCACGCGGCGATTACTGCCATTATGACGTGGGCTGAAGGTGTTATGTCATCTGCTGAATCACCGATTGGTGCGGTTTTTTCCGGTTTGTCACTACCGGGCTCCTCTTTCCATAGTACGGATGGCTTGAAGAGCCGTTCCAGGAAGATATTTGGAGGGACAGCATCACGTTTCGCACCGATGCGTGCCAGTACGTCGGCCGCTTGGTTATTATCTCGGGCTATGTGACGGAATTCTAATCCTTCAAACCGAGCTGACATTTTTAGAACGGCGTTGCGATATGCTGCCATTTTCGGATCCTTGGCGTCAAAGTCTCCATTTATTTGGGATATTGCAAGGTTTGAGTCCCCGCGCACCTCTAGGCGTTGAATACCCATGGAGACTGCCATCCGGAGACCATGTAATACGGCCTCGTATTCGGCTGCGTTGTTGGAGTCCGTGTACATTATTTGAAGTACGTACTGGACTGTGTCCCCGGTTGGGGACGTCAATACGACGCCAGCCCCCAGTCCGGCCAACATTTTAGAGCCATTGAAGTGCATAACCCAATTGGAGTATGCGCCGTACTCTTTAGGGAGTTCGGCTTCGGTCCATTCAGCGATGAAGTCAGCTAAAACTTGTGACTGTATAGCTCGCCGAGGTTTGTAAGTTATATCGAATGGTAAGAGCTCAATGGCCCATTTTGCAATCCTGCCCGTTGCGTCGCGGTTATTTATGATGTCATTGAGTGGTACTTCAGAGGCCACTGTTATCGAACACTCTTGAAAGTAGTGTCGGATCTTCCGGGACGCCATGAACACCGCATATGCTATCTTCTGATAGTGCGGGTAACGGGATTTGCAGGGGGTTAACACAGTGGATACATAATACACTGGTTTTTGAAGAGGGAATTTATGCCCTTCTGTCGCTCGTTCGACGACGAGGACCGCGCTTACAACTTGATGCATTGCTGCGATCTATAACAACATTGGTTCGCCCAGAGTGGGCGCAGCCAGGACCGGATTTGTTGCCAATATGGCCTTTATTTCTTCAAGTCCGGCAGTGGCAGCATCCATCCACTCAAAGTGTTCGGTGCGCCTGAGGAGGCGATAGAGGGGCAACGCCTTTTCTCCTAGACGGGAGATAAAGCGGCTTAAGGCTGCCACACATCCTGTTAATTTTTGTATTTGTTTGAGGTCTTTTGGAATATCCAACTGTGACAGAGCTCGGATTTTAGCCGGATTTGCTTCAATTCCTCTACCAGATACAATGAAGCCCAGCAGCTTTCCGGTTGGTACGCCGAAAACGCATTTTTCCGGATTCAGCTTGATGTCATATGCTCTGAGGTTGTCGAATGTGAGCCTCAAATCGTCTACTAGAGTTTCGACGTGTTTTGTTTTGACGACTACGTCGTCTACGTATGCCTCGACTGTTTTGCCGATCTGGGTGGCCAGACATGTTTGAATCATGCGCTGATATGTTGCGCCGGCGTTTTTAAGTCCGAAGGGCATTGTGTTGAAGCAGAATGGTCCGTATGGAGTGATGAATGCCGTTGCGGCTTGGTCTGCTTCCGCCATCTTGATTTGATGATAGCCAGAGTATGCGTCCAGGAAGCACAACGAATCGTGCCCTGCGGTAGCATCGATAATTTGGTCGATGCGGGGGAGAGGGAAGGGATCCTTTGGGCAAGCCTTATTGAGGTCTTTAAAATCGACGCAGAGGCGCCAGGATTTATCCTTCTTTGGTACCATCACCAGATTTGCTAGCCAGTCCGGATGTTTGATATCTCTAATGAATCCGGCCTCCAATAGTTTGGCTAGCTCTTCTCCCATTGCCTGTCTTTTGGGTTCGGAAAATCGTCGAAGAGCCTGTTTGACTGGCTTAAATCCTTTTAGGATGTTTAGGCTGTGTTCTGCCAACCTGCGTGGGATTCCGGGCATGTCCGAAGGATGCCAGGCGAAGATGTCCCAATTTTCCCGAAGGAATTCACGCAGTGCGGCGTCTACTTCGAGGTTCAATTGTGCCCCAATGGAGGCCGTCTTTGTTGGGTCCGTTGGATGGACCTGGAATTTTATTATTTCATCTGCTGGTTTGAAGGAGGTGGACTTGGATCTTTCATCGAGTATCACATCGTCCCTGTTCACCGTAGAGCGCAGCGCGGTGAGTTCTTCTGCCGCTAAGGCTTCGGATAGTGCCTCGAGGGCTAGTGCGGCTGTCTTGTTTTCGGCGCGGAGTGCTATGTCCGGATCACTAACGAGAGTGATTATTCCGCTGGGCCCAGGCATTTTGAGCTTCATGTACCCGTAATGAGGTATTGCTTGAAAGATTGTGAATGCCTCTCGTCCTAATATGGCGTGATATCCGCTGCTGAACGGGGCCACCTGGAACGTGACTTCTTCGGATCTATAATTGTCCGGAGAGCCGAACACCACATCGAGTGTGATTTTTCCGGTGCAGCGCGCTTCCCGGCTAGGGATTATTCCTCTAAAAGTTGTGCTGGTTCGCTCAATACGGCTCCAATCGATTTCCATTTTTCGCAGAGTTTCCTCGTAAATGAGGTTTAGTCCGCTGCCGCCATCCATGAGGACTTTTGTCAGTCGAAAGCCGTCCACTATGGGACTAAGTACCAGTGCAGCTGGCGCTCTGGCTGTTCGGAATTTAGGCTCGTCGCTGGCGTTGAAGGTAATAGCTGTGTCGCTCCATGGGTTTGCTGTTGCTACTTGGTAGACTTCGGCGAGTCCGCGGATTGTTTGCTTTCCCATATTGTTTGATGCGAAGGTCTCGAAGACTGTTGATACCGTACTGGTATTGTTGGAGTGGTTTCCCGGAGCTAGAAGTTCCTCGCCACTTTTGGCCACCTGCCGTAATATCCAACATGCTCGAAGGCTATGTGTTGGGACGGCTCCCTCTGTACTATGAAGCTTACAGGGTCCATTGAGCCATCCCTCCAGTACGGTTCCGTTTCCCTTATTGGGTTTTTGTTTTTTCGTTTTTGCATCTGGGGCCTGAGTGTAAGGCGCCCTTTTGCTGCGGACTGGGTTTGGGGCCGGATTATCCCAAAATTGATTTTCGGTTTTCCGGAAACTCTCCATCGCACAGTACTTACGTACTATGGATGCCAGATCGGTGAAGCGCGTAATTCTACGACGATCAATGGCGTTTAGTATTCCCTTGTCCGTGCAGTTATTGCAGAAGATTGAGATTGCGTTTTCCTCTCGGCAGTCCTTTATCCTGTTCATAACCAGGAGGAATCTAGCCCAGTGGTGATGTACTATTTCAGCGGGCTCTTGCCGTATTAGAGATAGATCGCATATGTCTGGGCGGGTGGGTGGACTAAAATCCGGATCCCTGCCCATCTTGGGGCTCAAAGGCCGAGGGGTTTCCGAATTCGGAAGCTTGGTTTGCTGGACACAATCCAGCGAGTCCGGAGCGATGCATGATTTTAAGTTCAATGCTCGATCGAAGTCCGTTTCTCCGCGGGAATCCGGCATGGAGTGTTCGGGAATCCGGACATGAATAGTTTTCAATACAGGCAAGGAGTTGCCGTATTGCTCCTCTACCACTGCGACGTGGTGGGTGGCCTGGGGAGAGTTAATCTCTCTCAGATCGGTTTTAAGCCCAATCTGGTTGTAGTCCGTAGCGACTCCCAGGGCGGCGATGCGATCCAAGAGCTCGTTAACAGACGAGAGCTCTATTGGATCCAACTGTTCGACAGCTTTAGCGCTGACGCGAAGATTGCTTTTGACGACTCGAGAAGTCATTGTCGAAGCGGCGGCTGGACAGGCGGTCATAAGAAAACCACCAAGCTGGATAGTTTGGCCGGCGGCCAAGGCCCCTTCGGCGAGAACACCATCTTTGAAGACGGGTGGAGGCATCCGCCCTATCGGTGACGACACAGAGGAACTCTCAATGAAAGCACCAATGTCGGTGTCAAAACCGGCGGATCTCGGGTAGGGGGTCCCGAACTGTGCGTCTAGGCGGATGGTAACAGGAGACGAGGGACACGATGTTTTACCCAGGTTCGGGCCCTCTCGATGGAGGTAAAACCCTACGTCCTGCTTGATTAATATTGATGATATGGGTAGTACAAGAGTGGATCTACCACGAGATCAAGGAGGCTAAACCCTAGAAGCTAGCCTATGGTATGATTGTTGTAATGTATGTTATGTCCTACGGACTAAAGCCCTCCGGTTTATATAGACACCGGAGGAGGCTAGGGTTACACAGAGTCGGTTACAATGGTAGGAGATCTACATATCCGTATCGCCAAGCTTGCCTTCCACGCCAAGGAAAGTCCCTCCGGACACGGGACGGAGTCTTCAATCTTGTATCTTCGTAGTCTTGGAGTCTGGCTGACGATGATAGTCCGGCTGTCCGGACACCCCCTAGTCCAGGACTCCCTCACCCGGTCCTTGCGAAGGTTAAAACAGCACTAACTTGACGAACTATCGTTGTGGTTTTGATGCGTAGGTAAGAACGGTTCTTGCTAAGCCCGTAACAGCCACGTAAAACTTGCAACAACAAAGTAGAGGACGTCTAACTTGTTTTTGCAGGGCATGTTGTGATGTGATATGGTCAAGACGTGATGCTATATTTTTATTGTATGAGATGATCATGTTTTGTAACCGAAGTTATCGGCAACTAGCAGGAGCCATATGGTTGCCGCTTTATTGTATGAAATGCAAACGCCCTGTAATTGCTTTACTTTATCACTAAGCGGTAGCGATAGTCGTAGAAGCAATAGACGGCGTAAACGACAACGATGCTATGATGGAGATCAAGGTGTCGCGCCGGTGACGATGGTGATCATGACGATGCTTTGAAGATGGAGATCACAAGCACAAGATGATGATGGCCATATCATATCACTTATATTGATTGCATGTGATGTTTATCTTTTATGCATCTTATCTTGCTTTGATTGACGGTAGCATTTTAAGATGATCTCTCACTAATTATCAAGAAGTGTTCTCCCTGAGTATGCACCGTTGCCAAAGTTCGTCGTGCCCAGACACCACGTGATGATCGGGTGTGATAAGCTCTACGTCCATCTACAATGGGTGCAAGCCAGTTTTGCACACGCGGAATACTCAGGTTAAACTTGACGAGCCTAGCATATGCAGATATGGCCTCGGAACACGGAGACCGAAAGGTCGAGCGTGAATCATATAGTAGATATGATCAACATAGTGATGTTCACCATTGAAAACTACTCCATCTCACGTGATGATCGGTTATGGTTTAGTTGATTTGGATCACATGATCACTTAGATGACTAGAGAGATGTCTGTCTAAGTGGGAGTTCTTAAGTAATATGATTAATTGAACTTAAATTTATCATGAACTTAGTCCTGGTAGTATTTTTCCAAATTATGTTGTAGATCAATAGCTTGCGTTGTTGCTTTCATATGTTTATTTTGATATGTTCCTAGAGAAAATTGTGTTGAAAAATGTTAGTAGCAATGATGCGGATTCGATCCGTGATCTGAGGTTTATCCTCATTGCTGCACAGAAGAATTATGTCCTTAATGCACCGCTAGGTGACAGACCTATTGCAGGAGCAGATGCAGAAGTTAAGAACGCCTGGCTAGCTCAAAACGATGACTACTTGATAGTTTAGTGCACCATGCTTAACGGCTCAGAATCGGGACTTCAAAGACGTTTTGAACGTCATGGACCATATGAGATGTTCCAGGAGTTGAAGTTAATATTTCCAGCAAATACCCGAGTTGAGAGATATGAAGTCTCCAACAAGTTCTATAGCTAAAAGATGGAGGAGAATCACTCAACTAGTGAGCATGTGCTCAGATTGTCTGGGTACTTCAATCGCTTGAATCAAGTGGGAGTTAATCTTCCAAATAAGATAGTGATTGACAGAATTCTCTAGTCACCATCACTAAGTTACTAGAACTTCGTGATGAACTATAGTATGCAAGGGATGACAAAAATGATTCCCGAGCTCTTCGTGATGTTGAAATAGACGAAGGTAGAAATCAAAAAGGAGCATCAAGTGTTGATGATTGACAAAGACCACTAGTTTCAAGAGAAGGGCAAAGGGAAAGAAAGGGAACTTCAAGTGGAAAGACAAGCAAGTTGTCACTCTCGTGAAGAAGACCAAAGCTGGACCAAAGCCTGAAACTGAGTGCTTACACTGCAAAGGAAATGGTCACTGGAAGCGGAAATTCCCTGAATATTTGGTGGATAAGAAGGATGGCAAAGTGAACAAGGGTATATTTGATATACATGTTATTGGTGTGTGCCTTACTAGTGTTTATAGTAGCCCCTGAGTATTTGGTACTTGTTTGGTTGCTAAGATTAGTAACTCGAAACAGGAGTTACAGAATAAACAGAGACTAGTTGAAGGGGAAGTGACGATGAGTGTTGGAAGTAGTTCCAAGATTGATATGATCATCATCACACACTCCCTATATTTTTGAGATTAGTGTTAAACCTAAATAAATGTTATTTGGTGTTTGCGTTGAGCATAAATATGATAAGATCATGTTTATTGCGATACGGTTATTCATTTGAAGTTAAAGAATAATTGTTATTCTGTTTACATGAATAAGACCTTCGATGGTTATACACCCAATAAAAATAGTTTGTTGGATCTCGATCGTAGTGATACACATATTCATAATATTGATGCCAAAAGATGCAAAGTTAAATAATGATAGTGCAACTTATTTGTGGCACTGCCATTTGGGTCATATCGGTGTAAAGAGCATGAAGAAACTCCATAAAGATGGATTTTCGAAATCACTTGGTTATGAATCATTTGATGCTTGCGAGTCGTGCCTTTTGGGCAAGATGACTAAAACTCCGTTCTCCGGAACAATGGAACAAGCTACTGACTTACTGAAAATAATACATACCGATGTATGCGATCCAATGAGTGTTGATGCTCGTGGCAAGTATCGTTATTTTCTGACCTTCACAAGATGATTTGAGCAGATATGGGTATATCTACTTGATGAAACATAAGTCTGAAATAGTTGAAAGGTTCAAATAATTTCAGAGTGAAGTGGAAAAATCATCGTAACAAGAAAATAAGGTTTCTACGATCTGATCGCGGAGACGAATATTTGAGTTACGTGTTTGGTATTCAATTAAAAACAATGTGAAATAGTTTCACAGCTCACGCCACCTGGAACACCACAACGTTATGGTGTGTCCGAACGTCGTAACCGCACTTTACTAGATATGGTGCGATCTATGATATCTCTTATCAGTTTACCACTATCGTTTTGGGGTTATGCATTAGAGACAGCTGCATTCACGTTTAATAGGGCACCATCTAAATCCGTTGAGACGACACCGTATGAACTATGGTTTAGCAGTAAACCTAAGCTGTCGTTTCTTAAAGTTTGGAGTTGCGATGCTTATATGAAAAAGGTTTTCAACCTGATAAGCTCAAACCCAAATCGGAGAAGTGCATCTTCATAGAATGCCCAAAGGAAACTGTTGGGTACACCTTCTATCACAGATCCGAAGGCAAGATATTTGTTGCTTAAAATGGATCCTTTCTAGAGAAGGAATTTCTCTCGAAAGAAGTGAGTGGGAGGAAAGTAGAGCTTGATAAGGTAATATGTACCTTCTCCCGAATTGGAAAGTAGTTCATCACAGAAATCAGTTCCAGTGATTCCTACACCAATTAGTGAAGAAGCTAATGATGATGATCATGAAACTTTAGATCAAGTTACTACAGAACCTCGTAGGTCTTCCAGAGTACAATCCGCACCAAAGTGGTACGGTAATCTTGTTCTGAAAGTCATGTTACTAGACCATGATAAACCTACGAACTATGAGGAAGCGATGATGAGCCCAGATTCCGCGAAATGGCTTGAGGCCATAAAATCTGAGATATGATCCATGTATGAGAACAAAGTATGGACTTTGATTGACTTGCTCGATGATCAGCAAGCCATGTTAAATAAAAGGATCTTTAAGAGGAAGACGGACGTTGATAGTAGTGTTACTATGTACAAAGCTAGAATTGTCGCAAAAGGTTTTTGACAATTTCAAAGGTGTTGACTACGATGAGAATTTCTCACTCGTATCTATGCTTAAGTCTGTCCGAATCATGTTAGCGATTGCCACATTTTATAAATCTGGCAAATGGATAAACAAAACTACATTCCTTAATGGATTTATTAAAGAAGTGTTGTATATGATGCAACCAGAAGGTTTTTTCAAAGGTGCTAACAAAATGTGCAAGCCCCAACGATCCATCTATGGACTGGTGCAAGCATCTCGGAGTTGGAATATACGCTTTGATGAGTTTGATCAAAGCATATGGTTTTAGACAGACTTTTGGAAATGCCTGTATTTACAAGAAAGTGAGTGGGAGCACTACTGCCTTTCTGATAAGTATATGTGAATGACATATTATTGATCGTAAATAATGTAGAATTATTCTGCAAAGCATAAAGGAGTGTTTGAAAGAAGTTCTTTAAAAGAAAGACTTCAGTAAAGCTACTTATATATTGAGCATCAAGATCTATTGAGATAGATCAAGACGCTTGATAAGATTTTCAATGAGTACATACCTTGACAAGATTTTGAAGTAGTTCAAAATGGAACAGTCAAAGAAAGAGTTCTTGCCTTTACGTAAAGGTATGAAATTGAGTAAGACTCAAATCCGACCACAGCAGAAAATAGAAAGAGAATGAAAAGTCATTCCCTATGCCTCAGTCATAGGTTCTATAAAGTATGCTATGCTGTGAACCAGACCTATTGTATACCTTGCTCTGCGTTTGATAAAGGAATATAATTTTGATCTAAGAGTAGATCACTGGACAGCGGTCAAGAATATCCTTAGTGAGGACTAAGGAGATGTTTCTCGATTATGGAGGTGATAAAAGAGCTCGTCGTAAAAAGTTACAACGATGCAAGCTTTTACACCGATCCAGATGACTCTAAAGTCTCAATCTGGATACATATTGAAAGTGGGAGCAATTAGCTAGAGTAGCTCCGTGCAGAGCATTGTAGACATAGAATATTTGCAAAAGACATACGGCTCTGAATGTGACAGACCCGTTGACTAAGCTTCTCTCACGAGAAAAACATGGTCACACCTCAGTACTCTTTGGTTGTTAATCACATAGCGATGTGAACTAGATTATTGACTCTAGTAAACCTTTTGGGTGTTGGTCACATGACGATGTGAACTATGGGTGTTAATCATACACAGATATGAATATTGGTGTTAAATCACATGGCGATGTGAACCAGATTATTGACTCTAGTGCAAGTGGGAGACTGAAGGAAATATGCCCTAGAGGCAATAATAAAGTTATTATTTATTTCCTTATTTCATGATAAATGTTTATTATTCATGCTAGAATTGTATTAACCGGAAACATGATACATGTGTGAATACATAGACAAACATAACGTCACTAGTATGCCTCTACTTGACTAGCTCATTAATCAAAGATGGTTATGTTTCCTAACCATAGACATGTGTTGTCATTTGATTAATGGGATCACATCATTAGGAGAATGATGTGATTGACATGACCCATTCCGTTAGCCTAGCACTTGATCGTTTAGTATGTTGCTATTGCTTTCTTCATGACTTATACATGTTCCTGTAACTATGAGATTATGCAACTCCCGTTTACCGGAGGAACACTTTGGGTGCTACCAAACGTCACAACGTAACTGCGTGATTATAAAGGAGTACTACAGGTGTCTCCAAAGGTACATGTTGGGTTGGCGTATTTCGAGATTAGGTTTTGTCACTCCGATTGTCGGAGAGGTATCTCTGGGCCCTCTCGGTAATGCACATCACTATAAGCCTTGCAAGAAATGTGACTAATGAGTTAGTTACGGAATGATGCATTACATAACGAGTAAAGAGACTTGCCGGTAACGAGATTGAACTAGGTATTGGATACCGACGGTCGAATCTCGGGCAAGTAACATACCGATGACAAAGGGAACAACGTATGTTGTTATGCGGTTTGACCGATAAAGATCTTCGTAGAATATGTAGGAGCCAATATGAGCATCCAGGTTCCGCTATTGGTTATTGACCGAGAATAGTTCTAGGTCATGTCTACATAGTTCTCGAACCCGTAGGGTCCGCACGCTTAAGGTTTCGATGATATTTTTATTATGAGTTTATGAGTTTTGATGTACCGAAGGAGTTCGGAGTCCCGGATGAGATCGGGGACATGACGAGGAGTCTCGAAATGGTCGAGACGTAAAGATCGATATATTGGACGATTATATTCGGAGTTCGGAAAGGTTCCGAGTGATTCGGGTATTTTTCGGAGTACCGGAGAGTTACAGGAATTCGTATTGGGCCTCAATGGGCCATACGGGAAAGGAGAGAAAGGGCCAAAAGGGTGGCCGCACCCCTCCCCTTGGACTAGTCCGAATTGGACTAGGGAGGGGGGGCGCCCCCTTCCTTCCTTCTCCTTCTCTCTTCCCTTTCCTTCTCTCCTACTCCTACTACATGGAAGGGTTCCTAGTTCTACTAGGAAAAGGGGAATCCTACTCCCGGTGGGAGTAGGACTCCCCTAGGGCGCGCCATAGAGAGGGCCGGCCCTCCCCCTCCTCCACTCCTTTATATACGGGGGCAGGGGGCACCCCATAGACACACAAGTTGATCTACGGATCGTTCCTTAGCCGTGTGCGGTGCCCCCTCCACCATATTCCACCTCGGTCATATCGTCGCGGAGTTTAGGCGAAGCCCTGCGCCGGTAGAACATCATCATCGTCACCACGCCGTCGTGCTGACGGAACTCATCCCCGAAGCTTTGCTGGATCGGAGCCCGGGGGTCGTCATCGAGCTGAATGTGTGCTGAACTCGGAGGTGTCGTACGTTCGGTACTTGGATCGGTCGGATCGTGAAGACGTACGACTACATCAACCGCGTTGTGCTAACGCTTCCGCTTATGGTCTATGAGGGTACATGGACAACACTCTCCCCTCTCGTTGCTATGTCATCACCATGATCTTGCGTGTGTGTAGGAATTTTTTTGAAATTACTACGTTCCCCAACAATTGGACTGTATCCCCGATTGGGGACGTCAATACGACGCCAGACCCCAAGCCGGCCAACATTTTGGAGCCGTCAAAATGCATAGTCCAATTGGAGTATGCGCCGTACTCTTTAGGGAGTTCGGCTTCGGTCCATTCAGCGACAAAGTCAGCCAAGACCTGTGACTTTATTGCTCGCCTAGGTTTGTAGGTTATATCAAATGGTAAGAGCTCAATGGCCCATTTTGCATTCCTGCCCGTCGCATCGCGGTTGTTTATAATGTCGTTGAGGGGTACTTCGGAGGCCACTGTTATCGAACACTCTTGAAAGTAGTGTCGGAGCTTCCGGGATGCCATGAACACCGCATACGCTATCTTTTGATAGTGCGGGTAACGGGACTTGCAGGGAGTTAAGACAGTGGATTCGTAGTACACTAGTTTTTGAAGAGGGAATTTGTGCCCTTCCGTTTCTCGTTCGACGACGAGTACCGCGCTTACCACTTGATGAGTTGCCGCGATGTATAACAACATTGGTTCGCCCAAGTTAGGCGCAACCAGGATCGGATTTGTTGCCAATATGGCTTTGATTTCTTCGAGTCCGGCAGTGGCAGCATCTGTCCACTCGAAGTGTTCGGTGCGCCTGAGGAGGCGATAGAGGGGCAATGCCTTTTCTCCCAAACGGGAGATAAAGCAGCTTAGGGCCGCCACGCATCCGGTTAGTTTTTGTATTTGTTTGAGGTCTTTTGGAATATCTAGCTGTGACAGAGCTCGGATCTTGGCTGGGTTTGCTTCAATTCCTCTACCGGATACAATGAAGCCCAGGAGCTTTCCGGCTGGTACGCCAAAAACGCATTTTTCCGGATTCATCTTGATGTCGTATGCTCGGAGGTTGTCGAATGTGAGCCTCAAATTGTCTACTAGAGTTTCGACGTGTTTGGTTTTGACGACTACGTCGTCTACGTATGCTTCTACTGTTTTGCCGAATTGGGTAGCCAGACATGTCTGAATCATGCGCTGATATGTTGCGCCGGGGTTTTTGAGTCCGAAGGGCATCGTGTTGAAGCAGAATGGTCCATATGGAGTAATGAATGCCGTTGCGGCTTGGTCCGCTTCCTCCATCTTGATTTGATGGTAGCCGGAATATGCATCAAGGAAGCACAATGAATCGTGCCCTGCAGTAGCATCGATTATTTGGTCGATGCGGGGGAGGGGGAAGGGATCCTTTGGGCAGGCCTTGTTGAGGTCTTTAAAATCGACATATAGGCGCCAGGATTTCTCCTTCTTTGGTACCATTACCAGATTTGCTAGCCAGTCTGGATGTTTGATGTCTCTGATGAATCCGGCTTCCAGTAGTTTGGCTAGCTCTTCTCCCATTGCCTGTCTTTTGGGTTCGGAAAATCGCCGAAGAGCCTGTTTGACTGGCTTGAATCCTTTTAGGATGTTTAGGCTGTGTTCTGCCAATCTGCGTGGGATTCCTGGCGTATCTGAAGGGTGCCAGGCGAAGATGTCCCAATTTTCCCGAAGGAATTCTCGCAGTGCGGCATCTACATCAGGGTTCAACTATGCCCCGATGGAGGCCGTCTTTGTTGGGTCCGTCGGGTGGACCTGGAATTTGACTATTTCGTCCGCTGGTTTGAAAGAGGTGGACTTGGATCTCTTATCGAGTATCACATCGTCCCTATTCACCGTAGAGCGCAGCGCAGTGAGTTCTTCTGCCGCTAGGGCTTCAGATAGTGCCTCCAGGGCTAATGCGGCTGTCTTGTTTTCGGCGCGGAGTGCTATGTCCGGATCACTAGCGAGAGTGATTGTTCCGCCGGGCCCAGGCATCTTAAGCTTCATGTACCCGTAATGGGGTATGGCTTGAAAAATTGTGAATGCCTCCCGTCCTAATATAGCGTGATATCCGCTGCTGAACGGGGCCACTTGGAACGTGACCTCTTCGGACCTATAATTGTCCGGCGAGCCGAACACCACATCAAGTGTGATTTTTCCTATGCAGCGCGCTTCCCGGCTAGGGATTATTCGTCTAAAGGTTGTGCTGCTTCGCTCAATGCGGCTCCGATCTATTTCCATTTTTTGAAGAGTTTCCTCATAGATGAGGTTTAGTCCGCTGCCGCCATCCATGAGTACCTTGGTAAGACGAAAGCCGTCCACTATTGGACTGATGACCAATGCGGCTGGTGCTCGGGCTGTTCGGAATTTAGGCTCGTCACTGGCGTTGAAGGTGATGGCCGTGTCGCTCCATGGATTTGTTGTTGCTACTTGGTAGACTTCGGCGAGGCTGCGGATTGTTCGTTTTCGCATATTATTTGATGCAAAAGTCTCGAAGACTGTTGATGCCGTACTGGTACTGTTGGAGTGGTTTTCCGGGGCTAGAAGCTCCTCGCCACTTTTGGCCACCCGCCGCAATATCCAACATGCTCGAAGGCTATGTGTTGGGGTGGCGCCTTCTGTACTGTGAATTTTACAGGGTCCGCTGAGCTATCCCTCCAGTACGGTTCCTTGCCCTTTATGGGGTTTTTGCTTTTTGGTTTTTGTACCTAGTGCCTGAGTGTGCTGCACCCTTTTGTTACGGACTAGGGATGTATTCGGGGCCGGATTGTCCCAAAACTTAGTTTCGGTTTTCCGGAAACTCTCCATCGCACGGTACTTTTGTACTATGGACGCCAGGTCGGAGAAGCGTGTAATTTCACGGCGACTGACGGCGTTCAAGATTCCCTTGTCCGTGCAATTATTGCAGAAAATTGAAATTGCGTTTTCCTCTCGGTAGTCCTTTATCCTGTCCATAACCAGGAGGAATCTGGCCCAGTAATGATGTACTGTTTCAGTGGGCTCTTGCCGGATTTGAGATAGATCGCATATGTCTGGGTGGGTGGGTGGAATTAAGTCCGGAATCCTACCCATCTCGAGGCTCAAGGGCCTAGAAGTTTCCGAATTTGGAAGCTTGGATCGTTGGGCGTTGTCCAACGAGTCCGATCCGACGCCTGACTTCAGGTTCAGTGCTTCATCGAAGTCCGTCCCCCGGTGGGAATCCGGCATGGAGGGTTCGGAAGCCCGGACATGACTAGTTTTCAATCTAGGAGAAGAGTCGCCACGTTGTTCCTCTACCACCGCAACATGGTGGGTAACCTGGGGAGAGTTAATCTCTCTCAGATCGGTTTTAAGCCCAATCCGATTGTAGTCTGTAGCGACTCCCAGGGCGGCGATGCAATCCAAGAGCTCGTTTACGGACGAGAGCTCTATTGGATCCAACTGCTCGGTGAATTCCGAGTTGACGCGAAGATTGCTTTTGACGACCTGGGAGGTCGTCGTCGAAGCGGTGGCCGAACAGGCGGTCATGAGAAAACCACCCAGCCGGATAGTTTGGCCCGCGGCCAAGGCTCCTTTGGCGAAGATACCGTCTTTGAAGACGGGAAGAGGCATCCTTCCTATCGGTGACGGCACAGAGGAACTCTCAATGAAAGCACCAATGTCGGTGTCAAAACCGGCGGATCTCAGGTAGGGGGTCCCGAACTGTGCGTCTAGGCGGATGGTAACAGGAGACAAGGGACACGATTTTTTTACCCAGGTTCGGGCCCTCTCGATGGAGGTAAAACCCTATTCCTGCTTGATTGATATTGATGATATGGGTAGTACAAGAGTGGATCTACCACGAGATCAAGGAGGCTAAACCCTAGAAGCTAGCCTATGGTATGATTGTTGTAATGGTTGTGTGTCCTACGGACTAAAACCCTCCGGTTTAGATAGACACCGGAGAGGGCTAGGGTTACACAGAGTCGGTTACAATGGTAGGAGATCTACATATCCGTATTGCCAAGCTTGCCTTCCACGCCAAGGAAAGTCCCATCCGGACACGGGATGAAGTCTTTAATCTTGTATCTTCATAGTCTTGGAGTCCGGCTGACGATGATAGTCTGGCTGTCCGGACACGCCCTAGTCCAGGACTCCCTCAGTTGTCGTTACGCCATCTATTGCTTCTATGACTATCGCTACCGCTAGTGATAAAGTAAAGCAATTACAGGGCGTTTGCATTTCATACAATAAAGCGACAACCATATGGCTCCTGCCAGTTGCCGATAACTTCGGTTACAAAACATGATCATCTCATACAATAAAATATAGCATCACGTCTTGACCATATCACATCACAACATGCCCTGCAAAAACAAGTTAGACGTCATCTACTTTGTTGTTGCAAATTTTACGTGGCTGCTAAAGGCTGAGCAAGAACCGTTCTTACCTACGCATCAAAACCACAACGATAGTTCGTCAAGTTAGTGCTGTTTTAACCTTCGCAAGGACCGGGCGTAGCCACACTCGATTCAGCTAAAGTGAGAGAGACAGACACCCGCCAGTCACCTTTAAGCACGAGTGCTCGTAATGGTGAAACCAGTCTCGCGTAAGCGTACGCGTTATGTCGGTCCGGGCCGCTTCATCTCACAATACCGCCGAACCAAAGTATGACATGCTGGTAAGCAGTATGACTTGTATCGCCCACAACTCACTTGTGTTCTATTCGTGCATATGACATCTACGCATAAAACCAAGCTCTAATACCACTCTTGGGGAACGTAGTAATTTCAAAAAAATTCCTACGCACACGCAAGATCATGGTGATGTCATAGCAATGAGAGGGGAGAGTATTGTCCACGTACCCTCGTAGACCATAAGCGGAAGCGTTATGACAACGCGGTTGATGTAGTCGTACATCTTCACGATCCGACCGATCCAAGTACCGAACGTACGACACCTCCGAGTTCAGCACACGTTCAGCTCGATGACGATCCCCAGGCTCCGATCCAGCAAAGCGTCGGGGATGAGTTCCGTCAGCACGACGGCGTGGTGATGATGATGATGTTCTACCGGCGCAGGGCTTCGCCTAAACTCCGCGACGATATGACCGAGGTGGAATATGGTGGAGGGGGGCACCGCACACGGCTAAGGAACGATCTGTAGATCAACTTGTGTGTCTACGGGGTGCCCCCTGCCCCCGTATATAAAAGAGTGGAGGAGGGGAGGGCCGGCCCTCTCTATGGCGCACCCTAGGGGAGTCCTACTCCCACCGGGTGTAGGATTCCCCCTTTCCTAGTCCAACTAGAAGTCCTTCCAAGTAGTAGGAGTAGGAGACAAGGAAGGGGAAGAGGGAAGAGAAGGAAGGAGGGGGCGCCGCCCCTCCCCCTAGTCCAATTAGGACTAGTCAATGGGGGGCGCGCGGCCTGCCTCTCCCTCTCCCCTAAAGCCAAGGCCCATATAATTCTTCCCCCGTATTCCCGTAACTCCCCGGTACTCCGAAAAATACCCGAATCACTCAGAACCTTTCCGAACTCTGAATATAGTCATCCAATATATCGATCTTTACGTCTCGACCATTTCGAGACTCCTCGTCATGTCCCCGATCTCATCCGGGACTCCGAACTCCTTCGGTACATCAAAACTCATAAACTCATAATATAACTGTCATCGAAAACTTAAGCGTGCGGACCCTATGGGTTCGAGAACAATGTAGACATGACCGAGACTCGTTTCCGGTCAATAACCAATAGCGGAACCTGTATGCTCAAATTGGCTCCTACATATTCTACGAAGATCTTTATCGGTCAAACTGCATAACAACATACATTGTTCCCTTTGTCATCGGTATGTTACTTGCCCGAGATTCGATCGTCGGTATCTCAATACCTAGTTCAATCTTGTTACTGGCAAGTCTCTTTACTTGTTCCGTAATACATCATCCCGCTACTAACTAATTAGTTGCAATGCTTGCAAGGCTTAAGTGATGTGCATTACCGAGAGGGCCCAGAGATACCTCTCCGACAATCGGAGTGACAAATCCTAATCTCGAAATACGCCAACCCAACATGTACATTTGGAGACACCTGTAGAGCTCCTTTATAATCACCCAGTTACGTCGTGACGTTTGGTAGCACACAAAGTGTTCCTCCGGTAAATGGGAGTTGCATAATCTCATAGTCATAGGAACATGTATAAGTCATGAAGAAAGCAATATCAATATACTAAACGATCGTGTGCTAAGCTAACGGAATGGGTCATGTCAATCACATCATTCTCCTAATGATGTGATCCCGTTAATCAAATAACAACTCATGTCTATGGCTAGGAAACTTAACCATCTTTGATTCACGAGCTAGTCAAGTAGAGGCATACTAGTGACACTATGTTTGTCTATGTATTCACACATGTATTATGTTTCCGGTTAATACAATTCTAGCATGAATAATAAACATTTATCATGAAATAAGGAAATAAATAATAACTTTATTATTGCCTCTAGGGCATATTTCCTTCAACAAGTCCTAGGTTTCATTTCCATCAGATGGAAATCCTTTTGTCATCGATGTTTCATATCTCAAGATTGAAATATGTATTAATTGCTAGTTCAACCCGAACCGACTTTAAGCATTGCTACGATGAAACAACCTCATCGTAGTCAACTCCTTGAACTTGTTATTGCAACAAGTCGAGCTTTATGGATAAACATTTTTATCCGTATCAGTTTTAAGTTCCATAAATATTCGTTAGACTCTAAGTCTTCCGAAAGGTGTATCAAGGTTTTAATCTTGAATCACTTATATGGAAACTAACTCGGTTTGTATTGGCATTTAGCCAATTATGGAGTCAGGGCCCATCAACGCTTCCTTGTGTATCATAGGTATACTGTTGTTCAACAACAATATCTCGTCTGCGCACTTGAGAGGTTTGCACGAGCCTTGCCTACGCGGTTCAGCTGCAAGTTCGACCAAAGTCCATACATTTTATTGTAGAGACTTCTGTATCAGTCGCAGTAGGAAACTCTGGAATCACTTCCAAGGTTCCTTTCCTTTGATCTGACGACGAAGATACTGTTTATCTCGTCGATTTGCACTATTCTCCCACTCACCTTTTTGAAAGAACTATTCTCTTTAAAAGCATACCGTTTCGTGGCAAAACTATTTGCCTCGGTATAGTAAGGGAGGAATACCCAATTGCTTGGGATAACCTACAAAGTAGCACTTGTCTGATTTGGAATAGGTTTGTAAACTTTTACACAAGGCCCATATTCCAAATGTTAAGAAAAGATATAACATGGTTGGGTGTACCATACCATGGCTTCATTTCAACAGACCCAATGGAGCTCTTTTCAATGTAAAAGCCGCAGTCTCTAAAGCATCACTTTAAAAGGGATAATGGCAATTTTATTTATGTCATCTTTGATCTTACCATGTCATAAATGGTTAGATTACATCTCCACGGACTTTTCACTTGCAGTGGTGTTTCGGGAGGTGTAAGTTATGAAACTCTTTTCACAACTCATCAGACATTCGCTAAACTTGTAACTCAAATATTCCTTTCTGCAATCAAATTGTAGAAACGTAATTTCCTTGTTACAATAACTTGTACTTCATTTTTGAAAACCTTTCGAATGATTTCAAAAGATCTAGACTTACGTCTCATCAAGCAAATATCCTTATATCTACTTGAGTCATTTATGAAGATATATGAATCCACTACTTGCAACAACACTTATATATTGAACTACACACATCAAAATGTATGATCACCAATAAGTTTGTTGCTCGTTCCTTATGGCCTGTGAACGTTATTTCAGTCACTTCACTTTTCGGAGGAAAGTTGCAAGTGTCAGATGATTCCAAATCAAACGACTTCAAAATCCATCATAATGGAATTTTCCGTGCGGGTTTCTCCAATGTGACCAAATGTAGTGCCACACTTGTGTGGTATTCTTTTAGTCTTGCGACATTTAGCGTCAGTGTTATGGATGTATCATATTACCATCAATATTCATAACATACATCCCATCTTGGATGGAAGCATGGCCCTTCATGTTATTCATAACACTTAACAACAATTGCTGTTTTTATGAACAATTCTTTTGCAACAAACATTGTGCAGTGGGCTAGAGTGTATGAAACTCTAAAATGAATTATGAAAGTAAACCCAGAGGTATTGTATTATTATCAATATTCATAACATACATCTCATTCATAATGAAAGTATGGTCCTTGTGTTATTCATAACATCGAACATAAAAAGTTCTCTTATGAACAACCTTCTTCCAAGATACCTTATGCAATGGGCTAGAGTTTGAAAAACTCTAAATGAATGATGAAAAAAAATACAGACGTCAATACACCGGTATAGTAACATTTACTATGTTCCCTGTGTATACCTTAACCTCATTTCTGGCTAGCCTTTTAGGCCATAGTAGCTCTTACATTGATTCGTAACAGAATGCAATCGAGCGGGTATCTTTGTGATTAACTCACAATACCCAAGAATTAGTGATTAACATGTTTAAACATAGTTCCCAAGAACTATATCTTTGACCAGCCTACTATACATCAAAAACTTGTATGACATTCATACATGAGCTGGATATTCCAGACTTCTTTTCTTGCCATTTTACTTCTAATAGTTTAACTTTTAGTATTTCTCCTACTCTCAGAATATGCAGTCAACGTAAGAGTGGCGTTAGCCTCGGACTTCCTAGGCGTGAAAGTCTTACTAACACCCTTCGGACACTTCCTTACTCTTTAAGTTGTTGTTTTATTCACCTTTCATCATATGGCAGGCGTTCTTCTGGATCCCTCTCTTACCTGTCTAATGCATAAAACTCCTTTACTAATAGTTTGCAAACAAAACTTGCTTTGGATATCTCATATCTTTTAGCCTTTGTCTGTCTCTGAAAATGATTTTCAGATTCCATGAATATCACATAACTATCCAAACTTTCGAAGTTCGGGTCTCATGGAAGCAAACATATTGCACTTGACTAAAAATGGAATTCTAGATTTTGGATCGAAGGACGAGAGTCACATGATCCATAGCATTAGCGGGAGAATACCGAAAGTATGCGATAGGACAAAGTCCTTTTCGGCACTCTTGAGGACAATCCTCACATTACGTTACCAACCGTAAAGTTTTAACCAGATATTTAACAGCTATTCAATTTTAACAGGGAAGGTGGAAACACGAGCCATTATTCTATAACTATTATGCATATAACACTTAGACAGTGTCATAATTAATTGCACTGAGAATTTAAACAAGTTAATTCTACAGCGCGCTCCCACTCAAATCAATATCTCTCATAATTGATTGTGAGTGATTCAAGATCCATATTTCAATTGTTCGCCATTGGTGTAACACCACTGATGACGAAAATCTCAACCGGTAGGCCAACTTGCCAATCACATCTCTATGTGACTCTTGTTCATCTTTCGATGCGAGTGTTCTGAGCTCATGACGGTCATGCCTGAACGTCAAGACAACCAAGTGATCTCGCTGCGAGGTCTCAACTCACCCGCCTCACACTTCTCTAATCATTCGTACCCGTGTGACACGGCGCACCCCGAAAAGATAGGTGCCGTGACGGTGCTACACTTGGGAGAACACTAACTACTTGATATTTTGTGAGAGATCACCCTAATAGAAGAGACTACCGTGCAATCAAGAAGGGTGCATCATAAGGGATAAATATCTCAGGCAATTCATAATAGCATGATATGGTATAGACCTTTCTGACGGAGAAGTCTTTCATTTCTTCGTCTTCGGCATTTGCGTCGGTGTTCACCTTCGCGAAGATTGCCACCACCTTGTCGATGCACCAGATAATATTGCTATCTCTATAGCTAATAAAATAATGCATTACACAAGGTAGACACGTAGGTCATTTGAAGTGCAATCATATGGCTCCAGCCATCATGCCAAATCATGACACGCAGGTCATGTTTAATCAATTTACATCATATAGACATCTCATACATAATCAGATTATTATGAGCACTGCTATACCACATCACATGCAAACCATCCTGCAAAACCAAGTTAGACGCCTCTAATCGGTTCATACAAAAAAGTTTTACGTGGCTTCTAAGGTTTCGAAACAAACCGAAGCTACCTACGTCCATCATCAAGTATGATAATTCAAGTTGCTAGATTAACATCTCGGGATGTATGAAGCACGAGATAATAAAATCTCGAACCCCATATTAAACTTCGTCATACGCATGACCCCCGTGCAGATCATATCTGCAATGCCCTTTCATCTGCGAATTTCATCTTTCTTTTGACTATGGCAGAACCCAAAGAACTAATAGCACTTCCATGATCAATCAGGATCACGGATTGCCAGAACTTTGTCAAATTCCACCATGCTATCTCGAGATTGAGCAAACGCAAATTCTAGGGAAGCAACAAGAACGTCGGGTAACAGATTTCATCTCTCACCCGCATAAATAATTTTCAGCAATAGATCTCATCTACTTCAAAATTATATTATGCAATACCCATACATCTCCATGTATTCTAGATCGCAACCTGCATCTACGCATAGCATGGCTCATGATGCCACTGTAAGGGAACGCAACAGAAAACAAAAAATTTCCAACCTACGCACCAGCCCAGGACCACTATGGAGACTGCATACATGGTTTGATCTTTTTCGTTACCGACTCGTAGCGCAGCGGGAAGTAGAGTCGATGACGAACGGCGGTGCAGATCCCCGCAGCTAGGATTTACAACCTCCCAACCGCGAGGATGTATACCCTCATCTTCTCCTTAGACAGCCCTCCGGCAGGCGGTCGAACAGCCCGTGGACGGTGTCACAGACAGCCCTTCGGGAGGACCTTCGAAACTCGAACGGTCACTCGGACAGCCCTTCGGGAGGACCTTCAAAACTCGGACGGTCACACGGATAGCCCTTCGGGAGGCACTCACGAACTAAGACCGAAACTACGATCTCTCTACAGAGTTGCACACATACGGTGTCATCTATCCAGCAGGGCTTCGCCGTCCAGAACTAGTTCCTGCCGGAACCCAGACAGCCTTACGGCTCTACGAAACTCTTTTCGTGGGAGGGAGAGAAGAAGCCAGATCATTGCATGGCACTTGTATGTGAGAAGGTATGAGTGCGGAGAGCTCCTCTCCTCCTCCTTTTATAGGAAACCCAAGGGGTAGGGTGGTTTCACAAGAAAACCCAAAGTGCACACGAAGGAAGTCCTTCCACAAGGACCCAAGTGTGAAACCAAGGGACAAGAGGGGGCTCCAAGGAGGAGTCCCCATGTGGTCGGCCACACCTCGGAGGGGGCCCCCAAAGGGAGCCTCATCCATCCATGTCACCCCCAAAAATATCTTGGGACAAAGCCCAACATAATGACTTTCCAAAAAGTAACCCAAAAAGCACTTTCACTATTCATGACGACATTTTTCAGCGTCTGTTTGAACTGAAAATATTTATGTGGGCTTAGAACATTTCCAATATCCACCATAATAATTTTCAACGCGTTCTGGAACAATTCCATTTTAGTGATTTTCATCTGCGAAACGCATCTAAAGTGGTTCCGGCAGCTCCGGAACATTTCCGGTTTTTATCTCAAAAAATTCCAAAAAGCTTCCAGAATGATTCTGGCACCCTCCAAGAATTATCAGGCATGTGCCGAAACCAATTTGACTTAATGGTATATCCCGAAACAACTTTTCGGTATCATCGAAACTTATCCGATGACCTCTCTCTGCGGTACGATTCTGCTGTCTGAAACTTTTTTTGGTGATTTTCTCTCAGACTCCCTGTCTAGTATTCAGCAGATAGATGACCCTTAAGCGTGTGACCCTATAGGTTCGGTGAAGTATAGATATGACCCGGAACCCCTTCCGATCAATGATCAACATCGGAGCCGTGGACACCCATATTGACCCCTATACCCACACGAATGAATATTCGAGTGAACCTCCAGTTGCCATGTGCTATTCCTGTTGCTTCGCGATATGTTACAAAGACCCGAGGTGAGATTTACTTGCATCCCCGTGGATCAACAACTTGTCCACTATGCTAGTTACCTCGTTACTGGTTTTGTTCTCTTTTCTCGTTTCCGTGTTCCGGCATCCCAGTGATCAAATCACACCGTGTCTGGCCAGACGATGATGGATACCGTAACACCGAGAGGGCCCGAGAATATCTCTCCATCGTCGGAGGAGCAAATCCCAATCTTGAGCTATCAAGTTACTTGACACACTTTTCCATGAACCCGTAAGCCGCCGTAATAGCCACCCATTTACGGATGACGTTTAACAAACCCCAAAGTTCATGAAGCAAGTATGAAGAAACTCGATATTCTCATGGTCTAAGTAATTATGCAAACATTAACCATCTCTGTTATCAACCATAAACTTGTGACGAATGAATCTCATAGCATAACATCAAACCGGGTCGATTCAACACAAATGTTTTCTTAACATTGTGCCCTCAAAGTTGCTAGCATAGACATGCCCATGATCAGGAAAACGGAACCATCATTCAACACTTGAGCTAGTCTTAGAGGCCAAACTAGGAATACTTCTTACCGTTTATTATTCCACACGTGCATCTGAGTCTTCCTCCGAGCCTCGTGGATATTGTAGACTCGAGAATCATTGCAGTTATAGCATGGAACATAAACATAATTATGAACTCAGAGATAAATAATATCATTTATTATTGCCTCTAGGGCATATCTCCTACACTCACCGCGGCTTTTCATTGCTCTGCAGCAGCTGGCCGAGGGCGGCGAGCACCATGAGATGCTCTTCTTCCTGGATGTCGGCCTCGGCTTCCTCCTCCAGCAGCGCGGCGAGCGCTTCCTCGTCATCCGAGTCCATCGCCGAGGCAGGCAAATCGCCGAACACCTTGCGCCCGGTGGGCGTGCACCCGCCGCTAAACTGCCCCTCCGCGGCCGGAAAACGGCGGCCGGAAACGCCCAACTGCTGTCGGAGGGACTACCGCGGCGAACCTCTGCTATTTTTCCGGCGGGTAATGGCTATCTAGCGGTGAAGGGCGGCGGGAGGCGCCGGGATATAGCTAGTGGCGGCCGAGGGCGCGGGGGTGGGAGGCGAGTCGGGGAAGAAAATCTTGACTTTTCACCTGACGACGTGGGCCAGCCGCGCTTTTCCCTTGCGCCGGAGCCCCCGATCGCCCCCCAGTGTGCCGGGTTCGGCTTGCGGCCGCCGGGCAAAAAAAAAGGCCGAACCGGCGCTTTTCGTCGTTCTGGGGGCACGACTGGGGCGTTTTTTGGCGCCGGCGCCGAAAAAGTCACCGGGGGGGCCTGTTGGGGACGCGGCTGGAGATGCTCTAAGTTTCCTAATCCAGCTGCTCTCGCAATATGATCTATAATGTCAGATTTGCTAACAATAAAAAGGACATCAAGGTCGTTGTAGTATAGTAGTAAGTATTCTTGCCTGTCACGGGGTGACCCGGGTTCGATCCCCTGGAATGGCGTTTCACTTTTTTTTAATCATGACTTCAATTTCTTTTCACTGTATTAAAAAAAAACTGCTGTATCTATACTCCGTCATCAAGAACTCGAGCTGGGGCTCTACAAGATGGCTGCTAGAAAGAACCTCTCTGTCAGAGATGGGATCATGAACGAGATGTGGATGGTAGAATTAATAGCGAGGCACAGTTTGGCTCTTTCATCAGGATCTGGGAGCTTGTTCTTCACTCACCTGGTCCATTGATCTGACAAAGAATTCACACATATTGCATTATGCATGGCAAGTACAGCAATCGGGCAAAGGTTCGAGCTGTTGAGAAAACCGAGCAGCATCTCCATCCACCTAATCTATAGAGAGATATCTAGTACCTTACAGTGAACAGCTAATGTAGTAGTGATCCACATGGAGTAGGAGATAAATCATACTCATGTAGCAATCAGTTTCAGACATTTCTGGTACACGTCGATACCAGCTTGAATTCTGTGGTCACACGCACAGAAGTCTCAAAGTTTCAAAAGGTAAAGTATATCAGCATGCTGAAACTGTGTGACAAGTTATCACTGAATATTTCTCCTTCAGAAAAGAATTGAATCACAGTAACAAATGATCTCCTAGTTAAAAATTTGCACTACCTTTTAGATTAGAATTTTGATCACTTCACACCACATTATAAATACATAATTCTGGCTCTTTCTCAATATCAAATCTGGTCGCTAGGCCATGTCCACGCCGCAGAATATCCCGTCCCATCTGCAACCCAGAGATAGCCTAGTCAACTCAAGAACCACCATGGGACCAAGACAAAAGAAATGGGAGAGGTTGCAGTTTGTATGCAAAGGCCGCAACAGGAGGACCAGGGTCAGAGGCGGCCACGCTTGACTAGGGCGCCGGTGATCTGGCGACCAGGGAGTTGTTCCGAGGGCGACGAATAGGGGTAACCAATCGCATGGTTTGACGGCAGCGGCAACGGCGAACATGAACTGTTGTTATGTTAATAATAGGAAATGAGTAAATGACTATACTGACCTCAGGAAATCAACTGTGGGAAATTAGTGTACTGCTCCCTCCACTCTATAGCAGTATAAGGTACCATAAAAAAGCTCAACCAATTAGGTTTCAAGCATCATGCTACAACAGTAGCCAGCACCCTGCCTCCATATCTAATCTCTCGTCCCCTCCTCTACATCATTGCTCTGGTACTGCAGGACAGATGGCAGAGGATAGTCATCGTTTGGTTTTTTTTTATCAGGTTCTGCTGTCTTGATGAAATTTCTTTGACCATGCAGTATTACCTTGAATAAAATTCCCACGGCTCCAATCCCATCGAAAGCGCTTGGTACGGTCCTACCAAGGAGCTTGAGAGTGTTTGTGCAGAGAGAGTGAGAGAGAGGTCATGGACGAAACATCTTGAGAAGAGAGAAGAATATGCATCAATATTTTCATTTTGCACCAAAAGATTTCACACAATTCAAAATTAAGCCAGTTTTGCAATATAAATAAGCACAAATTTCATTTAAGCTAGTCTTCAAACTTTGCAATGCAATGCCAAATGTAAAAATCAGAAATTACCTTTTACAAATACACAAAGGATGTTACTGAACACAAAGTAAAAGTTGAGCCAAACCAAAACCAAGTAGTGGAATTCATACATCCGTGTTGTAAGAATTTCCATACATTATTTTGTAATAGTAAAAGACTGAACAAATTAAAAAAAAATGCTCCAATTCAATTCAACCTCCTACCCCAAAACTCATTATATATTTTTCGCTGGTAATACATAAACCATCGTCGTAGATGGCTCAAAAAGCAGTGGAAAATGTTTCCTTTCATCTATAAAGCAGAGTCTTTGGTGAGATAACTCATACAACCTCCTAAAGATCTAAGGAAAGGCATCACAATTCTGGACGACAAGATGGGGTGGGGGATATAGGATATCTTAGATGAAGGCATAAAATACAGCTCTGGTTTTGACCGAGTCATCTGTGATACTGGAACAGTTCCAGGAGTACAATTCATGTAATTAAATAATCTTCCACAACACTACAAAAGCTAATAGCGCCAAACCAATATATATATAATGGTCAAACTTGTATGATGGCGACTCGGCGAGAAAGAGGTTGCCCGAGGAGGCATGGGTGTTGCATAAACATGTATGGATATTCCTACTTGCTGTACATACAGTACAAGTGCGCACCCGTTTCCCATCTCCATCGATCCAAAGCACGTTCATATCTTTGATTCAAACTGTGTTACGAGTAGGACACGGGCGACACGGGCAGCTAACCCTAGCCGCCGCCGGCGGTCTCCCCTCCCCTTCCTCCGCCCGCCCCCCTCCCCCTCCGCCCCCGCGTCGCTCCAACATGGGCGACACGGGCGGCTAACCCTAGCCACCGTTGACGGTCTCCCCTCCCCTTCCTCTCCTCCTCGTCGCCACCAGAGGAGCCGCCGATGCGTCGCGCGGCTGCCGAGGAAGGTGGCGGCGAGGCCTTCGTCGTCCCTTCGCGGAGATCCGGATCCACGGGGTGGCGGCCCCTGCTGGTTCGGCGCCGCCGTTCGCGCCCTGGACGGTGCGCGCGGGGACTCTGCCCGGCGTCCTCGACCGCTCGGGTGGTGGGGAGTCGGCGCTTGATGGCGGCAGTTCGGGGGCCTTCGTCCTCGCCAGATCTGGAGGCCTGCTGTTCCCTCGTTCCCGCTCCTTCCCCTTTGCGCTTGATGCCGGTGGATGTTGCTGGTTCCGGTGCTTCTGGGGATGGTGGTGCAGATTGGGACCGGGGGAAACCCTAGGCAGGCTGGTTCGGCTCGACAGCGGCGTTGGCTTCGGGCGACGCATCCTTCTTGAAGGCGGTGTCGTGGTCCTTATTCTTGTCACCTCCGGTCCTCTCCCGGGTGAAAACGCAAAATCCGACCTGGATTGGGCATCGGTGGCGCCATGGGCATCATCCCCTCCTTGGAGGCATTGCCTGGGGAGCTAGGACTCGGGTGTGGGCTCATGAAGGTGGGGGCTTTGGCCGCCAGCTGGATCTCTGCAGCTGCTCGCGGCGGCTTTCATGTTGTGCAGAGTGCCCCTTGTATCTTTAGGGCGTTTCCTGTTTTTGGTGTTCGCGTCGGAGGAGCGGCGTGGCATCTGGCACATCGACAACGGCGAGTCTCAGCGGCATGGAGCAGTAGGGGTATCACCGGTGGGCGTGTGATGATGGACGAGCGCAGGATGGTGGCGCTGGCTGGCGTCGTGGTGGCGTTGATGGCAGAGTGACTTGGCACGGTTCATGCAACAGTACAGCTCTAAAGATGGATTGATGGTACGTGGCTGCGGCAGCCTCATACCCGGCAGGGGTCCTGGTTGAAGAGCACGCCGGACTGGTGGGTGCCCATACCCGGCAGGCGTCCTGGTTGGGACCTCAGGTCTTAGATGTTAGGTTTGGCTGCGAGGTCTGTTTGATATTAGGCCCAGACCATCAGCGCCCATTCATCAGTTAGATAGGAGTAGCGACAGAGGTTGCGAAGATGGTGGCTTTGGTCTTACTGTTGTACGACTTTGTAAGGTCTTGTGTTAATAATTAATAAAGTGGCCGTATGCATCGTCCAGATGCAGAGGCGCCGGGGGTATTCCTCCTTTTCGAAAAAAAAAGCGAGTAGGACTGCAGGCATGTAGAATCCGTTTGTTATGTTCCATCGATCATGCCACCAGATGGTCTTTCCTTGCTTCAAAAAATTTATGCGTGCTTCGTGCTGTCATTTATTGATGAACACCATTAAAGTGTTTGGTGATGATTAGTTGTGCTGTGGAACTGCATTTATTTGTACCAAAGATACTATTTCTCTTACATCTTGGCCTTGATTCGCCTCATGTACTGGGAATTGAACTGTGATGTCTGACTGAATTATCTTCGTTGTCTGATGCTCCTACTGGTGGCATAATGGTTTTACTAGTATAATTTAGGAAGATAGGTTGTTGTTTCTTGACCGGAAATCCCTTTTGGAGCTCGGCCTAGTGAGGCCTCCAAATTCAAATTTGAAATTTTATCAAAATTCATATTTTTACATTTCAAAAAATTCTTTAAAAAAATACGGATATAGATGAAGGCATAACAGACATGTGTGTAAATTTTCAGTTCAAAATACATAGAAATGTGGGCTGTGCAAAAAAGACAAATCTGAGGCTGTTTAACACATGATACTATTCATGCTTCGAGGCTATGAATATGTCTTTTTTGTATAGGTCGCAAATCAAGGTATTTCATCATGAATTTTTACGCACATGTGGGTTACATCCTTACATACATGCATATTTTTTCAGAATTTTTTGAACCATAAAAGTTTGAATTTGAATTTTTCAAAAATAAAGGCCTCCATGGAGCTCGGCCTCCAAAGCGCCTCTCTCATTCTTGACCAACTGATAGCTTGACGATGATGTAGGGATGGTATACTTATATAGATGATGATGTGGACTCGGATGACAACTTCTAATGCTTTTGGTATATGAATCATGAAGCCCTATATTGCTTATGTATGTCTTCATGCATGTGTTTTTCTAATGCTTTGTTATGTATTGAAATTTTGTTATTCTCCCTTCTGTACATGGCGTGGTATGTGGTGTACTTAGGAAGACATCCATGAGTCTATGATTCATGGAAGGCATGCCATGAACAAGTTAATCGTTACAAAGACAATTGCTACAAAGGGTATGATACTAGAGAGGAGGCAGAGCATGCTTACTCCACGTATTTGCTCCAAGAAGGGAGAAATCATACCGGGTGGAAGTGGATGCAGCATCTCTTTGTCCTACTTGTGATCTTTATTAGTTTGATGCTTGTGTGGTCCATGTAAGACAAATGTGTCACATTGAGGTTTTAGTGACTATTTGAGACTTGTAATGATGCTTTAGTTGGTTTGATGAAGAACTTTAGGCTTTAGTTAATTTGATTTGATGAAGAATATTGAACTTGTTATGATTCTTGTGCACTGCCTATGATGTGGTACTATCTGTGGACAAATTTTTGTTGTTTATATGTCTTCTGTTTCAGGGCTGATGCAGAAACAAATAAAAGAAAAAATATGACTTCATCTTTGCCGAGTAAACCAGCTTGCCAAGAACACAACTCGGTAAAACCAGTTTTCCGAGAACACAACTCGGCGAAAAAGCCACATGTTCTTTGAAAGCATGGTTTATATCTTTGCCGAGTGTAAAGTCATGGATCTTGGCAAACAGGGGCCGTTGGGGCTTGCCTGGGCACTGTATCACCGAGTGGGCCACTCGGCAAATACATAGTTTGCCGAGATTTGTGGCCAGCAACTCAGCAAAATAGTTGAGCCGACGTGTCTCACTCATGGGCTTTCATGTTTGCCGAGTGCCTATCGCAAGTACTTGGCAAAGTTTCTGCCACATGGCACCCGTCGTCTCTGTCCGGCCTGTCAAGTCTTTTTTTTCGAATCCCTGTTTCAACACTCGGCAAAGACTTTCCTGAGTTCCCGTGTTCTAGTTCTTGGCAAACTCAGCTTTGCCGGTAGGATTCGGGCCGAGTACCCTGGGCCGAGAACAATACTTGGCAAACTCTTCGCCAAGTAGGAAATGACGTTCGCCGAGTTTTTTTGGGTACTCGGCAAAGTTGGAAATTCCAGTAGTATGTGCTGTGAACAGTGATAGGCCCGCTCAATTAGGGAATTTTATAATTAAAACATTTTTATTAAGAGAAGTGGCATCGACTTGGTGGCGTTCCCAGCAGGTCAACACCCACCGAAGTTCTGTCAATTCGATGGGACCAGTGATGCCATGGAGCAGTTGGTGTATTTCGAGGCAGCACTCGGCGACACGGCAGACATAGCATCACTTTGCCTCCGTGAATTTTTTGGATCTTTAACCAGCCTTCTATACATTGGTACAAGCGTCTACCAGTTGGATCCATCGGAAGTTGGGTAGGCATGAAAAAGGTTTTTGTCGAATCTCGGGTTCCGGCAAAACCCTCAAGGTTTGAATACTGGGGTGCGCGCGAAGATCTCCCCCAACCGAATCAGGCCCTTAAACTCGCTGCGATCTCAAAGGCTAGCTCGACAAACTCGCAACACAAGGGACACAAGATTTATACTGGTTCGGGCCACCGTTGTGGTGTAATACCCTACTCAAGTGTGGTGGATTGCCACTTGGGCCGAGGATGAACAGTACAAGGGGAAGAACAACCTCATGAGGCGAGGTGTTTTTGTGCTCTGTGAATTTGTGTGGGTGAGGATTACTCAAGATGAGATGCCTCCTACTATGGTGGCTAGTCCTACTTATAGAGGCCCTAGTCCTCTCCCCAAATATTGAGCGGGAAGGGAGCCAACAACGGCCAATTTGAAAGGGGACAACTAGTACAGCTTATCCTGACTAAAGGTGGTCTTCGCCTGCAAAAGGCTCTGGTGGTGACACCGCCTTGGGCTCCACGGTGACCTCCTTCTTGCCGTCCTGCTGGTCTTGGTCTCGTTGCACCGATATGGAAACCTTTGCTTGACGCCTAGGTACTCCTCGTCTGCGCTTGCCTCCTTAGCACCAAAGAGGAAACAAGGACAATGTGCACGCTGGCACCCGCCTGGTCTCGATGGTCATGGCTCATGTCACGAGAACCTCGCGAGGTTGGCCTTGCCTTGATCTCTCCGCCCCTCGCGAGCTGGCCTGATGAGGCCGCTCCCGAGGAGGTCTTGTGTCGTTCGCCTCGCGAGGCTTGGCCCCTCGCGAGGGTCTTGAGTGCTTGCTGGAGAGGATGGGCCATACGGGCCCGCTCGCAGAGCCACACTGTGGGCCGCAGGCAGGCAAGTCTGGGGATCCCCGTTCCCAAAACACCGACAGTAGCCCCCGGGCCCAAGGCGCGCTCGGACTTGGCTTCGAGGCGAAGCCAAAGGGCAAGTGCGGAGCACCGGGGCCCCAACAGCCTACGGCCTAGGTCGACGCGTGTCGGTTGATTGGACGTGGGCGTCTCCGCTTCCCCACGCTGCCTCAGAAACTGCCCGACTTGACAAGTCCCTGCGACATGCAAGGGAAAACCATCATTACCTGTGATCATGGGAGGCGCTGGTTGGCCTTCTCTAGCTATAAATGGGGAGGGGGGCAGAGCCCCCGTCGCCCATATCTTCCCTTTCCGCTCGCTTCTCCCCCCTTGCTCTATTGCTAGCAGCGACACCAATGGCACCGCCGAAGAGGTTCTCCACCGCGGAGAAGCGGAAGGCCCCTCGTGAAGGGCCCGACTCTCCGGTGCCCAAGCGCGGGCGCGGCCGTCCCCGCAAGCACAGCACGACCCCCGCCATGGCCCCTCGCAACCACGGCGGCACCACTTCGCATGGCAGGGGCCGCTCTGGTCGTGGCAGCCCTGTTGATGAAGGGAGACATGTCGTGGTCATGTGGCCTCCCTGGCCGCGCTTCCACTCGACGGAGGTGCTGCTGGAGTTCGTCGTCTGGTCGGAGACCCCGGCTGGCAACTGGCTTTAGCTCACCGCTTCTTCACCGACAAGCTTCCGCCCTCAGGTCCAGGCGGGCTCTGGCTGCAGGCGAACGGGTGCTGCAGCAGAGCTTCCTGGGTCGCGGTCGAGGTCTCCGTCGTGGGCAACATAGCCCTGTCCCGCGGCTGACAGACGTTTGCTCGGGCGTGCGGCCTGGGCAGGCGGTGCATGGTACGTCTTGAGCTTGCGTTGGTTTTCCATGAAGAGGAAAGGGTGATGCAACAATAGTAGCATAAGTATTTCCCTTAGTTTTTAAGAACTAAGGTATCAATCCAGTAGGAGGCTCCTCAAAAGTCCCACGCACCTACACAAACAAACAAAGAATTCGCAACCAACGCAATAAAGGGGCTGTCAATCCCTTCACAGCCACTTGCGAAAGTGAGATCTGATAGAGATAATATGATAAGATAAATATATTTTTGGTATTTTATAATATAGATTGGAAAAGTAGAGATGCAAATAAAAGTAGATTGAAAGCTTATATGATAAAAGATAGACCCGGGGGCCATAGGTTTCACTAGTGGCTTCTCTCAAAATAGCATAAGTATTATGGTGGGTGAACAAATTACTGTCGAGCAATTGATAGAAAAGCAAATAATTATGAGATTATCTAGGCGTGATCATGTATATAGGCATCACGTCCGTGACAAGTAGACCGACTCCTGCATGCATCTACTTCTATTACTCCACACATCGACCGCTATCCAACATGCATCTAGAGTATTAAGTTCATACAGAACGGAGTAACGCATTAAGAAAGATGACATGATGTAGAGGGATAAACTCATGCAATATGATATAAAACCCATCTTTTTATCCTCGATGGCAACAATACAATACGTGCCTTGCTGCCCCTGCTGTCACTGGGAAAGGACACCGCAAGATTGAACCCAAAGCTAAGCACTTCTCCCATTGCAAGAAAGATCAATCTAGTAGGCCAAACCAAACTGATAATTCGAAGAGACTTGCAAAGATAACTTAATCACACATAAATGAATTTAGAGGAGATTCAAATATTTCTCATAGATAAACTTGATCATAAACCCACAATTCATCGGATCTCAACAAACACACCGCAAAAAGAGTTACATCGAATAGTTCTCTAAGAAGATCAACGAGAACATGGTATTAAGATTGAGGGAGTCCTGGACTAGGGGGTGTCCGGACAGCCGGACTATCATCGTCCGCCAGACTCCAAGACTATGAAGATACAAGATTGAAGACTCCGTCCCGTGTCCGGATGGGACTTTCCTTGGCGTGGAAGGCAAGCTTGGCGATACGGATATGTAGATCTCCTACCATTGTAACCGACTCTGTGTAACCCTAGCCTCCTCCGGTGTCTATATAAACCGGAGGGCTTTAGTCCGTAGGACAACATACATTACAACAATCATACCATAGGCTAGCTTCTAGGGTTTAGCCTCCTTGATCTTGTGGTAGATCCACTCTTGTACTACCCATATCACCAATATTAATCAAGCAGGACGTAGGGTTTTACCTCCATCGAGAGGGCCCGAACCTGGGTAAAACATCGTGTCCCTCGTCTCCTGTTACCATCCGCCTTGACGCACAATTCGGGACCCCCTACCCGAGATCCGCCGGTTTTGATACCAACATTGGTGCTTTCATTGAGAGTTCCTCTGTGTCGTCACCGATAGGGCGGATGCCTCCACCCGTCTTCAAAGACGGTGTTTTCGCCGGAGGGGCCTTGGCCGCCGGCCAAACTATCCGGCTAGGTGGTTTCCTTATGACCGCCTGTCCGGCCGCCGCTTCGACAATGACTTCTCAAGTCGTCAGAAGCAATCTTCGCGTCAGCCCGAAAGCTGCCGAACAGTTGGATCCAATAGAGTCCTCGTCTGTCAACGAGCTCTTGGATCGCATCGCCGCCCTGGGAGTCGCTACGGACTACAACCAGATTGGGCTTAAAACCGATCTGAGAGAGGTTAACTCTCCCCAGGCCACCCACCACGTCGCAATGGTAGAGGAGCAATACGGCAACTCTTCGCCTGTATTGAAAACTAGTCACGTCCGGATTCCCGAACCCTCCATGCCGGACTTCCGCGGAGGAACGGGCTTCGATTGAGCATTGAACTTAAAATCATGCATCACTCCAGACTCGCTGGATTGTGTCCAGCAACCTAAGCTTCCGAATTCGGAAGCACTTCGGCCTTTAAGCCCCAAGATGGGCAGGGATCCGGATTTTAGTCCACCCACCCACCCAAACATATGCGATATATCTCTAATACGGCAAGAGCTCGCTGAAACAGTACATCACTACTGGGCCAGATTCCTCTTGGTTATGGACAGGATAAAGGACTGCCGAGAGGAAAACACAATCTCAATCTTCTGCAATAATTGCATGGACAAGGGAATACTAAACGCCATTGATCGTCGCAAAATTACGCGCTTCACCGATCTGGCATCCATAGTACGAAAGTACTGTGCGATGGAGAGTTTCCGGAAAACCGAAAATCAATTTTGGGATAATCCGGCCCCAAACCCAGTCCGCAGCAAAAGGGCGCCTTATACTCAGGCCCCAGATGCAAAAACGAAAAAACAAAAACCCAATAAGGGAAACGGAACCGTACTGGAGGGATGGCTCAATGGACCCTGTAAGCTTCATAGTACAGAGGCAGCCGTCCCAACTCATAGCCTTCGAGCATGTTGGATATTATGGCAGGTGGCCAAAAGTGGCAAGGAGCTTCTAGCCCCGCAAAACAACTCCAACAATACCGGTACGGTATCAACAGTCTTCGAGACTTTCGCGTCAAACAATATGCGAAAGCGAACAATCCGCGGACTCACCGAAACCTACTAAATAGCGACAACAAATCCATGGAGTGACACAGCTATCACCTTCGGTGCCAGCGACGAACCTAAATTCCGAACAGCCAGAGCACCAGCCGCACTGGTGCTTAGTCCCATAGTGGACGGCTTTCGATTGACAAAAGTCCTCATGGATGGCGGTAGCGGATTAAACCTCATCTACGAGGAAACTCTGCGGAAAATGGAAATCGATTGGAGCCGTATTGAGCGAAGCAGCACAACCTTCAGAGGAATAATCCCTAGCCGGGAGGCACGCTGCACCGGACAAATCACACTCGATGTGGTGTTCGGCTCGCCGGACAATTACAGATCCGAAGAAGTCACGTTCCAAGTGGCCCCGTTCAACAGCGGATATCACGCTATATCAGGACGAGAGGCATTCACAATTTTTCAAGCAGTACCTCATTACGGGTACATGAAGCTCAAAATGCCTGGGCCCGGCGGAATAATCACCCTCGCTAGTGATCCGGACATAGCACTCCGCGCCAAAAATAAGACAGCTGCACTAGCCCTGGAGGCACTATCCGAAGCCTTAGCAGCAGAGGAACTCACCGCGCTGTGCTCTACAGTGAACAGGGACGATGTGATACTCGATAAAAGATCCAAGTCCACCTCCTTCAAACTAGCAGATGAAATAATTAAATTCCAGGTCCATCCAACGGACCCAACAAAGACGGCCTCCATTGGGGCACAATTGAACCTCGAAGTAGACGCCGCACTGCGTGAATTCCTTCGGGAAAATTGGGACATCTTCGCCTGGCATCCTTCGGATATGCCCGGAATCCCACGCAGGTTGGCAGAACACAGCCTAAACATCCTAAAAGGATTTAAGCCAGTCAAACAGGCTCTTCGACGATTTTCCGAACCCAAAAGACAGGCAATGGGAGAAGAGCTAGCCAAACTATTGGAAGCCAGATTCATTAGAGATATCAAACATCCGGACTGGCTAGCAAATCTGGTGATGGTACCAAAGAAGGATAAATCCTGGCGCCTCTGTGTCGATTTTAAAGACCTCAATAAGGCTTGCCCAAAGGATCCCTTCCCTCTCCCCCGCATCGACCAAATTATCGATGCTACCGCAGGGCACGATTCATTGTGCTTCCTGGACGCATACTCTGGCTATCATCAAATCAAGATGGCGGAAGCAGACCAAGCCGCAACGGCATTCATCACTCCATACGGACCATTCCGCTTCAACACGATGCCCTTCGGACTTAAAAATGCCGGCGCAACATATCAGCGCATGATTCAAACATGTCTGGCCACCCAGATCGGCAAAACAGTCGAGGCATACGTAGACGACGTAGTCGTCAAAACAAAACACGTCGAAACTCTAGTAGACGATTTGAGGCTCACATTCGACAACCTCAGAGCATATGACATCAAGCTGAATCCGGAAAAATGCGTTTTCGGCGTACCAGCCGGAAAGCTGCTGGGCTTCATTGTATCCGGTAGAGGAATTGAAGCAAACCCAGCTAAATCCGAGCTCTGTCACAGTTGGATATTCCAAAAGACCTCAAGCAAATACAAAAATTAACAGGATGCATGGCAGCCTTAAGCCGCTTTATCTCCCGTCTAGGAGAAAAGGCGTTGCCCCTCTATCGCCTCCTCAGGCGCACCGAACACTTTGAGTGGACGGATGCTGCCACTGCCGGACTCGAAGAAATAAAGGCCATATTGGCAACAAATCCGGTCCTGGCTGCGCCCACTCTGGGCGAACCAATGTTGTTATACATCGCAGCAACGCATCAAGTTGTAAGCGCGGTCCTCGTCGTCGAACGAGCGACAGAAGGGCATAAATTCCCTCTTCAAAAACCAGTGTATTATGTATCCACTGTGTTAACCCCCTGCAAATCCCGTTACCCGCACTATCAGAAGATAGCATATGCGGTGTTCATGGCATCCCGGAAGCTCCGACACTACTTTCAAGAGTGCTCGATAACAGTGGCCTCTGAAGTACCACTCAATGACATTATAAATAACCGCGACGCAACGGGCAGGATTGCAGAATGGGCCATTGAGCTCTTACCATTCGATATAACCTACAAACCTCGGCGAGCTATAAAATCACAAGTTTTGGCTGACTTCGTCGCCGAATGGACCGAAGCCGAACTCCCTAAAGAGTACGGCGCATACTCCAATTGGGTTATGCATTTCGACGGCTCTAAAACGTTGGCCGGACTGGGGGCTGGCGTCATATTGACGTCCCCAACCGGGGATACAGTCCAGTACATACTTCAAATAATGTACACGGACTCCAACAACGCAGCCGAATACGAGGCCCTATTACATGGTCTCCGGATGGCAGTCTCCATGGGTATTCAACGCCTAGAGGTGCGCGGGGACTCAAACCTTGCAATATCCCAAATAAATGGAGACTTTGACGCCAAGGATCCAAAAATGGCAGCATATCGCAACGCCGTTCTAAAAATGTCAGCTCGGTTTGAAGGACTCGAATTCCATCACATAGCCCGAGATAATAACCAAGCGGCCGACATACTAGCACGCATCGGTGCGAAACGTGATGCTGTCCCTCCAAATATCTTCCTGGAACGGCTCTTCAAGCCATCCGTACTATGAGAAGAGGAGCCCGGAAGTGACAAACCGGAAAAAACCGAGCCAATCGGTGATTCAGCCGATGACATAACACCGTCAGCCCCGTGGACAGAACCATTCCTAGCCTACTTGCTTAGGCAGGAACTCCCCGAAGACCAAAATGAGGCCCGCTGCATAGTCCGGCGACCGAAAGTCTACAAGGTCCATGAGGGAGAACTTTATAAGAAAAGCACAACCGGAGTCCTTCAAAGGTGTATCTCCGAAGAGGAAGGGCGAAACCTCCTGGCTGAAATTCATGCCGGACTAGGCGGACACCACGCAGCAGCCCGGGCCCTTGTAGGAAAGGCATTCCGTACAGGATTTTATTGGCCGATGGCCCGGGCAGATGCCCAGGACTTAGTCCAGAGATGCGTTGGTTGTCAGCTCTTTGCTAATCAGAGCCATATGCCACCTACCGCCCTCAAAACTATACCCATTACCTAGCCATTCGCGGTCTGGGGGCTTGATATGGTTGGACCCCTTAAAGGGGGAACCCACAAGCAACGGTACCTATTGGTCATGGTGGATAAATTCACCAAATGGATAGAGGCCAAACCGGTTAAGACAGCAGTGTCCGGACCAGTGATAGACTTTATATCAGGGTAGTACACCGTTACGGAGTCCCCCACAGCATCATCACCGACAACGGCACGAACTTCACAGCCGACGTGGTTAAGTCATGGTGCAAGAATATGGGCATCAAGCTCGACTAAGCTTCAGTCTATCACCCTCAAACCAACGGTCAAGTGGAACGAGCAAATGGTCTAATAATGAGCGGCATTAAGCCCAGACTAGTGCGATCACTTACTAAATCGGACACGCACTGGGTCGAGGAGCTCGACTCTGTACGCTGGGGGCTGCGGACAACGCCTAACCGCACTACCGGATTCACACCATTTTTTATGTTATACAGCGCAGAGGCAGTCCTGCCCTGCGACATTATTCATGACTCACCTCGAGTGCGCATGTATGAGGAAAGAGAGCCAAGCTGGATCGACAGGACAGCCTGGACACATTGGAGGAAGAACGCGACGTCGCCAAAGCTCGTTCCGCATTCTATCAGCAGCAGGCTCGAAGATATCAAAGCAGAGAAGTACGGGCCAAGACTTACAACATTGGCGAACTAGTTCTACGCCTGCCAGACAAGAAAAAGGACAAGCTCAAGCCCAAATGGGAGGGCCCCTTCATTATCGATCAAGTCCTGACCGGCGGAGCATACCGTCTACGAAATGCGTCGGATAACCGACTCGAGCCGAACCCATGGAACGCAGCCCGCCTCCGAAGATTCTATGCCTAGCGCCGGAGTAAGAGTTCGTCCCCTCCCTCCGTCCAAATTTTTAAACCTTGGCTGCCTTTCGTTTCTCTTTTCATAACCTTTTTATTAAAAAGCCCCTAAGGGCTTACTTTTGCATTTTTTTGCATACACTTGATGTGCCATCCGCACTCATTATACCTGGGGGCTTCTTTTACAGAAGCTCAATTATAAGGGTTTCATGCCCAGCACATGTATCACGCTTCCACATGTACCTTTTACTCACCATTATATGCATCGATATGACTTAAGTTTTGGCCAAGCTGGGTTGCCTGGCTCCTGTGCTTACCCCTACGTTCCCGATTGTTCGGCTAGGAGGTAAAGGGAGCACCTCTGCGATTGTTACTGCCGGGTTAGCCGGATGTGTACCTCAGACTGGGTGAAGCCGAAAGCTAGCGTTCTTAAGGGAATATTCGGTCGGTGACTTAAAAGATGACTTTTTACCGATTTATCTATCTGCCCCCAGATGTTTTACTGCTTTCTTTGCAGTCTGTACATGCACTTTAGGGCATGCCTCCCAGCGAAAGGAACCCTTAACGAAACTATTCTCCCTGGAAGATGTCTCTTACTAACCATGTAATATAACATAACTAGTTGGGCACTTGTCTGATAAAGCACTAATGACCCCTACGCCTGGTCTCCATGCATACCAAGGTTGTTTCTTAACCAAAAAGGTATTCGGACACATTCCGGACTCTAGGGTCCCGAGGTTGAAGCGAAAAGGTCAGCAAAGACAAACGATCTACAATCCGGCTAGAAGGCATTTCACATGTCACTTCAAAGGAAAACATACATTGTCAAATTTATTGATTGTATTCCTCCTCAATCCCGTCTAACAGGCTGTCTAACTTACAGTCCCGTTGGGAAAACTTAGCAGCCAACTCTACTTTGCTGTATACTAAACTCACAGGGATCTCCTTCCCATCGGGTCCCACCGGTCCATCTTCGGCCATATGGTTGGGATCCGCCTTCTTATACCGCGTCTTCACCATGGCCCAAGCCTCCCTGGCACCTTGACGGCAAGCCGAAATCTTCCACAAACGGAACCGCTGCCGCACTCCCTGAAGCTTCTCCGCAAGCTCCCCAAGGCCCTCGGGTAGGGAGAGGGCTGGCCATAGAGCCTGGGCGACGCCGCTCATTGCCTGCCGAACTTGTTCGAGCAGTTGCAACAGTTCGGGAAGTTGATCACCCGTCGATATGGGCATCTCCTCTGCAGGACGACCTGTGAGTATACCTACAAGACATATCATGTCAATATACTTCCTCGCCGAACTCTTCTTTTCAATGGAGTCCGCTCAAGCACTTACTATAAATGCCGCGACGAAGCCGCTGATTCTCCTTAACGGAGCCGGACAGCTCGGCTCGAGCGCCTTTCAGCTCTTCTCCGAGCTTGGCGTTGGCATCGAGGAGCTTGTTCCTTTCTTGCTGAACCCTATTCAGCACACTCTCGCCGGCCTTTAGCTGGCGCAGCAATGCTTGCCTGTCCGGATCTTGTCCGGAGGCACCTGCAATGTCATTATTAGACTCGCGTACGCCGCACAGCGCTTATATTTATTAGTAAAAATGTGTTACCAGGAGGGGTCTCTGCGTCTCCTCCTGCGGCAGCAAGTGCGGCGTCAAGTTGGGCCTTGCAATCTTGCAGCTCCCGAGACAGCTGGGCATTCTTCTCGGTAAGAGCCTGCGTTTTCAAATGATCCTTAAATTAGTTAACATAACTACTTTAAGTCTCGAGGGCTACTGGTATATACAACCATTAAAATTCCCTTACCCGTATGTCTTTCACATACTACTCCGTGGCTCTGGTAAAACCATCTTGAGCGGCACGGAGATGCGCGTCCCCTGTGTTAAAGGCATCCAATGCCTCAGTTGAAAAGCACGCTTCACGAAATACTGTCCGGCGGCGCCTATGGTTCATGGCGCTCTCCACCTCAGACTTGGTGGCGGACTGTCGGTGTACTAAAGTAGGGGTACCTTAGTACCCCGAACTTGTGCACGGGCAGTCGCAGCGTCCCGCGGCAAGGCTTGCCGGGCGTCCGCCAAGATCCTCCGCTATTCCTATTTACTGCCATTCAAGAACAAAGTGTTAGATGAGAAGACAGAACCCCGGCAAGAGGAGCTTGCTGGGAAGGACAAGACCCCGGCAATAGGAGCTTGCCGGGGAGGCCAACCAAGACCCAGCAAGCGGCAAGCTCGCGGGTGCGACAAGACAGCGACCGCGGCAAGGCGCATGCCGCGGCGAAGCCACCACTCTGCGCCCACGCTCCAGCACATCCAACGACGTGTCGCCGCAGGATCGCTCCTGGTGTACGTGGCGGGTAGCTATGCAGCCAAG
This sequence comes from Triticum timopheevii, assembly GCA_963921465.1. Lineage (NCBI taxonomy): Eukaryota > Viridiplantae > Streptophyta > Magnoliopsida > Poales > Poaceae > Triticum > Triticum timopheevii. The sequence continues at coordinate 445,003,308 of OY997262.1, forward strand.
CGGTGCGAGGTGGCAAGTGAAGATGACTAGAAGGCCATCGTGGCGATCGGTGGTACTCCTAATGGTCGTTTCTTACACTGTTGGGGCGACCGGACGGGCATTAAATGCCCTTGTCCCCTGCCGTCAGAGTTAGGTAGGGGGCACTGTTGATAGCGGTTGTACCAACCCCTGTTTTTACTTTTTTACCCCTCTTTCTACGCTGCCACCTGTCGGTGACCCCTTTAGACTATAAAAAGGAGCCCATGCGCACGTAGAAGGGGTTGGACTCATTCGAAACTACAACACACCTACGCTCTTGAGCAAGAACAGAATAGAAACACAAAGCAACAGTAGGAGTTTTATCTCTCCGGAGAACTCCGAAGCTGGGTAAAATCCCCCGCGTGCTTTCGCCTCGATCTGCTCTACGTGCGCCCTCCGCTCCCTTGCCGGACCGAAAAGGGGCCCTGCCCCATAGGTGTTCGTTCCCCACGACATCTTTGGTGCGCCAGGTAGGGGGGCGTCGAGGTCGTGCGTATCTGATCCGGCGTCTGCGCGCGCTGCATCAACATCTTCATCGACATGCCACCGAAGAAGAAGACTTCGGAGGTGGCCGCTCCGTCTACGACTATCCTACCACCACCGGAGCAAACGGGCGGTGGGGTGGACGCCGGCGGAGGAGCGGGCGCCGGTGGGGGGACTCACATCGTCACCCGGTCCAAGGACAAGGCCCCGCAAGGTTCAGCGTCTGCACATCCACCGCACCCCTCCCAGGAGGTGCAGGATCGACAACGCCACGGTGCTCCCAGCACTGTACTCGCGTTGGAACAAGGCCAAGCTGGTGGGTCGCGGGACGCTCAAGGCCAACATACACGTCAACACGCTGGCACGAGCGCAGTGCGGTCGCATGGACGAGATGTTGCTCCTTCTAACATTGTTAGAAGTTTGAGCATGTCCCGCACCTCGCGTCGCTCGCCACCGCCACCCAACACTCCAGAGGAAGCGCTGGCCCGAGCCCAGCTGCTTCTAGATTACCCTCCAGCGCCAGACAAGATCGACGACTGGAGGGCCGCCATTCAGAGCCTCATCGGCTTCGCCAACGGCGACAAGCCCCGGCAACCGAGCACATCGAAGCCCCGGCAAGACGCCCAGGCGTGAGCCGACGCCGACAAGACCGCTGGGGGTGCCACCACCGTGCACTCCCCGCCCCGAAGGCCAAGATCGCCGACTCGCCGGGCCAACCTCCACACCGACTCCACCGCGTCGTCGGACCCGTGAGCTCGCCGCAATCAATGCCAAGTTCTCCAAGAACAACGACACGAAGACGCTCGCACTCGCATCGAGCGTCGAAGAGAAGCGCGGCGTCAATCTGACCAGCGCGTTGGGCCCACTGTCGATATGCATGCGCCAGGGGAACCAAGCGACTTGCCGTACGCGGTAGGTTGCCCTGCGTTCACCCGTGAGCTGCGGCAGGTCCAGTGGCCCAGTACCAAGAACTTCAAGCCAGACGTGCCCGGGAAGTACGATGGCAGGATACATCCGTCAGAGTTCCTCAGCGTCTACACCATCGCGGTGCAGGCTGCCGGAGGGCACGACGAGAAGATCCTTGCCAACTACTTCCCGCTGGTGCTCAAGCCCAACGTCAGATCTTGGCTCATGCACTTGCCGGACAACTCCATCTCTTCATGGGCGGACCTGTGCCATCAGTTTGTCGGTGCCTTCACAGGCGGCCACAAACCCCATGGCCAGGAGAGCGATCTTCATCTGCTCGCCCAGAAGGAAGGAGAACCCCTGTGCAAGTATATACAGAGATTCAGTCAGGTGCAGCGCAACATCCCGGACGTCCACCCTGCCGCGGTTATCAGCGTGTTCCATCAGAACGTGCGTAACTGCAGGATGAGGGACGAGATGGCGATGTGCAAAATCAGAGATGTCAGCGAGCTATATGCTCTGGCCGACAAGTGTGCACGGGCTGAAGAAGGGAGGAGACTCCCCGGAGAGAACGCAGGAGCAGAAGGATCCGACAGTGAGGATGCCCCTCCGGCAAAGAAGAACCGGAGGCGGAATAACAGAAAGAGGAAAGCTAAGGATGTGCTAGCGGTCGAGCAGTCCGGCAACGGAGGTGGCGCCGACAAGGCCAAAGCTGGTGACTCCGGCGAGGCTGTGGTGGCCGCCGACAAGCAGGATGGCTCCGGCAAGCAGTACTGCAAGATCCACCGCACCAAGGGCCACGACCTCCAAGCTTGCAAGAAGGTTGAGCAGATGGCAGAGCTACAGAAAGCTGAATACGAGCGCCGCGACAAGGAGAAGGCTCAGGAAGGTGGCGGAGGATCCGGCAAGAAGCGTCCCGCCCGGGGGGGAGGGGGGCGCGGCAAGGCCAAGCAGCGGCAAGGAGATAGGCCTCCCCGTGGCCGCGACAAGGACGAAGATGAAGATGAAGATGATGAGATGGAGGAGGATGAGACTGACGAGCAGGAGTTCCAGAAGGCAACAGAGGTGTTGTGCGTCGACGGCGGTGCTTCTCTGCACACCTCGCACCGCTAACTCAAACAGTGGGTGCGGGAAGTGAACGCAGCAGAACCGTCCGTTGAATCGCGCAAGCCCCTGAAGTGGTCCAGCACGCCCATCGTCTTTGATGTTGAGGATCACCCTGATCGCATCACTGCAGTCGGGTGTTTGCCGATGTTGGTTTCGCCAACCATCCGCAACCTCAAGGTTACAAAGATGTTGGTTGACGGCGGGGCCGGCCTAAATCTGATCTCCTCCGCAGTGCTCAAGAAGCTCCAGATCCCCGACAGCGAGCTCGAAGAAACTGGTACCTTTCAAGGAATTAACCCGGGAAGGAGCAAGCCCAAGGGGAAGATCACACTGCCAGTGACGTTTGGCAGCGAGCTGAATTTCAGGACAGAGAGAGTCACATTTGACGTTGCTGATTTCCCATTTCCCTACAATGGGATACTCGGCCGTCCAGCGCTTGCCAAGTTCATGGCAGCCTCTCACTACGCTTACAATGTGCTCAAGATGCCTGGTCCGATAAGTGTTATTTCTGCCCATGGCGACAAGAAAGATGCACTTATCTGTACCGAAAAGATATACCGGGAAGCAGCAGCCGCAGCAGAACGCAAACCGCTTGCCGCTGAAGCTCCCGGGGGGAAGAAGAAGACCAAGTCCGGCAAGAGTAGCTCTGATGCCCACTCCGGCAAGCGCACCTCTTCGGAGTGCTGCGCTACCATCGAGGACGCACCATCGAGCTCCACCGACAAGTGCAAGAAGGCAAAGACAGCGACACCTGAGACCAAGAAAGTGGCCGCCAAGGAGGACGGCACTGGTGGTACCTTTACCATCAGTGCCACGCTTGACCCTAAATAGGAAAGCGCGCTCGTTGCTTTCCTGCGGGCGAATGTCGATGTGTTTGCATGGCAACCATCTGACATCCCCGGTGTTCCCGGGAAAGTAATTGAGCACCATCTCGCCGTCTGCCCTCACGCGCGGCCCGTCAAGCAGAGAGTTAGGAAGCAAGCAGTGGAGCGGCAAGAGTTCATTGCCGAAGAGATCAAGAAATTGGAAGCAGCAGGCCTGGTCCGAGGAGTACTCCATCCAACGTGGTTAGCCAATCCAGTAGTCGTGTGCAAAGCAAACGGGAAGTGGAGGCTTTGTATTGACTTCACTGACGTTAATAAAGCTTGTCCCAAGGATCCATTTCCCTTGCCGCGCATTGACCAGATTGTCGATTCCACAGCAGGATGTGATCTGCTTTCATTCCTTGATGCATACTCAGGATATCATCAGATCTTCATGGCTGAAGAGGATGAGGAGAAAACCGCATTCATTACTCCATGTGGCACGTACTGCTTTGTACGGATGCCTTTCGGACTAAAGAATGCTGGTTCAACATTTGCAAGAGTAGTCAGTCATGCTTTTGAGCCACAGCTGCATAGAAATGTAGAAGCTTACATGGATGACATAGTGGTCAAGAGCAAGGACAAAGAAACTCTGATCCAAGATTTGGACGAGACTTTTGCGAATCTGCGCAAGATCAATCTCAAGTTGAACCCCGAGAAGTGCGTGTTTGGAGTTCCTTCCGGCAAGCTTCTCGGGTTCTTTGTGTCCCAGAGGGGGATTGAAGCCAATCCCGACAAGATCAAGGCCATTGAGCAAATCGAAGCACCAAAGCACGTCAAGGATGTGCGAAGACTTGCCGGCTGTGTTGCTGCTCTCAGTAGGTTCATCTCTAAGTCTGCTGAGCGCGCCCTGCCATTTTTCAAAATTTTGAAAAAGGCAGGTCCAATGAAATGGACTCCGGAAGCGGAGGCTACGCTGCAGGACTTGAAGAGATACCTATCCTCCACTCCAACACTTGTCGCACCTAAGCCACAAGAGAAGTTGCTGCTATATCTGGCGGCAACCAATCAAGTGGTTAGCGCTGCGTTAGTAGCGGAGAGGGAGGCGGATAATGAGCCAGCGACCGCGGCAAGCGAGTCCAGCGACAAGCAGGGGGCTTCCCCGACAAGTTCTGGTTCCGGCAAGGATGGATCTGTGCAGCCACAAGAAGAGAAACAGAAGAAAATGGTGCAGCGCCCAGTTTACTTTGTCAGTTCCCTTCTGCAGGGGGTTAGATCAAGGTACTCTGGTGTGCAGAAGTTGCTTTTCGTCCTTCTCATGGCCTCGAGGAAGCTGCGCCATTACTTTCAAGCACACGAGATCACAGTGGTCACTCGCTTTCCGTTGAAGAGGATATTGCAGAATCTAGAGGCAACAGGCAGGATTGTCGAGTGGGCACTGGAATTGTCAAGCTTTGGCCTCAAGTTTGAAAGTACTTCAACTATTCAGAGCCGAGCATTGGCAGAATTCATAGCAGAATGGACGCCAACACCCGATGAAGAAACTCCGGAGAGGAGCATCCCCGTCAAGGAAGCAAGCAATGAATGGATCATGTACTTTGATGGTGCCTTCTCGCTGCAAGGCGCCGGTGCGGGCGTACTACTCGTCGCACCCACCGGAGAGCACCTCAAGTACGTGGTCCAAATGCACTTTCCCAAGGAGCGAGCAACCAACAATACTGCAGAGTATGAAGGCTTGCTTGCCGGACTCAGGATCGCGGCAGACCTTGGGATCAAGAAGCTTATTGTCAGGGGTGACTCGCAGCTTGTCGTCCGTCAAGTTAACAAAGATTATCAGAGTCCGTTGATGGAAGCCTACATTGATGAAGTGAGGAAGCTGGAAGAGCATTTTGACGGCCTGCAAATGGAACACGTTCCAAGAGCTCAGAACGACATTGCAGACGGCCTGTCAAAGTGCACCGCACTCAAGTTACCTGTGGAACCAGGAATTTTTTGCTCAAGCTAACTCAATCATCTGTAACACCGTCAACTGGACTGGGCAAGAAGAGGAAGTTGGTTACTGGCGACTACTTTCCGGCAGAGCTCCCCGAAGCCGCCGCCAAGAAGGTCCCCAGGATCAACACAGAAAGTGCTGAGGAGCAGTCTACTCCGACAAGCCCTAGGGTTTGTTTCGTTGAAGCAGGCGCTCCCGACAAGCTGTGTCCCGACACGCTTGTCGGGGAGCATCACGCTCCGGCAGGATCCCAGATTCTTGCCGTAGAAGCGGATGTTCCCGCAGCAACATTTGCGCCTTTAGTCCTTGTCGTTGAGCCACAAGCTCCGGCATGGGCACAGCAGATCGTCCATTTCCTTCAGACAGGAGAACTTCCCGAAGAGCAAGAAGAAGTGGAAAGAGTAGCCCGGCAATCGAGTATGTACCAGTTTGTCGATGACATACTGTACAGAAGAAGATTCAACGGAGTGAAATTGAAGTGCATTTCCCGGCAAGATGGACAGGAGCTGTTGGCGGAGATACATGGAGGCATATGTGGTCACCACATTGGCGCAAGAGCACTTGCCGGCAAAGCCTTCCGGCAAGGTTTCTTCTGGCCGACAGCCCTCCAGGATGCAATTGCACAAGTAACCAAGTGTGAAGCGTGCCAGTTCCACTCCAAGCAGATTCATCAACCAGCTCAAGCTCTCCAAACAATCCCTTTATCCTGGCCATTTTCGGTCTGGGGGCTCGACATCCTCAGCCCCTTTCCCCGAGCTGTCGGGGGCTTCGAGTACTTGTACGTAGTGATCGACAAGTTCACGAAGTGGCCGGAGGTGGAAGCAGTGAGGAAGGTGACAGCACAGTCAGCAGTCAAGTTATTCAGGTCAATTGTTTGCCGTTTCGGAGTCCCTAACAGGATCATCACCGACAACGGCACACAATTCACGAGCCGCACCTTCATGCAGTACGTCCAAGATCTTGCGCCAAGATCTGCTTCGCTTCTGTTGCTCACCCGAGAAGCAACGGTCAAGCAGAGAGGGCGAACGCTGAAGTGCTGCACGGGCTCAAGACCAGAACTTTCGACAGGCTGCGCAAGTGCGGAAGAAATTGGATCGAGGAGCTGCCGGTGGTTCTTTGGTCGATCAGGACGACGCCGAATCGAGCCATAATGAAGTGGATATGGCGTCGTTCAAAGAAGTACAGCCTTGCCGGGACACAGACGACAGAAAAGCTAAGTTGCCAAAGTTTGAGCACAGTCAATTTTTTAAATTTTTAAGTTATACTCCTTGAACGACCGTGCCTTGTATGGAAAACCTGTGCGCGGAGGAATCGACTCGTGGCTAAGTTGTGCACTTAATTTGTTTCGAGTCCGCTCAACAATGAAAGTGTGCTGCAACTAGCCCCGACAAGGTTTCTTGCCAGAAGCAACACCGCCGGCAGGCTGCTGATGTTCCGCACTCAGCGCTCGCGGCAAGTGTGTTCCCACCGGCAAGTTCCCTAAAAGCGTAGGGTAAAAACATACAAGGGATGGAATTGAGTAAAGGATATAACATAACAAACATCCCACTCAGGTACAGTCCATAGAGGATGAAAAACATGAAAGAGAGGACTACAAGTTTTAGATGCGGCTAAGGCCCGGAGGCTTACAAATTAAAGAGATAAGATGCCCGTAATCCCTTTCCTGTCCCTCTCTTCAGGAGGTAGGTCAAGGAGGCGAAAAGGGCAAAAGGGGCGCCTAGGCGAGCTACAGGTGCCAGAAGACACCAAGAGAACATCCCGGGGGCCGTCCGAAGGCTGGACGGTGATGGCGGCGCCGGAAGCGGGGCTCGAAGACGGGGCGGCAGGACGTCAGCACGCTGTCGAGGGCACTACGCCCTCGTACTCCGATTTGACGGCCTTGTCGCCAGCCCTCTTCCCCTTTCGAAGCCTCCCTACGCCAGCCGCCCAAGGAGACGACCCCCGGGAGTTCAAGGAGCCAGCGACACGGATGATGGGGTCACCGGTGACGCACGAAGCGGTGCCCGACACCTAGTCGGGCCCGCCATCCCGCCACCCGCTACCCTCATCATCGCTGTCGCTCTCCTCCTCGTCACTCTCGCTCGAGGGGGAGCCTTCGCTATCGGAGGAGCTGTCCACGCAGCACTTCGCCCGAGTGCCAAAGCACCCGAAGACTTTGACGGAGAGGAGATCGCCCTCCATTAACTTAAAATGGAGGGTAAACCCCTCCATCAGGCTGTGGATACGGGCGAACGTCTTCCACCCACGATCAAGATACATCACATTAGGGGCTGGGAATACAACGTGGACTCGCGTGCGGTTGATCCCACAACCCCTCATGTGCAGTCTCAGTGTCTCGGGCGGGTCCAACTCCATCGCGCTCGCAAACGGAGCTGGAAGCCGAAGGCGACGATGAGGTGCCCGGCGCAGCCTGATGAAGAACTCGCAAGGGTCGTCCCCTGTATGGACCGCCGTGGGGAGAGGAACCGCCGGCGGAGGCGGAGGTGGCGCGCCGCCCCATCCGCCTCTTCCCCGAGCGCCTCGACCTCGTCCTCGACCTCGTCCATGACCTCGCCCCCTCCCTCTTCCCCTTATGGCTGGCTCTGCCACCACGGGCGCGGGATAGGAAGGGGTGCACTGTCTGGCGGCGACCCTCGCCGCCACCGATGAAGGGCCAGGGTTCCCTTCCTCCATGGCGAATGAGAGAAAGGGGAGCAGAAGCTGAAGAAAGGAGAAGATGAGAGAGTGCGGGCTTCTGCGCTCCCCTCCGGCTCTTCTTAAAGGAGCGAGGTGGGGGCTCGGCCGCCCCGCTCAGCGAATCAGGGCACGGGAAGAGCAGGGAGTCGGGGCCGACCCGCTGCCTCTGCTCGCAACGGCCCAGTTTCCCGCTTCCACCGTCCGCGACCCCAAGCGCATGGGAGCCGCTTGGCGGGGATGCAGAACCAAGGCGAACGTTACGCATTTCCTGGATTTAAGTATTGCCCACGATCTCTCCCACGACACCGCGATTGACGCGTGCCGTTATGGGAGGACGCGGTGGATACAGAGTGGATTTGGTTTGGACCCAGGCCGCGCATGCCCGTGCCCCGTTTTGGGCCTGGGCCAACAGCGCTCGGCACCGTGTATGGCCCAGGCCCGGGGGCTCCTGTCGGTGTACTAAAGTAGGGGTACCTTAGTACCCCGAACTTGTGCACGGGCAGTCGCAGCGTCCCGCGGCAAGGCTTGCCGGGCGTCCGCCAAGATCCTCCGCTATTCCTATTTACTGCCATTCAAGAACAAAGTGTTAGCTGAGAAGACAGAACCCCGGCAAGAGGAGCTTGCCGGGAAGGACAAGACCCCGGCAAGAGGAGCTTGCCGGGGAGGCCAACCAAGACCCAGCGAGCGGCAAGCTCGCGGGTGCGACAAGACAGCGACCGCGGCAAGGCGCTTGCCGCGGCGAAGCCACCACTCTGCGCCCACGCTCCAGCACATCCAACGACGTGTCACCGCAGGATCGCTCCTGGTGTACGTGGCGGGTAGCTATGCAGCCAAGCGGTGCGAGGTGGCAAGTGAAGATGACTAGAAGGCCATCGTGGCGATCGGTGGCGCTCCTAACGGTCGTTTCTTACACTGTTGGGGCGACCGGACGGGCATTAAATGCCCTTGTCCCCTGCCGTCAGAGTTAGGTAGGGGGCACTGTTGATAGCGGTTGTACCAACCCCCGTTTTTACTTTTTTACCCCTCTTTCTATGCTGCCACCTCTCGGTGACCCCTTTAGACTATAAAAAGGAGGCCCATGCGCACGTAGAAGGGGTTGGACTCATTCGAAACTACAACACACCTATGCTCTTGAGCAAGAACAGAATAGAAACACAAAGCAGCAGTAGGAGTTTTATCTCTCCGGAGAGCTCCGAAGCTGGGTAAAATCCCCCGCGTGCTTTCACCTCGATCTGCTCTACGTGCGCCCTCCGCTCCCTTGCCGGACCGAAAAGGGGCCCTGCCCCATAGGTGTTCGTTCCCCACGACACGGACAGTCTGTCGGTGTCCTCCGTTGGAGAAGGATCCGGCCTGCGTCTTGCGCTTGCCTCCCCCTCCAGGCCGGGCGCTGGAGCCTGATAGGTGTAGGTTGGATCAGCAGCTTCTGCGCCCGCAGTCCGGCGAGCACTTTTTCTCCTGTAAAGATCATGAGCACTCAGGCGTTTCCTAGGAGCATCGCTCTGAAAATTCAAATACGAGCTATACCTTTGCGGCGACGTTTCCGTCTGCACCGCACTCCTTTTCCGCCTGCTGGTCCGAACTGACCTCTGTTGGTCGGCCGCCGCGGGCTCGGCTTCCTGCCGTAAAGGCACTTCCTGCAAAATACCATCGTTCGCGAAGGTTAGAAGTGAGCAGGGAAGAGATGATGGTGTCCGGACTTCGGTCGCGGTCACCTGGGAAGCCGGACACAGTCCGGGGTAATCCGCCGTAATGGCAACCAAAGCATTGTCTATGCTGAGCTGGTGAAACACCCCGTCGATCAGCTCCACCTCGATGTCCGGATCTTCTTCGGAGGCCGGATCTATGGATCTTTCCGGATCCTCGGGTTGCGGAGCAGGACTTACCATGTCCTCCACAGTCCGGCGTAGATCCTGCGCCGAAGACATAATGTAAGAAGCCTAAACTTCGAAAGCAAGGGTTGAGCCCTTAAAGGTGTTCACTTACCCATCCTCTAGGGTTGATCATGGAAAACCCATTCAAAGGGTTCGTTCGAAGGAAGTCCTCCTTCTCCCCCTTGTACAGGCTGGACAGGATCTCCACAAGATCCTCGGTCGAATCCGGCCCTTTTGTGGCCATGACGGGTGTCATCGTCTTCCCCGTTGAAATCCCACATGGGGTGGCCTCTGTATTGCAATGGCTGTACCCCCCGCATGATGCATGTCGCCATGACTCCGATCATGGTCAAGCCAGAATGAGCCATTAATCTTATTCGGGCCATCAAGTAATGGACGCTCTTGTCTTCCACCAATCAGGGGCTCCGTGGGCGCCAGCTGAGGCGTTTCTTCAAAGGAGCAGCACTAAACTCCGGGAGGCCGATCCGGCTGGGTCCGGCAGCGGAGCGTCTCCTATATAAAACCACTCTGAAGGCCAGTCTTCGGACGCCTTCTTGGGTGTACCGGATGGGTATCCGATCCCGGCAATGCGCCATATTTCGGCGCCACCCACTTGATATATGGACCCCTCGTGAGAACGGGGTACGAGGCAGAACAACCTCTTCCACAATGCAAAATGGGGCTCAATGCCCAGGAATAGCTCACAAAGAGCTACGTAGCCCGCGATATGCAGGACAAAGGCGGGCGTGAGGTGGTGGAGCTGGAGTCCGCAGAACTCCAGGAGCCCGCGGAGGAACGGATGTATTGGGAATCCGAGTCCCCTTACCAGATAGGGGACGAAGCATACTCGCTCCCCCTTATTGGGGCTTGGGGTAGCCTCCGCTTGCCTCCCACCTTGATAAGTAACCAGTCCGGCCCGGACTGGGACCATGAAGGCCGGAGGGAGAAATCCCCCCGTTTGGAGCTTCACTAGCTCGTTGTGCGAAACAGAGCACCTCCTCCAATTCCCCGACGGTGGGCTGGGAGTGCGTGAAGAAGAGCCGCGTCGACGGTCCATGATGGAATGGATTTTTAGGTCAAAGGCGCTCCGATGAAGTATTCGCGGGAGCAGGATGGTGTGGTTTGGATCTGGATTTTTGCCTCTTTTATAGGCAGATGACTCGCACGACTGGGGGGTGAAACGTAAAAGATGCCCTGGCTTTTCGCATTCGTGCGACGCGTGGAAAAATACCATTATTGGGCGTAGAAGCGAGAAACACAGTATTTATGGTGAAGCCGAACACTGTTCGGCAGGTACATGGGACTTGAAGGGAGAACCCGCCTTGCAACGCCGAAGACTATATACGCGCTGGACTTATCGTCATTGAAGCCTGGTTCGGGGGCTACTGAGGGAGTCCTGGACTAGGGGGTGTCCGGACAGCCGGACTATCATCGTCCGCCGGACTCCAAGACTATGAAGATACAAGATTGAAGACTCCGTCCCGTGTCCGGATGGGACTTTCCTTGGCGTGGAAGGCAAGCTTTGCGATACGGATATGTAGATCTCCTACCATTGTAACCGACTCTGTGTAACCCTAGCCTCCTCCGGTGTCAATATAAACCAGAGGGCTTTAGTCCGTAGGACAACATACATTACAACAATCATACCATAGGCTAGCTTCTAGGGTTTAGGCTCCTTGATCTCGTGGTAGATCCACTCTTGTACTACCCATATCATCAATATTAATCAAGCAGGACGTAGGGTTTTACCTCCATCGAGAGGTCCCGAACCTGGGTAAAACATCGTGTCCCTCGTCTCCTGTTACCATCCGCCTTGACGCACAGTTCGGGACCCCCTACCCGAGATCCGCTGGTTTTGACACCGACAGAGATCGAAAAAGAGAGAAGAAGCCATCTAGCTAATAACTATGGACCCGAAGGTCTGTGGTAAACTACTCACAACTCATCGGAGGGGCTATGGTGTTGATATAGAAGCCCTCCATGGTCGATTCGCCCTCCGGCGGAGCGTCGACGAAGGCTCCAAGATGGGATCTCGCGGATACAGAAGGTTACGGCGGTGGAACTAGGTTTTCGTGGTCGCTTCTGATGTTCTCGGGGTATCTGGATATATATAGGAGGAAGAAGTACGTGGGTGGACGCCCGAGGGGCCCACGAGATGGGGGGCACGCCTAGTAGGGGGGGCGCCCTCCACGCTCGTGGCCGCCTCGGCTGCTTCTTGACTTGCACTCCAAGTCCTCTAGATCACGTTTGTTCCAAAAATCACGCTCCCGAAGGTTTCATTCCATTTGGACTTCGTTTGATATTCCTTTTCTTCAAAACACTGAAATAGGCAAAAAAAACAGCAATACGGGCTGGGCCTCCGGTTAGTAGGTTAGTCCCAAAAATGATATAAATGTGTAAATTAAATCCCATAAACATCCAAAACAGGTAATATAATAGCATGGAACAATCAAAAATATAGATACGTTGGAGACGTATCAAGCATCCCCAAGCTTAATTCCTGCTCGTCCTCGAGTAGGTAAATTATAAAAACATAATTTTTGATGTGGAATGCTACCTAACATAATTCTCAATGTAATTTTCTTTATTGTGGCATGATTGTTCAGATCCAAATGATTCAAGATAAAAGCTTATAAAACATAAAAATGATAATACTTCGAAGCATACTAACAAGTAATCATGTCCTATAAAAATAGCATAGCCAAAGAAAGCTTATCCCTACAAAAATAATATAGTTAGGCCATGCTTCATTTTCATTACACAAAATACTCCCATCATGTACAACCCCGATGACGAGCCGAGCAATTGGTTCATACTTTTTAATGCGCTTCAGCATTTTCAACTCTTACGCAATACATGAGCGCAAGCCATGGTCATAGCACTATGGTGGTATATGGTGGTGGTTGTAAAGGCAAAACGGGAGAAGATAGTCTCACATCAACTAGGCGTATCAACGGGCTATGGAGATGCCCATCAATAGATATCAATGTGAGTGAGTAGGGATTGCCATGCAACGGATGTACTAGAGCTATAAATGTATGAAAGCTCAACAAAAGAAACTAAGTGGGTGTGCATCCAACTTGCTTGCTCATGAAGACCTAGGGCATTTTGAGGAAGCCCATCATTGGAATATACAAGCCAAGTTCTATAATGGAAAATTCCCACTAGTATATGAAAGTGATAACACAAGAGACTCTCTATCATGAAGATCATGGTGCTATTTTGAAGCACAAATGTGGAAAAGAGATAGTAGCATTGTCCCTTCTCTCTTTTTCTCTCATTTTTTTATTTTTTATTTGGCCTTTTCTTTTTTTATTTGGCCTTTCCTTTTTTTTATTTGGCCTTTTTTTAAAGTCCGAAGTCTCATCCCGACTTGTGGGGGAATCATAGTCTTCATCATTCTTTCCTCACTTGGGACAATGCTCTAATAATGAAGATCATCACACTTTTATTGATTTACAACTCGAGAATTACAACTCAACACTTAGAACAAAATATGACTCTATATGAATGCCTCCGGCGGTGTACCAGGATATGCAATGAATCAAGAGTGACATGTATGAAAATATGTGAAGGTGGCCTTGCCACAAATATGATGTCAACTATATGATCATGCAAAGAGCAAACGACAATGATGGTGCGTGTCATAATAATGGAACGGTGGAAAGTTGCATGTCAATATATCTCGGAATGGCTATGGAAATGCCATAATAGGTAGGTATGGTGGCTGTTTTGAGGAAGTTAAATAATGGGTGCATGATACCGGCGAAAGTTGCACGGTATAAAAGAGGCTAGCAAAGTGGAAGGGTGAGTGTGGGTATATCCATGGACTCACATTAGTCATAAAGAACTCATATACTTATTGCCAAAGTCTACTTAGCCCTTGAAGAAAAGTACTACTACGCATGCCCCTAGAGGGATAGATTGGTAGGAAAAGACCACCGCTCATCCCCGACTGCCACTCATAAGGAAGACAATCAAAAGAGCACCTCATGCAACAAATTTGTCACACAACTTTTATCATACGTGCATGCTACGGGACTTGCCAACTTCAACACAAGTATTTCTCGATTCCATAATTACCCACTAGCATGATTCTAGCATTACTACCTTTATATCTCAAAACAATTATCAAGCATCAAATTGATCCTAGTGTTTTATGCACTTTCTATGATAGTTTTTATTATACCCAACTTGGATGATCATCATTCTAGGACCAAATTTATAACCATAGCAAATACCATGCTGTTCTAAAAGACTCTTAAAATGATATAAGTGAAGCATGAGAGATCAGCAATTTCTTCAAAATTAATCCACCGCCGTGATCTAAAAGATATAAGTGAAGCACTAGAGCAAATACTATCTAGCTCAAAAGATATAAGTGAAGCACATAGAGTATTCTAATAAATTCTAATCAAGTGGGCTTCTCGCAAAAGGTGTGTACAACAAGGATGACTGTGGTAAACTAAAAAGCAAATGCTAATATAATACAAGACGCTCCAAGCAAAACACATATCATGTGGGGAATAAAAATATAGCTCCAAGTAAAGTTACCGATAAACAAAGACGAAAGAGGGGATGCCTTCCGGGGGCATCCCCAAGCTTAGGCTTTTGGCTATTCTTGAATATCTTGGGGTGCCTTGGGCATCCCCAAGCTTAGGCTCTTGCCACTCCTTATTCCATAGTCCATCAAATCTTTACCCAAAACTTGAAAACTTCACAACACAAAACTCAACAGGAAATCTCATAAGCTCCGTTAGTGCAAGAAAGCAAAACCACCACATAATGTACTGTAATGAACTCATTATTTATTTATATTGGTGTTAAACCTACTGCATTCCAAGTTCTCTATGGTTCATACCACTTAATACTAGCCATAGATGCATCAAAATAAGCAAACAACACACGAAAAACAGAATCTGTCAAAAACAGAACAGTCTGTAGCAATCTGTAACTCTTGAATACTTACGGAACTTTAAAATCCTACCAAAATAGGAAGTCCTGGGCAATTTTTCTATTGATCTACAGCAAAAAGAATCAACGCAAAAACACGTTTCTGTGAATTACTAAAATTATTTTCGTGCGTGCAAAGTTTCTGTTTTTCAGCAGAATCAAATTAACTATCACCATAGGTTATCCTATAGGTTCTACTTGGCACAAACACTAATTAAAACATAAAAACACATCTAAACATAAGGTAGATGCAAAATTATTAAATAACAGCAAGTAATAATATTGGGTTGTCTCCCAAAAAGCGCTTTTCTTTAAAGCCCTTTTAGCTAGGCATTGAGATTTCAATGATGCTCACATGAAAGACAAGAATTGAAGCACAAAGAGAGCATCATAAAACATGTGACAAACACACTTAAGTCTAAAATACTTCCTATTCATAGGCATCTTGTAAGCAAACAAATTATCAAGGCAAGCAAAAACTAGCATATGCAAGGAAGAACAAAGAGATGATAGCAATCTCAACATGAAGAGAGGTAATTTAGTAACATGAAAATTTCTACAACCATATTTTCCTCTCTCATAATAATTATACGTAGGATCATAAGCAAATTCAACAAAATAGCTATTACATAAAATATTTTCAACATGATCCACATGCATGCAAAGTTGACAGTCTTCCAAAATAGTGGGATTAACATTAACTAAAGTCATGACCTTTCCAAGCCCACTTTTATCTAAAATTTCATAAGATTGATCAAAATCCAAATATGTGGGATCTAAAGTTGACACTCTTACAAACCTACTTTCAATAATATTGCAAACACTATTATCAATCTCATATTCATCATGGGGGTTAAATAAATTTTCAAGATCAAAAGAAGAATCACCCCAAACATGATCATTGCAACAAGTAGTAGACATAGCAAAACTAGCATCCCCAAGCTTAGGGTTTTGCATATTATTAGCACAATTGACATCAAGAGAATTTATAGTAACATCATTGCAATCATGCTTTTTATTCAAAGAGTTATCGTGAATCTCTTCATAAATTTCTTCATCATAATTTTCAGATTCACTAATTTCAAGCAAAGCTTCATAAAGATAATCTAGTGCACAAAACTCACTAGCAATTGGTTCATCATAATTGGATCTCTTAAAAAGATTAGCAAGCGGATGAGCATCCATAGATCTTAGCTTCTCTGTTTAGCAATAAATAATCAACTATTCCAACCAAACAAGCAAACGAGCCAAGACATCAAAGCAAACGAAAAGACAAACAGAAGAAGGGCGAATAAAACGACAAGGGTGAAGTGGGGGAGAGGAAAATGAGAGGCAAATGGCAAATAATGTAAATGTGAGGGAGATGAGTTTGTGAAGGGTACTTGGTATGTCTTGACTTGAGCGAAGACCTCCCCGGCAACGGCGCCAGAAATCCTTCTTGCTACGTCTTGAGCTTGCGTTGGTTTTCCTTGAAGAGGAAAGGGTGATGTAGCAATAGTAGTGAGGGAGTCCTGGACTAGGAGGTGTCCGGACAGCCGGACTATCATCGTCCGCCGGACTCCAAGACTACGAAGATACAAGATTGAAGACTCCATCCCGTGTCCGGATGGGACTTTCCTTGGCGTGGAAGGCAAGCTTGGCGATACGGATATGTAGATCTCCTACCATTGTAACCGACTCTGTGTAACCCTAGCCTCCTCCGGTGTCTATATAAACCGGAGGGCTTTAGTCCGTAGGACAACATACATTACAACAATCATACCATAGGCTAGCTTTAGGGTTTAGCCTCCTTGATCTCGTGGTAGATCCACTCTTGTACTACCCATATCATCAATATTAATCAAGTAGGACGTAGGGTTTTACCTCCATCGAGAGGGCCCGAACCTGGGCAAAACATCGTGTCCCTTGTCTCCTGTTACCATCCGCCTAGACGCACAGTTCGGGACCCCCTACCCGAGATCCACCGGTTTTGACACCGACATTGGTGCTTTCATTGAGAGTTCCTCTGTGTCGTCACTGATAGGCTTGATGGCATCTTCAACCAACAACGCTGTCTAGGGTGAGACTTTTCTCCCCGGACAGATCTTCGTATTCGGCGGCTTCGCACTACGGGCTAATTTGCTTGGCCATCTGGAGCAGATCGAAAGCTACGCCCCTGGCCGTCAGGTCAGATTCGGAAGTCTAAACTTCACGGCCGACGTCCGCGGAGACTTGATCTTCGATGTGCTTGAGCCACAGCCAAGCGCGCCGCACTGTTACGATGGGCATGAACTAGCTCTACTGCCGAACAGTGCCTTGGTGGCCGCACTCGAATCCGCTTCGGCCCTTAGTCCGGAGCCGATCGCCTTGATCGAGGATCGGTGGATGGATGCCACCTCGGGGGCTTCAACTTCCACCGCGATGGAGCCGAACACTAACCTTGTCCCTTGCGAAACTCGTGATTCCGAGGTGCCGGACTCCTTGCCGGACTCCGGACCTCCCCCGCCCCTACCAATCGAATCTAATTGGGCGCCGGTTATGGAATTCACCGCCGCGGACATCTTCCAACACTCACCTTTTGGCGACATCCTAAATTCGCTAAAGCATCTCTCGCTATCAGGAGAGTCCTGGCCGAACTATGGCCAGGATGGTTGGGATATGGACGACGAAGAAATTCAGAGCCCACCCACCACCCACTTTGTAGCCACTGTCGATGACCTTACCGACATGCTAGACTACGACTCTGAAGACATCGATGCTATGGACGACGATGCCGGAGACGAACAGGAACCAGCGCCTACAGGGCATTGGAAGACCACCTCGTCATACGACATATACATGGTGGACACCCCAAAAGACGGGGACGGCGAAGAAGCAGCGGAGGCAGATTCTCTAAAGAAGCAGCCCAAGCGCCGGCGTCAGCGGCGCCGCTCTAAATCCCGCCACAGCAAGAATGGAGATTCCGGCACAGGAGACAATAATACCCCAGAGAGTGCCGAATACAATCCCCTCCAGCAAGACTCAGCGCAGGAGGATGCAGAAGCAAGCCCTCACGAGAGGGCGGCAGACGAAGAGGTCGAGGACTATAACTATATGCCTCCCTCCGAAGACGAGGCAAGCCTCAACGACGACGAATTCGTCGTGCCCGAGGATCCCGTCGAACAAGAGCGTTTTAAACGCAGGCTTATCGCCACGGCAAATAGCCTAAAGAAAAAGAAGCAGCAGCTTCAAGCTGATCAGGACCTGCTGGCTGATCGATGGACCGAGGTCCTCGCGGCCGAAGAGTATAAACTCGAACGCCCCTCCAAAAGCTACCCAAGACGCAAGTTGCTCCCCCAACTAGAGGAGGAAGCATACATACCTTCATCACCAGCGCATGATACGGCTGACCGACCACCCCGCGGTCGTGACAGAGAGGCATCCAGGCCCTCAACCAAGACCGTACCCCGACATCGCTTCAAAAGTACGAAGCCAAGAGGGAACGCGCTGGACTTGCGAGACGTATTGGAGAACAAAGAAAGTCAATCCAGATCCATCTACGGATCGCGAGGGCGCCCCATGACCCGCGACGAATACCGTCGCGCCGGATACAATAACCCCGGCCGGGCCGAACACAGCAGACAACGCTCTCTCGAGCTGCGTTGTGATATTGCTCAATACAGAGGCGCCGCAGACCCGCTATGCTTCACTGACGAAGTAATGGATCATCAAATCCCTGAAGGGTTTAAACCCGTAAACATCGAATCCTACGATGGCACAACAGACCCCGCGGTTTGGATCGAAGATTATCTTCTCCACATCCATATGGCCCGCGGCGACGATCTCCATGCCATCAAGTATCTCCCACTCAAGCTTAAAGGACCAGCTCGACATTGGCTCAACAGCTTGCCCGCAGAGTCAATTGGGTGTTGGGAAGACCTGGAAGCCGCATTCCTCGACAACTTCCAGGGCACGTATGTGCGGCCACCAGACGCCGATGACCTAAGCCACATCATTCAGCAGCCAGACGAATCGGCCAGACAATTCTGGACACGGTTCTTGACAAAGAAAAACCAAAATCATCGACTGTCCGGATGCAGAGGCCCTCGCAGCCTTCAAACATAACATCCGCGACGAGTGGCTAGCCCGGCACCTGGGACAGGAAAAGCCGAAATCCATGGCAGCCCTCACATCATTAATGACCCGCTTTTGCGCGGGAGAGGATAGCTGGCTAGCTCGCAGCAACAATCTCCGTAAAAATTCTGGCAGTCCGGATACTAAGGACAACAATGGCAGGTCACGTCGAAACAAAAATAAGCGCCGCATTAACGGCGAGGACAAGGAGGATATGGCAGTCAACGCCGGATTCCAAGGCTCTAAACCCGGTCAGCGGAAGAAGCCATTCAAAAGAACCACTCCGGGTCCGTCCAATTTGGACCGAATACTCGACGGCTTATGCCAGATACATGGCACCCCTGAAAAGCCAGCTAATCACACCAACAGAGATTGCTGGGTGTTCAAGCAGGCAGGCAAGTTAATTGCCGAAAACAATGACAAGGGGCTAAACAGCGACGACGAGGAAGAGACCCGACCGCCGAACAATAGAGGACAGAAAGGTTTCCCCCCACAAGTGCGGACGGTGAACATGATTTACGCAACCCATATACCCAAGAGGGAGCGGAAGCGTGCACTAAGGGACGTCTATGCGATGGAGCCAGTCGCCCCGAAGTTCAACCCATGGTCCTCTTGTCCGATCACTTTCGATCGAAGAGACCACCCGACCAGCATACGCCATGGCGGATTCGCCGCATTGGTCTTAGACCCAATCGTCGATGGATTTCACCTCACGAGAGTCCTGATGGACGGCGGCAGCAGCCCGAACCTGCTTTATCAGGATACAGTGCGCAAGATGGGCATAGACCCTTAAGGAATTAAACCTACAAAAACAACCTTTAAAGGTGTCATACCAGGTGTGGAAGCCAATTATACAGGCTCAGTCACACTAGAAGTGGTCTTCGGATCCCCGGATAATTTCCGGAGCGAGGAGTTAATCTTCGACATAGTCCCATTTCGCAGCGGCTATCACGCTCTACTCGGACGAACCGCGTTTCTAAAGTTCAACGCGGTGCTGCATTACACATACCTCAAGCTCAAGATGCCAGGCCCTCGTGGAGTCATCACAGTCAACGGAAATACGGAACGCTCCCTTCGGACGGAGGAACATATAGCGGCCCTCGCGGCAGATACAGAGTAGCCTTCTAAGGCAATTTTCGAGTCCGGTTGTTAAACGGCCGGATACAGCAAAACGCGCCCGAAGCAATACCAACGAAGACTACCTGGCACGATCAGAGCACGCGTAGCAATGCGGCCCTAACCCCCACCCTCGCTTGATTGCAAGAACAACCCTCCACGTACATCATTACGCTTTGGAGATACCATGGGCGCAGGGGAAGGGGCACGATCACAATGGATCCAGAGTGCGGCTCGACCACACCAGGGGCTCACAAGTGTGCCCCCTTTTTTTTTTATTATTATTTTCCTTCTTTGTGTACAAAGGACTCCGTTAACCAGAGGCCCTGTCCGGCGGTGAACCTGCCGAACTCATGATGCAACAGCCAGGGAAGAAAGAAGGCTGCGACGAACACTCAGGTGGTCTCAATTATGAGCATTAAATTCGATTATATACACCAAGTCCGCAGCTCACCCCTGGAGGGGGACATGTTTAATTAGTCCAAATCCCTTGCTTACCGCACTACTTGTATCAGTCCGCACTCATAGCAGACTTCCTTTAATAAATAATGCAGCACTTTTCGACGGCAATTGCATTACTTTATATATATATATATGTTCATTACATGACATCTTGCACCCGTACATTTTGGTACGGCCCAATACACCAGGGGCTTATGTTCCCCACATTATGGTGTGATAAGTCCGAACACTTTCATAAGTGCGGCACCCCGAACTTATAGCATTATATGAATCGGCTCCGAATCATGTCTTGGGTCAATAGTTGGGTTTGCCCGGCTCCCACGTTTTGGTGCCTTACGTTCTGTTCTGTCGGCTAAGGTGGCACTGGGAGAACCACTGCGATTGCGCCCCGGTTGAGCCGGGCGAGCGCCTCAGTGGAGAAAGCTAAAACTGACCAGCATGATAAGGCGAGAGACTGGTCGCTGTTCGAGAGGTCTTTTCGGGTCCTTAAAGACTCATGCCGCTTCGAGCGAAGTTCCGGATAATATCCGACGAAGGCGTGGATAGCGCCCCGGATTCGGTCTTCCGAATACCAGGGGCTTCGCCAAAATTTAAAATTATAGAATTCTATGGCTAAGTGAGAGTGTTCAAGCATTATAAGTCCGGTTGCCTTGTTCGCCGTGTTGAGCGCCTCCCTAGATGGACCCAAAAATGGGAACAAGAGTGCTCAAATTTATCCCGAACACCCCAGCACTCGCGGCTCGGGGGCTGAAGTCAACGACTTGCTATCTCTCAGATTTTATAAAACGGCCGCATAGAAGGTAATATTTTAAATTAAACAAGCGTTGCTCATGGCGCATATGAACGAAGTTTTCAGCGCACAGGATAATACATAGCGAGTTTACTCAAAAATTACATCTCTGGGGCACTCATCCGCAATATCGCGGGCTCCCTTCAGGACAGTTTTATAATACATCTCGGACGTACGATACTCCTTGCCCGGTGGCGGCGGGTCAGTGAGAAGCTTCTCCGCATCCAGCCTGCCCGAGTGCACCTTTGTGCGGGCAAGGGCCCGACGAGCACCTTCAATACAGGCGGAGCGCTTGATGACCTCCACCCAGGGGCACGCATCCACCAGCCGCCGCACGAGGCCGAAGTAGCTCCCCGGCATGGCCTGTCCAGGCCACAGCCGGACTATAAGGCCCTTCATGGCCTCCTCAGCTACCTTGTGGAGTTCGACCAGCTGCTTCAGCTGGTCGCTTGGGGGCACCGGATGGCCGGCCTCAGCGTACTGAGACCAGAAGACCTTCTCCGTCGAGCTCCCCTCCTCGCCACGGTAGAATGCGGCGGCATCGGACGCACTACGCGGCAGATCTGCAAACGCCCCTGGAGAGCTCCGAATGCGGGTAAGTGTCAGGTAGTTTACACTAACATGCTTGCTTTGCATGAAAAACGCCTTACCCCCCGCTATCTTCTTTACATATTCAACCTCCTGAAGGGCCTTACGGGCCTCGGCCTTGGCGGACTTGGCACTTTCGAGAGCCGAGGCAAGCTCGGACTCTCGAGTCTTGGAGTCATGCTCCAAGCTCTCATGCTTCTCCATGAGAGCCTGGAGCTCTTGCCGTACTTCCGCCACCTGTGCCTCCTGCTTTTCTCGCTCGGCCCGTTCCGCGGCCGCACTGCGTTCGGCCGCGGACACAGCCTCCTTCAGGGCTGCCACCTCATTTGTGGCCCCTGCAATAACCCATATTATCCTTGTTAATTTTATTGCAACCAAAATCCTTTTCTGTAAGGTAACTATTCAAAGTGGTGTTACTCACCTTCTTTGTTCGAGCTGCTTCTTGGCATGGCCGAGCTCTTGCTCGGACCACTCGAGATCCTGCTTCAACGCACCGACCTCCGCAGTCAGTGCGGTAGAGGTCAGCAGCGCAGCCTGCAAACCCATATTGACATATTTTAAGGAACCCTGCGTATATCTTCTTAGATCCTCAGTCCGGCTTTTCTTTCCGAACAACGAACTGAGCATCAGGGGCTACTGTCTATGCGGTATTACATTACATAATTATAACTTCTTACCTCAAAGCCTGTTAGAAGGCTGCTGCAGGCTTCGGTCAGCTCGCTCTGGGCGAGCTGAACCTTCTGAATCACCGCACTCATGATAGTGCGGTGTTCTTCCTCGATGGAAGCGCCTTTAAGCGCCTCCAACAAGTTGTCCGGTGCCTCCGGTTGGACGGAGGCCGCCGGTGTCACGGTCTTGCACTTCTTTCGAAGGTGCCGCCTGCCGGACACTGGAACCACTGCAGGTTCCGATGTAGAGTCCAGCGCGAAGTCCGGGAGGCTGCCTGGCGGCGCCTCCGGAGCCTCCTCCTGATGGGTCCCTCTCTGGGATCCCACCTCGGCGTCCTCATCGGCGCGGGGGGTAGAGGCAGTCAGAAGTGAATCCACATCCGACGGGACCAACGACCCGCTCGATGAAGCGGGGAGATCATCATCGGCCGGACTGCGGATAGTATGTGGCATTAGTAGGACACTAGGTGACGCGAAAGAAATTGCATGTCAGGGATCCGGATACTTACGATCTCGCCGGAGGCATGGCCCTTGAAGGCCACTCCTCCTCGCCAACGATGGTGTTGGCGAAACTGTCCGGGGGGATAGTTCTCCCCCTCTTGGACCCTTCGGCCTCCCCTGTTGGGGAGGCCTTCCTCTTCCTCTCTCCCTCCTCCGGGAGAGAGTCTTCTTCCTCCTCCTCGTCTTCGGGGGAGTAGTCTGCCTCATCGTCGGACGCTTGATTGCGGGAACTCTTTCGAGTCCCCGTGGCCACCTTCTTGGCCTTCTTCTCCGGCACCACGTGCGGTGCCGGAACCAGCAGCCCTTCTAGACGGGCGTTCACTGGGTCTTCTGGCATAGGAGCCGGACAGATGAGCTGCACGGCCTTCTCCATCCATTCCTGTCAAAGGAAAAGAGAGATTGAGACCTTCTTAGAATCAATCTATTTATCACAAGTGTCCCGTAAAGGGGTTGAATCACTTACCTCGTCAGCTGGATGCTGCGAGCGAAATCCGCGATCTTCCATCGCGGATGCGGGGGCTTCGGCACCCTTAAACAGCACCCTCCAGGCGCCTTCATATGTCGTGTCGAAGAGCCCGCTTAGCACCTGGTGCTGTTCCGGATTGAACTCCCACAGATTGAATGCCCGTTCTTGGCATGGGAGAATCCGGCGGATGAGCATGACTTGGACCACGTCGACGAGCCTGAGCTTATTGCTCACCAGCTTCTGGATGCAGGCTCGGAGTCCCGTCAGCTCCTTCGGATTGCCCCATAGCAAGCCCTTCTCTTTCCAGGAGGTGAGCTGCGTGGGGATGCCAGATCTGAACTCGGGGGCCACCGCCCACGTGGGTTCGCGCGGCTCGGTGATGTAGAACCACCCGGATTGCCACCCCTTAACGGAGTCCACGAAGGCCCCTTCGAGCCAAAGGACGTTGGGCAACTTGCCCAACATGGCGCCTCCGCATTCCGCTTGCATGCCCTTCACAACCTTCGGCTTGACGTTGAAGGTCTTGAGCCACAGGCCGAAGTGGGGCCGGATGCAGAGGAAGGCCTCGCACACGACGATAAACACCGAGATATTGAGTATGAAGTTCGGCGCCAGATCGTGGAAATCCAGGCCGTAATAGAACATGAGCCCCCGGACGAAAGGGTGCAGTGGAAAGCCCAGTCCGCGGAGGAAGTGGGGAAGGAAAACAACCCTCTCGTGAGGCCCGGGGGTGGGGATGAGCTGCCCCTCGCCGGGCAGCCGATGCGCGATATCGCCGGAAAGGTATCCGGCGCTGCGCAGCTTGGTGATGTGCTCCTACTTGATGGTGGAGGCCAACCATTTGCCTCCCGCTCCGGACATGATCGGAGAAGGTCGAGGCAAGATGCGCGAGCTTGGGCGTTGGAGCTTGAGTGCGCGGAGATGGATAAGCAAAGGAGGAAGAAGGCGTAGGTGAGAAGGTAAATCCTTATCCCTTATATATAGGCGGACGAAGACTATGCGTCCCCCACCGGCCTGGTAAAACTCGCTTATCTCCCAAGCGCCACCATCAATGGTGCGATTGGGTTACCCACGTCCGTATTGATGGGAATCCTGGAATAAGGGGAACACGATCTCTGCTTCGACAAGACGTGCCAAGGAAACCGCTTCGCTAAACGTGCTGAGGTGGTATAATAAAAAAGATTCAAGTAAAAGCTTGGTAGCAGTGTGATGTCATGCCGCATAATACGTCAGCAGATTGGACTTGTGTACATTTTATTCTCTCTACGGTGGAATGTGGAATTTATTTTGCAGAGCCGGACACTATCCTGGTGTTCATGATCTTCTTTGGATTATTCAAGGGAGGAAGCCGCCTTGCAATGCCGAACATTATGCGCGCCGGACTTATCGTCATTGAAGCATGGTTCAGGGGCTACTGAGGGAGTCCTGGACTAGGGGGTGTCTGGGCAGCCGGACTATCATCGTCCGCCGGACTCCAAGACTACGAAGATACAAGATTGAAGACTCCGTCCCGTGTCCGGATGGGACTTTCCTTGGCGTGGAAGGCAAGCTTGGCGATACAGATATGTAGATCTCCTACCATTGTAACCGACTCTGTGTAACCCTAGCCTCCTCCGGTGTCTATATAAACCGGAGGGCTTTAGTCCGTAGGACAACATACATTACAACAATCATACCATAGGCTAGCTTTAGGGTTTAGCCTCCTTGATCTTGTGGTAGATCCACTCTTGTACTACCCATATCATCAATATTAATCAAGCAGGACGTAGGGTTTTACCTCCATCGAGAGGGCCCGAACCTGGGTAAAACATCGTGTCCCTTGTCTCCTGTTACCATCCGCCTAGACGCACAGTTCGGGACCCCCTACCCGAGATCCGCCGGTTTTGACACCGACAAGTAGCATAAGTATTTCCCTCAGTTCTTGAGAACCGAGGTATCAATCCAGTAGGAGGCTCCTCAAAAGTCCCACGCACCTACACAAACAAACAAAGAACTCGCAACCAACGCAATAAAGGGGTTGTCAATCCCTTCACGGCCACTTGCGGAAGTGAGATCTGATGGAGATAATATGATAAGATAAATATATTTTTGGTATTTTATAATATAGATTGGAAAACTAAAGATGCAAATAAAAGTAGATTGAAATCTTATATGATAAAAGATAGACCCGGGGCCCATAGGTTTCACTAGTGGCTTCTCTCAAGATATCATAAGTATTACGGTGGATAAACAAATTACTATCGAGCAATTGATAGAAAAGTGAATAATTATGAGATTATCTAGGCATTATCATGTATATAGGCATCACGTCCATGACAAGTAGACCGACTCCTGCCAGCATCTACTTCTATTACTCCACACATCGACCGCTATCCAGCACGCATCTAGAGTATTAAGTTCATAAAGAACAGAGTAACGCATTAAGAAAGATGACATGATGTAGAGGGATAAACTCATGCAATATGATATAAACCCCATCTTTTTTATCCTCGATGGCAAAAATACAATACGTGCCTTGCTGCCCCTGCTGTCACTGGGAAAGGACACCGCAAGATTGAACCCAAAGCTAAGCACTTCTCCCATTGCAAGAAAGATCAATCTAGTAGGCCAAACCAAACTGATAATTCGAAGAGACTTGCAAAGATAACTTAATCACACATAAAAGAATTCAGAGGAGATTCAAATATTTCTCATAGATAAACTTGATCATAAACCCACAATTCATCGGATCTCGACAAATACACCGCAAAAAGAGTTACATCGAATAGATCTGTAAGAAGATCAAGGAGAACATGGTATTAAGATCCAAAAAGAGAGAAGAAGCCATCTAGCTAATAACTATGGACACGAAGGTCTATGGTAAACTACTCACAACTCATCGGAGGGGCTATGGTGTTGATGTAGAAGCCCTCCATGGTCGATTCCCCCTTCGGTCGAGCGCCGACGAAGGCTCCAAGATGGGATCTCGCGGATACAGAAGGTTACGACAGTGGAACTAGGTTTTCGTGCTCGCTTCTGATGTTCTCGGGGTACGTGGGTATATATAGGTGGAAGAAGTACGTCGGTGGATCCCCGAGAGGCCTACGAGATAGGGGGCGCGCCTAGTAGGGGGGCGTACCCTCCACCCTCGTGGCCGCCTTGGCTGCTTCTTGACTTGCACTCCAAGTCCTCTGGATCTCGTTTGTTCCAAAAATCACGCTCCCGAAGGTTTCGTTCCATTTGGACTCCGTTTGATATTCCTTTTCTTCGAAACACTGAAATAGGCAAAAAACAGCAATACGGGCTGGGCCTCGGTTAGTAGGTTAGTCCCAAAAATGATATAAATGTGTAAAGTAAAGCCCATAAACATCCAAAACAGGTAATATAATAGCATGGAACAATCAAACATTATAGATACGTAGGAGACGTATCAGTGCACCCTCCATTTCAAGTACGATGGTGACGCGACCCTCTACGTGAGGGTGTTTGGGGAAGATGGTCGCCGCGCTGGGTGCTGCCCCGAGGTCAACGACGGCGAGGAGGTGCTCGGCCTTGGCGATGGTCGTGACGAGGATGAGATTGAACCCGCCTTCGGTGTCAGCCACACCTCGTCTAGCTACGACGGCTCTTCCCCTGGCGACAGCTCCAGCAGTGGTGGTTACGACCAGCTGATACATCTCTGTCGTATCTATAATTTTTGATTGTTCCATGCCAATATTCCACAACTTTCATATTCTTTTGGAAACTTTTTATACTATTTTTTGGGACAAACATATTGATCCATTGCCCAGTGCCAGTTCCTGTCTGTTGCATGTTTTATGTTTCACAGAAACCCCATATCAAACGGAGTCCAAACGGGATAAAAACGGACGGAGAATTATTTTGGAATATTTGTGATTTTTGGGAGGAAGAATCAACGCGAGACGATGGTCGAGGTGGCCACGAGATAGGGGCCCACACCCACTTAAAGTGTGCGCGCCCCCACCCTCGTGGGCCACCCCTAAGGCGGTTGATGCCCTTCTTTGGCCGCAAGAAAGCTAATTTTTGGAAAATGATCTGGGCGAAGGTTTCAATCCAATCGGAGTTACGGATCTCCAGATATAAAGGAAACGGTGCCAGGGCAGAATTTCAGAACGCAGAAACAGAGAGATAGATCCAATCTCGGAGGGGCTCTCGCCCCTCCCACGCCATGGGAGCCAAGGACCAGAGGGGACACCCTTCTCCCCCTTGCTTCCGGTGGCGCCGGAACGCCGCCGGGGGACATCATCATCACCGCGATCTTCACCACACCTCCGCCTTCTTCACCAACATCTCCATCACTGTGACACCCCAAAATTTTTGCTTTGGTTTTCAGCAAAAACTTTGTGGTTTTTATAAAAGAGGCCATTTAAAATTTTCCAGAAAACCTTCCTCTTAAAAACTTTCTTTTCTTTGGCAAGGATTTTTTTTAAACCTTGGTGTTTAATCTTTTGAAACTTCTTCTCTGTTGGTTCCCTCTCAAATTATTTTGGGAGTTTAATTTAATCTTTTTCTTTTAAAAAGAAACTCTATGAAAATTTGGATTTTCATATCTTTGAAGCCACCCATGGCATTGTATTTTTGCCCATGTGGTAAAACCCCTCCAAAACCTCCCCTCCTCCTTGAAATCAACCAAAGTTCTCTGTCCCAACTCATCCAAGCAAGTTTTGGATTTTATTCAAATTATTTTTCCCCTCAAATCATTTCTGAAAATTACTTGGAGCCTGAGAGTTTTTCAAAGCAAGTACCCTATTGCATTTGAGTTATGACCTCAAACCAACACTCCTGGATTGTCCTTTGAACCCACAACCCAGAACCATCTTGATCCACTCCTCCTCTTTTCAAATTTTTCAAAATTCAGTCTCTGCAAGTTTGGACCAGATTTGCCAAATTTGGTGAAATTCATATCCACACTTCTCCAAAAATTCCACCAAAATTCAAGCAGCCTTCTTGAGCAATGAGTAGCCACTCCACCAAATTTCAGCTCAAGGAAAAATCCCTAGATACCTAAATCATTCTGTCGAACACCTGAGCTACACTGTTCTTTGCATTTTCAGTAAAGTTCAGAAAATTCAGTTTTCAGTGTCGATCGTCGACAGAGGTTTAGTCACATGCCCACAGTGCCCTTGGCACGTTCCTCGCCGCCTCTTCCTCCTGTCTGGAGCATCCCGCACGCGCGCTTGGCGTCTTCCCGGCGTCGGTGGCGCCCCTGGCCGCCCGCGCCGGCGTGTCTTGCGGCGGCCGGGACCCCGTTACGGCCGACAGGGGACAAGAACGGCGGCTCAACGCCGTTCCGCGCCGCCCATCGCTCCCTGGCTCTCCGCGTGGCCTCCTGCATGCCAGCGCACGCCCGTGGCACCGTCGCCGTGGCCCGCCAAGCACGGAACGTGCTCTCTGCCGCCGACGGGCCGCGCCACCCCCGTTCCGTAGAGCTCGACCCAAACACCCAAACCCCGGCCAGTTTAGCACCTAAAAGGACCCATTGAACCTCCCTGATGACGCTCGACTCCCTAACCACCCCCGACCGAGCACTGCGCCACCGTAACCATCGCCGGAAATCCCCGTTCACGGCCACCGCCTTGGACCGCCTATATAAAGGGCCCCCGAGCTCACCCTCGTGCACGCATCATCACTACACCTCACCAACGCCCCGCCAGGACACTAGGAGGACCTCAAGGAGGTCTCCTTTCCCAGCTCCGGCCGCCCCGATCCGCCTCGGCCTCCACCTTGATTCACTCCGGTGAGGCCGTCTCCGGCGCCCAAACCCCGTCCGTTACTCCCTCTAGCTACCAGAAGCCTACCCCCCTCCTCAATTTGATCACTGCAGCTCTCTCCGACGAGTCCCACGACCACCCGAGCCGCCGTCCGCCGGAGCAAAGCTCTCCGTCGACGTGGTACTCGCCGGCGACCACCACCACCACCAACCGACGCGGAATGGCGCCCTGAGCACGGAGGTACCCTCCGATCCCCATGCCTCGCCGTGGATCGCCGCCGGCGACCACCGCGGCTCTCGGGCGCCGACGAGCTTCGTCCCCCTCCCATTTGAAAGTTTAAACATGACAAGTGGGACCCGCTGTCAGCCTCTCTGTCCTTTCTAAACGAAGCGTTATCTGAAAACGCCTTCTGCCGAATGCGCTTTCCCTCTGGGCTGGCGTAGTTTCTGCCGAAGCGTTTTCTGTTTTTATAAACTAGCCCCTGGAAACTTTCTGTTTCATTACAGATGAGTCCCTGGATTAAAACCCTTATAAATTTTTAACAGAAGAGTATTTTTGATTGATTCTTTTTCTGTCTTCTTTAAAATTTTGTCTAGTTTTTTATAAGATTTATTTGAAAAATATTTGGTATAATTTTTGTGCACCTCTTGGTATTTACGATAGCGCATATATTTTCTTTATACCGTAGATACCGAAGGGGGTGACGGAGCCGCGAACTTCACCGAGCTAGGCTCCGACTACTCTGAACCAGGCAAGCATGTTTGAACTTTTGATATGATGAGTGTCTTGGCATGTTTTGCATTTAGTTTGTCTCATGGCATGTTGATGAGCATACCGATGAACGTTATTTCCATGCACTGTTGAAGTAAGTGAGTTCGATGATCCATAAGTGGATGGATGTGCATATGAATGGCCATGTGTTGGCATGAGAATGGGTAAGATGGAAGTGTTGTAGCATGCCAGTCTTATGCCAGACTATGTGACTAAAGTGTCAAACCGTATCGGTCCAGTTCCTTCCATTTCCTTCCTTGTACTACCACATGTTTTCCGCAAGGAATATGGCTTAGTAAGTTGTAAACCGCTTTCCTGGTACACACCAAAAAGGAGAGGCTGTGATGATGGTTCAATGGCCCTGGATTAAAGCCAATCATCCGGTCAGGGGGCATTGGTGTTTCCGGTTGGGACCGAGAGGGGGGCACCCCTTAGAGCGCGCGTATATAAATTTGATCCCATGCTATTCGAGATTGTGATGTCCCCGTCTCAAAAGTTTTTCTTGGACGATGTCTAGGGTGATTCCTAGCATCGAGAGGTGGAATGGGTGTGTACTGGTTAGCTGTGTTTTCTACCGAAAAACCATAAACGGAACTAGTCCTTCGTGACTACGGAAATCCGTTGGCTGTGGGAAAAATTTTGTACAAACTCTGCAGAGTCATATATTCCTTCAAATCATCTATTCCATGTCCCAGTTCGATATTAACTTGTCCTGACCAAATGTCAGTT
The DNA here is from genome assembly GCA_963921465.1 of Triticum timopheevii. NCBI lineage: Eukaryota > Viridiplantae > Streptophyta > Magnoliopsida > Poales > Poaceae > Triticum > Triticum timopheevii. The sequence goes on from OY997262.1 coordinate 445,034,012, forward strand.
TTGATGACAGAGACTCCGGTGAATCGCATGAGTGCTAAGTCCGGTTAAATGATTATTCCTGTGGATGGACTAACCCATTTATTTTCGTGAATTGAATGCTTATTATGAGTAATATTTACTTGTGGACAAAAGCCCTTTCTGAGATGTCACCTAGACGTCCGACTGTGGCATTTCTTTTAAAGCCCTTTCTGTGATGTCGCTCAGACGTCCGACCGTGGCATTTCTTTTAAAGCCCTTTCTGAGATGTCGCTCAGACGTCCGACCGTGGCATTTCTTTTAAAGCCCTTTCTGTGATGTCGCTCAGACGTCCGACTGTGGCATTTCTTTTAAAGCCCTTTCTGTGATGTCGCTCAGACGTCCGACTGTGGCATTTCTTTTAAAGCCCTTTCTGTGATGTCGCTCAGACGTCCGACTGTGGCATTTCTTTTAAAGCCCTTTATGTGGTGTCGCTAAGACGCCCGACTGTGGCATCATTTCCTTTTATTTATTTGTTCACCTTTCGAGGCGTCGCTTCAGACACCCGATCGGTCTCCATTTATGTTTTGTTGGGATTTCAGGCGGACTACCGCCGTTTCCCTTTTACTTACCTCGTTATGCTAATTTATTTTAATGTGCATTGATGAATTAATCATGACGCATCCATGCATGCATTTGTTATATCTTACGTCCGAACTGTCTTGCGAGTACTTTCAAAGTACTCACTGGCTTGTTGATTTGGCCAGATGCTGACGAAGGCGATCTCATGGATGAAGAATTTGATAGCGAGTCCGACGCCTAGAGGAGTCCCAGTCAGTCTCGTGCGACCCTGGATTTGGTCACTGTATTATATCCGCTTCCGCTACCAAATAAATTCATCGAGCCTCACCTCGACGCCCGATGAGATGCCAGTTCTAGAGTCTTGTATCCCTCTCCCCGCTACGTTTTTTTTCGCCACCATCCTATCCTCGAGTCAGCAGTATGCCTCCACACCACTGTGTCGTGTCCGCCATTATGTATAATAATTGGCGTGCTTGTAATAATTTGGTTGAGCAACTGTAGTTCGACCCTGTAATATATTTTATGCTACTGGCTTATTGTATCAAGATTTTGTCTACCAGTGAGGAGGATTTCTCTCATACTGGACTCAATAGATTGGTTTCTCAATAAATATTTTTATTGGAAAACCGGTCGTGACAAGCCTGGTACCAGAGCCAGACTGACTGTAGGAAGCCACTAGGTGCGATCGCTAATTGGTTATTAGCATAATAGAGCCATTTTATATTTTTCTGCAATTGTAGACATGTCGGATAGTCAGCATAAATTTATGATCTGACCATGCAGAATTTTTGCCTACTTTTGTAGATGGCCGACAACAGCTGCGAGTCTCAGACCTTCGCCAACGTGCCCGATGGGTTCGTCAAGCTTCTTTCCTTCATCGTTCAGGTCGCGATGGGGCCATCTGTGCGCCCAGTCTTCACACTCTGCCAGCACCGAGTCAACGACAGTCTGACCATGCACCAGGCCGCGGTGCAGTTCAAGGGAGGGCGTGGTGAGTTACGCCGCTTCCGGTTCTTGGGAAGAGCCATGCCTACGGAGAGGCATGCTATGCAGATGGCAGCCCACGAGACGATAGCTCGTCTCAGGGATGTCCTACCTGTGATGAAGACTCGTCGTTACCGTTATCTTCCATGCCATGTGCCTTACACCTGTCACTACGCATTCTCCTGCCCCAGAGGAGAACGAGACGAGGCTTTTGAGATGCTTATTGAGTATCTCCGGGCCCTGGAGGCAGCCTTCGACAACCTGGTGGACGACTTCGTGGCTGCCCGCATGGACTCAGTTCATGGCTGTGCTGCCAACAGGAGGGAGCTCCTACCCACTGCACCGCCACTGACTTTTGTCTCATCCTCAGCATCTTATGCACCTACTCGTCGCCTGCCTTCTACCGAAGAATTCAACCAAGTTATTGCGCCCACTCTAGTGCGCACTGCACCAACCTTCGCGCCCACTCCTATTCGTGTTGTTCCGCCCCTGGCAACTGCTCCGTCCACTCTGCGCAACACTACACGTATGGAGCCTATTAGCGAGGAGGAAGTCGAGTCCCCAGCCTCGCTACGCCTCACCCTCGGCAGGGCAAAGGAGGTCGTCAACATCTCCGCCTGAGTACGCTTAGCCGCCATGTAATGTGCCGCTTTGTATGATATGTTTATATGTACATAGGTTGTGAGAAGTAGCCTGTTTGCGCATCATGTAGGATCTGGAGAAGTGCACTAGCCTAAATAACATGTCAGGATTATGTACGCATATCCTGAGTGATGTATTGTATAATTACCGTCGCATGTAAGATATGTAATGAGCAGTCCTTCTCCGTGCGCAAGTCGATTTGTTTTTCTAAAGTAAGCTTGGTTATTTATTTTTATTTGCCAGCGTTATGCACTTATGGAATTGTTTTTGCGACTCTTTCCGCTTTTCTTATGGGTTTTACAAAATATTCCCAGAGTGAAAAATGTCTCGTCCTTGGACTCGCTCCATGCCAACTCCACCAGAGGAAAATTATGATACACAACCCAGCAACGAGTTCACTCAGGGACAGTCAAGACAACAGGGCAGTGAGTCGACACTTTCACAAATGTGCTGCCTTTATGAGCAGAGCCAGCAGCAACATCGGGAAATGATGAACCAAGTCATCAACATGGGAAATCATCATGGACAGTATCAGCAGCATTCCAAGTTATCTGAGCTACAGAAGACACGTCCCCAAACTTTTTCTCATACTGACAAACCTCTTGAGGCCGAGGATTGGCTTCGAGATATGGAGAGAAAATTAATAATTGCAAAATGTTCAGATCTCGAGAAAGTATTATATGCTCCGCACTATCTCACAGGAGCAGCCGCATCATGGTGGGAGAATTTTCTGCACATGCACCCCAACGAAAATGATATAACCTGGGATGATTTCAAGGAAGGTTTTCGTGGTGCACACATTCCCAAGAGCATTATGAAAATTAAGAAGAGAGAATTCGATGACCACAAACAAAGGAACATGACAGTGTCAGAATACAACGGTCAATTTACTCTGTTGTCGCGCTACGCCAATGAAGAACGTATGACTGAAAGCAAGAAGATGGAGAAATTCCTTGACGGTCTGGCGCCCGCGCTTAAATGCCAACTGGTCGTGCACACATTTCCAGATTTTAAAACACTAGTGGACAAAGCTATTACTCTGGAAAATGAGAGACGTAGCTTGGAGGATTTACGCAAGCGAAAAAGAGACCAGACTACTCTTGCATGCAACCACCGAAGCAGGACAGATTTTCAGAAAGGTGGGACACACAAACCTACCACAAACATTTCTCGCCCAACCAAGAATTTCCATACAAGGGACAAAGAGTTCACATATCGCCCATGCGTTACTTCTACGCTTGTGGAGAAGAAGGGCACTACGCCAAACAGTGTCCCAAGCCAAGGAACTCGACCCCGAAGCCAAACAACGGTGGCAATAATTTAGCGCCCAAGCGCAACAACTTCAACCCCAACAACAACCACAGGAAGGGTCATCTAAACCACGTGACCAAAGAAGAAGCACAAAATGCTCCGGATATCGTACTCGGTACGTTTCCTGTCAACACAATACCTGCAACGGTTTTGTTTGATTCTGGAGCTTCTCACTCATTCATTTCGAAAAGTTTTGCTTTGCAAAATAATTTTTCGATGTATCCCTTGGAAAAATCCATGATCATCAAGTCCCCTGGGATTCAGCAAGTTACTCAGAGTTATTGTCAGAATGTGGCCATTGAGTTCGAAGGATTGAAATTTTTCGCCAATCTTATTGTGTTGGAAAATAAAGGACTGGATGTCATCCTAGGGATGGACTGGTTAACCACCAACAAAGGTTTTATTGACTGTTTCAACCGGACCGTGATTCTCACACACCACCACGGGAAGACAATAAAAGTACCAGCCAAGGAAAGAAAAATACCCCGGCAGCCAAGATTGAATAAGGTGGATATTTCTGAGTTAAGCAAGGTTCCAGTAGTATGTCAATTTCCAGACGTATTTCCCGAAGAACTACCAGGCATGCCACCAGACCGAGAAATAGAATTCAGCATTGAGCTAGCACCAGGAACCACCCCCATATACAAGAAACCATACAGAATGGCACCATCCGAGTTGATTGAGTTGAAGAAACAAATAAAGGAATTACTGGATAAAGGATACATTCAAGCCAGCTCCTCACCTTGGGGATCACCAATTTTATTTGCCAAAAAGAAGGATGGAACACTGAGATTGTGCATAGACTACCGAGCACTTAACATGGTCACAGTCAAGAACAAATACCCGATGCCAAGGATAAATGATTTATTTGATCAGCTCGCTCAGGCCAAGGTATTCTCAAAGGTTGACTTAAGGTCAGGATACCATCAATTAAAAGTGCGAACAGAAGATATCCCCAAAACAGCCTTCACCTCCAGATATGGACTATATGAGTTCACAGTTATGCCTTTTGGATTAACTAACGCCCCCGCATATTTTGTTCACCTCATGAACAAAGTATTTATGAAGTTTATGGACAAGTTCGTTGTGGTATTTATCGATGATATTCTGATATACTCCAAAACACCAGAAGAGCACGCGGAACATCTCAGGATTGTGCTAGGAGAACTCAGGAAGCATCAATTGTATGCCAAGTTCAGCAAGTGCGAATTTTGGCTAAGGCAAGTAGGCTTTCTAGGCCACGTACTGACCCAAGACGGTATCGCAGTGGACCCGGAGAAAGTTAAGGCCATACTTGACTGGAAGGCACCAGCCAGCGTAACGGACATACGAAGTTTTCTGGGAATGGCAGGATATTACCGCAGATTTATTGAAGGATTCTCCACTCTAGCCAAGCCAATGACGCAGTTACTCAAGAAAGACAAGAAGTTTGAATGGACAGAAGCTTGCAAAAAAAGTTTCCAAGAGTTAAAACGGAAATTAACCACAGCACCGGTATTAATGGTGCCATACATACACAAAAACTTTGTGGTGTATTGTGACGCATCCCGAAAAGGTCTCGGGTGCGTGTTGATGTAGGAAGGCAAGGTTGTCGCATACGCTTCACGACAACTCCGCAAGCATGAGGAAAATTATCCCACTCATGACTTACAAATGGCAGCAGTCATTCATGCACTTAAGGAATGGAGGCATTTCTTACTTGGGAATCGATGTGAAATATACACGGACCATAAAAGTCTTAAATATATTTTCACACAGCCAGAACTAAACTTACGGCAACGCCACTGGTTGGAATTGGTAAAGGATTATGACGTTGGAATCCACTATCATCCAGGGAAAGCAAATGTAGTAGCCGATGCTCTTAGTCGAAACCCCAGCTCCGACGAAAACAGACTGCAAACTTGGAAATAAAGCCCGACCTTGTGGAGAGAATTAAAGAAGCTCAGCCTGGTCACCCCAGCATTGAAGGAATTAAAAGAAAGGTGAGTATGGGCAAGGCCTCGGAATTTGTCATAGGCAATGATGGAATATTACGGTACAGGGACAGACTCTGTGTGCCAAACATAGAGGACCTCAAACAGCAAATCCTAGCTGAAGCACACACCACTCCTTATTCAATCCACCCTGGAGGAACCAAAATGTATAAGGATATTCAGGAAGGATTTTGGTGGCACGGTATGAAGAGGGACATAGCCACATTCGTTGCATGTTGCGATTCGTGCCAACGCATAAAAGTTGAGCATCAAAAACCAGCCGGACTACTGCAACCAAACAAAATACCTGAGTGGAAATGGGATGAAATAGGGATGGATTTTATTGTCGGACTACCTCGGTCACGACACGGGTATGATGCCATATGGGTCATCACCGATAGATTAACCAAGGTGGCACATTTCATTCCAGTAAAGACAACCTACAACACTCAGAAGCTTGCCAGGATTTATCTCTCCCGTATAGTTTGTCTGCATGGAGTCCCGAAGACTATAATCTCCGATAGAGGCACTCAGTTTCTCTCGAGATTCTGGGATCATTTACAACAGGCTCTGGGAACCCAATTGGCCTTCAGCACAGCCTACCATCCCCAGACTGATGGACAGACTGAACGCGTAAACCAAATTTTGGAAGACATGCTGAGAGCATGTGTCCTCACCGATGGAACCAGTTGGGAAGAAAGCCTGCCATATGCCGAGTTCGCATACAACAACAGTTACCAGGCCAGCCTGCAAATGGCACCTTTTGAAGCCCTATACGGACGAAGATGTCGTACCCCGCTAAATTGGTCAGAGACCGGAGACAGCTGTATCTTCAGCCCAGACATGCTCAAAGAAGCCGAGGAAAAAGTCAAGCTAATCAGGGACCGACTCAAGACCGCTCAAAGCCGACAGAAGAGTTATTACGATCAGAAACATCGTAGGGTCAATTTTGAACCCGGTGAATTTGTGTACCTACGAGTATCACCTATGAAGGGACTGCAACGGTTTAAGATTAAAGGAAAGTTAGCACCAAGATTCATTGGACCATTCTGCATAGTGGCACGAAGAGGCACTGTAGCCTACCAGCTAGACTTACCCGAAGACTTGTCTGACATTCACGACGTGTTCCACATCTCTCAATTAAGGAAGTGCGTAACCAAACCAGAGAAACAAGTATCCCATGAGAACATTGACGTACAACCAGACCTCACTTACCGAGAACACCCAGTAAAAATATTAGAGGAGTCTGAAAGGAGAACCCGACAGAAGGCCATCAAGTTTTTCAGAGTTCAGTGGAGCAACCACACCGAAAGCGAAGCAACTTGGGAAAGAGAGGATTTTCTTCGGACAGAGCATCCACACTTATTTGAGGAACAGTGGAAATCTCGGGGACGAGATTTTTCCTAAGGGGGTAGGTGTTGTGACACCCCAAAATTTTTGCTTTGGTTTTTAGCAAAAACTTTGTGGTTTTTATAAAAGAGGCCATTTAAAATTTTCCAGAAAACCTTCCTCTTAAAAACTTTCTTTTCTTTGGCAAGGATTTTTTTTAAACCTTGGTGTTTGATCTTTTGAAACTTCTTCTCTGTTGGTTCCCTCTCAAATTATTTTGGGAGTTTAATTTAATCTTTTTCTTTTAAAAAGAAACTCTATGAAAATTTCGATTTTCATATCTTTGAAGCCACCCATGGCACTGTATTTTTGCCCATGTGGTAAAACCCCTCCAAAACCTCCCCTCCTCCTTGAAATCAACCTAAGTTCTCTGTCCCAACTCATCCAAGCAAGTTTTGGATTTTATTCAAATTATTTTTCCCCTCAAATCATTTCTGAAAATTACTTGGAGCCTGAGAGTTTTTCAAAGCAAGTACCCTATTGCATTTGAGTTATGACCTCAAACCAACTCTCCTGGATTGTCCTTTGAACCCACAACCCAGAACCATCTTGATCCACTCCTCCTCTTTTCAAATTTTTCAAAATTCAGTCTCTGCAAGTTTGGACCAGATTTGCCAAATTTGGTGAAATTCATATCCACAATTCTCCAAAAATTCCACCAAAATTCAGGCAGCCTTCTTGAGCAATGAGTAGCCACTCCACCAAATTTCAGATCAAGGAAAAATCCCTAGATACCTAAATCATTCTGTCGAACACCTGAGCTACACTGTTCTTTGCATTTTCAGTAAAGTTCAGAAAATTCAGTTTTCAGTGTCGATCGTCGACAGAGGTTCAGTCACATGCCCACAGTGCCCTTGGCACGTTCCTCGCCGCCTCTTCCTCCTATCTGGAGCATCCCGCACGCGCGCTTGGCGTCTTCCCGGCGTCGGTGGCGCCCCTGGCCGCCCGTGCCGGCGTGTCTTGCGGTGGTCGAGACCCCGTTACGGCCGACAGGGGACAAGAACGGCGGCTCAACGCCATTCCGCGCCGCCCATCGCTCCCTGGCTCTCCGCGTGGCCTCCTGCATGCCAGCGCACGCCCGTGATACCGTCGCTGTGGCCCGGCAAGCACGGAACATGCTCTTTGCCGCCGACGGGCCGCGCCACCCCCGTTCCGTTGAGCTCGACCCAAACACCCAAACCCCGGCCAGTTTAGCACCTAAAAGGACCCATTGAACCTCCATGATGACGCTCGACTCCCTAACCACCCCCGACCGAGCACTGCGCCACCGTAACCATCGCCGGAAATCCCCGTTCACGGCCACCGCCTCGGACCGCCTATACAAAGGGCCCCCGAGCTCACCCTCGTGCACGCATCATCACTACACCTCACCAACGCCCCGCCAGGACACTAGGAGGACCTCAAGGAGGTCTCCTTCCCCAGCTCCGGCCGCCCCGATCCGCCTCGGCCTCCACCTTGATTCACTCCGGTGAGGCCGTCTCTGGCGCCCAAACCCCGTCCGTTACTCCCTCTTGCTACCAGAAGCCTAACCCCCTCCTCAATTTGATCACTGCAGCTCTCTCCGACGAGTCCCACGACCACCCGAGCCGCCGTCCGCCAGAGCAAAGCTCGCCGTCGACGTGGTACTCGCCGGCGACCACCACCACCACCAACCGACGCAGAATGGCACCCTGAGCATGGAGGTACCCTCCGATCCCGATGCCTCGCCGTGGATCGCCGCAGGCGACCACCGCGGCTCTCGGGCGCCGACGAGCTTCGTCCCCCTCCCATTTGAAAGTTTAAACATGACAAGTGGGACCCGCTGTCAGCCTCTCTGTCCTTTCTAAACGAAGCGTTATCTGAAAACGCCTTCTGCTGAATGCGCTTTCCCTCTGGGCTGGCATAGTTTCTGCCGAAGCGTTTTCTGTTTTTATAAACTAGCCCCTGGAAACTTTCTGTTTCATTACAGATGAGTCCCTGGATTAAAACCCTTATAACTTTTTAACAGAAGAGTATTTTTGATTGATTCTTTTTCTGTCTTCTTTAAAATTTTGTCTAGTTTTTTATCAGATTTATTTGAAAAATATTTGGTATACTTTTTGTGCACCTCTTGGTATTTACGATAGCGCATTTATTTTCTTTATACCGTAGATACCGAAGGGGGTGACGGAGCCGCGAACTTCACCGAGCTAGGCTCCGACTACTCTGAACCAGGCAAGCATGTTTGAACTTTTGATATGATGAGTGTCTTGGCATGTTTTGCATTTAGTTAGTCTCATGGCATGTTGATGAGCATACCGATGAACGTTATTTCCATGCACTGTTGAAGTAAGTGAGTTCGATGATCCGTAAGTGGATGGATGTGCATATAAATGGCCATGTGTTGGCATGAGAATGGGTAAGATGGCAGTGTTGTAGCATGCCAGTCTTATGTTAGACTATGTGACTACAGTGTCAAACCGTATCAGTCCAGTTCCTTCCATTTCCTTCCTTGTACTACCACATGTTTTCCGCAAGGAATATGGCTTAGTAAGTTGTAAACCGCTTTCCTGGTACACACCAAAAAGGAGAGGCCGTGATGATGGTTCCATGGCCCTGGATTAAAGCCAGTCATCCGGTCAGGGGGCATGGGTGTTTCCGGTTGGGACCGAGAGGGGGGCACCCCTTAGAGTGCGCGTATATAAATTTCATCCCATGCTATTCGAGATTGTGATCTCCCCGTCTCAAAAGTTTTTCTTGGACGATGTCTAGGGTGATTCCTAGCATCGAGTGGTGGAATGGGTGTGTACTGGTTAGCTGTGTTTTCTACCGAAAAACCGTAAACGGAACTAGTCCTTCGTGACTACGGAAATCCATTGGCTGTGGGAAAATTTTTGTACAAACTCTGCAGAGTCATATTGTCGGGGCCGTTTCTCTCTTCTCTGCGGCCCCGGGCACCTATGGGGCACGGGGGGCCCCTTCTGGTCCGGTAAGGGGGGGCGGAGGCCGCGCACAGAGCGGATCAAGGTCGGGCGCGCGTGGGGAGAGACGGGCGATTTTTACCCAGCTTCGGAGCTCTCCGGAGAGATAAAACTCCTACTGCTGCCTTGTGTTTGTATTTGATCTTGCTCGAGAGCGAGCGTAAGGTGGTGTTGCGTGTGTCGAATGGACCGAACCTCCAAGCTGCGAAACCAAAATTCCCCGAACCCCTTCTACATGCGCATGGGCCTCCTTTTTATAGGTTAAAGGGGTCACCGACAGGTGGCAGCGTAGAAAGAGGGGTAGAAAGGTAAAAAAGCGGGTTGGTACAACTACTACCAACAGTGTCCCCTACCTAACTCTGACAGCAGGGGACAAGGGCATTTAATGCCCGTCTGGTCGCCCCAACAGTGCAAGGAAACGACCGTTAGGGGCGCCACCGATTGCCACGATGGCGTCTCCGTCAGCTCCGTTTGCCACCCCGCTCTACATGGCTACGCAACGCCCCGCCACGTGCCCCTGGGGTGGCCCTGGGGTGACACGTCGCTAGATGCGCTGGATTTTGGGTGGCCGCCTTGCCGCGGCAAGTGCCTTGCCGCGGCCCTTCTCTTGTCGTGCCGGCAAGCTTGCCGGCCGTCGGGCCTTGCCGGGACGCGCGGGGCGCCGCAGCAAGTCTTCTGGAGATGCCTTGGTCGGCCTTCCCGGCAAGCTCCTCTTGCCGGGGCCTTTGTTTTCTTCCCGGCCAGCTTCTCTTGCCGGGACCTTGTATTCTTCCCGGCCAGCTTCTCTTGCCGGGGCCTTGGTTGGCCTTCCCGGCAAGCTCCTCTTGCCGGGGCCTTGGTTTGAGTACTTCGATCTTGAATGGCATCGAAGTAGCCGTGGAGGATCTTGGCGCACGCCCGGCAAGCCCTGCCGCGGGTCGCTGCGACTGCCCGTGCACAAGTTCGGGATACTAAGGTACCCCCCTACTTTAGTACACCGACAGGAGCCCCCGGGCCTGGGCCATACACGGTGCCGAGCGCTGTTGGGCCAGGCCCAAAACAGTGCACGGGCACGCGCGGCCTAAGTCACATCGCATATCTCTCCGCTTTCACCGCGCACGCCCAGAGCGGCACGCGTCAAACGCAGCATCGTGGGAGACGTGGGCGGCGCGTGCGGGGCTGATCCTCGCGAGCATGCATCAAGCCATGATGAAGGGGATGGCTCACGCCCTCCTACCTAAACGGAGGTAGGTGTGGGGGCATGGTGCATTTGCTGGATGGGACCAGTGCGCGGTTTTCGAGGCGCCCAATCCCACGATCACGGGGTGGGGCGAGGCCGCCTCACTCGTCACCTCGGCCCTGCATCCCCGCCACGTGGCTCCCATGCACTTGGGGTCATGGACGGTGGGAGTGGGAATCCGGGCCGTCGTGAGCAGAGGCAGCGGGTCGGTCCCGATTCTCTGCTCTTCCCGTGCCTTGATTCGCTGAGCGGGGCGGCCGGGCTCCCACCCTGCTCCTTTGTAAAGAGTAGGAGGGGGGGCACAGAAGCCCGCACTCTCCCATCTCCTTCTTTCTTCAACTTCTGTTCTCCTTTCTCCCATTCGCCATGGAGAAAGGGAATCTTGGCTCTTCATCGGTGGCGGCGAGGGTTGCCGCCAGGCAGCGCACCTCTCCCTCTCTCACACCTTTGGCGGGGGAACCGGCCATAAGGGGAAAAGGGAGGGGGCGTGGTCGCGGACAAGGCCGAGGACGAGGCCGAGGCGCGTGGGGAAGAGGCGGACGGGGCGGCGCGCCAGCTTCGCCTCCGCTGGCGGTTCCTCCCCCCACGGCGGTCCACATGGGGGACGACCCTTGCGAGTTCTTCGTCAGGCTGCGTCGGGCGCCTCGTCGTCGCCTCCGGCTTCCAACTCCGTTCGCGAGCGCGATGGAACCGGACCCGCCCGAGATGCTAAGACTGCAGATGAGGGGCTGCGGGATCAGCGGCACGTGAGTCCATGTTGTATCCCCAACCCCCGGCGTGATGTTCGTCGATCGAGGGTGGAAGACGTTCGCCCGCATCCACAGCTTGACGGCGGGGTTTACCCTCCATTTTAAGTTAATGGAGGGTGACCTTCTCGCCGTCAAGGTCTTCGGGGACTCCGGCACCCGGGCGAGATGCTGCGTGGACAGCTCCTCCGATAGCGAAGGCCCCTCCTCGAGCGAGAGTGATGAGGAGGGGAGCGACAACGACGACGAGGACGGCGGGTCCGACTAGGTGTCGGACACCGCCTCGCGTGCCACCGGCGACCCCATCATCCGGGTCGCCGGCCTTCTGAACTCCCCGGGGCCGTCTCCTTAGGCGGCTGGCGTAGGGAGGCTGCGGAAGAGGAAGAGGGGTGGCGGCAAGGCCGTCAAGTCGGAGTACGAGGGCGAGGTGCCCTCGACAGCGTGCTGACGTCCTGCCGCCCCGTCCTCGAGCTCTGCTTCCGGCGCCTCCGTCTCCGCCAAGCTCCTGGCCGGCCCCCGGGGTGTTCTCTTGGTGTCTTCTGGCACCCGTAGCTCACCTAGGCGCCCCTTTTGCCCTCCCCGGCAAGCTTCTCTTGCCGGGGCCTCCTTGACCTACCTCCTGAAGAGAGAAACAGGAGAGGGATTACGGGCATCTTATCTTTTAATTTGTAAGCCTTCGGGCCTTAGCTGCATTTAAAATTTGTAATCCTCTCTATCATGTTTTTCATCCTCTATGGACTTGTACTAAACTGGGATGTTTTTTAATGAAAAGGAGGGGAATGCTTGCGGGATTACGCCCTTTACTTGATTTTGCGCCTTGTATGTTCCCACCCTACGCTTCTAGGGAACTTGCCGGCGCTAACACACTTGCTGAGTGCGGAACGTCAGCAGCCCGCTGGCGGTGTTGTACCCGACAAGAAACCTTCTCGGGCCAGTTGCAGCACACTTGTATTGTTGAGCGGACTCAAAAACAAAGCAAGGGCGCAACTTAACCACGAGTTGGTTCCTCCGCGCTCAGGGGTTTTTTTTTTACAAGACACATTCATTCAAGGGCGCGGCCTCGCATTCCCCAGCCCATAAGAGGATGCATGACGAGGGATAGAAAACTTATCTGATATTACAGCCCCCGGCGACTCTGGCTTGCCGGGGATGAATCTTGGCGTTTGCAGCCCCCGGCAACTCTAGCCCCGCCGAGACCTAGGTGTCGGTGCGCCTTTCTTTGCCCTTGTCGCTGACGCTGCGGCCTCCGGGGATCCTGGCCTGCCGCGAAGGAACTTCGGTACTTGCAGCCCCCAGTGAAATCGGCTTGCTGGGGCCTCTGCGCCAGTGCGCCCTTCTGGTTTTTTCCTTGTTGCTGTCATTTTAGTCATAAAAATAACTAAGACAGCGTCGTAATAAGTTACTCTTTCGTGGCGTGACTATTTAGGTTGGGCAACGCAATGTCATGCTTCGCCCTTCGTATGTTTACACTCTACGCTTCTAGGGAACTTGCTGGCGCTAACACACTTGCTGAGTGTGGAACGTCAGCAGCCCGCTGGCGGTGTTGTACCCGGCAAGAAACCTTCTCGGGCCAGTTGCAGCGCACTTGTATTGTTGAGCGGACTCGAAAACAAAGCAAGGACGCAACTTAACCACGAGTTGGCTCCTCTGCGCACAAGTTTTACATACGAAGGACGTCCCACGGCAAGGCTTGCTATGTTACGTCCCCTACTTCATTACATCCCTTGTACGTTTTTACCCTACGCTTCTAGGGAACTTGCCGGTGCTAACACACTTGCTGAGTGCGGAACGTCAGCAGCCCGCTGGCGGTGTTGTACCCGGCAAGAAACTTTCTCGGGCCAGTTGCAGCGCACTTGTATTGTTGAGCGGACTCGAAAACAAAGCAAGGGCGCAACTTAACCACGAGTTGGTTCCTCCGCGCACAGGTTTTTCGTACAAGGGACGAACGTTCGAGGGATATAACATAAGAGCTTAGAACTAAAGAGTGCTCGGTACTCAAGCTCGGGTGACTTAGCTTTTCCGTCCTCCGTGCTCCGGTAAGGCCGCACTTCTCCCTTGATTCCTTTCCTTGTATGCTTTCACCCTCACGCTTTCGGGGAGCCCGCCGGTGCAAGCACGCTTGCTGAGTGCGGAACATCAGCAGCCCGCTGGCGGTGTTGCCCCCGGCAGGAAAAACTTGTCGGGCTAGTTGCAGCGCGCTTTCATCGTTGAGCGGACTCGAAACAGATCAAGGGCGCAACTTAGCCACGATTCAACCCCTTCGCGCACAAGTCTTCCATACAAGGTACGGCCTTTCAAATGATACGGCTCAAAAGTTTGAAACTGACTGCTCTCTTTGCTCTACTGGCCGGCGGGGCTCGATGGCGTGTCCTCGACGGCGGTGCGACACTCCGGAGAGGTGCGCTCGCCGGAGCAGGCACCAGAGCTGTCCTTGCCGGGCTTAGTCTTTGGTGGCTCTTCCTTTGCCTTCTTGCACTTGCCGGTGCAGCTCGATGGTGCGTCCTCGACGGCAGCGCAGCACTCCGGGGAGGTGCGCTTGCCGGAGTGGGCATCAGAGCTGCTCTTGCCGGTCTTGGACTTAACCTTCTTCTTTCCCCGGGGAGCTTCAGCGGCAAGTGGCTTGCACTCTGCTGCAGCTGCTGCTTCCCGGTAGATCTTGTCGGTGCAGATAAGTGCATCCTTCTTGTCGCCTTGGACAGAGATGACACTTATCGGACCAGGCATCTTGAGCACGTTCTATGCATAGTGAGAGGCTGCCATGAACTTGGCAAGTGCTGGACGGCCGAGTATCCCATTGTAGGGTAATGGGATATCAACAACATCGAAGGTGACCCTCTCTGTCCTGAAGTTCAGCTCGCTGCCAAACGTCACTGGCAGCATAATCTGGTCATCCTCCAGTCGTCGATCTTGTGCGGCGCCGGAGGGTAGTCTAGAAGCAGCGCGAGCGGGATGTGGTGGTGGCGACGAGCGGCGCGAGGAGCGGGATGTGCTCGGACTCCCAACTGGATTGGGAGGTGCAACACCCCGCCCGGGCGACCGTACCTCGCTCGCGCCAGCATGCGGGCGTGCATGCTAACCTCGAGCGTCCCGCGACCCACCAGCTTGGCCTTGTTCCAATGCGAGCACGGTGCTAGGAGCACCGGGGCGTTGCCGACCTTGCACTTCCTGGGAAGGGTGCGGTGTCTGCACGGTCGCCGACGCTTGCGGGGCCTTGTTTTTGGATCTGGTGATGACTTGAGTCCCACCATCGGCGCCCACTCCTCCGCCGGCGTCCACTCCACCGCCCGTTTGCTCCGGCGGTGGTGGCGGAATCGATGTAGATGGAGCGGCCACCTCCGAAGGCTTCTTCTTCGGTGGCATGTTGATGAAGGTGTTGATGCAGCGCGCGCGGAGACCGGATCAGATGCTCACGACCTCGACGCGCCCCCTACCTGGCGCGCCAAAGATGTCGGGGCCGTTTCTCTCTTCTCTGCGGCCCCGGGCACCTATGGGGCACGGGGGGCCCCTTCTGGTCCGGAAAGGGGGGGCGGAGGCCGCGCGCAGAGCGGATCGAGGTCGGGCGCGCGCGGGGAGAGACGGGCGATTTTTACCCAGCTTCGGAGCTCTCCGGAGAGATAAAACTCCTACTGCTGCCTTGTGTTTGTATTTGATCTTGCTCGAGAGCGAGCGTATGGTGGTGTTGCGTGTGTCGAATGGACCGAACCTCCAAGCTGCGGAACCAAAATTCCCCGAACCCCTTCTACGTGCGCATGGGCCTCCTTTTTATAGGTTAAAGGGGTCACCGACAGGTGGCAGCGTAGAAAGAGGGGTAGAAAGGTAAAAAAGCGGGTTGGTACAACTACTACCAACAGTGTCCCCTACCTAACTCTGACAGCAAGGGACAAGGGCATTTAATGCCCGTCTGGTCGCCCCAACAGTGCAAGGAAACGACCGTTAGGGGCGCCACCGATTGCCACGATGGCGTCTCCGTCAGCTCCGTTTGCCACCCCGCTCTGCATGGCTACGCAACGCCCCGCCACGTGCCCCTGGGGTGGCCCTAGGGTGACACGTCGCTAGATGCGCTGGATTTTGGGTGGCCGCCTTGCCGCGGCAAGTGCCTTGCCGCGGCCCTTCTCTTGTCGTGCCGGCAAGCTTGCCGGCCGTTGGGCCTTGCCGGGACGCGCGGGGCGCCGCGGCAAGTCTTCTGGAGATGCCTTGGTCGGCCTTCCCGGCAAGCTCCTCTTGCCGGGGCCTTGGTTTTCTTCCCGGCCAGCTTCTCTTGCCGGGACCTTGTATTCTTCCCGGCCAGCTTCTCTTGCCGGGGCCTTGGTTGGCCTTCCCGGCAAGCTCCTCTTGCCGGGGCCTTGGTTTGAGTACTTCGATCTTGAATGGCATCGAAGTAGCCGTGGAGGATCTTGGCGCACGCCCAGCAAGCCCTGCCGCGGGTCGCTGCGACTGCCCGTGCACAAGTTCGGGATACTAAGGTACCCCCCTACTTTAGTACACCGACACATATATTCCTTCAAATCATCTATTCCATGTCCAAGTTCGATATTAACTTGTCCTGACCAAATGTCAGTTTTGATGACAGAGACTCCTGTGAATCGCATGAGTGCTAAGTCCGGTTAAATGATTATTCCTGTGGATGGACTAACCCATTTATTTTCGTGAATTGAATGCTTATTATGAGTAATATTTACTTGTGGACAAAAGCCCTTTCTGAGATGTCGCCTAGACGTCCGACTGTGGCATTTCTTTTAAAGCCCTTTCTGTGATGTCGCTCAGACGTCCGACCGTGGCATTTTTTTTAAAGCCCCTTCTGAGATGTCGCTCAGACGTCCGACCGTGGCATTTCTTTTAAAGCCCTTTCTGTGATGTCGCTCAGATGTCCGACTGTGGCATTTCTTTTAAAGCCCTTTCTGTGATGTCGCTCAGACGTCCGACTGTGGCATTTCTTTTAAAGCCCTTTCTGTGATGTCGCTCAGACGTCCGACTGTGGCATTTCTTTTAAAGCCCTTTATGTGGTGTCGCTAAGACACCCGACTGTGGCATCATTTCCTTTTATTTATTTGTTCACCTTTCGAGGCGTCGCTTCAGACACCCGATCGGTCTCCATTTATATTTTGTTGGGATTTCAGGCGGACTACCGCCGTTTCCCTTTTACTTACCTCGTTATGCTAATTTATTTTAATGTGCATTGATGTATTAATCATGACGCATCCATGCATGCATTTGTTATATCTTACGTCCGAACTGTCTTGCGAGTACTTTCAAAGTACTCACTGGCTTGTTGATTTGGCCAGATACTGACGAAGGCGATCTCATGGATGAAGAATTTGATAGCGAGTCCGACGCCTAGAGGAGTCCCAGTCAGTCTCGTGTGACCCTGGATTTGGTCACTGTATTATATCCGCTTCCGCTACCAAATAAATTCATCGAGCCTCACCTCCACGCCCGATGAGATGCCAGTTCTAGAGTCTTGTATCCCTCTCCCCGCTGCGTTTTTTTCGCCACCATCCTATCCTCGAGTCAGTAGTATGCCTCCACACCACTGTGTCGTGTCCGCCATTATGTATAATAATTGGCGTGCTTGTAATAATTTGGTTGAGCAACCGTAGTTCGACCCTGTAATATATTTTATGCTACGGGCTTATTGTATCAAGATTTTGTCTACCAGTGAGGAGGATTTCTCTCATACTGGACTAAATAGATTGGTTTCTCAATAAATATTTTTATTGGAAAACCGGTCGTGACAATCACCTTCCCCCCTCTATCTACAGCGGTCCACTCTCCCGCAACCCACTGTATCCTCTACTTGAACATGGTGCTTTATGCTTCATATTGTTTGAAAGTGCGTTATATCGACTAGAGGGGGGGGTGAATAGGCGATTTTTATGAATTCTTCACTGAGGAATTTGCTGGTGAGGAAATTCCTTAGCGAAGAACTACTTGCAGCGGAATAAGTACTCAGAGGTAAACATAACAGGATACAAGCATGGTCATCATGATGAAATGAAGACAAGCGCAGAGTACAGAAAGCGTAAACACAGGATAACAAGATGAAGACAAACAGACTGAAGAAATTGAACTGAGGAATTTGTGAAAGTCTTCAGTCAAAGTCTTCAAGCACAGATATGAACATCATTCAACACAGTAATGAGGAAATGGAAGGGTTGAGGAAATAGAACCAGTTAGTTGGTGAAGACAATGATTTGGTAAACCAGTTCCAACTGCTGTCTCAGTTGTACGTCTGGTTGGAGCGGCTGAGTATTTAAACTCGAGGACACGCAGTCCCGGACACACAGTCTCTGAGCCGCAACTCAGGACACCCAGTCCTAACCGTATTCTCCTTCAACTAAGACCACGCAGGTCTCGTCCAATCACTCGTGGTAAGTCTTCAGGTGACTTCCAAACCTTCACAGACTTGGTCACTCGGCAATCCGCAATTCCTCTTGGATGCTCTAGACCTTGACGCCTAACCGTCTAGAAGAAGCACAGTCTTCAAAGGTAACAAGCGTCGGATCCATGCAGGATCAATTTCTTCAGTGATGCTCAATCACTTTGGGTTTGTGGGGGTTTGGTTTGGGATTTTCCTCACTTGATGATTTTCGCTCAAAGTCCTCGGAGGATGGGTTGTTCTCAAATGACAAGTGTCAAGTTCTCTCGGAGCAGCCAACCAACTAGTGGTTGTAGGGGGCGGCTATGTATAGCCTAGGGAGCAGCCCGACATGATAAGACATAAATGCCCTTCAATGATATGACCGTTAGGTGGATAAGATATTTTGGGACAGCCGCGCGCAGCACAGCAACGGTCGGAAATTTGACTCTCAAATTTCTCAGGGCTATCAAGTTCCTCACTGTGTAGGCAATTCGCACTGGCGAATTCCTAACTCCTCAGTCAGAGCAAAGTCATTAGTGACCAGAAGAACTGCATCTCTGTCACTGAAGAAATTGACTGAACTGTATGAGATTTCCAATGGCTTCACTCGAAGGGATTGGTAGGTGTATGATTTTGAGTTGAGCATCACCTGGAAATTTTTCCTTAGTATTTCCTCGACCCCCTTTAACAGTACGGTGTTTCCTACGACTCAAGAAAGAGAAAATGAAACTACGAAAACAAAAGTCTTCACGCTTCATGTTCCTCAAGTGAATACCAAGTCTTCAAGGTCACACCATTTTCTTCACTTTCAAAGTCTTCAAAAAGTCTTCAGAATATCAAAGTCTTCAGTCGAAGAACTTCATTTTTAGGGGTCGACTATCTCTGTAAATATCAAACTCCTCATAGACTTATAGACCTATGTACACTTACAAACGCATCAGTCCCTTAACCTATAAGTCTCCAATACACCAAAATCACTCAGGGGCACTAGATGCACTTACAATCTCCCCCTTTTTGGTGATTGATGACAACATAGGTTAAGTTTTCAATGGGGATAAACATATGAAGTGTAAATACTGATATTGAGGAAATTGATTGCAAGATATAGAAGAACTCCCCCTGAATATGTGCATAGTGAGGAATTTGCTTTGGATGCAATGCACATTTGAAGAATTGAATCATGGAGATCTCCCCCTATATCTTGTAATTCATACATGCATTTGATATATAATATGAAGAATTTGAAATGCATGATGAAATATGGTGCCTAATGAGATTCAGCATGCATGCAATAATATTAACGAGGAATAAGCATGCAGAATATCACATCAAAAGTATCAGAGAACAGTGCATCAAAAGTATCAGAGCACCATGCACCGTCCAAATGTATCAGGGCACCATCGGGTTTAAGATTACAACTCGATCCAGCAAAAAGTTTCGGAAGAACAAGAGTTGTAACTTAACAAAAAAACGCCCATAATATAAACCCGCTTGAAGACTAACTCAGATTTCTCCCCCTTTGTCATCAAATGACCAAAAGGATTGAAACTGAGGACTAACGCCCCTGAAGAATTTCAAGTCGATGGAGGAGCGCCAGCGTTGTCGGGGTTGTTTGTTGAAGTAGGGCCTGCCGCAGTGTCGTCCAAATCTTCATGTTCATCAGTTTCATGCGATGAAGAATAAGAGCTGGCCACCAGATCAGGAACTTTAACTCTCTTGAACTTCTTCGGAGGTGGTGCAGACCAGTCAAATGCTTCCTGGAGACCCATAGTCTTCAGTTCTTCCGCGGTATATACATGAGTGAGAACAGCCCAGGTGCGGTTGAGGGTTTCATGAAGATGATAATGATTTTTCTTCACAGCATTATGGGTTGAGGTCATGTTGTGAAGAATTGCAGCAAACTGGTGCTTCACCCATTTGTGATGGCGATCAACCTTCTGATGAAGACTGAGGAGTAACTCACGGTCAGTCATCACCCTGGGTGCTGTGGCTTGAGGCTTTTGCTTCGCTGAGGTATTTACGGCAGTGTCATGTGTGGCAGAATCATCATTGGTAGAGTAAGATGTAGCCAGACGAAATTGACCATCCAATGGACGAGTGCCTTCATCGATCACAGCAGTTGCCTTGCCTTTGTCATCAGATGATGAAACTGGTCGCTTGAGGACTTCAATGGGAGGCAAGTAGCTACCATGGTTCAGAGTGTCAGCCTTGTAATTCAGTGAAGATCTTGCCCTTATGAATCTCATAATCCAAGGCGCATAGGGCTTCAGCTCAAAAGGTGACATAGCAACATTAGCCAGAGTCCTCATGAAGAAATCATGGAAGTTGACGGGAACGCCATGAATGATGTTGAAAAGCATGTTCTTCATGATGCCAACGACATCTTCATCGTTTGAGTCGTGGCCTTTGATAGGACTCATTGTCTTCGTCAGGATTCGATAGACAGTCTGGGGCACATAGAGAAATTCCTTGACGAGGAATTTGGTTCGAGGAGCCTGCCCTGGCTTCAAAGGCTTCATGAGCACTTGCATATAATGATTCGTCAGTTCAGGATCATTGTAGATGCAACATGCACTGTCATGGGGAGGATCAAGAGGAAGGACATGAAGCAATTCAGTTGCTGGTGCCTTGTAGTGAGTGTTTTCGGTCATCCAATCCAGCACCCATGAATTGACATCTTCAGCATCTCCAGTGATATGCAGTGTGGCTTAGAATTGAAGAATGAGTTCTTCATTCCAATCACAGATATCAGCGCAGAAGTTCAGTAGTCCAGCATCGTGAATAACACTGAGGACTGGCTCGAAGCACGGCAGAGATTCCATATCCACATGAGGAATATGTTCATGATCGAAGATTTTGTCCTTGTCAAAGAGCACTGAGGAATAGAAGTTGGCTTGAGTAGCAGTCCAGAAACGCCTCTTCCTTATGCGAGCAGAGTCATATGGATTATAGTCAGTGAAGAACACATGCTCAGAGAAGAAGTCTTCAGCCTTGAATTTTTGCTTGCTTGAGAACGGATTCTTCGGTCTGGGCAGAGGAGTGTCAGTGATTTGCAGCACAACCTCAGGAATCACGAGCTCAGGCACTGCAGGCTGAGGAATTTCTGGTTCCTCTTCTTGTGCAACTTGAGGATCAACAGCAGCAGGTTCTTCAGCACTAGCGGCTGGAATTTCTTCATGAACAGATGAAGTGGGATGAGTTTCTTCAGAGCCCATTTGAACAGTTGTTGCCGGGGACTGAGGAATCTATTGAATAGGAGTGAAGAGAGGAGTATTGGGATGCTGACTTTCCCAAAAGTCATCATTCATCACTGGTGTAGTGCATCTAATATCCACATCTTCATCTTCTTTTTCAATTTCCTCAACACCAGCCTCTTCAGCTATGAACTGAGGCATAGGTGAGGAAACGACGGGCGTTGAAGAGAATGCTTCCACTTCAATTTCTTCATCAAACTGCTCTGACGTAGCAGCAGAATGATTTTCTTCATCAGATCCGCTTGGGATCTTGTAGTCTTCTCCATAAGGAACAATTTCCTTTGATGACATGGAGGAAATCGGAACGGCATCAATAGGATTTTCAAGAGAGCTGGTCATTGGCTTCATTTTCTTCGCATCCGAAGAATTTGACGCAGCTGATGCCTTCCTTTTCTTCACTACAGCTCGCTCTGCAGCCTTGGTCTTCTTCACTTCATAGGCAGAAGGAAGAATAGGAGTTGGAGTAGGCGCGGGAGGAGCTAAGGACTGTGGTTGATTTTCTTCAGGCGCAACTGATGCAGTTCCCCTGATCTCTTCAGTTTCTTCAGGCGCACCACTAGTGGATGCCCTGGCAATTTCTTCAGCGGCTGGAATGGAGTCATCAGCCCTGGAACTTGTGTTTTCATCAGCAGGCTGAAAGTCATCAGCGGTGCTGGCATGTTCTTCAGCAGGCTGAGCAGAGTCTGCAGCCTGAGGATTTTCTTGTTGCGATGGGGCTGCAACAGTTGACATTTTCTTCGTCAAGTTGACGAATCGCACTTTGGCTCCTTGCCAATCAGCATTGTATGCATCGAAGTCCTTGCTGAGGGCTTGGATTTCATATTGAGCCTTGAGAAGTGCTTCAGGTGTTAGTCTGACAACATTCTTCTTCATAAGCTTCTCCTTTCTAGATTGAGCTCTATTTATCTCACGAGCCTTCTCGAATTTCCATTTCTCTTGAGAGATGAAATGGGTCAGCATGTGACTTTGACCAGGAGTCAGAGGCAGATCAGGCATTGGAGTGTTTGGATCCTTGTGCCATAGGTCAATGTAGTCAAGGATCTTCTTCGGATCCAACAGCAGTGGCACAGATGTGCCTTTGTCTCTAGCGGCCTTTGCTTGTCTGTCTCTGATGATTTCTGCAAGTTCTTCATCAGAGGCCTCATCATCAGAGGGCACTTGGAATGCAACCTATTTCTTCCTTGGACTTGGCCGAGGACCGCGTCCAGCTGTTGCTTTTGTCTTCAACAGTGAGGGGCCTGATGAGGACATTGGTGCAGTTGAGGAACTTGCTGAGACACCAGAAGCAATTGAGAAACCCTGAGTCCTTTTGCATGTAGCCAGATGCACAGGAGTTGAGGACTTTGAGGGAGCTGCTGAGGAACTTGGTGGAGCAGTAGAAGTCTGAGGAATTTGCCGTGAGGGAGCAGCTGAGGAACTTGGCCGTGAGGGCGCTGAAGGTGAAGCACTTGGCTTATGAGCAGGCTTCTTCGGCATTGATTTCCTCGGCTTGACCGAGGTCTCAGCGGCAGCAGCAGTGGCAGAATCCTCATTGAATTTCCCCACTGCCTCCTTGGCTTGTCTTGCCAGTTTTGCTTGACGCCTAGCCCATTCTTCAGGAAAGTCCTCACCACACTTGATGCTGGTGGGATCAGTTACTTGGCCAGGTGCCAATGGAGCTCTTGGGCATGGAGGATTTAAGGCGAATTTCTTCATGTACTTAGGAGTAACATGTCGATATTCCCTCCATTCTTGTCCCCATCTTCGTTCAATCCTCTGAATACGCACCTTGCGCTGATTCTTGTTTTCTTTGCCAAACTTGGCTTCATCAGGTGTGCAATAATCCTTATAGAGTTCATCAGGGATTTCGAAAGCAGTCATGACCTCCGGCTTCTTTCCTCCTTTCTGCGGTCTCTTTCCTTCAGCCATTTTCTTCAGATGAGGAATTTGAACAATTGAACACTCTGAAGAAGTATGTAATTTTTCTTCGAGGAACGCTGCAAATGAGTTAAGTTGATGAGAATCTAGTGATTCAGCAGCGGACATGAGTACCTATGAACAAAGTGTAGGTGCGAGGAATTTGGAGAGGTCATATGCGTTCTCAGAAGATTTTTCGAAAAGACAAGTTTTGAGGAATTTGACCAGTTGAGCCTTGAGGAATTTCACTAAGCGTTCTTGTCTTAGGTTCCAGAGTTGTACAGATCGAAAATCTGCACAATTGAGGAATCTTGAAGAAATGAGTGCTTAGAGAGATGGATCAAGAGCATACAGTGTGTGAGGTGTTCATATGTGAAGATTTGAAGAATAAAACACCTTTGAAGATTTTCAGGAAAACTTGAGAATCAAAGTGAGTAATAAAAGTAACTTTTAATTACCCAAACTGAAGAACACGACGAACTGAGATGAACAGATGTGAAGTTCATCCAGTTCAATCTCCCACGCCCTAACTTGGCAGAGGGAGATAGCTACGGCGGCGGCGGAGTGAAGATTTCCGCAGCCGGCGCGAGTACGACGGCGACGAGGTCGAGGCAGTGAAGCTCTTCCACACCGGCGGCGATGGAGTAGCGGCGGCGCTAGGGTTTGAGGAGCTCGAGCGAGAGACAGCGACCGAGCGGAGTAAATGAAGTGAGGAAGGGGAGAAGGGTATTTATAGCCACGGTAAAAACTGTTCGCCCGAAGATTTTGGGACGAACATGCCCCTGCCCTTTCTCCTTCACGCGACATGTGTCACCCACGTACTGTGCAGATGAGATCGTGTAAGATCGTGGGTGATTATAATAATGCATCATGGGATGCGGAACAGTCTGAGCGGTAAAACCGAAAATCTGGATAAGATTTGTTTCAAAGTTTCGTTCGCAATTTCTTCAGCTGACAAGGACACAGTGAAGACTTTGAACGAGTTTCAAATAGAACGCACAGGAAGAATTTGTGAATAGATTGGATTGAGTATAGCATAGAGGGGGAAGGGTCCGATCACATTCACTTAGCAGAAAATGCAACTTGAAGAAATAGCCATAAGTGAATGCTGTAGAGGACATAAACTCATATATATATATAGCCAATGAAGAAAGACGACGGAAACAGTGAAGATTTTGCAAAGTTGAAGAATTTGAATAACTGAAGAATTTCAAAAATGAGGAAAAACTCAAATTGAAGATTTTCAACTTTTTGTGGTGGCGTGGCCCACCGTATAAGAATGATGATTTCAGACACCGCGTACAATTGTCGTAGGGTTCTGAGAATCAAATTCTTCATTAATTTCTTCACACTTAGAGTGTTATTCTTCATTGATTGAAGAAAAACGTTTCTTCATGTGTTGCACATCTAAGTCATCAATTTTGCATAAGTGTTAGGATGTGTGTCCTTTTCAAAGAACATTCGAAGACTCTAAGATATTTAGCTCACACCGCAACTTGCTAAATCTCTTCTCATCCAAGGGCTTGGTGAAGATATCAGCTAGCTGTTCTTCAGTCTTCACATGCTCGATGGAGATGTCGCCCTTCAACACATGATCACGAAGAAAATGATGACGAATCTGGATGTGCTTTGTCTTCGAGTGCTGAACTAGGTTGTGAGCAATCTTGATGGCACTCTCATTGTCGCAGAGGAGAGGAACATTCTTCACGTTGACGCCATAGTCCTTGAGGGTTTGCTTCATCCAAAGCAGTTGAGCACAGCATGAGCCAGCAGCAATGTATTCAGCTTCAGCAGTAGACAGCGATACGCAGTTCTGTTTCTTCGAGGACCAACAGACCAAAGATCGTCCGAGGAAATGACAAGTGCCAGATGTTGACTTGCGGTCCACACGATCACCAGCATAGTCAGAGTCAGAATATCCAATGAGATCAAAAGCAGAGCCCTTGGGGTACCATAATCCTAGTGTTGGTGTGTGAGCTAGATATCGAAGAATATGCTTCACAGCCTTGTGGTGTGATTCCTTCGGTGCAGCTTGAAATTGGGCACACATGCAAACACTAAGCATTATATCTGGCCTAGATGCACATAAGTACAATAAAGAACCAATCATGGAGCGGTATACCTTGTGATCGAAGTCAATACCATTTTCATCAGTGCATAGATGGCCATTTGCGAGCCATTAGTTTCATCGAACCACACATCTACAGTGTCAACAATCTTGTGAAGAACAATGTTGAAGACTCTGTGGGTGTGCGAGTCCTTTCCATAACCAAGCATAAAACCTTCATGTGCTTTCGGTGCAAATTTAGAGTTGTGGTGAGGATCTCTAATCTAGCATTTAGCACCGAAGACTTTGAAATAACTCACATTGGGTTTCTTGTCAGTGAGGAGTTCATAGGCAGTCTTCTTGAAGAATTTGTGAAGATATACTCTGTTGATGATGTGGCACGTAGTATCAATTGCATCAATCCAAAAATGCTGAGGCGTTTTGTATTCATCAAGCATAGTGCGAGCCATCTCAACTAGAGTTCTGTTCTTGTGCTCCATGACGCCATTTTGCTGAGGAGTATAAGGAGCAGATAATTCATGAGTAATACCAAGTTCATCAAGATAGGCATCAAGACCGGAATTCTTGAACTCAGTTCCATTGTCACTTCTGATGTGCTTGATCTTCACACCAAAGTTGGTTGAAGCCCTCGAGGAAAATCGTTTGAAGACTTCCTGCACTTCATGTTTGTAAGTAACAATGTGTACCCATGTATATCGAGAATAATCATCAACAATGACAAAACAATATAGAGATGCATCATTAGTGACTGCTGAATAATGATTAGGTCCGAAGAGGTCCATGTGAAGCAATTCGAATGGACGGGTAGTGGTCATGATAGTCTTTGCTGGATGCTTGGCCTTGGTCATTTTTCCAACTTCACAGGCTCCGCATAAATGATCCTTGAGGAATTTGACATTCTCAATGCCAATGACATGCTTCTTCTTCGCAAGCGTGTGCAAATTCCTCATGCCTGCATGACCAAGTCGTCGATGCCATAGCCAGCCTTCTGAAGCTTTTGCAAGTAGACACACGGCTGGTTGTGGTCCTGAAGAGAAATCAACAATATACAGATCTCCTCTCCTAAAGCCTTCGAAGACTTTGGAATTGTCAGCTTCCATAATCACAACACAGCGATACTTGCCAAAGACAACAACCATATCAAGATCACAAAGCATTGAGAGTGACATGAGATTGTATCCTAAGGACTCAACAAGCATGACTTTGTCCATGTGTTTATCCTTAGAGATTCCAACCTTACCAAGACCCAATACCTGACTTTTGCCTTTGTCAGCAAAGATGATATGCTTCATAGGTGACGGTGTTAAAGGAGCATCCATCAATAGATTCTTCTCACCAGTCATGTGATTCGTACATCCACTATCGAGGACCCATTCAGTAGTTTTGGGTTGATCATCCTGCAGATGAATTTGTGTAGCTTACAATCTCATATGCTTCATCAGTCAAGAATATGATATCAAGTTCATCAGATGAATTTCATCAAGCAGTAAACAGATATAGCAGTATGAGGACGTGTGAAATGAAAGTTCATTTCATCATGATTCGCCTGCGTCCTTTCAGGCAATTTGTCAGGTCCCCAGCAAATTCTACAGACGTTAAAGCACGTCTGGAGACCTGACCCTGCAGAAGAGATTAGTTCTTTTTCTTCACCACCCACATCTGGAGGTGTGGCAAAGAATTCATCACTCTGCGAGCACCATATGAGAAAGGTGGCAAAGATGTCAAACCGTTTCGTTTCACATAAGAGGGGTTAGGGTAAGCATATGAATAGGCAGAGTAATTTTTCGAGGACTTATGAACATAATGGTTTGAAGAATAATGCACATATTCATAGCCCTTAGCTCTACCTTGCAAGACAGAGTTGTTAGCATGATGATAATCATATGAGGACTTTGATCCTTTTGAGGAATTTGATCCATGTGAGGAATTTGGTCCGTATGAGGACTTGGATCCATATGAAGAGTTTGGTCCATATGAAGAATTTGATCTGGGGTTCCTGTTCTTCACAGGTGGTGCCATGAGGACATTCACCTGAAGACTTTCAACATAACTTTTGGGAACCCAGATTTTCTTCATAGGGGAACCGTTCCTGCAGTTAGTGCCAACATATCTAGCAAATACTTCACCATTCTGATTTTTGAACAGTTTATAGTTGGAGTCAAATGACTCATCAGAAGAATGAGGAGATTCACATGTAAAGCCAAATTAGTTAGATGGATCAACTGGAGGTCCCTTTGCAGCAACCCACGAGGTTTTGGGGTACTGCTCAGGCTTCCAATATGTTCCATCAGCATTAAGTTTCCTCTCAAAGGCAATACCCTCTTTCCTAGGGTTTCTGTTGAGGATCTGCTTTTTAAGCACATCACAAAGAGTCTGATGCCCTTTGAGGCTTTTGTACATGCCTGTCATGTACAATTCCTTCAGCCCTGCATTGTCAGTGATACTAGCAATGTCCTCAGACGAGGAATTAGTGATAGCAGAGGCAGATGAAGAATTTGTAACAGTTGAAGCATTTGAACATTCAGGTGAAGAATTAGCAGATTCACGTTCAATGCACTTTAAGCATGGAGGCACAAATTCTTCCTGAGAAGCGCTGATTTGTTGAGCTAGTAATGAATCGCGCTCCTTCTGAAGATCTTCATAACACACTCTTAACTTTTCAAGATCTTCCTTTCTTTGAAGAGATTCAAGAGAAAGCTTCTCATGATCTTGCTTTTCTTGAAGAAATTCATAAGAAAGTTTCTCATGATCAGATAAGAGAGTGTTATGATGACTTTGAAGGTTATCAAACCTAGAATGAAGTCTCTGAAGATTTTCAGTCAGGGCTTTAGTGCGATCCATTTCTTCACCCAACATATCATCACTTTTGTCTAGCATGTTTTCAACCTTTTCAAAATCCCGTTGTTGTTTCACAGCAATCTTAGCAAGCTTAGAGTAGCTAGGCTTGAGATCCTCATCAGATTCATTTTCACTAGATTCAGAGGAGTTGTATTTGAGTACCTTAGCACCTTTCGCCATGAAGCAATAGGTCGGAGCGTAGCCATCATTATCTTCATCATGCTTGTCGGTGGAGTCAGTTTCTTCAGTGTTGAAGATGGACTTGCTGACGAAAGCAGTAGCGACGGCCAGACTCGCCACACCAGACTCAGATTCTTCAGACGCCTCCTCTTCATCATTTGCCTCAGATTCAGCTTCAGAGTCCATTTCCTTGCCAATGAATGCCCGAGCCTTCTTGGAGCTGCTCTTCTTGTGAGATGAAGACTTCGAGGATTTTGATGACGAAGATTTTGACGATTTCTTCTTCTTCTTTGCATCATCAGAACTGTAATCCTTGTATTTCTTCTTCTTCATTTCCTTTTCCCACTGAGGACAATCTTGGATATAGTGACCAGGTTTCTTGCATTTGTGGCATAGCCTTCTCTTATAGTCACTGGATGAGGAATCACTGCTTCTTGAGGATTTTCCAAAGCGACCACGTCTTGAGAACTTCTAGAATTTCTTCACGAGCAGTGCTAGCTCCTGGCTCAATTCTTCAGGATCACCAAGGCTACTACCAGAATCCTCATATTCAGAGTCAGACACAGCCTTGGCCTTTAGGGCACGTGGTTTGCCATAGTTTGAACCATAGAGATCTCTCTTTTCAGCAAGCTGGAACTCGTGAGTGTTCAGCCTTTCGAGGATATCAGCAGGATCAAGAGACTTGTAATCAGCACGTTCTTGTATCATCAGTCCCAGAGTATCAAATGAGGAATCAAGCGATCTCAACAGTTTCTTCACTACTTCATGATCAGTGATGTCAGTGGCGCCGAGTGCTTGTAGCTCATTTGAGATGTCAGTGAGGCGATCAAAGGTTTGTTGGACATTCTCATTGTCGAGTCTTTTGAAGCGGTTGAAGAGATTCCGAAGAACATCGACTCGAGAGTCACGCTGAGTTGAAACTCCTTCATTTACTTTGGACAGCCTATCCCAGATAAGCTTAGCAGTTTCCAAAGCACTCACTCTTCCATACTGTCCTTTGCTCAAATGTCCACATATGATATTCTTCGCTTGAGAATCGAGTTGTTTGAATCTCTTCACATCGGTAGCGTTTAGTGAGGGTGTGACAGAGGGAACACCATTTTCCACAACATACCAGAGATCGTTATCAATTGCCTCAAGATGCATTCGCATCTTGTTCTTCCAGTAGGGGTAGTCCGTCCCATCAAAGGTAGGACACCCAGCCGAGACCTTGATCATACCTGCGGTCGACATAACTAAAACTCCAGGCGGTTAAACCAAAATCACACAGAACAAGGGAGTACCTAGCTCTGATACCAATTGAAAGCGCGTTATATCGACTAGAGGGGGTGAATAGGCGATTTTTATGAATTCTTCACTGAGGAATTTGCTGGTGAGGAAATTCCTTAGCGAAGAACTACTTGCAGCAGAATAAGTACTCAGAGGTAAACATAACAGGATACAAGCATGGTCATCATGATGAAATGAAGACAAGCGCAGCATACAGAAAGCGTAAACACAGGATAACAAGATGAAGACAAACAGACTGAAGAAATTGAACTGAGGAATTTGTGAAAGTCTTCAGTCAAAGTCTTCAAGCACAGATATGAACATCATTCAACACAGTAATGAGGAAATGGAAGGGTTGAGGAAATAGAACCAGTTAGTTGGTGAAGACAATGATTTGGTAAACCAGTTCCAACTGTTGTCTCAGTTGTACGTCTGGTTGGAGCGGCTGAGTATTTAAACTCGAGGACACGCAGTCCCGGACACCCAGTCTCTGAGCCGCAACTCAGGGCACCCAGTCCTCACCGTATTCACCTTGAACTAAGACCACACAGGTCTCGTCCAATCACACGTCGTAAGTCTTTAGGTGACTTCCAAACCTTCACAGACTTGGTCACTCGGCAATCCACAATTCCTCTTGGATGCTCTAGACCTTGATGCCTAACCGTCTGGAAGAAGCACAGTCTTCAAAGGTAACAAGCGTCGGATCCACGCAGGATCAATTTCTTCAGTGATGCTCAATCACTTTGGGTTTGTGGTTGGTTTGGGATTTTCCTCACTTGATGATTTTCACTCAAAGTCCTCGGAGGATAGGTTGCTCTCAAATGACAAGTGTCAAGTTCTCTCGGAGCAGCCAACCAACTAGTGGTTGTAGGGGGCGGCTATTTATAGCCTAGGGAGCAGCCCGACATGATAAGACATAAATGCCCTTCAATGATATGACCGTTAGGTGGATAAGATATTTTGGGACAGCCGACGCGCAGCACAGCAACGGTCGGAAATTTGACTCTCAAATTTCTCAGGGCTATCATGTTCCTCACTGTGTAGGCAATTCGCACTAGCGAATTCCTAACTCCTCAGTCAGAGCAAAGTCATTAGTGACCAGAAGAACTGCGTCTCTGTCACTGAAGAAATTGACTGAACTGTATGAGATTTCCAATGGCTTCACTCGAAGGGATTGGTAGGTGTAGGATTTTGAGTTGAGCATCACATGGAAATTTTTCCTTAGTATTTCCTCGACCCCCTTTAACAGTACGGTGTTTCCTATGACTCAAGAAAGAGAAAATGAAACTACGAAAACAAAAGTCTTCACGCTTCATGTTCCTCAAGTGAATACCAAGTCTTCAAGGTCACACCATTTTCTTCACTTTCAAAGTCTTCAGAAAGTCTTCAGAATATCGAAGTCTTCAATCGAAGAACTTCATTTTTAGGGGTCGACTTTCTCTGTAAATATCAAACTCCTCATAGACTTATAGACCTATGTACACTTACAAACACATCAGTCCCTTAACCTATAAGTCTTCAATACACCAAAATCACTAAGGGGCACTAGATGCACTTACATTATTTTCCAAT
This sequence comes from Triticum timopheevii, assembly GCA_963921465.1. NCBI lineage: Eukaryota > Viridiplantae > Streptophyta > Magnoliopsida > Poales > Poaceae > Triticum > Triticum timopheevii. The sequence goes on from OY997262.1 coordinate 445,065,187, forward strand.
GATGTGTTGCCATCCTATGATGTCTGAGTAGATTTTCGTTGTCCTGTTGGTGGTTGATGAATTGCTATGATTGATTTAATTTGCTTGTGGTTATGTTGTTGTCCTTTGGTGCCCATCATATGAGCGCACGCGTGGATCACACCATAGGGTTAGTTGTATGTTGATAGGACTATGTATTGGAGGGCTAGAGTGACAGAAGCTTCAACCTAGCATAGAAATTGATGCATACGGGATTGAAGGGGGACCAATATATCTTAATGCTATGGTTGGGTTTTACCTTCATGAACGTTAGTAGTTTTAGATGCTTGCTAATAGTTCCAATCATAAGTGCATAGAATTCCAAGTCAGGGATGACATGCTAGCAGTGGCCTCTCCCACATAAAACTTGCTATTGGTCTAGTAAAGTAGTCAATTGCTTAGGGACAATTCTACAACTCCTACCACCACTTTTCCACACTCGCTATATTTACTTTATTGCATCTTTATCTAAACAGCCCCTACTTTCTATTTACGCATTCTTTACTATCTTGCAACCCTATCCAACAACACCTACAAAGTACTTCTAGTTTCATACTTGTTCTAGGTAAAGCGAACGTCAAGCGTGCGTAGAGTCGTATCAGTGGCCGATAGGACTTGAGAGAGTATTTATTCTACCTTTAGCTCCTCGTTGGGTTTGACACTCTTACTTATCGAAAGAGGCTACAACTATCCCGTATACTTGCGGGTTATCAAGACCTTTTTCTGGCCCCGTTGCCGGGGAGTCATAGCGTGGGGTGAATATGCTCGTGTGTGCTTGTTTGCTTTATCACTAAGTAATTTTTATTTGCTGTTCTTAGTTGTTTTCTATCTTTAGTTATGGGTAGGAAACGCAAAATACCAAAAGAAATAGTTGTACCTATTGAACCAATGGTTGAAGAACCACTCAAAATCTATCACACTCCTGAAGCTTTTTACTTGGATCATCTTCGATCCCTTTGTGCTCGTGCTGAAACCCCAACTAGCTTGGTTGAGGGAAAATCTTTAGATGAGCATGCTTGTTTTGTGCGACACCATATATCTAAAAAAGGGAAAGTTTTACTGGATCAAATTCATCGTTTGCAATGCTATGCTTGGAATTTATGTGAAATATATGATATTACTTGTTGTTCTGAAAACCCTAAGAAACACCTTCCCTACCAATGTGAGTTTATTGATAATGGAATCGTATCTTCATATGCTAAGGGTGTTTATAATTATTCGGTGCTTATGAAATTGCTTCTTTGATTGAAAAGTATGATGCTACTCTCTACAAATCTGAAAATTTTGCCATACTTGAATATTGTTTTGATAATTATGCTTCTAATGCCTATGTTAAACTATATATTGAGAAATTCTCCGCTGTCCAAGAAGAGACTAATATTTTGCAGGAAGCTATGGAAGAAGAAATTGATGAAACTGTGAGCTCATTGGATGAAAAAGATGATGAGGAGAGCGAAGAACAAAAGGAGGAAGAGCGGATCGATCACCCGTGCCCACCTTCTAATGAGAGTAACTATTCAACTCATACATTGTTTAATTCCCCTTCGTGCTTACCGAAGGATGATTGCTATGATGATTGCTATGATCCCGTTGATTCTCTTGAAATATCCCTTTTTGATGATGCTTGCTATGCTTGCGGCCAAGATGCCAATATGAATTATGCTTATGGAGATGAACTTGCTATAGTTCCTTATGTTAAACATGAAATTGTTGCTATTGCACCCACGCATGATAGTCCTATTATCTTTTTGAATTCTCCAAACTACACTATATCGGAGAAGTTTGTGCTTATTAAGGATTATATTGATGGGTTGCCTTTTACTGTTGCACATGATAATTTTGATGAATGTGAAATGCATGTGCTTGCTGCTCCTACTTGCAATTATTATGAGATAAGAATTACATCTCCACCTCTCTATGTTTCCAATATGATAAAATTGCAAGAAACTTCTTATACTATGCACTGGCCTTTACTTGGTGTGCATGAATTGTTCTTTTATGACATGCCGATGCATAGGAAGAGAGTTAGACTTCGTCATTGCTTGATATATGTTACTTTTTGCTCACTACTAAATTACAAATCAGTGTTAATTAAAATTGGCTTTGATATACCTTGGGATCCGGGTGGATTCATTACTTGAGCACTACATGCCTAGCTTAATGGCTTTAAAGAAAGCGCTGCCAGGGAGACAACCTGGAAGTTTTAGAGAGTCATTTATTTATGTTGAGTGCTTTCATATAGTTTAAAAACAAAAAAATAAAGAGGGGAACCTAAAACTTTTCAAAAAGGAAAGTGAAAGTGAGAAAGACAAGCATTGTTGAAGTGGGAGAGCTCCTTGAACTTTGTTCATGCTCACGGAAACTTTGTGAATCTTGATTACAGAAACTTTTCATCAAAAATAATTATCCCCTTGTACAATTCCATTGTATTATAAAAATAATGTGCCAAGGTTTGCCTTTAGGATGTTTACAATGCTTGTTGGTTTGTACGGTGCAGGACAGAAACTTTGGCTGTAGTGCGCGATTTTACATTTTTAACTGGAACGTCAATTGGTTCTGATTATTTTTGCACTGTCTTTCTATACAAATTTTTTATTTTTAATAATTTTGATAGAATATTTGGGGTACCAGAAGTATGGTGGATGTTCAGATTGATACAGACTGTTCTTTTTTTTACAGATTCTGTTTTTGATGCATTGTTTGCTTGTTTTGATGAAACTATCAATTTCCATTAGTGGATTAAGCCATGAAAAAGTTATATTACAGTAGCTACATTGCAAAAACAAAATATGAATTGGTTTGCAACAGTACATAGAGTGGTGATTTGCTTTATTATACTAACGGATCTTACCGAGTTATCTGTTGAAGTTTTGTGTGGATGAAGTGTCTAAACGAGGAGGTCTCGATATGAGGAAAAGGAAGAGAGGCAAGAGCTCAAGCTTGGGGATGCCCGAGGCACCCCAAGTAAATATTCAAGGAGACTCAAGCGTCTAAGCTTGGGGATGCCCCGGAAAGCATCCCCTCTTTCTTCTACAAGTATCGATATGTTTCCGTATTCGTTTCGTTCATGCGATATGTGCAAGTCTTGGAGCGTCTTTTGCATTTAGTTTTCATTTTTCTTTTATGCACCATGCTGGTATGAGATAGTCCTTGGTTGATTTATAGAATTCTCATTGCACTTCACTTAAATCTTTTGAGTATGGCTTTATAGAATGCTTCATGTGATTCACTTATATCATTTGAAGTTTGGATTGCCTGTTTCTCTTCACATAGAAAACCGCCATTTGTAGAATGCTCTTTTGCTTTACTTATATTTGTTAGAGCGTGGGCATATCTTTTGTAGAAAGAATTAAACTCTCTTGCTTCACTTATATCTTTTTAGAGAGATGACAGGAATTGGTCATTCACATGGTTAGTCATAAAATCCTACATAAACTTGTAGATCGCTGAATATGATATGTTTGATTCCTTGCAATAGTTTTGCGATATAAAGGTGGTGATATTAGAGTCATGCTAGTGGGTGGTTGTGGATTGTAGAGACACTTGTGTTGAGGTTTGCAAGTCCCGTAGCATGCACGTATGGTAACCGTTGTGTCACAAATTTGAAGCATGGGGTGTTTCTTTGATTGTCTTCCTTATGAGTGGCGGTCGGGGACGAGCGATGGTATTTTCATACCAACCTATCCCCCTAGGGGCATGCATAGTAGTACTTTGCTTCGAGGGCTAATAAACTTTTGCAATAAGTATATGACTTCTTTATGACTAATGTGAGTCCATGGATTATACGCACTTTTACCTTTCCATCATTGCTAGCCTCTTCGGGACCGTGCATTGCCCTTTCTCACCTCGAGAGTTGGTGCAAACTTCACCGGTGCATCCAAACCCCGTGATATGAACGCTCTATCACACATAAGCCTCCTTATATCTTCCTCAAAACAGCCACCATACCTACCTATCATGGCATTTCTATAGCCATTCCGAGATATATTGCCATGCAACTTTCATCATCATCATATACATGACTTGAGCATTCATTGTCATATTGCTTTGCATGATCGTAAGATAGCTAGCATGATGTTTTCATGGTTATCTGTTTTTTGATGTCATTGCTACGCTAGATCATTGCACATCCCGGTACACCGCCGGAAGCATTCATATAGAGTCATATCTTTGTTCCAGTATCGAGTTGTAATATCGAGTTGTAAGTAAATAAAAGTGTGATGATCATCATTATAGAACATTGCCCCCAAAACAAAAAAAAGAAAAAGAAAAAGAAAAAAAGAAAAAAAGGAAAGGCCAAAGAAGCCTAAATAAAAAAGGGGGCGAAAGAAGCCCACCCAAAAAGAAAAAAAGAAAAAAAGAAAAAAAAGAAAAGAAAAGGGGCAATGTTACTATCCTTTTTCCACACTTGTGCTTCAAAGTAGCACCATGTTCTTCATATAGATTGTCTCCTATGTTGTCACTTTCATATACTAGTGGGAATTTGCATTATAGAACTTGGCTTGTATATTCCAACGATGGGCTTCCTCAAATGCCCTAGGTCTTCATGAGCAAGCAAGTTGGATGCACACCCACTTAGTTTCTTTTGTTGAGCTTCCATACACTTATAGCTCTAGTGCATCCGTTGCATGGCAATCCCTACTCCTCGCATTGACATCAATTGATGGGCATCTCCATAGCCCGTTGATTAGCTGCGTCGATGTGAGACTTTCTCCCTTTTTGTCTTCTCCATATAAACCTCCACCATCATATTCTATTCCACCTATAGTGCTATATCCATGGCTTGCGCTCATGTATTGCGTGAGGGTTGAAAAAGTTGAAGCGCGTTAAAAAGTATGAACCAATTGCTCGGCTTGTCATCGGGGTTGTGCATGATGGGAGCATTTTGTGTGACGAAAATGAAGCATGGCCAAACTATATGATTTTGTAGGGATAAGCTTGCTTTGGCCTTGTTGTTTTGAAAAGACATGATTGCTTTATTAGTACGCTCAAAGTATTATCGTTTTTTATGTCAAACGATAGACTATTGCTTTGAATCACTCGTATCTTAATATTCATGCCATGATTAGACATATGATCAAGATTATGCTAGGTAGCATTCCACATCAAAAATTATCTTTTTTATCATTTACCTACTCGAGGACGAGCAGGAATTAAGTTTGGGGATGCTGATACATCTCCGTCATATCTATAATTTTTGATAGTTCCATGCCAATATTCTACAACTTTCATATTCTTTTGGCAACTTTTTATACTATTTTTTGGGACTAACATATTGATCCAGTGCCCAGTGCCAGTTCCTCTCTGTTGCATGCTCTATGTTTCGCAGAAACCCCATATCAAACGGAGTACAAACGGGATAAAAACGGATGGAGAATTATTTTGGAATATTTGTGATTTTTGGGAGGAAGAATCAACGCGAGACGATGCCCGAGGTGGCCACGAGATAGGGGCCCACGCCCACTTAAAGTGGGCGCACCCCCCACCCTCGTGGGCCACCCGTAAGGCGGTTGATGCCCTTCTTTGGCCGCAAGAAAGCTAATTTTTGGAAAATGATCTGGGCGAAGGTTTCAATCCAATCAGACTTACGGATCTCCAGATATAAAGGAAACGGTGCCAGGGCAGAATTCCAGAATGCAGAAACAGAGAGATAGATCCAATCTCGGAGGGGCTCTCGCCCCTCCCACGCCATGGGAGCCAAGGACCAGAGGGGAAACCCTTCTCCCCTCTAGGGAGAAGGTCAAGGAAGAAGAAGAAGAAGGGGGCTCTCTCCCCCTTGCTTCTGATGGCGCCGGAACGCCGCCGGGGGCCATCATCATCACCGCGATCTTCAACAACACCTCCGCCATCTTCACCAACATCTCCATCACCTTCCCTCCTGTATCTATAGTGGTCCACTCTCCCGCAAACCGCTGTACCCCCTACTTGAACATGGTGCTTTATGCTTCATATTATTTTCCAATGATGTGTTGCCATCCTATGATGTCTGAGTAGATTTTCGTTGTCCTATTGGTGGTTGATGAATTGCTATGATTGATTTAATTTGCTTGTGGTTATGTTGCTGTCCTTTGGTGCCCATCATATGAGCGCGCGCGTGGATCACACCATAGGGTTAGTTGTATGTTGATAGGACTATGTATTGGAGGGCTAGAGTGACAGAAGCTTCCACCTAGCATAGAAATTGATGCATACGGGATTGAAGGGGGACCTATATATCTTAATGCTATGGTTGGGTTTTACCTTAATGAACATTAGTAGTTGCAGATGCTTGCTAATAGTTCCAATCATAAGTGCATAGAATTCCAAGTCAGGGATGACATGCTAGCAGTGGCCTCTCCCACATAAAACTTGCTATTGGTCTAGTAAAGTAGTCAATTGCTTAGGGAAAATTCCACAACTCCTACCACCACTTTTCCACACTCGCTATATTTACTTTATTGCATCTTTATCTAAACAGCCCCTACTTTCTATTTACGCGTTCTTTACTATCTTGCAACCCTATCCAACAACACCTACAAAGTAGGTCTAGTTTCATACTTGTTCTAGGTAAAGCGAACGTTAAGCGTGCGTAGAGTCGTATTAGTGGCCAGTAGGACTTGAGAGAGTATTTGTTCTACGTTTAGATCCTTGTTGGGTTCGACACTCTTACTTATCAAAAGAGGCTACAACTATCCCATATACTTGCGGGTTATCACCAGCCGCCACGCCACCACACCCGCTTTGAAGGTGGCAGTGGGTCGTCTCGTCGCCGCACCTCCGTGAAGCGTGAGGAGGGGTCCGACTGAGCTCGGGGCGGCGCCAAGATCCCCCGCGCGCGGACCGCTGTAGGGGCACGCACCACTTTTGTCGTTCTTCCTTTCCTTCCTGCATTAAGAGAAAAACCAGTATGGGCCCCGGGGGCATGTAACAAACTATGATTTCTTAATCATTGTGCCATGTCTATCGTTCCTGTGCTGCGTCACAACATCGCTATTTATGTAGAGATAACTTAGCCTGGCTTGCTCGAAGTAGTTTCCTCCTCACAAGGCGCTTGCTTCCTGGTGCCTTTCGAAGCCTCCTTGGTCTGTTAGGCGCTTAGGAACTGCAAAAAATTCGCCAGGAGGCTTATCATTCACCCGAGCCTTGGTCTCAGGCGCCGCTGGCCTTGACCCAACGCTTCGTATCGCGGTACCCCGAGGGGCGCGGATTAGGAGAGGTGTGCCAGCTTGTAGGCTCGAACGAGGGTGCCTCGCAAGCAGACGGAAGGCAGAGAAAGGAAAAACGCTCACGAGGGCACCTGCCTAGCCCCCTTGCGAGGTATGCGAGAGAGAGTGCAGGCTAAACTAGAGACGGAAACAGAGGCAAAAGGCGACATCACCAAATCAGCAAAGAACTCCAGAAGCAAACTTCAATTAAAAGATGGCGAGCCAACTTCGGAAAGCAAATGAAAAGCCGCGTCCGGCACCTAGTCTAGTCTTCAAGTCTTCTCACCAGCGCGGAGCTAAGTGCTGCCACTTGGACGTGGGAGTGAGCCCCCGAGGCCCGAGGGCGGCACTCCTGAGACTCCGGGGCGTGTACAGCCCCACTCGTTATTACGTGAGATTGTCACGAGCGGAGACCTTCACAGGCGTTGGGCCTTTCTTCATGGGTAGAACTTCCGGAGGTGCTGGATGTTCCAGGTGTTCTGGATGGGTACCCCACCTGCTCCTCCAGGCGCGCGATGCCAGGCCTGGAGACATGGGCGACCTTGAACGGGCCCTCCCACATGGCTGAGAGCTTATGCAGCCCTTCCCTGGAGAGCACCCGCCTCAGGACGAGGTCACCCACCTCGAGCGTCCTGGAGTGGAAGCTGCAATAGTGGTACCGCCGCAGCGCCTGCTGGTATCTTGCCGCCCGTAGTGCAGCTTCGCAGCGGCGTTCCTCCCGTAGCACGAGGTCCATCCCCCGCGTGGCGTCCTGCTACGTCTCATCAAATGCCAGGTCCCGTGCGGAGCGATGCTTGACCTTGTGAGGGAGAACCGCTTCTGCTCCGTAGACGAGGAAGAACGGGGTCTCCCCTGTTGGCTTGGTGGCGGTGGTGCGGATTGACCACAACACGGACTGGAGCTCGTCGTGCCAGCCCCTGCCACAGGCTTCGAGCTTCTTCTTGAAGGTCCTGGTCTTGAGGCTTCTCAGGACCTCCGCGTTGCCGCGTTCGGCTTGGCCATTGCTCCGGGGGTGCGCCACTGAAGCATAGCAGATCTGCGTTCCAAGGTTAGCACAATATGTTTTGAAGATATTACTGGTGAACTGTGAGCCATTGTCGGTGATGATGCGGTTGGGGACCCCAAAACGGCTCACGAGACCCTTGATGAACTTTATCGCAGAGCCAGCTAGGATGGTGCGGACGGCTTCCACCTCCGCCCACTTGGTGAACTTGTCGATGTCAACGTAGAGGTATCGATAGCCCCCTGGCGCTCGAGGGAACGGGCCCAAGAATTCCAGTCCCCAGACTGCGAACGGCCACGAGAGTGGGATGGTCTGGAGGCCTTGAGCTGGCTGATGGATTTGCTTGGCATGGAATTGGCAGGCCTCGCAGGACCTCAGCAGCCCAGCTGCGTCGTTGAGCGTTGTAGGCCAGTAGAATCCGCCGCGGAATGTCTTGCCGGTGAGGTTTCGTGATGATGAGTGGTGCCCGCAGTCCCCGCCGTGTATGTTGGCTAGCAGCTCTTTCCCCTGTTCCCTAGAGATACAACGCAGTGAAATGTCATTTGGTCGCTTCCTGTATAACTCACCGTCCTGGATGCAGTATGGCGTGGTTTGCCGGGCCACACGCTCCGCGTCCTCCTCCTTCTCCGGCAGCGTCCCTTGCATCCTTCCTGGGGCTCGAGCGCCAAGAGTAGATGCGCTCCCGAGGTCGGGCCACAGGCTGGGGCTCCTGTGGCAGGCAGCTGCGGGAGTTCCTCCCGAGGCTGAGCTGTCCTTGAAAGCAGTGTTGTTGCCGATGGCTTGAAGAGCCGCTCCTCGAAGACGCCAGGCTCTTGGGGCTGCCGCCTGGATGCCCTTCTGGCGATGTCGTCGGCTTCCTTGTTGGTGCCACGGGGCACGTGCTACAACTCCAAGCCCAGGAACTACTTCTCCATCTTGTGCACCTCTGCGAGGTATGCCTCCATGTGCTCGTCCTTCGGCTCGTATACCTTGTTGGAGAAGTTGACGAGGAGCTGCGAGTTGCCCCTAACGATGAGGCGCTTCACCCCCAAGGCTGCCGCAGCTTAAAGGCCAGCTATGAGGCCTTCGTACTCTGCGATGTTGTTGGAGACCTTCTCACCCTGCTGAAAGCAGAGCTTCATAGCATAGTAGAGCTTGTCCTGAGTGGGCGAGATGAGCACTGCTCCAGCCCCCGCGCCCTGCTGTGCGAAGGCACCATCAAAATACATGACCCAGCCATCTGGCGCCTCACTTCCCGGCGAGAGGGACTGATCCTCGCCTATTTCAAGCGCCGGGGCGTCCGTCCATTCTGCCATGAAATTAGCGAGTGCGGCTACCTTTATGACCCTGGTGGTGCTGAACTCCAACTGGAATGCCTGCAGCTTGATGTTCCACTCAGCGACCCTTCCGGCAGAGTTGGGGCTCCTGAGCACCCTCTCCAATGGGTAGGCCGAGACGACCTTGATGGGGTGGCACTGGAAGTAGTGCCGCAACTTATGAGAGGCCACCAAGAGCGCGAGCAAGAGCTTCTGAGGCATGGGATATCGTGCCCTTGCATCCCGCAACACCGTGCTGACGAAATACACCGGGTGCTCGATGAGGGCTGCTGTGTTGATGAGGCTTGTGCCTTGCGGAAGTTGGAGCACCTCCTGAGGTGGTGGAGCCCCCAACGCTTGATCGCTTGTCGGGGTCTCGGCGACATCGTCCTGCTGAGCTTGATCCTCTGCTGATGCTGCTATGACCCTTGCGACGCCTTCCTGATCTTGCGTCGTCTCTGCTAGTGGTGTAGCTCAGCGCGACGCGCCTTTGGCTTGGTGCTCTTCCCGAACCGCCACTAGAGCTGCGGCGGCGGAGTACGGGGTGGCAGCAAGATAAAGCACTAGGGGCTCGAGAGGTCGTGGCGCCACCATCACTGGAAGGCTGGTCAGGTATCACTTGAGGTCTTGAAATGCTCGGTCGGCCTCTGGGGTCCACTCAAATGGGCCCTTCTTCTTCATCAGCTTGAAGAAGGGTAGGGCGCGCTCTCCCAGCTTGGAAATGAAGCACCCCAACACAGTCACCCGACCCGCAAGCTTCTGCATTTCCTTGAGGGTTTGCGGTGGACTCATGTCTTCAATGGCCTTGACCTTCTCTGGGTTGGCCTCGATCCCCCTGTGGGACACAAGAAAGCCCAGCAGCTTGCCGGAAGGGATGCCAAACACGCACTTCTCCGGGTTGAGTCGCAAGTCCACCTAGCGGAGGCTTTCAAAGGTTTCCTCCAGGTCCTGGATCAAGGTCCTGGCTTCCCGAGACTTCACCACGATGTCGTCAACGTAGGCTTCAGCGTTTCTCCCGAGTTGCCGACCCAAGGCGATGTGCATAAGCCGCTGGAAGGTTGCGCCTACGTTGCGCAGCCCGAAAGGCATGCAAGTGTAGCAGTACACCCCACACGGGGTCAGGAAGGCTGTCTTCTCCACATCTTCTACCACCATCTTGATCTGGTGATACCCTGAAAACGCACAGGAAGCACAACAGGTTGCACTTGGCGGTGGAGTCGACGATCTGGTCGATGCGTGGAAGCGGGAACAGATCTTTGGCAGCCTTGTTGAGGTTGGTGAAGTCGACGCACATTCGCTCCTTTCCGCCTTTCTTGGGCACGTCGACGGGGTTTGCCAGCCACTCGGGGTACTGAACCTCGTGAATGACACCCGCCGCCTCCAACTTACGGGTTTCTTGGACGATGAAAGCTTGCTTCTCCGTGGACTGCAGCCTTGCCCTCTGCTTCACGGGGCGTACGTTGGGGCACACCTTCAGGTGGTGCTCTATCACCCCTCTCGGGACCACTACCAGCTGGTCGGGCTCCCAAGCGAACACCTCCTTGTTTGCGCGCAGGAACTTCACCAGCGCCTCCTCCTGGTCAGGCTCGAGGTTGGTGCCTATGGTAAAGGTTGCCGCTGAGGACCCGTCCTCCTCGACTGGCACTTGCTTGGTTTCTGCCTTGTCTTGAGTGAACAACTGCTTCTTCTTGGTCGGCGCGGCTCCCTTGGCCTTGGAGGTGTCCGCGTCAGCGGGCTGCACCATCGCGGCGGTCTTGAGAGTGAGCTTGAGCGTCATCAAGGCTTCCTTGGTGTCCCCACCTACTGTGAGGACACCCTTGCTCCCGGGCATCTTCATGAGGTTGTAGGTCGGATGGGTCGCCGCCATGAACTGAGCCAGGGCCAGGTACCCAAGGATGGCGTTGTACGGGAGGCCGATGTGGGCGATGTCAAAGTCGACCAGCTCGGTGCGGTAGTTGTCGCGAGTGCCAAAGGTTACGGGGAGGCGGATCCGCCCCAGGGAGTGGGCGGAGCCTCCACCAACCCCTGAGAAGGGCTTGCTAGGGTAGAGCTGCTCGAGTGGTACGTGTAGAAGGCTGAAGGCCTCAGCCGAGAGCACGTTGAGGCCGGCGCTGCCGTCGATGAGCGTCTTGGTGACGGACACGTTGCGGATGGTGGGCGTGCAAAGCATTGGGAGCACGCCCAATCCGACGGTAGAGACGGGGTGTGTTGGAAATATGCCCTGGAGGCAATAATAAAAGTATTATTATATTTCATTGTTCATGATAATTGTCTTTTATTCATGCTATAACTGTATTATCTGGAAATCGTAATACACGTGTGAATACATAGACCACACTATGTCCCTAGTGAGCCTCTAGTTGACTAGCTCGTTGTGATCAACAGATAGTCATGGTTTCCTGGCTATGGACATTGGATGTCGTTGATAACGGGATCACATCATTAGGAGAATGATGTGATGGACAAGACCCAATCCTAAGCATAGCACAAAGATCGTGTAGTTCGTTTGCTAGAGCTTTGCCATTGTCAAGTATCTCTTCCTTCGACCATGAGATCGTGTAACTCCCGGATACCGTAGGAGTTCCTTGGGTGTATCAAACGTCACAACGTAACTGGGTGACTATAAAGGTGCATTATAGGTATCTCCGAAAGTATCTGTTGGGTTGACACGGATCGAGACTGGGATTTGTCACTTCGTATGACGGAGAGGTATCTCTGGGCCCACTCGGTAATGCATCATCATAATGAGCTCAAGGTGACCAAGGTGTTGGCCACGGGATCATGCATTACGGTACGAGTAAAGTGACTTGCCAGGAACGAGACTGAACAAGGTATTGGGATACCGACGATCGAGTCTCGGGCAAGTAACGTACCGATTGACAAAGGGAATTGTATACAGGGTTTGATCGAATCCTCGACATCGTGGTTCATCCGATGACAGCATCGAGGAGCATGTGGGAGCCAACATGGGTATCTAGATCCCGCTGTTGGTTATTGACCTGAGAGCGTCTCGGTCATGTCTGCATGTCTCCCGAACCCGTAGGGTCTACACACTTAAGGTTCGGTGATGCTAGGGTTATTAGGAAGACTAGTATGTGACTACCGAATGTTGTTCGGAGTCCCGGATGAGATCCTGGACGTCACGAGGAGTTCCGGAAGGGTCCGGAGGTAAAGATTTATATATGGGAAGTTGTCAAACGGACATCGGTAAGTTTCGAGGTCATATCGGGGCCACCGGAAGGGTTCCAGAGGTCCACCGGGTGAGGCCACCCCTCCCGGGGGACCACATGGGCTGCGTGGGGTAGGGAGCCAGCCCCTGGTGGGCTGGGCGCACCTCCCCACCTAGGCCCATGCGGCTAGGGCAAGGGGAGGGGAAACCCTAAAGGGGGCGCCCCCCCTGGCTTGGGGGCCAAGCCACCCTCTCCCCCTCTCCCTTGGCCGCCGCCCCCCCCCCCCCCCTAGGGTTTTCCCTAGAGGGCCGGCCCCCCTTGCCCCCTTCCCCTATATATAGAGGGGTGAAGGGAGGGCTGCAATACACAAGTAAAGGTGCAGCCCCTCCCCTCCCCAACATCTCTCCTCCTCCATACGTGCTTGGCGAAGCTCTGTCGGAGTACTGCTGCACCAACTACACCACGCCGTCGTGCTGCCGTTGGAGCGATCTTCCTCAACCTCTCCTCCCCCCTTGCTGGATCAAGAAGGAGGAGACGTCTCCCGTCCCGTACGTGTGTTGAACGCGGAGGTGCTGTCCGTTCAGTACTTGGTCATCGGTGATCCGAATCACGTCGAGTACGACTCCATCATCACCATCCCCTTGCAAGCTTCCGCACGCGATCTACAAGTGGTATGTAGATGCAAACTCACTCCCTTGACTCATTGCTTAGATGAACTCATAGATGGATCTTGGTGAAACCGTAGGAAAATTTTTAATTTTCTGCAACGTTCCCCAACAGTGGCATCATGAGCTAGGTCTATGCGTAGTTCTCTTTGCACGAGTAGAACACAATTTTGTTGTGGGCGTGGATCTTGTCAACTTACTTGCCTCTACTAGTCTTTTATTGCTTCAACAGTATTGTGGGATGAAGCGGCCCGGACCAACCTTACACGTACGCTTACGTGAGACCGGTTCCACCGATTGACATGCACTAGTTGCATAAGGTGGCTGGCGGGTGGCTGTCTCTCCCACTTTAGTTGGAGCGGATTCGATGAAAAGGGCCCTTATGAAGGGTAAATAGAAGTTGACAAAATCACGTTGTGGTTATTCGTAGGTAAGAAAACGTTCTTGCTAGAACCCAATTGCAGCCACGTAAAAGATGCAACAACAATTAGAGGACGTCTAACTTGTTTTTGCAGCGATTGATCATGTGATGTGATATGGCCAGAAGTTGTGATGAATGATGAATTGTGATGTATGAGATCATGTTCTTGTAATAGGATTCACGACTTGCATGTCGATGAGTATGACAACCGGCAGGAGCCATAGGAGTTGTCTTTATTTTTTGTATGACCTGCGTGTCATTGAAGAACGCCATGTAACTTACTTTACTTTATTGCTAAACGGGTTAGCTATAGAAGTAAAAGTAGTCATTGGCGTGACAACTTCATGAAGACACGATGATGGAGATCATGATGATGGAGATCATGGTGTCAAGCTGGTGACAAGATGATCATGGAGCCCCGAAGATGGAGATCAATGGAGCCATATGATATTGGCCATATCATGTCACAACTATATAATTGCATGTGATGTTTATTATGTTTATGCATCTTGTTTACTTAGGACGACGGTAGTAAATAAGATGATCCCTTACAAAAATTTCAAGAAGTGTTCTCCCCTAACTGTGCACCGTTGCTACAGTTCGTCGCTTCTAAGCACCACGTGATGATCGGGTGTGATGGATTCTTACGTTCACATACAACGGGTGTAAGACAGTTTTACACAGCGAAAACACTTAGGGTTAACTTGACGAGCCTAGCATGTGCAGACATGGCCTCGGAACACGGAGACCGAAAGGTCGAACACGAGTCGTATGGAAGATACGATCAACATGGAGATGTTCACCGACGATGACTAGTCCGTCTCACGTGATGATCGGACACAGGCTAGTCAACTTGGATCGTGTAACACTTAGATGACCAGAGGGATGTCTAATCTGAGTGGGAGTTCATAATTTGATTAGAACTTAATTATCATGAACTTAGTCTAAAACCTTTGCAAATATGTCTTGTAGATCAAATGGCCAACGCTCATATCAACATGAACTTCAACGCATTCCTAGAGAAAACCAACCTGAAAGGTGACGGCAGCAACTATACGGACTGGGTCCGGAACCTGAGGATCATCCTCATAGCTGCCAGGAAACAATATGTCCTAGAAGGACCGCTAGGTGACGCTCCCGTCCCAGAGAACCAAGACATTATGAATGCTTGGCAAACTCGTGCTGATGATTACTCCCTCATTCAGTGCGGCATGCTTTACAGCTTAGAACCGGGGCTCCAAAAGCGTTTTGAGCATCACGGAGCATATGAGATGTTCGAAGAGCTGAAACTAGTTTTCCAAGCTCATGCTCGGGTTGAGAGATATGATGTCTCCGACAAGTTCTATAGTTGTAAGATGGAGGAAAACAGTTCTGTCAGTGAGCACATCCTAAAGATGTCTGGGTTGCACAACCGTATGACCCAGCTGAACATTAACCTCCCAGATGAGGCGGTCATTGACAGAATCCTCCAGTCGCTCCCACCAAGCTACAAGAGCTTTGTGATGAACTACAACATGCAGGGGATGGAAAAGACCATTCCTGAAGTGTTCTCGATGCTGAAGTCAGCAGAGGCTGAAATCAAGAAAGAACATCAAGTGTTGATGGTCAATAAGACCACTAAGTTCAAGAAGGGCAAGGGCAAGAAGAACTTCAAGAAGGACGGCAAGGATGTTGCCGCGCCTGGTAAGCCAGTTACCGGGAAGAAGTCAAAGAATGGACCCAAGCCCGAGACTGAGTGCTTTTATTGCAAGGGGAAGGGTCACTGGAAGCGGAACTGCCCCAAATACTTAGCGGATAAGAAGGCCGGAAACACCAAAGGTATATTTGATATACATGTAATTGATGTGTACCTTACCAGTACTCGTAGTAACTCCTGGGTATTTGATACCGGTGCCGTTGCTCATATTTGTAACTCACAGCAGGAGCTGCGGAATAAACGGAGACTGGCGAAGGACGAGGTGACAATGCGCGTCGGGAATGGTTCCAGAGTCGATGTGATCACCGTCGGCACGCTGCCTCTACATTTACCTACGGGATTAGTTTTGAACCTTAATAATTGTTATTTAGTGCCCAGTTTGAGCATGAACATTGTATCGGGATCTCGTTTAATACGAGATGGCTACTCATTTAAGTCTGAGAATAATGGTTGTTCGATTTATATGAGAGATATGTTTTATGGTCATGCTCCGATGGTCAATGGTTTATTCTTAATGAATCTCGAGAGTAATGTTACACATGTTCATAGTGTGGATGCCAAAAGATGTAAAGTTGATAACGATAGTCCCACATACTTGTGGCACTGCCGCCTTGGTCACATTGGTGTCAAGCGCATGAAGAAGCTCCATGCTGATGGACTTTTAGAGTCTCTTGATTATGAATCATTTGACACATGCGAACCATGCCTCATGGGAAAAATGACCAAGACTCCGTTCTCCGAAACAATGGAGCGAGCAACCAACTTGTTGGAAATCATACATACTGATGTATGCGGTCCAATGAGCGTTGAGGCTCGCGGAGGATATCATTATGTTCTCACTCTCACTAATGATTTGAGTAGATATGGGTATGTTTACTTAATGAAACACAAGTCTGAAACCTTTGAAAAGTTCAAGGAATTTCAGAATGAGGTGGAGAATCAACGTGACCGAAAGATAAAGTTCCTACGATCAGATCGTGGAGGAGAATACTTAAGTCATGAATTTGGTACACACTTAAAGAAATGTGGAATCGTTTCACAACTCACGCCGCTTGGAACACCTCAGCGTAACGGTGTGTCCGAACGTCGTAATCGCACTCTATTAGATATGGTGCAGTCTATGATGTCTCTTACCGATTTACCACTATCATTTTGGGGATACGCTCTAGAGACAGCTACATTCACTTTAAATAGGGCACCGTCTAAATCCGTTGAGACGACACCGTATGAATTATGGTTTGGGAAGAAACCTAAGCTATCGTTTCTAAAAGTTTGGGGATGCGATGCTTATGTCAAGAAACTTCAACCTGAAAAGCTCGAACCCAAGTCGGAAAAATGCGTCTTCATAGGATACCCTAAGGAAACTGTCGGGTATACCTTCTACTTAAGATCCGAGGGCAAGATCTTTGTTGCCAAGAATGGATGCTTTCTGGAAAAAGAGTTTCTCTCGAAAGAAGTAAGTGGGAGGAAAGTAGAACTCGATGAAGTACTACCTCTCGAACGGGATAGTGGTGCAGCTCAGGAAAATGTTCCTGTGATGCCCACACCAACTGTAGAGGAAATCAATGATGATGATCAAGGTACTTTGGATCAAGTTACTACTGAACTTCGTAGGTCCACAAGGACACGTTCCGCACCAGAGTGGTACGGCAACCCTGTCCTGGAAATCATGTTGTTAGACAACGGTGAACCTTCGAACTATGAAGAAGCGATGGCGGGCCCAGATTCCAACAAATGGCTTGAAGCCATGAAATCCGAGATAGAATCCACGTATGAAAACAAAGTATGGACTTTGACAGACTTGCCCGATAATCGGCGAGCGATAGAAAACAAATGGATCTTTAAGAAGAAGATGGACGCGGATGGTAATGTTGCCATCTATAAAGCTCGGCTTGTCGCTAAGGGTTATCGACAAGTTCAAGGGATTGACTACGACGAGACATTCTCTCCCGTAGCGAAGCTAAAGTCCGTCCAAATCATGTTAGCAATTGCCGCATACTATGATTATGAGATATGGCAGAGGGACGTCAAAACGGCATTCCTTAACGGGCATCTTAAGGAAGAGCTGTATATGATGCAGCCGGAAGATTTTGTCGATCCTAAGAACGCTAACAAAGTATGCAAGCTCCAGCGATCCATTTATGGGCTGGTGCAAGCATCTCGGAGTTGGAATATTCGCTTTGATGAGATGATCAAAGCGTTTGGGTTTACGCAGACTTATGGAGAAGCCTGCGTTTACAAGAAAGTGAGTGGGAGCTCTGTAGCATTTCTCATATTATATGTAGATGACATACTCCTGATGGGGAATAATACAGAATTTCTGGACAGCATTAAGGCCTACTTGAACAAATGTTTTTCAATGAAGGACCTTGGAGAACTTGCTTATATATTAGGCATCAAGATCTATAGAGATAGATCGAGACGCCTAATAGGTCTTTCACAAAGCACATACCTTGATAAGATTTTGAAGAGGTTCAAAATGGATCAGTCCAAGAAGGGGTTCTTGCCTATGTTACAAGGTGTGAGATTGAGCACGGCTCAGTCACCGACCACGGCAAAAGATAAAGAAGAGATGAGTGTCATCCCCTATGCTTCAGCCATAGGATCTATTATGTATGCCATGCTGTGTACCAGACCTGATGTAAACCTTGCCGTAAGTTTGGTAGCAAGATACCAAAGTAATCCCGGTAAGGAACACTGGACAGCGGTCAAGAATATCCTGAAGTACCTGAAAAGGACAAAGGACATGTTTCTCGTTTATGGAGGAGACAAAG
The DNA here is from genome assembly GCA_963921465.1 of Triticum timopheevii. Taxonomy (NCBI): domain Eukaryota; kingdom Viridiplantae; phylum Streptophyta; class Magnoliopsida; order Poales; family Poaceae; genus Triticum; species Triticum timopheevii. The sequence goes on from OY997262.1 coordinate 445,083,413, forward strand.
AGCTTGTCGTAAAGGGTTACGTCGACGCTAGCTTCGACTCAGATCCGGATGACTCTAAGTCACAAACCGGATACGTGTATATGTTGAATGGTGGAGCAGTAAGATGGTGCAGCTGCAAGCAGAGCGTCGTGGCGGGATCTACGTGTGAAGCGGAGTACATGGCAGCCTCGGAGGCAGCGCATGAAGCGATTTGGGTGAAGGAGTTCATCACCGACCTAGGAGTCATACCCAATGCGTCGGGGCCAATCAAACTCTTCTGTGACAACACTGGAGCTATTGCCCTTGCCAAGGAGCCCAGGTTTCACAAGAAGACCTGGCACATCAAGCGTCATTTCAACTCCATCCGTGAAAATGTTCAAGATGGAGACATAGAAATTTGCAAAGTACATACGGATCTGAATGTCGCAAATCCGTTGACTAAACCTCTCTCGCGAGCAAAACATGATCAACACCAGAACTCTATGGGTGTTCGATTCATCACAGTGTAACTAGATTGGTGACTCTAGTGAAAGTGGGAGACTGTTGGAAATATGCCCTAGAGGCAATAATAAAAGTATTATTATATTTCATTTTTCATGATAATTGTCTTTTATTCATGCTATAACTGTATTATCCGAAAATCGTAATACACGTGTGAATACATAGACCACACTATGTCCCTAGTGAGCCTCTAGTTGACTAGCTCGTTGTGATCAACAGATAGTCATGGTTTCCTGGCTATGGACATTGGATGTCGTTGATAACGGGATCACATCATTAGGAGAATGATGTGATGGACAAGACCCAATCCTAAGCATAGCACAAAGATCGTGTAGTTCGTTTGCTAGAGCTTTGCCATTGTCAAGTATCTCTTCCTTTGACCATGAGATCGTGTAACTCCCGGATACCGTAGGAGTGCCTTGGGTGTATCAAACATCACAACGTAACTGGGTGACTATAAAGGTGCATTACAGGTATCTCCGAAAGTATCTGTTGGGTTGACAGGGGTCGAGACTGAGATTTGTCACTCCGTATGACGGAGAGGTATCTCTGGGCCCACTCGGTAATGCATCATCATAATGAGCTCAAGGTGACCAAGGTGTTGGCCATGGGATCATGCATTACAGTACGAGTAAAGTGACTTGCCAGGAACGAGACTGAACAAGGTATTGGGATACCGACGATCGAGTCTCGGGCAAGTAACGTACCGATTGACAAAGGGAATTGTATACAGGGTTTGATCGAATCCTCGACATCGTGGTTCATCCGATGACAACATAGAGGAGCATGTGGGAGCCAACATGGGTATCCAGATCCCGCTGTTGGTTATTGACCTGAGAGCGTCTCGGTCATGTCTGCATGTCTCCCGAACCCGTAGGGTCTACACACTTAAGGTTCGGTGACGCTAGGGTTATTAGGAAGACTAGTATGTGACTACAGAATGTTGTTCGGAGTCCCGGATGAGATCCCGGACGTCACGAGGAGTTCCGGAAGGGTCCGGAGGTAAAGATTTATATATGGGAAGTTGTCAAACGGACATCGGTAAGTTTTGGGGTCATATCGGGGCCACCGGAAGGGTTCCGGAGGTCCACCGGGTGGGGCCACCCCTCCCGGGGGACCACATGGGCTGCGTGGGGCAGGGAGCCAGCCCCTGGTGGGCTGGGCGCGCCTCCCCACCAAGGCCCATGCGGCTAGGGCAAGGGGAGGGGAAACCCTAAAGGGGGCGCCCCCCCTGGCTTGGGGGGCAAGCCACCCTCTCCCCCTCTCCCTTGGCCGCCGCCCCCCCTAGGGTTTTCCCTAGAGGGCCGGGCGCCCTTGCCCCCTTCCCCTATATATAGAGGGGTGAATGGAGGGCTGCAATACACAAGTAAAGGCGCAGCCCCTCCCCTCCCCAACATCTCTCCTCCTCCATACGTGCTTGGCGAAGCTCTGTCGGAGTACTGCTGCACCAACTACACCACGCCGTCGTGCTGCCGTTGGAGCGATCTTCCTCAACCTCTCCTCCCCCCTTGCTGGATCAAGAAGGAGGAGACGTCTCCCGTCCCGTACGTGTGTTGAACGCGGAGGTGCTGTCCGTTCAGTACTTGGTCATCGGTGATCCGAATCACGTCGAGTACGACTCCATCATCACCATCCCCTTGCAAGCTTCCGCACGCGATCTACAAGTGGTATGTAGATGCAAACTCACTCCCTTGACTCGTTGCTTAGATGAACTCATAGATGGATCTTGGTGAAACCGTAGGAAAAATTTTAATTTTCTGCAACGTTCCCCAACAGGGTGATCCCCTGAGTCGAAGGTGAGGTCGGCCTCGGGCGTGGCCCAGCCCGGTGGAGCCCCCGAGTTCTTGAAAGCGGCGCCGATCTGGCGAAGGAATGGCTTGATAACGCGATCTGAAGGCGGTGCTTGCGAGCCGCCTAGGAGGGTCGCGGCCGCGTGATGTGCCGGTGCCACGTAGCGCGCTGTGAAGAGGCCGCGCAGCTCCTCCCAAGATGTCACCGTGGATCCGGGGAGGTTGAGCTGCCAGGCGCGCGGTGCGCCAGTGAAGGCCATGGGAAGCCAGTTGGCTATGACCTTGTCATCGCCCCCGGCCTCCTCGTACGCCAGTAGGAAAGCTGACGGGTCCGCCGCGCCGTCGTAGCGCGGTGGCATCTCCGTCCTGAACTTGGACGGCCACTGCACCTGCCGCAGGGTGGGGGCCAAGGCTCGGAGCCCCCTGGCCCCGTCGTTGGAGCCGGAAGCGAGACGCCTACCATGAGGGCGAAGCGCGGTGGTGGCGGAGCGCAGATCGACGGAAGGAAAGCTACGGCGCACCCCTACCTGGCGCGCCAAATGTTGGATCTCGGGTTCTGGTAAAACCCTCAAGGTTCGAACACTGGGATGCGCGCGAAGATCTCCCCCTACTGAATCATGCCCTTAACCTCGCTACGATCTCAAAGGCTACATCGACGAACTCGCAACACAAGGGACACAAGATTTATACTGGTTCAGGCCACTGTTGTGGTGTAATACCCTACTCCAGTGTGGTGGTGGTGGATTGCCACTTGGGCTGAGGATGAACAGTAGAAGGGGAAGAACTGCCTCCTGAGGCAAGGTGTTCTTGTGCTCTGTTGTGTGGGTGAGGATTACTCAAGATGAGATACCTCCTACTATGGTGGCTAGTCCTACTTATAGAGGCCTTGGTCCTCTCCCCAAATGTTGAGCGGGAAGGGAGCCAACAACGGCCAATTTGAAAAGGGACAACTAGTATAGCTTATCCTGACTAAAGGTGGTCTTCGCCTGCAAAAGGCTCTGGTGGTGACGCCACCTTGGGCTCCACGGTGACCTCCGTCTTGCCGTCCTGCTGGTCTTGGTCTCGTTGCACCGATATGGAAACCTTTGCTAGACGCCTCGGTACTCCTCGTCTGCGCTTGCCTCCTTAGCACGAAAGAGGAAACGAGGACACTGTGCGCGCTAGCGCCCGCCTTGTTTGATCGTCATGGCTCACGTCACGAGAACCTCGCAAGGTTTGCCTTGCCTTGATCTCTCCGCCCCTCGCGAGCTGACCCGATGAGGCTGCTCCCGAGGAGGTCTTGTGTCGTCCGCCTCGCGAGGCTTGGCCCCTCGCGAGGGTCTTGTGTGCTTGCTGGAGAGGATGGGCCGTACGGGCCCGCTCGCAGAGCCACGTCGTGGGCCACAGGCAGGCAAGTCTGGGGACCCCGTTCTCAGAACGCCAACAATTTTCAAGAAGCACTTCGTTGTCATGAAGAAGGACTTGTGATCTTTATTAGTTTGATGCTTGTGTGGTCCATGTAAGACAAATGTGTCACACTGAGGTTTAAGTGACTATTTGAGACTTGTAATGATGCTTTAGTTGGTTTGATGAAGAACTTTAGGCTTTAGTTAATTTGATTTGATGAAGAATATTGAACTTGTTATGATTCTTGTGCATTGCCTATGATGTGGTACTGTCTGTGGACAATTTTTTGTTGTTTATATGTCTTTTGTTTCAGGGCTGATGCAGAAACAAATAAAACAAAAAAATGACTTCATCTTTGCCGAGTAAACCATCTTGCCAAGAACACAACTCGGTAAAACCAGTTTGCCGAGAACACAACTCGGCGAAAAAGCCACATGTCCTTCTTTGAAAGCGTGGTTCATATCTTTGCCAAGTGTAAAGTCACGGATCTCGGCAAACAGGGGCCGTTGGGGCTTGCCTGGGCACTGTATCACCAAGTGGGCCACTTGGAAAATACGTAGTTTACCGAGATTTGTGGGCAGCAACTCGGCAAATAGTTGAGACGACGTGTCGCACTCATGGGATTTCATGTTTGCCGAGTGCCTATCGCAAGTACTTGGCAAAGTTTTTGCCACGTGGCACCCGTCGTCTCTGTCCGGCCGTCAAGTCTTTTTTCTCGAATCCCTGTTTCAGCACTCCGCAAAGACTTTCCTAAGTTCCCGTGTTTTGGTTCTTGCAAACTCAGCTTTGCCAGTAGGATTCGGGCCGAGTACCCTAGGCCAAGAACAATACTCGGCAAACTCTTCGCCAAGTAGGAAATGACGTTCGCCGAGTTTTTTTTTGGTACTCGACAAAGTTGGAAATTCCTGTAGTGTGTGCTGTGAACAGTGATAGGCCCGCTCAATTAGATAATTTTCTAATTAAAACATTTTTCTTTACTCTTATAACAGACCGAGTTGTTGATGATAGTGTGCTTGCCATCGTGTAATATAGACCGTCCGATCTATATCTAACGGATCGAAAGCAAACTATGACAATTTTGCAGAAAGATACCTGCACCTCTCTCCACACTTGCAGATAAGGACTTCCTTCGTTCATTCTTTTTCTCTCACAAGATAAACTACTACAAATGCATCTTGATGTTGCGTGCAACGCACGGGCATCTTGCTAGTATTAAGAGACGTGGCACTGACTTGGTGGCATTCCCAGCAGGTCAACACCCACCGAAGTTCTGTCAATTCGATGGGACCAGTGATGCCATGGAGCAGTTGGTGTACTTCGAGGCAGCATGCGGCGATACGGCAAACAGAGCATCACTTCCCCTCCTCGAATTTTCTTGATCTTTAACCAGCCTTCTATACGTTGGTACAACGGTCTACCGGTCTGATCCATCGAAAGTTGGGTAGGCATGCATGACAAAGGTTTTCAAGAAGCACTTCGTCGTCATGAAGAAGGACTTCTCCGTCGTCGGGCTGGCTGCTGGGCCCGCGGTGGGGATGCTCCGACATCCGACAGATTGCCGGCGCCGGCGCGTCGATGGGGAGCTCCTCGCAAACTAAATTTGTGTTTGTCGACAATGACAAGTTTAGTTGGCAAGCATGGCAAATCCGTCTCGGTTCACTTTTGTTATCGGAAAATCGTCGTGCTCGTAGACTAAATTTGCCAACTAAATTTGGCACGTTGGACTTCCCACGCTTACAAATCTAGCTAACGTCAGATATATACCATGAATGGAGTTAACTTATTCCCTGTTTCTCAAGTTTCCGATCAAAAGAACAAATGGGCGCAACCACAAATGGGCATATCAGTACGACTCTAAATCTCACAAGGCACAAAACTTGAAGACACAGAGTGTATTTAAACAGGTGCAAGACTACGATATGAAATTAACGGTCGCATCTAATCAACTAAGATACAAGTTTGGAAGATTATGAGAAACTACCAGTTTCATGCTACAAAGCTTTCCCAGATCTATAGCTAGATAGCCAATAGGCTCTACGAATTCTACAACCATGTTCCATTTCTGTTAATTCCACGCTCTCTCTTCTCGTCTTGGACGGGCATCACGCGTCCTCCTCATCGTCAGTCCACTCTGACAGAATCCGAGTCCAGTCCTGATCATATTCCTCCAAATAATACACACGGACGATCTGCAAAAAACAATGGATGAGAGCATATTTGAATCGCAATAGCAATATTCAGCATCAAGGATTGTGTATGTTACCTCTATGGTCTGGCGATAGGGCCAGTTCTCAGCGGTAGCAAGGCGAGAAGTCCGTGCCCGTCCACGCAGACGGGACGTATCCTGGGTCACTCCCGAAGAGCGGGCGCAATGGCGGCGCATTGGAACAGGGGACGTGACCTGGAGAGAAAGGAAATCACACTAATCTTAGACGTCTAAAGAAATCACAGTGGAGCGCAAGATCTGTAGAATGAGACAACGGGGAAGAACCAAAGATTCAATCATCAACAAACTCAATAACCCAAGAAGCTAATTGCAGAATCCAGAGAAGGCAAGAACCTCTATCTAGAACCAAAGATGCGCAACAATCAATCAATCAAAGATGCTAAAAGGGTACGTAGCGGTTTTCGTTGCCGACGCGGAGCTGGTGGCATCCGCCGTGCCCGAGACTCCCAAGAACCCAAGAACGCGGAAGAAACCCACGAAACCAAGAACGCGGAAGAAGCAAAAGAACCCCATACTAGAGACAAGAACCCAAGCCAAGATATAAGAAGAGAAAGAATCAAAGATCATCAAGAAGGGTAGCTGTCATCGATCCTCACCGACGAAGCGGCGGAGCTGGAGGCTCCTGCTGGCGCGTCTCCCGCCGGCCTGTCGCGTCGCCTCCTCGCGCTCTCGTGGCCAGAGGAGGAATCCTCTGGATGTCGACGGCCAGCGGACGAAATCTCCCGCTGCAGACGACCAGCGGCTGATCGGACCGTGGCCGGTGGCGAGCTCGTCCCCGGCCTCTTGGGTGAACAGAGCCGGCGGGCCGCGCGGGGCGCGCGCGGGGGAGACGCCCGTGACCCACCTGTTGGCGAGCTCGCGGGGCTGTGCGGCAATGTCGCGGACAGCTGGTTGGGGCGGCGGCGTCCCGGGAGGCGAGGTGGCCGGAGTCCGCGAGGCTGACGTGCTGGGCCCGGCGGTGGCGGGGCGGTCTCGGGGATGCTTCGAGCCTCTGACTTTGGTGGGGGTTGCCATCCTGACTCGGAACGGATTTTGCGGTTTTCCAGTTTCGCCCCTCATGGGGGTCCATATTTATGGAGAGGGGCTCATGCCCTGTGGGACACATCTTGGATGTTTTTTTTAAACGTAAATAACTCTAATTCTTCATCTAATAGCCATGTCATTTACAATATGTGGAAGAATAAAGTCAGGGGGTTGGAGTCCCAAATATCAGATAAACCATGACAAAAGCAGTGCTTTGCTAAACAATCAACAACAAGATTGGTTTCCCTTCTGCAATGAACAAAGCTCACATTTGAAAAGTCCGTCGCCAACAAACTAGTCTCGGTGATGATTGGCGCATCTTGGATGTTGCCGGAAGAGGAGTTCAATTTCTCATGATCGTACAAGTCAAAAAATAACGAAACCCTCTTTCCGTCTTCCTAATTAGTTTGAATCAGATGTGTTTTCCGCCGCTGCCCCGTGGCCTGCTTGCTTGATGTACTGACGAGGTGCTTCCTCCTCAGCTTATCGTCCCCTAGCAGAGAAAGCTAGGGTTTGATGTCCTCCGGCGGCTCCGTCCGAGTGTTCTTCCATCAATCGCCGCCGAAAATGTTGGGATGTGCTGTCCTCGGGCGGCTAAGCCGACTGTGAATTTGTTTCGTTAAAACCCTCCTCACTTTTCTTATTTTCCTCAAATGCAAGGCAGTTGTCGGTGTCAAAACCCACCGATCTCAGGTAGGGGGTCCCGAACTATCCATCTGAGGATCGAAGGTAACATGAGACAAAGGGGGCACGATGTTTACCCAGATTCAGGCCCTCTTAATGGAGGTAAAACCCTACTTCCTGCTTGATTGTCTTTGATGAATATCGGGGTTACAAGAGTTGATCTACCTCGAGATCATAATGGCTAAACCCTATATGCCTAGCCTATGTAAATTCTGATAGCCTCTATGGACTAAACCCTCCGGTTTATATAGACACCAGAGGGGCCTAGGGTTGTACAGAGTCGGCTTGCAGAAGAAGGAAATTACATATCCAGACGCCAATCTTGCCATCCACGCATAGGAGAGTCCCATCCGGACACGGGGAAAGGTCTTCTACCTTGTATCTTCACGGCCCATCAGTCCGGCCAATGCTACATAGCCCAAACACCCGAGGACCCCTTAATCCAGGACTCCCTCAGTAGCCCCTGAACCAGTCTTCAATGACGATATGTTCGGCACACAGATTGTCTTCGGAATTGCAAGGCGGGTTCCTCCTCCCGAATACTTCAAAGCAATCTTCTGAATAAAAGAATTGTATCCGACTCTGCATGACAGTCACAACACTCAACCACAAAGGCAAAATACTCAATCAAAACAATGTCTGTCAACTTTTTTGATGAAACGCCATGTCTGGCCTCTTTAACGTTTCGAACCGTTTTTCACCTCCTGCTTCCTGTTTCGAGGCGCCGCCTCTATTGACACGTCTTGTCAAAACAGAGGTCGTGTCCGCTTATTGCGGGATCCTCATCAATACGGGTTTGGGTAATCCAACCGTGCCATTCACACGACCCCTTAGGAACAGGCGAGTTTTAAGGCTTTGAGAGGGGGGGGGTTGATATTCACTGCCTATATAAGGGGATAACGATCCCTCTTTTCACCCCACGCCTTCTTCCTTCTCCTGCTTCCCCATCCTCAAGCTCCAGCGCCCAAGCTTTGACCTTTCCCACCACCACCAACCTCTCCAGCCATGTCCAGATCTGGCTCGAAGGGCAAGTGGGAGGCCTCCTCCGTCACGGACAAGGACGTAAATGAACTCCAGGAGGCGGGGTACTTGTCTGCGGACATCGCACACAGGCTCCCTGCCAAGGAGCAAGTCATCCACACCCCGGAGCCCGACGAAAGGGTGGTGTTCATCCCTCACTTCCTCCGCGGACTAGGGTTTCCCCTCCACCCCTTTGTCCGCAGCCTCATGTTCTATTACAGGCTAGATTTCCATGATCTAGCCCCAAATTCTTTCCTCCACATCTCGGCGTTTATCGTTGTGTGCGAGGTGCTACTCCGCATTCCCCCACACTTCGGCCTATGGCTAAAAGTCATCAATGTGAAGCCGAAGGTGGTCGATGGGCCGCATGCAGACTGCGGCGGCGCCATGGTGAGCAAACTCCACAGCATCACTTGGCCTAAAGGAGCCATAATGGAAACCGTCAAGGTGTGGCAGCAGGAGTGGTTCTACATCACCGAACCCCGCGGTGCTAGATGGGCGACGAGTTTAGATCCGAACCCCCTATGCGGCTCGCGTCGTGGACCAACAAGGGTATGGACTGGGGGTCGACCACAGAAGTGATGACGCTGCAAAAGCGCATCAAAAACATGATAAGAAAGAACACCAGTATCACCGATGTGATTCAGGTGATGCTGTTCCGCCGGATCCTTCCTTGCCAACTCCGGCCGCTCCATATATGGGAGCTAAATCCGGAAGGTCCTCGGACCCTGCAGTGTTTCTTCGGCACAACGCACGAAGAGATCTAGAAGCTGCTCTTCAAGGCCCAGAAGACGTGGCCGAAGAAGACCGAGGACATTGGCCTCGACAACGCGAATCCGGCCACGCCGGTAAGCGTGTTATTCGAACATACACTTGATCCATAAATTCTTAGGCATAATGAGTTTTCCGTCCCTCTCATAGGGCTGGACGATGAAGGGGGAGTGGATCAAGTGTCCGGCACCGCTGCCCGAAGATCCGGCCACACCCCAGCTCACGAAGATGCTGGTTCCGGCGCCTGAAGGAGTGGATCAAGTGTCCGACACCGCTGCCCGAAGATCCGGCCACACCCCCAGCGCACGAAGATGCTGGTTCCGGCGCCCTATCAGGCGCCGGAGAAGAAGGCCAAGAATAAGAGCAAGGAGGCCAAGGGTGGGGGGGGGGCCCTTGGCTCGCCGGCGCTGCCCAACCACCACGGGCGCGAAGATGGTGTACTGCTGCTCGAGGTACAACCCCCATTTCCTCATTGCATTTTTTTGAGCTTCCAACATTCCCTAGTGCAGCTTATATGATTCACTTGCTGGAATCTGGTAGATATGAACCCGTGGAGAGAAACGCGCTTCACCGACCATATCTGAGGCTTCTCCTCTGAGTGCTGCATCGATGGTTTGCCTCCGGTACCGAATCTTCAGCGGCAAGGAATTCGAGTTCGTGGGGCTCGCACTCAGCTCCGATGTTAGGGAAAGGTACCAATCGCTATGGTTCAAAAGAAATGGTTGCATCTGTTACCTAATCAGATCAGGCTATGACGGAAGCTACTCCAGTGTGCCCCATGTTGTGTTTACTCAATATCACAACAAGTATTTTGTCTATGCATCATGACATTTTCTGTTTTTTATACACACATTTGCCATGTTTTTTAATGCTTTTTGCCATGACACATAGATCATTTTTCACTAAAAATTGCCATATCACTAGCCCCTATCATAGTCATATGTTCCACAATGTGGGCAATTGTAGATTAACAAGGGTTGGCAAGTAATTGAAGAAGCATATCTATGTTTCATAAAACATGGCAATTTTTGAATCTCTAATGCCTACCCTTTAGTTTTAGTAAGAACATTTGCCATGGCAAACCTTCATCAATTGACATGGCAAATTTACAATTTTCATTACCTACCATTTTTTGGTTTTAGTAAATAGTTGCCATGGAAATTATTGAAATGAATTTGATACGAATTTCCATACACCATGGCAAATTTCATACAAAGGATGGCATTTTCAATTAAAATACCATGGCAAATTTACATATCCATTTGCCATGGCAATTTTGTTCATAATTATTGTGTTAATTTACATACTCGGTAATTTTCTCATTAAAAATCATGACATTTTTAATTGGAATACCATGTCAAAATTTAATACAAATCTGGCATGGAAACTAGAAGCTTATGCTGCCATGTTTGTTTTGTTAATTTAGTACCATGTTTTTTCTTAACTAGAAGCTTTGTAGGTGTGTGCCATGGCAACTTGAAGCTTAGGTTTCCATGACGACAACATTTGTGTTGAGTCTTTTTTGCCCTGTCTATCTGAAGAGTGTTGCCATGGCAATTACATTTTTGGTTGAGAACATGGCAACTTTGATCTTCTAACTTGACAACTATGCCATGTTCAAAACATGGCACTTTTTTTCTTCTGAAAACATGGCACCATGGCAACTTTGCCATGTTCAGAAACATGGCAAACATTTCTCTATATGACAACATTCATGTGATTTGCCATGGCACTTTTTTAACTGAAAACATGACAAACTTGCCATGGCAACTTTGCCATGTTCAAAACGTTGCCATGGCAACTTTTCTTTTAATGACATGTCAAATTTTACTTAAATTTTTTGACATGGCAAATTTATTGTATATAGCATGGTAGTTTTAATATAAATATGATGGCAAATTTACATTTCCAGAACATGACAATTTTAATATGTAGCATGGCAAATATACTTGTGTACCATGGCTATTTTTAATTTATTTCCAAGGCAAAATCACACCATTTTTTGCGATGGCAAAATTTACCTCTTTTTTTTGCCATGGCATACTTTTAATGACATGGAAAATTTTACTTTATTTTTGAAATGTCAATTTTAATTTAAATATGATGGCAAATTTACATTTTCCGGAAAATGGCAAATTTTTACTATGCAGCATGGTAAATATACTTGTGTTCCCATGGCAAGCTTTAATTTTTTTTCCATGGCAAAATTTAATCCATTTTTGCCATGGCAAAATTTACTCCATTTGTTTTGCCATGGAAAACTTTACTCCATTTTTGTCATGGCAAATTTTAGTTTAAATTGCCATGTGAAATTTTTATGCTTTTTACATTTGTGTGTTGAAAGATGGCAAATTTAGGAAATTTTGGTCCATTGATATGTCATTGTTCAGATTTTTTTATACATGCCCAATAGCAACTTTTATAGAAATCTTTTTTGTTCTATCCGATATGTCCATTTTGTGTTTTCATAATATTATGCAAGCTTTTTCCACACTCAATGGTAATAAAATGCGTATGAAAATCATGGCAAATCATATAAATTTCTGCAATATAACTTTTTTCATGATTATATGGTTGCTTTGTCCATTAGAGCATGGCAACTTTTTGTCGCGTACTATGGATTTTCTAGATTTTTTTCAAGGAGAGTTTTCTGGGTTCGGTGCATTTTTAGGCCTTTTTTTTTGTTTCTCTCAATTTTTTGGGAGAGGCACTAGCAGTTTTTGGGCCTACAAAAAATGTAATTATTTGTTTTTCTAATTCTCTAATTCATTGGCTTTTTGGGCTGGTTCGTTGGAGCCATTTGGGTTGGCCCGCTGAAGGCGAGCTGGAGTCGTTCGGGATGGGAGGAGATTGCAACCAACGAAATCGTTCGTTTGGTCCTCTCTCCTGGACCGAACAAAACGTTGGGTCTGATTCCTCCCCTCCCCAAACGATCGGGCGTTATCAGGGTCAAAGTTACTATATAAACCATGAAAAATTAGTTTGTGGATCACGGCAAGATTAATACAAGTACCATGGCAAAATTCTTTTTTCTCTTATCATTTGCCACTTTTTCTTACGTAAATGACAATTTTCTTTAAATATTTGACATGTCAAGTTTAACTAAAGCCCATGTTTAAATTTGCCATATTTAGACCTCTCCAAAATTGCCATGACAAATGATCACAAAAACATGGCAAATTCATAAAGTTTCTAAAACATGGCAAACTTGCCATCCTTCAAATAGTTTGCCACCATTTTTCTTCAGATGCATTTTTTTATTTTCTCTAAAATTTTGCAAAGTTACTATATTGACAATGGCAAAATTAGCTTATGGATCATGGCAAGATTAATTGAAGTACCATGGCAAAATTCTTTTTGTCTTATCATTTGCCAATTTTTTACTCAAATAACAATCATAGCAATTTCCACTTAATGTTTTCAACTTCTGATTTATACGCTGGCATTTTTACAGCCCAGCACGGCAATTTCCCCTTTTTTTACGCTATGTCAATTTTGTTGGGTTTTTGTTTGTCTATTGAAAATGAGATCCAAAATGTCAGTTTTCTATATGTTGTTAGAGTCGTCATAGGAAAATTGGGCATTTTTTTGGCCCAGGTGGAGGCTCGATAGGGGATTCGAAGAAAAAAAAAAGCCTGTAGGCCCTGGGATCGATGGTGTTCGCGCTAGGGGCTTCTCGTCCCGAACGTATTCGTTCGATCGATAGGCTTTCCCGTGACGAACGAGTCGTTCGGTCTGGGGTTCCCCAGGGACCTCCTATTGGACGCTCTCTGTGTCAAGTTGCTGCGGTTTCGCACAGGAGCGTCCCCGACTGGGACGGCCCATGAAGATGGCGATCGACATGAATGAGCATTGCTCAAAAAATAATTCGATGGCGGGGATTCGAACACACGATCGAGTTATCCAGATGATGTGTTCCTACCAGCTGACCTGGTACTCGAATGTGCTCATGACTTAGCATCAGACATAAAGAACCAGACACGCTTTGAAGATCCGAATTACTTAAGGAATTTAGAAAGTAATTTCTTTTTTCAAAAAACGGAATGTTCTGTGAAACACAATCACTTTCCAAAATTTGTGAACAATTTTCCAAAAAACTACAACATTTTCTAAAAATCAGGGATATTTTTGAAATCATGAACAAATTTTTCTAAACACGAACATTTTTTGAAACCACGAAAAATTATTTCAAAACGCAATTTTTACAAAAATTTAGAAAAGATGAAAAAAAAATTGAAATCATGAACAAAGTTTTGTAAACACGAAGATTTTTTGAAGTCACGAACAATTATTTCAAAACGCATTTTTTACAAAAAATCAGAAAAGATGAACATTTTTTTAGTATGTAAACAAAATTTAAAAGGCTGGAACATTTTTTGAAATTACAGAACATTTTCAAATTTATGAAAACAAAATTTAGAAATGAGAACGTTTTTTCAAATTCCTTTAACATATTTTGAGTTTGCGAACAAATTTTCAAAAACATAATTTGATTTCAAATTAGTGAACAGATTTCGAAAGTCAGAACATTTTCTGAAAATTCCGAAGTAAAAAATAAAACCAAAAAAGGGAAAAGACAAACATTTTTTAAAAAGGGAACATTTTTCAAATCTCAGAACTTTTTTAAAATGCAAATATTTTTTGAATTTATGAACAATTTTGGAAAACACGACCATTTTTTTTAAATGAACGTTTTTTAAAAGTGGGAACAATTTTTTTAAGTTTACGAACAATTTTTGAAACATAAACTTTTTTAAAAAAAACTTGAAAAATAAAAAAGAAACAGAAAAGGAAAAGAAAAATAGAAAATAAAGTAGAAAAATAAATAGAAAAACGGAAAAAAGAATGGCGTTGCTACGCGTCCACTGGCTGATATACCGAAATTATCCACCGCCTGGACAGCCGTTGGATCTCTGAGATGTTAGTCGTCCGATCTAGTGTGCGTGTGCTGCATGCCCCCTCATTATTCCCGCAACATGCATGTTGTTGCAGAAACAAGACAACAAAATTGCCCCCAGCCCCGACAGAGCTGCGCCCAGCACGGCGCCACCGCCAACACGCCTCCAAAATCAGCCCGCCGCCGGCCTGCAGGAGCTCGATTGAACTCTCCCGCCGGCGTGCAGGATTTAAATTGAACTCTCTAGAATGCCATGACGCACCATATCGCGCGTCAGATGCTTGGTTCGGACGCAAATCCAGCTCAACGAAGGGCCCGGCTGGGAGAACAGTCGGGGCCTCTACTCCATCATGACGGCGACGAGCTCCCACGTCGGGCACTCCTTTGACGATTCTGCAACTGAAGCTATGTTTCTGAAACATGCGTCGTGTTGCAATGCTTGGCCTCGTATGCACTAACATCGTGCGCTCCTTTAACGCTTTCTGCAACCGGAGCTATGTTTCTGAAGCAAGACCCTTGTTGCAGAAGGAAAAAAATCTTCGTTGCCGAACCTTTTTCTTTTTGAAACAAGAACGCTGTTGCAGATGTTGGAAATATGCCCTAGAGGCAATAATAAAAGATTATTATTATATTTCCTTAGTCATGATAATTGTCTTTATTCATGCTATAATTGTATTATCCGGGAATCGTAATACACGTGTGAATACATAGACCATAATATGTCCCTAGTAAGCCTCTAGTTGACTAGCTCGTTGTTCAACAGATAGTCATGGTTTCCTGACTATGGACATTAGATATCGTTGATGACGAGATCACATCATTAGGAGAATGATGTGATGGACAAGACCCAATCCTAAGCATAGCACAAGATCGTTTAGTTCGTTTTGCTAGAGCTTTTACAATGTCAAGTATCTTTTCCTTAGACCATGAGATCGTGTAACTCCCGGATACCGTAGGAGTGCTTTGGGTGTACCAAACGTCACAACGTAACTGGGTGACTATAAAGGTGCACTACAGGTATCTCCGAAAGTGTCTGTTGGGTTGACACGGATCGAGACTGGGATTTGTCACTCCGTATGACGGAGAGGTATCTCTGGGCCCACTCGGTAATGCATCATCATAATGAGCTCTAAGTGACCAAGTGTTTGGTCACGGGATCATGCATTACGGTACGAGTAAAGTGACTTGCCGGTAACGAGACTGAACGAGGTATTGGGATACCGACGATCGAGTCTCGGGCAAGTAACGTACCGACTGACAAAGGGAATTGTATACGGGGTTGATTGAATCCTCGACATCATGGTTCATCCGATGAAATCATCGTGGAACGTGTGGGAGCCAACATGGGTATCCAGATCCCGCTGTTGGTTATTGGCCGGAGAGCTGTCTCGGTCATGTCTGCATGATTCCCGAACCCGTAGGGTCTACACACCTAAGGTTCGGTGACGCTAGGGTTATTAGGAAGACTTGTATGTGATTACCGAATGTTGTTCGGAGTGCCGGATGAGATCCCGGACATCACGAGGAGTTTTGGAATAGTCCGGAGGTGAAGATTTATATATAGGAAGTGCTGTTTCGGCCATCGGGAAAGTTTCGGGGTCACCCGGTATTGTACCGGGACCACCAGAAGGGTCCCGGGGGTCCACCGCATGGGGCCACCTATCCCGGAGGGCCCCGTGGGCTGAAGTGGGAGGGGAAGCAGCCCCTAGTGGGCTGGTGCGCCCCCCTTGGGCCCCCCTGCGCCTAGGGTTGGAAACCCTAGGGTGGGGGGGCGCACCACTTGCCTTGAGGGGCACTCCACCCCCCGGGGGCCTATATAAAGGAGGAGGGGAGGGAGGGAAGCCGTACCCTGAGTCTTGGCACCTCCCTCCCCTTGCTACACCTCTTGCTCCTCCCGCGGTTGCTTGGCAAAGCCCTGCCGGAGTACTGCATCTCTACCACCACCACGCCGTCGTGCTGCTGCTGGAGCCTTCTTCCTCAACCTCTCCTTTCCCTTTGCTGGATCAAGAAGGAGGAGAGGTCATCCGCTCCGTACGTGTGTTGAACGCGGAGGTGCTGTCCGTTCAGCACTTGGTCATCGGTGATTTGGATCACGGTGAGTACGACTCCATCATCCCCGTTCTCTTGAACGCTTCCGCTCGCGATCTACAAGGGTATGTAGATGCACTCCTATCACTCGTTGCTTAGATGAACTCATAGATGGATCTTGGTGAAACCGTAGGAAATTTTTTAATTTTCTGCAACGTTCCCCAACAGTGGCATCATGAGCTAGGTCTATGCGTAGTTCTCTATTGCACGAGTAGAACACAAATTTATTGTGGGCTTAGATGTTGTCAACTTTCTTGCCGTTACTAGTCTTATTTTGCTTCAGCGGTATTGTGGGATGAAGCGGCCCGGACCGACCTTACACGTACGCTTACGTGAGACAGGTTCCACCGACTGACATGCACTAGTTGCATAAGGTGGCTAGCGGGGGTCTGTCTCTCCCACTTTAGTTGGAGCGGATTCGATGAAAAGGGTCCTTATGAAGGGTAAATAGAAGTTGACAAATCACGTTGTGGCTTTTTCGTAGGTAAGAAAACGTTCTTGCTAGAACCCTATTGCAGCCACGTAAAAGATGCAATAACAATTAGAGGACGTCTAACTTGTTTTTGCAGCAATTGCCTTGTGATGTGATATGGCCAAAAAGTTGTGATGAATGATGAATGATATATTGTGATGTATGAGATCATGTTCTTGTAATAGGAATCACGACTTGCATGTCGATGAGTATGACAACCGGCAGGAGCCATAGGAGTTGTCTTAATTATTGTATGACCTGCGTGTCAATGATTAACACCATGTAATTACTTTACTGTATTGCTAAACCGTTAGCCATAGTAGTAGAAGTAATAGTTGGCGAGCAACTTCATGGAGACACGATGATGGAGATCATGGTGTCATGCCGGTGACGAAGATGATCATGGAGCCCCGAAGATGGAGATTAAAGGAGCTATATGATATTGGCCATATCATGTCACTACTATATAATTGCATGTGATGTTTATTATGTTTATGCATCTTGTTTACTTAGATCGACGGTAGTAAATAAGATGATCCCTTATAACAGTTTCAAGAAAGTGTTCTCCCCTAATTGTGCGTCGTTGCTAAAGTTCATCATTTCGAAGCACCACGTGATGATCGGGTGTGATAGATTCTTACGTTCACATACAACGGGTGTAAGACAGTTTTACACATGCAAAAACACTTAGGGTTAACTTGACGAGCCTAGCATGTACAGACATGGCCTCGGAACACAGAGACCGAAAGGTCGAACATGAGTCGTATGGAAGATACGATCAACATGGAGATGTTCACCGATGATGACTAGTCCGTCTCACGTGATGATCGGACAACGCCTAGTCGACTCGGATCGTGTAACACTTAGATGACTAGAGGGATGTCTAATCTGAGTGGGAGTTCATTAAAATAATTTGATTAGATAAACTTAATTATCATGAACTTAGTCTAAAACCTTTGCAAATATGTCTTGTAGATCAAATGGCCAACGCTCATGTCAACATGAACTTCAACGCGTTCCTAGAGAAAACCAAGCTGAAAGATGATGGCAGCAACTATACGGACTGGGTCCGAAACCTGAGGATCATCCTCATAGCTGCCAAGAAAGCATATGTCCTAGATGGACCGCTAGGTGAAGCACCCATCCCAGAGAACCAAGACGTTATGAACGCTTGGCAGTCACGTGCTGATGATTACTCCCTCGTTCAGTGCGGCATGCTTTACAGCCTAGAACTGGGCTCCAAAAGCGTTTTGAGAAACACGGAGCATATGAGATGTTCGAGGAGCTGAAAATAGTTTTCCAAGCTCATGCCCGGGTCGAGAGATATGAAGTCTCCGACAAGTTCTATAGTTGTAAGATGGAGGAAAATAGTTCTGTCAGTGAGCACATACTCAAAATGTCTGGGTTGCACAACCACCTGTCCCAGCTGGACATTAACCTCTCGGACGAGGCGGTCATTGACAGAATCCTTTAGTCACTCCCACCAAGCTACAAGAGCTTTGTGATGAACTACAATATGCAGGGGATGGTGAAAACTATTCCTGAAGTATTTTCAATGCTGAAGTCGGCAGAGGTAGAAATCAAGAAAGAACATCAAATGTTGATGGTCAATAAAACCACCAAGTTCAAGAAGGGCAAGGGTAAGAAGAACTTCAAGAAGGACGGCAAGGATGTTTCCGCGCCCGGTAAGCCAGTTGCCGGGAAGAAGTCAAAGAATGGATCCAAGCCTGAGACTGAGTGCTTTTATTGCAAAGGGAAGGGCCATTGGTAGCGGAACTGCCCCAAATACTTAGCGGACAAGAAGGCCGACAACACTAAAGGAGCTGCGGAATAAGCGAAGACTAGCGAAGGACGAGGTGACGATGCGCGTCGGGAATGGTTCCAAGGTCGATGTGATCGCCGTCGACACGCTACCTCTACATTTACCTACGGGATTAGTTTTAAACCTTAATAATTGTTATTTAGTGCCAAGTTTGATCATGAACATTGTATCTAGATCTCGTTTGATACGAGATGGCTACTCATTTAAATCCGAGAATAATGGTTGTTCTATTTATATGAGAGATATGTTTTATGGTCATGCCCCGATGGTCAATGGTTTATTCTTGATGAATCTCGAACGTAATGTTACACATATTCATAGTGTGAATACCAAAAGATGTAAAGTTGATAACGATAGTCCCACATACTTGTGGCACTGCCGCCTTGGTCACATTGGTGTCAAGCGCATGAAGAAGCTCCATGCTGATGGACTTTTAGAGTCTCTAGATTATGAATCGTTTGACACATGCGAGCCATGCCTCATGGGCAAGATGACCAAGACTCCGTTCTCCGGAACAATGGAGCGAGCAACCAACTTATTGGAAATCATACATACTGATGTGTGCGGTCCAATGAGCGTTGAGGCTCGCGGAGGATATTGTTATGTTCTCACTCTCACTGATGACTTGAGTAGATATGGGTATGTCTACTTAATGAAACACAAGTCTGAGACCTTTGAAAAGTTCAAGGAATTTCAGAATGAGGTAGAGAATCAACGTGACCGAAAGATAAAGTTCCTATAATCAGATCGTGGAGGAGAATATTTAAGTCACGAATTTGGTACGCACTTAAGTAAATGTGGAATCGTTTCACAACTCACGCCGCCTGGAACACCTCGGCGTAATGGTGTGTCCGAACATCGTAATCGCACTCTATTGGATATGGTGCGGTCTATGATGTCTCTTACCGATTTACCGCTATCATTTTGGGGTTACGCTCTAGAGACAGCTACATTCACTTTAAATAGGGTTCCATCTAAATCCATTGAGACACACCGTATGAATTATGGTTTGGGAAGAAACCTAAGCTGTCGTTTCTGAAAGTTTGGGGATGTGATGCTTATGTCAAGAAACTTCAACCTGAAAAGCTCGAACCCAAGTCGGAAAAATGCGTCTTCATAGGATACCCTAAGGAAACCATTGGGTATACCTTCTACTTAAGATCCGAGGGCAAGATCTTTGTTGCCAAGAACGGATCATTTCTGGAAAAAGAGTTTCTCTCGAAAGAAGTAAGTGGGAGGAAAGTAGAACTCGATGAAGTACTACCTCTTGAACCGGAAAGTAGTGCTGCTCAGGAAAATGTTCCTGTAGTGCCTACACCGGCTGGAGAGGAAATTAATGATGATGATCAAGGTACTTCGGATCAAGTTGCTACTGAACTTCGTAGGTCCACGAGGACACGTTCGGCACCAGAGTGGTACGGCAACCCTGTCTTGGAAATCATGTTGTTAGACAACGGTGAACCTTCGAACTATGAAGAAGCGATGGAGGGCCCAGATTCCAACAAATGGCTTGAAGCCATGCGATCCGAGATAGAATCCATGTATGAAAACAAAGTATGGACTTTGACAGACTTGCCCGATGATCGGAGAGCGATAGAAAACAAATGGATCTTCAAGAAGAAAACGGATGCGGATGGTAATGTCACCATCTATAAAGCTCGACTTGTCGCTAAGGGTTATCGACAAGTTCAAGGGGTTGACTACGATGAGACATTCTCTCCCGTAGCGAAGCTGAAGTCCGTCCGAATCATGTTAGCAATTGCCGCATACTATGATTATGAGATATGGCAGATGGACGTCAAAACGGCATTCCCTAACGGACATCTTAAGGAAGAACTGTATATAATGCAAGCAGAAGTTTTTGTCGATCCTAAGAATGCTAACAAAGTATGCAAGCTCCAGCGATCCATTTATGGGCTGGTGCAAGCATCTCGGAGTTGGAACATTCGCTTTGATGAGATGATCAAAGCGTTTGGGTTTATGCAGACTTATGGAGAAGCCTGCATTTACAAGAAAGTGAGTGGGAGCTCTGTAGCATTTCTCATATTATATATAGAAGACATACTCTTGATGGGAAATGATATAGAACTTTTGGACAGCATTAAGGCCTACTTGAATAAGTGTTTTTCAATGAAGGACCTTGGAGAAGCTGCTTACATATTAGGCATCAAGATCTATAGGGATAGATCGAGACGCCTCATAGGTCTTTTACAAAGCACATACCTTGATAAGATTTTGAAGAAGTTTAAAATGGATCAGTCCAAGAAAGGGTTCTTGCCTGTATTGCAAGGTGTGAGATTGAGCTTGGCTCAATGCCCGACCACGGCAAAAGATAAAGAAGAGATGAGTGTCATCCCCTATGCTTCAGCCATAGTATCTATTATGTATACCATGCTGTGTACCAGACCTGATGTAAACCTTGCCGTAAGTTTGGTAGGAAGGTACCAAAGTAATCCCGGCAAGGAACACTGGACAGCGGTCAAGAATATCCTGAAGTACCTGAAAAGGACAAAGGACATGTTTCTCGTTTATGGAGGTGACGAAGAGCTCGTCGTAAAGGGTTACGTCGACGCTAGCTTCGACACAGATCTGGATGACTCTAAGTCACAAACCGGATACGTGTATATGTTGAATGGTGGAGCAGTAAGCTGGTGCAGCTGCAAGCAGAGCGTCATGGCGGGATCTACATGTGAAGCGGAGTACATGGCAGCCTCGGAGGCAGCACATGAAGCAATTTGGGTGAAGGAGTTCATCACCGACCTAGGAGTCATACCCAATGCGTCGGGACCGATCAAACTCTTCTGTGACAACACTGGAGCTATTGCCCTTGCCAAGGAGCCCAGGTTTCACAAGAAGACCAGGCACATCAAGCGTCGTTTCAACTCCATCCGTGAAAATGTTCAATATGGAGACATAGATATTTGCAAAGTACATACGGATCTGAATGTCGCAGATCCGTTGACTAAACCTCTTTCGCGAGCAAAGCATGATCAACACCAGAACTCTATGGGTGTTCGATTCATCACAATGTAACTAGATTATTGACTCTAGTGCAAGTGGGAGACTGTTGGAAATATGCCCTAGAGGTAATAATAAAATATTATTATTATATTTCGTTGTTCATGATAATTGTCTTTATTCATGCTATAATTGGATTATCCGGGAATCGTAATACACGCGTGAATACATAGACCATAATATGTCCCTAGTAAGCCTCTAGTTGACTAGCTCATTAATCAAGAGATAGTCATGTTTTCCTGACTATGGACATTAGATGTCGTTGATGACGGGATCACATCATTAGGAGAATGATGTGATGGACAAGACCCAATCCTAAGCATAGCACAAGATCGTTTAGTTCGTTTTGCTAGAGCTTTTACAATGTCAAGTACTTTTCCTTAGACCATGAGATCGTGTAACTCCCGGATACTGTAGGAGTGCTTTGGGTGTACCAAACGTCACAAGGTAACTGGGTGACTATAAAGGTGCACTACAGGTATCTCCGAAAGTGTCTGTTGGGTTGACACGGATCGAGACTGGGATTTGTCACTCCGTATGACGGAGAGGTATCTCTGGGCCCACTCGGTAATGCATCATCATAATGAGCTCTAAGTGACCAAGTGTTTGGTCACGGGATCATGCATTACGGTACGAGTAAAGTGACTTGCCGGTAATGAGACTGAACGGGGTATTGGGATACCGACGATCGAGTCTCGTGCAAGTAACGTACCGACTGACAAAGGGAATTGTATACGGGGTTGATTGAATCCTCGACATCGTGGTTCATCCGATGAAATCATCGTGGAACATGTGGGAGCCAACATGGGTATCCAGATCCCGCTGTTGGTTATTGGCCGGAGAGATGTCTCGGTCATGTCTGCATGATTCCCGAACCCGTAGGGTCTACACACTTAAGGTTTGGTGACACTAGGGTTATTAGGAAGACTTGTATGTGATTACCGAATGTTGTTCGGAGTCCCAGATGAGATCCCGGACGTCACGAGGAGTTCTGGAATAGTCCGGAGGTGAAGATTTATATATAGCAAGTGCTGTTTCGGCCATCGGGAAAGTTTCGGGGTCACGCGGTATTGTACCGGGACCACCGGAAGGGTCCCGGGGGTCCACCGGGTGGGGCCACCTATCCCGGAGGGCCCCGTGGGCTGAAGTGGGAGGGGAACCAGCCCCTAGTGGGCTGGTGCGCCCCCCTGCGCCTAGGGTTGGAAACCCTAGGGTGGTGGGCGCACCACTTACCTTGGGGAGCACTCCACCCCCTGGCAGCCGCCCCCTTGGGAGATTCCCATCTCCAGGGCCAGCGCCCCCCTAGGAGCCTATATAAAGGAGGGGGGAGGGAGGGCAGCCGTACCCTGAGTCTTGGTGCCTCCCTCCCCCTGCTACACCTCTTCCTCCTCCCGCGGTAGCTTGGCGAAGCCCTGCCGGAGTACTGCATCTCCACCACCACCACGCCGTCGTGCTGCTGCTGGAGCCTTCTTCCTCAACCTCTCCTTTCCACTTGCTGGATCAAGAAGGGGGAGACGTCATCCGCTCCGTACGTGTGTTGAACGCGGAGGTGCTGTCCATTCAGCACTTGGTCATCGGTGATTTGGATCACGGCGAGTACGACTCCATCATCCCCGTTCTCTTGAACGCTTCCGCTCGCGATCTACAAGGGTATGTAGATGCACTCCTATCACTCGTTGCTTAGATGAACTCATAGATGGATCTTGGTGAAACCGTAGGAATTTTTTTTATTTTCTGCAACGTTCCCCAACAGCAGAAATTTTCTAAAACTAGACCCTGTTGCTGAAAAAAAAACTTCACCGTTGAATCATTTTTTTATTTCTGAACCAAGATCTCTATTGCAGAAACCTTCTGAAACAATACGATTGTTGCAAAAAAAATGGCTGCACTGGACTTGTGGCCAGCGTGAGTGCTCGATCAAGATTGACCCGACGGCTACGCAGGCGGCGGACGCTGCGCGTGAATCCGTCGGCTAAAGGATAGTGTTTTCCAAAAAAGAAAGACAAAAACCAAAAAAAGAAAAAACCGGTTTCGGGAAACTTCTAGAAGCTTCCCAAAACCAGAAAAGACCGGATGGGAAACTCTAGAAGATTCCCAAAACCGGAAACGCGAACACTGTAAATGGGCCGGCCCGGTTCGCGGTTCGATAGCCAGATCTTTTGCGAAGCCTCGACAGCTTGACGCAGAGAGCGTCAAATAGGATATTCCCATTTACAGCGGCACGCGGCGGAGCGTTCCCGAGATGAAAATTCGCAAAAAAAAATATTAGCGCTAACGCTGTAACTCGAACACGCAACTTCACACTAATTGGTGTGCCATGCAAACCACTGCGATGAAGACATTCTCATGATCAATTAGCAGCGCGAGAGTTAAAGACTACAGACAATTTATTGGGGCGAACCGACAACCTCCTACAACTGAATTTTTCAAAATAAAAACATTTTCCGAATTTTCGTACAAATTTTGTAAAACAGGAACATTTTGATGATGTGAACAAATTTGAAAAAGAGGAACATTTCTTGAATTTGTGAACAAAAAAAATGTTTATATTTTTAAAACTTCCAGGAAATTTTTTGAGTTTGTGATTTTTTTTGAAAAACCTGAACTATTATTGAATTTGTGAACAAATTTGGAAAGCTGGAACATTTTTTTCAATTCCCAAACATTTTTTGAATCTTGAGAACGAATTTCGAACTGGTGAACAATTTTAAAAAATCCTGAACAAATTTGGAAGCACAAACAATTTTTTAATGCATGAACATTTTTTGAATCTTGAGAACATATTTTGAAATGGAGAGAAATTTTGAAAAATTCCGAACAAATTTGGAAGTCGGAACAATTTTTTAAAGCACTAACATTTTTTGAATCTTGAGAACATATTTTGAAACGGAGAGAAATTTTGAAAAATCTCGAACAAATTTGAAAGCGCGAACATTTTTTGAAAATGTGAACAAAAAATTGAAATTCAGTACATTTTCTGAATTTCAGAAGTTTTGTACTTTGTTGTGTAACGAGAACAAATTTTGAATTTTGAGAACACTTTTTGGTAACACGAACAAAATTTAATTTTTTGATTTTTTTTAAAGGAAGAGAAGAAAAGAAAAGGAAATAAAAAAGAAAATCATAAACATTTTGTAAAACTATGAACATATTCTGAAAAAGAAAAATAAACTTGAAAAAGAAAGTGAAACAAGAAACAAAAAACGAAAAAATGAAAAAGAAACAGAAACGAAAAAAGAGAAATAAAAAAGATAGAAAGCCGAAAAAGAACAAGGAAAAAATGATACAGGAAAAAAACCCGGTTTAGGGAACCTTCTGGAAGGTTCCCAAAACCGGTTTGGACGCATTATGTGTGGGCCGGCCCATTTCTCTCGCTCGCTGCGCTGCCCCTGTGCGATCGCTCGACTGTTTGCCGCAGCGAGCGGCGAATAGGATTTTCCGTTCTCCCAGGCCAAACGTTCGGCACTTATCGATGTCCTATTTTTTTTTTTGGAAAAGGGGATTTACCCCAGCCTCTGCATCAGAAAGATGCATACGGCTCATATTATTAAAAGGATAGTCCAGCAGCAAAGTGTCGAAATGTGAAAGTAGAAGCTTAAACAATATCTCTAAAGAAGAAAAGCCCAAAGCCACAACCGGCCGGCATATCAATAGGATCATTACTCTATCCTATTACATGACCGCCATCCAAACCGGTTGAAAATATCCCGAGCTACCATCTCCCATCGGGTAGACGCAGTAACCAAATGCTCCCTGGCCTCCGTCGGAGTGAGTAGCGACCACATACGGATGAACGCCGTGGCCCTGAAGATAACCTGCAAAAAGTGAATGTTTGTTGATCGGTTAAAGACTAAGTCATTCCTGCAGTTCTATATTGCCCACAAAAGAGCACAAACGCCAACCCGAATGTGTCTTGCAATGTCAGAATCCACCCCATCAAGCCATGTTTCAAATAACATGCTAATAGAGGTGGGCTGATTAATATTAAACGCAATATGAACCGACCGCCACAGAATCTTAGCCAATGGACAATCGAGAAAGAGGTGTTTAATGTTTTCGTTATGATCACAAAAGCTACATCGAGACGAGCCCACCCAATTACGTTTTGCAAGGTTATCCTTAGTCAAAATGACATGTTTATGCACAAACCACATAAACACTTTGATACGCAAGGGTACCTTAACTTTCCAAACATGTAATGAGGTAGGGATGGCGGTAGAGTTAATGACATCCAGATACATTGATTTGACCGAGAACACACCGTTCTTAGTAAGTTTCCAATGCAGCTGATCTGGCTGTTGAGACAGCCGGACATCCATTAAACGTCGAACAAGATGGAACCAGGCCTCCCAACGATTTCCTACTAGTGTCCGTCTAAAACTGATATTGAGGGGAACGGATTGTAAAACATTAGCAACATAGGCTTCTCTACGTTGGACAATGTTATACAAAGAAGGATATTGAAGTGCAAGTGGGGTCTCCCCAAGCCACGTATCCTCCCAAAACCTCGTCGTGGTGCCATTCCCAACAATAAATTTAGTCCTGTTGAAAAAAAGTTGTTTAACTCTCATCAAACCCTTCCAAAAGGGAGAGTCAGAAGGCCTCACATTCACCTGAGCCAAAGTTTTAGCAAAGAGATACTTATTGCGCAAAATCTGTGCCCAAGTGGCCTCCGTCTCAGATGACAGCTTAAAAAGCCACTTGCTAAGGAGACATATGTTTTTGACTTCCAGATTTTCTATACCTAGGCCACCTTGGTCCTTAGGTCTGCAGATAATATTATCGATGTCCTATTACGAGGAAACCCACCCAAACAAGAATGCCAGATCAGTCGGGAAAAAAAAAAGAATGACAGTTCGAGAATAATAAGGATTCAGGATGCTATTCGGACGGATTGCAGGTTGAACTTGTTAAACACATTGGGCAATCTGAAAACGAAACGAGAATCCGATCCCAGAGCGGCCTCTAGCTGACCTGACCTGCCTACGTGTATATATATAGCGCCAACGCCTCCTGCTTTAGTGCATCTAGAGTGTAGACCAGAATCGATCGGTACTGTCGCACGAGTCTGCAATGCCGAGGTTGCGTCGCCTGCGGCCGCGCAGGGTCGTCCAAGACCAAGACGACCGCCTCAGCGCCCTCCCCGAAGAGCTGATCCGCCTCATACTGAGCAGGCTGGACACCCGTAGCGCGCTCTCCACCGCCGTCCTCGCCAGGCGCTGGGCACGCCTCCCTCGCGATCTTCCGGCGTACGACTTGAGGGTGGGCGACATACTCCCGCCACAGTACGACCAGACCGTCGCCCTCCGCCGGCGCAACCTGCCGCGCGACACGGCTCAGGCCAGAGTCCTAGACAGCTTGATGGCCAGCTGCGAGGTCTCTGCCATGCGGGCGTTCGAGGATGGCATCACCGGCTTCTTGGAGACGGACGCACGCCGTTGCGTCAACACCCTCCGTCTCGAGTTCTTCCACACACACGACGGCGGCCGCATAGTAGACCGCCTGATCGCAGACGCGGTCGGCGTATGGGGAGTGCAAGATTTGGAGGTGGTCGTCAGGCCAGCGTCCCAGGAGCACGAGCCTTGGCCGGCCTACAGCTTCCCCCACGATCGCCTCAAGGATGGACACTGGTCGCGCCTGCACAGCCTGACGATCGGCAACTGCATGCTCCCGCCGAGGCTGCACTGCTACGACACGCTCACCAAGCTGGTCTTGCGAGACATGCCCGCTTCCACGCCCGTCGGCGTGTACGAGAGGGCCCTGAGCGAGTGCAACCAGCTGCAGGTGCTGCATCTCACGTCCTGCAGCTGCGTTGAGGACCGTCTGGTGGTGCGTTCACAGATCAGGGAGCTCGTCGTGGAAGCGTGCTCCTTCATGGTGATCGAGCTGCAGGACCTCCCGATGCTTGCCCACCTGGCCTGCCTAACCAACACCGTGGAGCTCGTGTTCGGCTCTGTTCCGTGCCTCACGCACACTAACCTCACCTTCTTTGTAGAGGAGGATATCCTGGTTTTGCCGCCGCTGCCGCACCACCATGATCAGCTCAACCACTTCCTTGGTATGTCCCCAACCATGGGCAACCTCGTCATCCGCTTCACCGGACCCAAGATGTGGATTGGGGCCAACAAACTGCACGAGCCACTACTCCACCTCAAAAGGCTCTTTGTTGCCGACCTGCCTTCCAACTGGGACGTCTCATGGACGCGCACTCTCCTGATGGCCGCGCCATCGCTCGAGGCACTGCACATCAACGTGGCTCACTCCGAGCTCCCTGAAACCTACGGGATAATATGGTCAATCCGGAGCCAGAAGCAATGCCACCCTCACATGAAGGAGCTGGTCATGATTGGATTCACGCTCACGCGGCTCCAAATGGAGTTTCTCAAGTATATTGTGACCGCGTGCACTTCCTTACAACGCCTTGTTCTGCTCAAGGATGGCCATGTCCGATACAACGGACTCTGGGATTGGGACATGGTCCGTGGACTAGAAGAATGTCACTGGAGAGATCATGATAAAAGGAGGCTGAGAAGGTTGATCAAGTCCGGGCCCAACCCTCTCGTTGAACTCATCTTGGGATGATCTTTTTCCTTTTTATGATCTTTTGTTCGTCACTATTGTCTATCTATATACTACTATACGAGACAGTAATAAATAGCGATAAGCTTTCTATGCTGAAAGGATGTTTTATTTAACTGTTGTTGTTCAACATAATGCGGTTCCCTGGATTACTCAATGTGCTAATTATGGATTACTCAATGCCTCGTCCCACCTCGATTGCCACCTGGGTGTTTACGGCAACCCTCGCCTCTGGCGCGCATGTCATTACCTTCGAAAGCAAAGGGATTTCTTGCTGCGTCGCGAAATTAAGCTGCACTGTTGTGACGTCCCCACCCCCTTAGGCCTTGTTTGGTTAAACCTCTCCTGGAGGGGATTGGAGAGGTTTGGAGGGGATTGAGTGACATTTTGACTTGTATGGAATTTAATCCACCCCAATCCACTTCAATCCCCTTCAATTTTGTTGCAACCGAACAAGCCCTTACGGTTTTGTTCGGTTCCACACGAACCAAACCTCTATTGGGTGATCCCCCAATCCCCTGACCAACAAACCCTTCTAATCCATGTGCAACATAGTGTGTTCGGTTAGTCCCGACAGCTTTCCACCGTAGGCCTTTGTACACCGTAGCACCAAATCAACCTAACATCACACACAACAAACATGCTACTATTAAATTCATACATCCATGCACCAAATCAACCAAACATCATACAAGAAGCTTGCTTCAAGTTGATAATTTAGAAGAAAGAAGATCCAACTCAAACAATGTAACAATCGCTCATGTACAGTTATTATTTTTCCAAGCTTGATCAACTTTTTGCCGTATCAAACAGATGACACTCATCTCACTGATGTCGCTTCCGTAGTGATTGATCCACTCCATTGGCAATAAAAAGCAGTCAGTCCACATCAAAGGACTAACATGAGCAGTATATATACATGAAAAAAGGAAATAAATATGAGCTGTCTTATTTTTGGCAATCAACAGTCAAATGAGCAAAGAAATACTTACAAGATATATATTGACCAGCTAGCATAGAAAGATCACAAAATAATCATGCATGAATTTCCAATTACACGGATAAAATGGACAGCAACATCGCATCCATATCCACCAAACAGATCACAACGATATGGCAAAAAATAAAAATAGAGATACATTTTAAGCCTATGACATCACATGGTTGCACAAAACAATCACAAGAGTAAGGGCAGCCGCAAAACGCCGACCCATTTCATCCGCCCGATATCCGTTTGGTCCGCGGGGACAGAAACCATGGCCCAACGCGCCGACCCATTTCCTTCGCCCGATATCCGTTTGGTCCACGGGGACAAAAACCATGGCCCAACGCGCCGAACCATTTCATCCGCCCGATATCCGTTTGGTCCGCGGGGACAAAAACCATGACCAAACGCGCCGATGCAGTATGTTTTCTTATCCACTTGGACCCATTTCAAGCCTAAATTTGGACCTGGTTTACGTCCGCACGGACCCACAGCACACGCCCACGACGTCCTCCCCATGTCCCCCCCTAGCCCATCCGTCTATGGCACACAACTCCATTCCCGCTATTTCTCTCCCAAAACCCTACCGCCATGGCCGACGCACCCAACCCCGCTCCCAACCCCTTCCCCTCTGCCCTCGTCCCCGTCGTGGCCCGGATGAAGCCGAAGAAGAAGCTCACCGACGAGAGGGCGGCCCAGAGCCTAAAGTGAGCCGGTCATAGGAAGAGGGAGAAGGAAAAAGAAGAAGACGCCGCCGCCACCGCAGTCGCTCGGCCCAGGCCACCGCTATGGACACCGATGCCATCATCGCATACGTATGGGTACCTTCCCAGATATGACCCTACAAAGTCTCGCTTCTCTGTGTCACCTCGGGACGGCTCGCCAAAAATGGGTCTCCATGTTGGTCGTCCCAGTGGGGCCTCCCCTTGATCTCAACGCCACACCTGTGGCCAACAATAACAAGGAACATTTTTTTCTATCATTAAATAATAAGGGCATCGACTAGTAACAAGTAATGGTACCAGCGGACTCTGTTACACATGTGAATTAGCTTAGTACTAATATAATCTGGTACATGGGGGTCTCCTCCCCTTGGTGAATTAGCATGTGTTGATCCATGTACTAGCTAGCTGCAACATTCTTGTCGCCAAAAGAAATAACCGCCTAACTTGAATCCTAATTCCCAAACTATGTCATATGTGCTTGATGCTATCTATGTGTCTAAATTATTTTCTGAAAAGGAGGATAACCCCTACCTGTTGATGTTGTTAACTGTGGTCTGGTCCATTGAGCCACGACTGTCATGCAACTGACAATATAGAACATCCAAGAGATGTAATGTACATTTTTTCCTATAATGAAATGCATTACTCTCTCTATATATTTCTTTTGTGTGGGTCATGCCTGACAGAAGCTGTTAATTCTTGTGATGTCATGTACAGGAAAGTAGTTTCTTTGTTAACGAAGTTATATATGTCTGTGGGATAACTATGTTTTAGCTTCGTAAGTTGGCATACGAATTCTGTGTGGGTCATGCAAACTGGCAAGAGATGTAAATTCTTGTGAGATGAAGTGTAGAAAAATAGATAGAAGAAATTTCTTTCTCAATAGTTGGCGCCTATATAGGAAATTCTACGTGCGAGTGTTAGAACATATTCCTAGGGTAGGTGTCTTTTGTTTTAGTTAATAATGGGAAGAGTGAGGGTTTGCTTTCCTGTAGAACTCAAACTGGCCATCATTTTGTTGGTATGATATGTCCTACACTGCAAAATTACTTGGTATAGGAAGATCGGACGGTACAAATGAATTGAGCTTGTTTAAGGCCTAACAAGAGTAATTTTACTTTATTTATTACCATGAAAAGGCTGTTGGAAGTCATCTTTTCACATTGTTTTGTGTATACTGGAGATTTGAGGTCCTGATTCACCTCTCCAATTCTCATTATCTTCAAAATTTTCCTTGTTCTCCAGGTGATAGTTAGATTGCAAGAATTGTCATCGATGAAAGCACCGCTGCAGGGGATCAAGCCAAAAAGCTTCTGGAAGATGTCCGTGCTACATTCCCTCGGGTTGTGGTTACAATGTGCTTCTACTATTTGACTCAAATTATTAGATTGGTTAGCTTCATGAAATTTTGATAAATAAGTGGTCCCATTTACTGTTTGGATCAATAGCTACTATTCATCTTTCAATGAATCTATGAGAAACTTTTGAGCTAGAATACCTTACAAATATATGTGGCCTGTCAAACTTCCTCACCGAGTCATGGTTATCCTTCGGTTGCTTCTTGGAATAAACAAAAAAAAATCGTTTTTTCCACTAGCCAGATTTGTCGAGTTGGAACAGTTAGTAAGTGTACATTTTCGCACGTAGTACGACATTAGAGGTGTAGATCACTTGCTCACGCTTGACTAACACAATGACATGTTTTAGCTAGCAGCTGTTCCACATAACAGCTTGCTGCAGTGAGTATTTTGATGTTTGTGACAAAAAGTTGCTCTAGAGGTGATGAGTGTGTTCTGATTTTTGCTGCTTAGTATTCAACTATCTTGCTCAGTTTCACGCACCATACTATTTTTGTTGCTAGACAAGCTTCTGATCAAACTTGTAGAAGTCTCCCTGCTGCATTTTGATGTTTGGATGGCTGACATTGGGAAACAATTGATGTTTTTTCTCCATCTTGTGCTGCTATTTTCTTTCTAGTTGCCACTGTGGTCCTCTTCTTCTCCCCTCACAGTGCTTTGTTGATGGTGTAGTTTGGCACTATCAATAGTTATAACATATCTTGTCTTTTGTTCATAGAGAAACCTGACTAAGTTATTTCGATATTATTACAGGAAGGCATATATCTGACTCGATACCATGGGGATGTTCGTGGGGAGCACCTCATCACCAAGTGCATGGACGGCTAGAGGTGGAGGTGCTCTTTGCCCTTGCCCCCTCTCTCTCTCTCTCTAGCGATAGATGGTTGCTTCCTCCCCTCCCAGCGGTCGTACGTGGTGAGCTTCTGTCCCTCCCATCTCACCCCCGGTCTGACTTGGGTGGCACTTGCAATTGTACTAATGTTCGCTTTTGGATGGATGTTATGCACATCACGTTTTGGTTCAGTTTGTATTGGAGCATCCCTTTTGGGTGTTCAATTTCTTCTATGAATGAATATGCGGGTGCATTTTTTTGGTTCAAGCAAACTCAGTTTTCTCCCTGTTTGTTTATTGTTCCTATTTCAGAATGTTAAGGATTTTGGGCTGCAAAGGGCTTAGTTGAATTCGAAATGTGGAAACTAAGCCCTCCAACTAATCAAATGTTGCCTCTCAACCAGAGACCATGAGGTATTGATTGCTCCCTAGAATTCATGATTGTCAAATGTTTGATTCGTTTTGAGCTGTTGATTGTTTGTCCAGAGGAGATAAAAATGCATCTTTGGTTAGATAATATGCAACAGAACATGGGGCATTGTGTACTGCCTTTTCTTTGTGCAATGGCAATTGGATTTGATGTTATTTTCAATAACTTGTGCTGACAAACTGATAATGATACTGGTCATATCATAGTTGCAACTTGATAATTTTTTGGTGGTGTGGTTATCAGCCAATGTATAATTGGAATCTGTTCCTGAGAGCTGAGATGGAATCTTGTGATTGGAATCTAAATATTGTCAAGCTTCTGATTGATTGGCATGATAATGTTAATATCTAGCACTATAGTGACATGATCATGTTAGTATTAGTCTCTTTTCGCCTGGTGTGAGAGC
This sequence comes from Triticum timopheevii, assembly GCA_963921465.1. NCBI lineage: Eukaryota > Viridiplantae > Streptophyta > Magnoliopsida > Poales > Poaceae > Triticum > Triticum timopheevii. Next base: position 445,116,405 of record OY997262.1, read on the forward strand.
GATGTAGATTTTTAGCTTGTTTACTAAAAGAGTGAAGTTAACGGAGTCCCACAAATTTGTGTTTGTGGCTTGAGCAAGAATGTATGTATCTTGTTTAGGTGAAATAGCACAAGGATCATGTGTGTTGAGGCTGAACAACACTCCGTCTCTTATTCCTGGTGTTATATATCCTCCACAATATTTATTTTTCTAGTTAAATCGCAAGCCTGAACTGTATGGTTTTGAGTTTGTTCACTGGTTATTTAGTAGTCTGAAGATAACATCATGGTGTGATCAAATCATGTTGAATCTGGATTTGTATTTTGATAGTGCGAACCTCACATAGTTGTCGCCTCTGATAGTTTTCGCCTATTAAAACTGTAGTCTATATGTACTCCCTCCGTCCCATAATATAAGAACATTTTTGACACTATCATAGTGTCAAAAGTGATCTTATACTATCGGACCGAGGGAGTATATGCTTAGGTGTGCATGATGATGCTTCTATTCTGTGGCAGATAATCGTGTTGGTAGTATTCATTAGGCATAATCCATATCCATGTGTGTGCACTGCATAGTGCAGCCTATGATGAAATCCATGAAGCTTGTGGAACTCATGATCTGTAGTGCAACCTCACCTAAAGTAGACCTTTGCCAAAATGTTATGTGGATGGCATGCGTTATGCCCACCATGATCATTTTCAATTCAATCTTGAAATTTTTCTCATACTTCTTGAGAAAGTTGTTCTACCTATATTAGGCTTGTTTACTAGGTATCATCTTTGTTGATGCCAGAAAATTTGTGAAATTGCTACTTTTTTGGCTTAGGCTTGCTAAATAATTTAGATGCCTCATAAGTATTTTCAACAGTGTATTTGTCTTGAATGTTTTCAACAAACTCCTTATTTTATCTTTCTTAGTGTGGGATGTTTAACAACAATTCATCTTGATGCATGGGCAGGTTGGATCTTGTGTCGCTTGCACGCATACCAGGTGCTCTTGTTGGCACTACCTGGTGGTTGTCGCCTCAATCTCCGGCAAAGGTGGTACGCCGCCTTGCTTCCAGCGTTGACGGTACGGCAAGGTTTTCGCCCTGTATCCTTGGCGTTGGCTCCCACGACTGCCCCCTCATCTACCACCACTGAGGTGAGTCCCTGGTCTCTCCTTCTCCTTTGTCTGATCTAGGACCTAGCCTTCAAGCTAGCTCTTTGCTTTCCCATGAAAAATGCTCTTGTTGGCGGTGCTATGCATGTGATTAGAGCTGAAGCCATGCATGCATAGTGTGGATGAGGACCATTGGTTTCTCCTTGGAGGGAGCATTGTGCCCAAGACTAGAACTCTAGTTCCTTGCTGAACATAGCTTATATTTTGTTGTGTTTATTAGAGAGAGGTCTGACATGGCAGTTTCTTTGAATGTGACATGCCCGGCTATCACAATCTTGTGATTATGATTGCGGTTTGGTCCCTCTCCTGGTTAGGCCATGTTGTTTGTTCGTGTTTGACACTTATTTAGGATCTACAACTTTGATGTATCATGCCCTCTGTGTTTCCTCTCTACCATGCTCTTTGGGTTTGTGTTGTTTATAGTTGCTAGTGTCTGCTTAGACTGGATGATATTCATGCATCCTTCAGACGGGTTTTGTTATAAAAACAAGGCAAGCTAGTAAAGCGATTTGTTGTGTGTGTGTGTGTGTGTGTACTACTCCATCCATCCCATGATATAATTGGACATTGCTTGCTTGCTTGTGTGGAATAAGAAGAACATGCTGCTTGTTTGGCATGTAACTTAACATTTCTGTTCTTTGTTTTGCTGAGACGAAGAGCTCCTTGCTAGATGTGAGCGGCAAGAGAAGAAATATGGTCCTCCGAATAAAATTTAAGCTTTGGTGGCCAGGTTAGGTCATTTGGGCTCAAAGCAAAGGCATCACCTAAAGCGAAATGTTACCCTCTAGTGAGTGAAGCATGCATGATCCATACATGTATTTTTGGTGAGTGGCTTGTACAGTTGTGTGATGCTTGGCCTCTCTCTAGTGTTGAACTATAAATTTTTTAGCGCATGGCCAAGTTATTATAATGGCACAATGTATTCCTTCCATGTGGAATGAAATACAAAATGGTAGACATTCTACTGTGTTTCTTCCAGCATGTTTCTTCCAATGCGTTATGCTGCCAAAATTTATAGCACAGACTTGTCAAAATTTTATCCTTGTTTGTAAAGAAAACAAAAATGTTTGGACCCTGACATCAAAATGTGAGGGCCTTCATAGAAATTTTAGGCTTATAATACATAAACCACCATTGTAGATGGCTCAAAAAGCAGTGGAAAATGTTTCCTTTCATCTACAAAGTAGAGTCTTTGGTGAGATAACTCATACAACTTCCTAAAGATCTAAGGATAGTGTCATGGTTTTGTCACGAGAGATGTCCTAGTGAAAGGACTTAAGCGTGAGGCCACCGCAACGGTGATTAAGTTGTCGGGGTTGAGCGGGACGAGAGACATAATTTACCCAGGTTCGACCCATCATGGTGGAGGGAAAAGCCTACTCCTGCTCTTGTTGCTTATTTCTTGAGTATCGATTACAAGGGAGCGGATTCACTTGACCTAGCTATCAATTGATTGAACTTGTCCTATTCTGTGCCAGGGACTCGCCTTTATATACAGGTCGAGGCCTCTGGCTTATAAGAGTCCTGGTCGGGTCATGACTCGTAGCCGAACCTAACTCTAAGTCGCCTTGTCTTTTATGACAAGTCACCGTCATGGCGGCTTACACCTCTGAGCCGCTTGCCGCTTTCTGGCTTCGGGCCCCGAGCCGGCCCATCTTGTGAGTCGCCCATCCGGTCCTACCTGTTGATCATCCTAGTGTTGGGTAACGTAGCAGAAATTCAAAATTTTCCTACATATCACCAAGATCTATCTATGGAGAAACCAGCAACGAGGGGAAGGAGAGTGCATCTACATACCCTTGTAGATCGCTAAGCGGAAGCGTTCAAGTGAACGGGGTTGATGGAGTCGTACTCGTCGTGATTCAGATCACCGATGATCCTAGTGCCGAACGGACGGCACCTCCGCGTTCAACACACGTACAGCCCGGTGACGTCTCCCACGCCTTGATCCAGCAAGGAGAGAGGGAGAGGTTGAGGAAGACTCCATCCAGCAGCAGCACAACGGCGTGGTGGTGATGGAGGAGCGCGGTAGTCCAGCAGGGCTTTGCCAAGCACCTACGGGAGAGGAGGAGGTGTCACGGGAGGGAGGGAGGCGCCAGGGGCTCAGGTATGGATGCCCTCCCTCCCCTCCACTATATATAGGGGCAAGGGAGAGGGGGGAGGCGCAGCCTTGCCCCTTCCTCCAAGGAAGGGGTGCGGCTAAGAGGGGGGGAGGAGTCCATCCTCCCCAAGGCACCTCGGAGGTGCCTTCCCCCTTTAGGACTCTCCCCTTTTCCTCCACTCTTGGCGCATGGGCCTCTAGGGGCTGGTGCCCTTGGCCCATGTAGGCCAAGGCGCACCCCCTACAGCCCATGTGGCCCCCCGGGGCAGGTGGCCCCACCCGGTGGGCCCCCGGGACCCTTTCGGTGGTCCCGGTACAATACCGATGACCCCGAAACTTGTCCCGATGGCCGAAACAGGACTTCCTATATATAAATCTTTACCTCCGGACCATTCCGGAACTCCTCGTGACGTCCGGGATCTCATCCGGGACTCCGAACAACATTCGGTAACCACATACAAGCTTCCTTTATAACCCTAGCGTCATCGAACCTTAAGTGTGTAGACCCTACGGGTTCGGGAGACATGCAGACATGACCGAGACGTTCTCCGGTCAATAACCAACAGCGGGATCTGGATACCCATGTTGTCTCCCACATGTTCCACGATGATCTCATCGGATGAACCACGATGTCAAGGACTTAATCAATCCCGTATACAATTCCCTTTGTCTATCGGTACGATACTTGCCCGAGATTCGATCGTCGGTATCCCGATACCTTGTTCAATCTCGTTACCGGCAAGTCTCTTTACTCGTTCCGTAACACATCATCCCGTGATCAACTCCTTGATCACACTGTGCACATTATGATGATGTCCTACCGAGTGGGCCCAGAGATACCTCTCCGTTTACACGGAGTGACAAATCCCAGTCTCGATTCGTGCCAACCCAACAGACACTTTCGGAGATACCTGTAATGTACCTTTATAGCCACCCAGTTACGTTGTGACGTTTGGCACACCCAAAGCACTCCTACGGTATCCGGGAGTTGCACAATCTCATGGTCTAAGGAAATGATACTTGACATTAGAAAAGCTTCAGCATACGAACTACACGATCTAGTGCTATGCTTAGGATTGGGTCTTGTCCATCACATCATTCTCCTAATGATGTGATCCCGTTATCAACGACATCCAATGTCCATAGCCAGGAAACCATGACTATCTGTTGATCACAACGAGCTAGTCAACTAGAGGCTCACCAGGGACAGATTGTGGTCTATGTATTCACACGTGTATTACGATTTCCGGATAATACAGTTATAGCATGAATAAAAGACAATTATCATGAACAAGGAAATATAATAATAATACTTTTATTATTGCCTCTAGGGCATATTTCCAACAGTCTCCCACTTGCACTAGAGTCAATAATCTAGTTCACATCGATATGTGATTAACACTCAAGGTCACATCCCCATGTGACTAACACCCAAAGAGTTTACTAGAGTCAATAATCTAGTTCACATTACCATGTGATTAACACTCGATGAGTTCTGGGTTTGATCATGTTATGCTTGTGAGAGATGTTATAGTCAACGGGTCTGAATCTTTCAGATCCGTGTGCGCTTTACAAATCTCTATGTCATCTCCTAGATGCAGCTACCACGTTCTATTTGGAGCTATTCCAAATAACTGTTTTACTTGGAGCTATTCTAAATTGTTGCTCCATTATACGTATCCGATATCTCTACTCAGAGCTATCCGGATAGGTGTTAAGCTTGCATCGACGTAACCTTTTACGACGAACTCTTTTACCACCTCCATAATCGAGAAAATTCCTTAGTCCACTAGTTACTAAGGATAACTTTGACCGCTGTCCTGTGATCCATTCTTGGATCACTCTTGTACCCCTTGACTAACTCATGGCAAGGCACACTTCAGGTGCGGTACACAGCATAGCATACTGTAGAGCCTACGTCTTATGCATAGGGGACGACCTTAGTCCTTTCTCTCTATTCTGCCATGGTCGAGCTTTAAGTCTTAACTTCATACCTTACCACTCAGGCAAGAACTCCTTCTTTGACTGGTCCATCTTGAACACCTTCAAGATCATGTCAAGGTATGTGCTCATTTGAAAGTACCATTAAGCGTTTTGATCTATCCTTATAGATCTTGGTGCTCAATGTTCAAGTAGCTTAATCCAGGTTTTCTATTGAAAAACACTTTTCAAATAACCCTATATGCTTTCCAGAAATTCTACATCATTTCTGATCAACAATATGTCAACAACATTTATTTATCAGAAATTCAATAGTGCTCCCACTCACTTCTTTGGAAATACAAGTTTCTCATAAACTTTGTATAAACCCAAAATCTTTGATCATCATCAAAGCATACATTCCAACTCCGAGATGCTTACTCCAGTCCTTAGAAGGATTGCTAGAGCTTTGCATACTTATTAGCATCTTTCAGGATTGACAAAACCTTCCGGTTGTATCACATACAACCTTTCCTCAAGAAAATCGTCGAGGAAACAATGTTTTGACATCCTATCTGCAAGATTTCATAAACAATGCAGTAATCGCTAATATAATTCCAACAGACTCTTAGCATCGCTACGAGTGAGAAAGTCTCACCGTAGTCAACTCCTTGAACTTGTCGGGAAACATCTTAACGACAAGTCGAGCTTTCTCAATGGTGACACTTACCATCATTGTCTGTCTTCCTTTCAAAATCCATCTGTACTCAACAGCCTTTCGACCATCGAGCCGTTCTGCCAAAGTCTACACTTTATTTTCATACATGGATCCTCTCTCGGATTTTATGGTTTCTTAACCATTTGTCGGAATTTGGGCCCACCATCGCTTCTCCATAGCTCGTAGGTTCATTGTTGTCTAGCAACATGACCTTCAAGACAGGATTACTGTACCACTCCGAAGCAGTACGCATCCTTGTCACCCTACGAGGTACGATAGTGACTTGATCTGAAACTCTATGATCACTATCATAAGCTTCTACTTCAATTGGTGTAGGTGCCACAGGAACAACTTCCTGTGCCCTGCTACACACTTGTTGAAGTGACGGTTCAATAACCTCATCAAGTCTCCACCATCCTCCCACTCAATTCTCGAGACAAACCTTTCCTCGAGAAAGGACCCGATTCAAGAAACAATCCCTATTGCTTTCGGATCTGAATTAGGAGGTATACCCAACTATTTTGGGTGTCCTATGAAGATGCATTTATCCGCTTTGGGTTCGAGCTTATCAACCTGAAACTTTTCCACATAAGCGTCGCAGCCCCAAACTTTTAAGAAATGACAGCTTAGGTTTCCCTAAACCATAGTTCATATGGTGTCATCTCATCGGAATTAAGTGGTGCCCTATTTAAAGTGAATGTGGTTGTCTCTAATGCCTAACCCATAAACGATAGTGGTAATTCGATAAGAAACATCATGGTATGCATCATATCCAATAGGGTGCAGTTATGATGTTCGGACACACCATCACACTATGGTGTTCCAGGCTGTATCAGTTGTGAAACAATTTCCACAATGTCTTAATTCTGTGCCAAACTCGTGATTCAGATATTCATCTCTATGATCATATCATAGATCTTTTATCCTCTTGTCACGACGATCTTTCAACTTCACACTGAAATTACTTGAACCTTTCAATAATTCAGACTCGTGATTCATCAAGTAAATATACTCAACGTCTACTCAAATCATCTGTGAAGTAAGAACATAACGATATCCACTACACACCTCAGCCCTCATTAGACTGCACACATCAAAATGTATTACTTCCAACAAGTTGCTTTCCAGTTCCATTTTACTGAAACCGAGGCTTTCAGTCATCTTGCCCATGTGGTATGATTTGCATGTCTCAAGTGATTCAAAAATCAAGTGAGTCCAAACGGTCCATTTGCATGGAGTTTCTTCATGCATAAACACCAATAGACATGGTTCGCATGTCTCAAACCTTTTCAAAAATGAGTCAGCCAAAAGATCCATCAACATGGAGCTTCTTCATGCGTTTTATACCGATATGACTTAAGTGGCAGTGCCACAAGTAGGTGGTACTATCATTACTATCTTATATCTTTTGGTATGAACATGTGTATCACTACGATCGAGATTCAATGAACCATTCATTTTAGGTGTAAGACCATTGAAGGTATTATTCAAATAAACAGAGTAACCATTATTCTCCTTAAATGAATAACCGCATTGTGATAGACATAATCCAATCATGTATATGCTCAACGCAAACACCAAATAACAATTATTTAGGTTTTAATACCAATCTCGATGGTAGAGGGAGCGTGCGATGCTTGATCATATCAACCTTGGAAACATTTCCAACACATATCGTCAGCTCACCTTTAGCTAGTCTCCGCTTATTCCGTAGCTTTTATTTCGAGTTACTAACACTTAGCAACCGAACCGGTATCTAATACCCTAGTGCTACTAGGAGTACTAGTAAAATACACATCAACACAATGTATATCCAATATACTTCTATCGACCTTGCCAGCCTTCTCATCTACCAAGTATCTAGGGTAATGCTGCTCCAGTGGCTGTTCCCTTATTACAGAAGCACTTAGTCTCGGGTTTGGGTTCAACCTTAGGTTTCTTCACTAGAGCAGCAACTGATTTGCCGTTTCATGAAGTATCCCTTCTTGCCCTTGCCCTTCTTGAGACTAGTGGTTTCATCAACCATCAACAATTGATGCTCCTTCTTGATTTCTACTTTTGTGGTGTCAAACATCGCGAATATCTCAAGGATCATCATATATGTCCCTGATATATTATAGTTCATCACGAAGCTCTAGCAGCTTGGTGGCAATGACTTTCGGAGAAACATCACTATCTCATCTGGAAGATCAACTCCCACTCGATTCAAATGATTGTTGTACTCAGACAAAAAATCTGAGCACAGGCTCAACAATTGAGCTTTTCTCCCTTAGTTTGTAGGTTAAGAAAATCGTCGGAGGTCTTATACCTCTTGACGTGGGCACGAGCCAGAAATCCCAATTTCAGCCCTCAAAACATCTCATATGTTTCGCGACGTTTCAAAAACGTCTTTGGTGCCTCAATTCCAAACCGTTTAACTGAACTATCACGTAGTTATCAAAATGTGTATGTCAGATGTTCGCAACATCCACATACAACGTTCGAGGTTCAGCACACTGAGCAGTGCATTAAGGACATAAGCCTTCTATGAAGCAATGAGGACAATCCTCAGTTTACGGACCTAGTCCGCATAATTGCTACTATCAACTTTCAACTAATTTTTCTCTAGGAACATATCTAAACAGTAGAACTATAGCGTGAACTACGACATAATTTGCAAAATCCTTTTGACTATGTTCAGGATAATTAAGTTCATCTTATGAACTCCCACTCAGATAGACATCCCTCTGGTCATCTAAGTGATCACATGATCCGAGTCAAACTAGGCCGTGTCCGATCATCACGTGAGACGGACTAGTCAACATCGGTGAACATCTTCATGTTGATCGTATCTTCTATACGACTCATGCTCGACCTTTCGGTCTTTTGTGTTCCGAGGCCATGTCTGTACATGCTAGGCTCGTCAAGTTAACCCTAAGTGTTTCGCGTGTGTAAATCTGTCTTACACCCGTTGTATGTGAACGTTAGAATCTAACACCCGATCATCACGTGGTGCTTCGAAACACGAACTGTCGCAACGGTGCACAGTTAGGGGAGAACACTTCTTGAAATTGTTGTAAGGGATCATCTTATTTACTACCGTCGTTCTAAGCAAATAAGATGTATAAACATGATAAACATCACATGCAATCAAATAGTGACATGATATGGCCATCATCACTTTGCTCCTTTTGATCTCCATCTTCGGGGCTCCATGATCATCATCGTCACCGGCATGACACCATGATCTCCATCATCATGATCTTCATCATCGTGTCTTCATGAAGTTGCCTCGCCAACTATTACTTCTACTACTATGGCTAACGGTTAGCAATAAAGTAAAGTAATTACATGACGTTTAAGTTGACACGCAGGTCATAAATAAATTAAGACAACTCCTATGGCTCCTGCCGGTTGTCATACTCATCGACATGCAAGTCGTGATTCCTATTACAAGAACATGATCAATCTCATACATCACATATATCATTCATCACATCCTTTGGCCATATCACATCACATAGCATACCCTGCAAAAACAAGTTAGACGTCCTCTAATTGTTGTTTGCATGTTTTACGTGGCTGCTATGGGTTTCTAGCAAGAACGTTTCTTAACTACGCAAGAACCACAACGTGATATGCCAATTGCTATTTACCCTTCATAAGGACCCTTTTCATCGAATCCGATCCGACTAAAGTGGGAGAGACAGACACCTGCCAGCCACCTTATGCAACTAGTGCATGTTTGTCGGTGGAACCGGTCTCACGTAAGCGTACGTGTAAGGTTGGTCCGGGCCGCTTCATCCCACGATGCCGCCGAATCAAGATAAGACTAGTAACGGCAAGCATATTGAACAATATCGACGCCCACAACTACTTTGTGTTCTACTCGTGCAAAGAATCTACGCAATAGACCTGGCTCATGATGCCACTGTTGGGTAACGTAGCAGAAATTCAAAATTTTCCTACGTATCACCAAGATCTATCTATGGAGAAACCAGCAACGAGGGGAAGGAGAGTGAATCTACATACCCTTGTAGATCGCTAAGCGGAAGCGTTCAAGTGAACGGGGTTGATGGAGTCGTACTCGTCGTGATTCAGATCACCGATGATCCTAGTGCCGAACGGACGACACCTCTGCGTTCAACACACGTACAGCCCGGTGACGTCTCCCACGCCTTGATCCAGCAAGGAGAGAGGGAGAGGTTGAGGAAGACTCCATCTAGCAGCAGCACAACGGCGTGGTGGTGATGGAGGAGCGTGGTAGTCCAGCAGGGCTTCGCCAAGCACCTACAGGAGAGGAGGAGGTGTCACGGGAGGGAGGGAGGCGCCAGGGGCTCAGGTATGGATGCCCTCCCTCCCCTCCACTATATATAGGGGCAAGGGAGAGGGGGGGGGGGCGCAGCCTTGCCCCTTCCTCCAAGGAAGGGGTGCGGCTAAGAGGGGGGGAGGAGTCCATCCTCCCCAAGGCACCTCGGAGGTGCCTTCCCCCTTTAGGACTCTCCCCTTTTCCTCCACTCTTGGCGCATGGGCCTCTAGGGGCTGGTGCCCTTGGCCCATGTAGGCCAAGGCGCACCCCCTACAGCCCATGTCGCCCTCCGGGGCAGGTGGCCCCACCCGGTGGGCCCCCGGGACCCTTCCGGTGGTCCCGGTACAATACCGATGACCCCGAAACTTGTCCCGATGGCCGAAACAGGACTTCCTATATATAAATCTTTACCTCCGGACCATTCCGGAACTCCTCGTGACGTCTGGGATCTCATCCGGGACTCCGAAAAACATTCGGTAACCACATACAAGCTTCCTTTATAACCCTAGCGTCATCGAACCTTAAGTGTGTAGACCCTACGGGTTCGGGAGACATGCAGACATGACCGAGACGTTCTCCGGTCAATAACCAACAGCGGGATCTGGATACCCATGTTGGCTCCCACATGTTCCACGATGATCTCATCGGATGAACCACAATGTCAAGGACTTAATCAATCCCGTATACAATTCCCTTTGTCTATCGGTACGATACTTGCCCGAGATTCGATCGTCGGTATCCCGATACCTTGTTCAATCTCGTTACCGGCAAGTCTCTTTACTCGTTCCGTAACACATCATCCCGTGATCAACTCCTTGATCACACTGTGCACATTATGATGATGTCCTACCGAGTGGGCCCAGAGATACCTCTCCGTTTACACGGAGTGACAAATCCCAGTTTCGATTCGTGCCAACCCAACAGACACTTTCGGAGATACCTGTAATGTACCTTTATAGCCACCCAGTTACGTTGTGACGTTTGGCACACCCAAAGCACTCCTACGGTATCCGGGAGTTGCACAATCTCATGGTCTAAGGAAATGATACTTGACATTAGAAAAGCTTCAGCATACGAACTACACGATCTAGTGCTATGCTTAGGATTGGGTCTTGTCCATCACATCATTCTCCTAATGATGTGATCCCGTTATCAACGACATCCAATGTCCATAGCCAGGAAACCATGACTATCTGTTGATCACAACGAGCTAGTCAACTAGAGGCTCACCAGGGACAGATTGTGGTCTATGTATTCACACGTGTATTACGATTTCCGGATAATACAGTTATAGCATGAATAAAAGACAATTATCATGAACAAGGAAATATAATAATAATACTTTTATTATTGCCTCTAGGGCATATTTCCAACACCTAGCCCATCTAAAGTCCAGCTCCAAGAGTCGCCAGTAGCTTAACCCAGCCTTCACAGGGCGGGTTATACCGTGGGGTTATATCCCCAACAGATAGGCATCACAATTCTTGACGACAAGATGGGGTGGGGGATATGGGATATCTTAGATGAAGCCATAAAATGCGGGTCTAGTTTTGACCGAGTCATTTGTGACACTGTTCCAGGAGTACAATTCAAGTAATTAAATAATCTTCCACAACGCCACTAGAGCAAAAAGTCATAGCACCAAACCAAAATATATACTATGGCCAAGACTATACTATCTCGATCCAACAAAATTCACATGTTGTTCTGGCTTCCACATCACCTTCACCATGCTCACTTCAAGGATGCATCCACCCAAACCTGAAACAAGAGAAAGAAGGCATCCATTGATTGTTACACATCTACAAACCAACCAAAGATGATCATGCATAATTTGATAATTGAACACACCCTTAATCTTCTATATCTAAATAGCTAGCCCACTGACATATTTGGGTGAACATGCACCCATGCCACCTCATCAAGTTACACATGCATGCAAAAGACCCACATCGTCATGCAAACATGCATGGAAAAAGGCCCACCTCATCAATAATTAAACACAGTAGATCATATATGTTCTTAGTTTTAGTTCTCATATTATTCATACAAATATTCATATTTGAAATAATCAAATATCATGAAAGTATATTCCAACTGAGCCCCACAGCAACACATAGGGTATCATCTAGCTAAGCCATACTATGTATGCACTCACCAGTCCGTCAAGTGTAGCAAGAGCATTAGCATGTTCCTCGACCATCTCCATGGACACATGCCCGAATCCCTTTGAGATATTGGTCTTCTTCTTACATCTCACCTTAGCTTGGGACACCTTACGGTGTTGACCGAAGAACCGACGCAGCTAAGAGTTATTCACCCTGCGAGGCAGGTTGTTTACAATCACCGTGAAATAAGACTTGTAGTGTTGTTGCCGAGGTCTCTCCATGTAAATAGTGCTTTTTGGAGTTGTGGTCGTCTGTTGGTTTTTCCTCTTCCACCATTTTGAACTCTCACACCTTTAGCTGATTTCCTGATCCAGGAAAATCAAATTTATAGCGGAACAGAGGGTTAGTACACTTATCTAACCAGTACTATAATGATGCAGTACACAGTTTAACCATCAGCTTATCCTATGACATCTGTTAAATTAAAACAAATAAACTATAGCACTACTAACCGCTGCATTGAATAAAAAATGCTGATGATGCATGCGTGTTGTCAGTAGTATAAATGTGGTTTTTACAAGTAGTATAGCGCTAGTCACTGAACTAGCAAAAAAAAAGGTTTGCCTATTTTCAAGAAAATAACTCTTCCTCACTTCAAAGTTGATGCCAAGGTCTAAGGTTGTTGGTCGGATCACAAACGGATGAGAAGATTTGATCGCACAGCTGTGAATGTCGTCAGAGAAATAACAATATCCAAGTTGAATGTGAAATAGTCATGTTGGGTATGAGATATAACTTTCGTGGAGTTATTAGGTCTAAATATAATTGCATTTCACAAGAAAAAAAGGTCTAATTATGATTACGTATACCTGGTTTGGAGCAACGGCGGGGGAAGAGCCACATGCACATATCATCGTCGCATACATGAGGCAACTGCTCCATGAATTTGGCCTTGCCATTGACGAGGTTGTACCTAAACACATAGCACGACTTACCCGGCATGCCGTTCTCTATGTTGTAGACAAAATATGCGCACCCGCGGGACACGGCATTACCGTCTAGCCGTGAGGCATCCACGGCGAAGCTGTTGGGCCACCCCAGGAATAGGACGCGGTTAGCTAGGCTCTTGCCATCCTTCCTCACCCACCGCATTTTCTCTGGCGCCTCCCCCTCTAGGGTGTGAATGGGCACCGAGAGCGCCAACCAGGCAAGAGACAAAGGACTCACTGCGCCGCCGCCAATAATCCATGTAATCTTTGCGGACGTGAACCGACGCCCAGAGAAGCTCGCCGTGGGACTCGAGAAGGTAGCTGTATATGTCTAAGTAGCCTAGGCGCTCCCCTTGGCATCCAGGGGCTCGGCAGCACCACACCTCGAACGCCTTGGTGATCGTCCGGTGTCACGGCGTGCCATAGGTCAGACCCGACGGTGACCAATATCCTTCCATGGTGATATGTGATGTAGAGGTTCGTAGGGTCCGGGCATTCAAGCGTCCGCTCGACGACCGTCCACATGTCTTCTCTGGTATGCAGGAAGGCTGCCCAGAAGTTGGCAATAAGGTCGTCGTCCTCCCGGTCGGTTTCGTACAGGTCATACAGAAGTGTAGTGCCGTCACCGTAGACGATGCCGTGGAGGCCATACCCAAGTGTACTGCTACCGGTAGTCCCCTTGGTGATGCATGTTTTGATTTTTTTCTGGAACCGGGGGAGATGTCTGACGACAGCTCCGGTGAGAATGTCACGGAGAGTAGGGCACGGGCCATCATCGACCAAATACCAGACGGCGGCGTCGTCGACGCTAGCCACCAAGTCCCGTTGGCTGGACGGTGGCGCGGCGCGGTAGGTTCTCCTGGAGAAAACGCATCTGAACTTGAGGTCCTTGATGTTGGGCGCGTGGAGCCATGGCAGAAAGGAGGGCTGCTTCGCCCACGTAGTCGTCAGGGTCGCGTCGGGCGTTGTGTTGTGCCATGCCTTGCAGACGGCGTGGAAGCGGACGAAGTCGGCGACGTCGCGCAGGCGGTCGGAGATGTCGCGGAGCAGGTCTGCCGGCAGGCGACCGCGGCCGAGGCCGGAGATGTCCATTCACACCCGAGGCCGCACGCACGCGTGCGTGCAGCAGCTAGCTAAATGCTGAGCGCGGCGGCGACCGTGGGCACCGTGCGCGGCGCGGCGACGAGCGTGGGTCTCAGCGCGCATGGCGAGCGCCCGTCGAGCAAGGAGGGCGGCACGGGCGATCCCGACGACACGAGATGGGAGGTCTCGTTTGCCCGTCGAGCAGGTCTGCCGGCAGGTCAGGCCACAGCGGCGCCGGCGCGTGCACTGGATAATGATGATTTTGGCCAAGAGAGGCGCCAGTAGACAACGAGGACTCGATGGTTTGATCGCTACTGACGCCGCGATGGTGCCTGAAGCGTCGACGACCTCTCGCCATCGGTCGATATATTGAGGATCACGTACGTGCGCGTCCAAATCGTGGTGCTGTGCTTTTGTTTTCTCTTCCCACGCTATGGATACATCACGTAGCTATATATCGGACTGTGCTAACTTCCACACGTACGGAAGTTAAGCAGCAGATCCGCACAATTCCTCCCTAGTTTGCATGCATGCATTAGCTTCATCCTATTTTCTTCCTTTTCTCTATGCGTGTCCACTATCCATTAGCAGTTAATTAGCAGCTACTAATCATATACATGTAGAAAAAACGAAATTGATGATGTCATCAAAGATTCTTCCAATCCGAAAATTTAAAATATTTTGTAGCTCAAACCGTTGGTCCGATTGAGAATCTGTTTTCACATAAAAGATTCGTTGCGACGAGACCTTCAAAACTAGATCCCATGTTGGTATATTTTGACAATATTTTTT
Source organism: Triticum timopheevii (assembly GCA_963921465.1). Taxonomy (NCBI): domain Eukaryota; kingdom Viridiplantae; phylum Streptophyta; class Magnoliopsida; order Poales; family Poaceae; genus Triticum; species Triticum timopheevii. Next base: position 445,131,547 of record OY997262.1, read on the forward strand.
TTCGGGTCAAAAGTTACCACGTGTGTGCTACACGAGTTATCATGCGGTTGTATATAAGTTATCATGTTATTTATACGGAAATTACTGGGACATAAAAGATAGTTCTTGTAATTTTATCTTCACATGCACATGGATGCATGCATTAGAAGGGGAAAAATGGATGCGTCCTTGATTCTACATATTTCAAAACTTTAAAATGTGTTATAGGTCAAAGCGTCAGAAGTTATCGTGCCATTTGTACGAAAGTTATCGGGAGGGGTATATGTTTTCAAACTACTTTCTCCCCTCCCACCACCCTGGATCAAAGTTGTTGTGGTATTTATGCATAAGTTAACACAGATAAGGTGCGTACAGTACCAAGCTATTTACACGAAAGTTTCTGAGGGTGTTTTTAAACACCCTCCCACATCCCACACCCGTTGCCAAAGTTACTAAGACTAGGGTACAAAAGTTGTCAGGTTTGTGGTTTGTGAGTTACCGGGGGTATCGTCAACCCCCCCCCCCCCCCCCCCCGGTCGCCAAAGTTACCAGGACTGAGGTACATAAGTTATCATGTCTGCAACATGTGAGTTACCGTGGGTATATTTCATCACCCCCTTCCTCCCCCGCTCCAAAGCTACCAGGACCGAGGCGCATAAGTTATCAGGTCTGCAACATGTGAGTTATCATGCTATTCACACAAAAAGTTACCGGGGGGTATATTTCATCAACCCACTCCCCTCCCCCCCTCGGTCGCCAAAGTTAACAGGACTGGGGTCATAAGTTATCATGTCTGCGACGTGTGAGTGCACATAGGTTATCACGTCTGCAATGTGTGAGTTATCATGTTATCACACAAAAGTTATCGGGGGGATATTTAATCAAACCCCACTCCCCATGCCAAAGTTATCAGGACTGCGATACATAAGTTATTAAGTTTGTGATGTGTGAGTCACCAACTTAACATGATTTTCACATAAAAGTTACCACGGGGATATTTTATCACCCCCCCCCCCCCCCCGGCGCCAAAGTTACCAGGACCGGGGTATACAAGTTATCAGGTATGCGATGTGTGAGTTACCATGATATTCACACAAAAGTTATCGGGGCGTGAAATTACTACGATGTGATCAACTCGATACAAGTTGGTAAAATAATCCAAGAAAAGAACTAGACTTTTTTGCATTTTTTTTGCTCATATTGCAGGAAAAAGGTTCAAATACCTTGTTACCATTTTTTAGATAAGTAAAAGTTGGTGACATGGTTATAAGCACAACACGTGCTAGGTTCGATTCCCACACCCAACACTTATATTTTTTGCACGCAGATTTTTTGAGAGAGAGAGAAAAGAAGGGGACGGCTGGGCCTGGCGTGAGATTTCATCGGGAGAGTGGGCCGGTCATGATCAAATTAGTACGGAATTCAATCAATGTGTGCAAGATTACGGCGGTTAAGTCAGGAAAGTGCAACGCAAAATCATCGCAAGATCGCCAGCCCTGTCCGATTGAGAAATGGACGAGATCCACATAGTTCGGATCTGTTGCGAGTTTCTGATCGGTCAAATTTTATCTTTGTCGTATCAAAATACGAGCGATTTGATCTAGAAAGATAACAACAACGAAAAAATTGTGATATAGAAAAATGAATACAAAATTCCAAAGAGAATGAATTGGGCAACGCTGATGAGAAAAACACTAGGAGGAAATCCTAGTAAAATATTTTTTTACACTAATACAAATGGTTTGAATGGTAAAAAAGTCAAATAGCTTACTAGTCTTCGTTTCGTTTACAGTAACTACAGTTTGAATCTCAATATGTGACTAATATTTTTCTCCGCAAGTACTTGAATTCAAGTGTTACAGTTTTTTTTCAGAAAAAAACTCGAGTTTTAGCAATTTTTTCTTGAGAAATTTTGCGAGTGATATCTGCACCAGAGTAGTGGACTACTTGTGGTAGTGAATATAGAACACCTAGCGTTACGTCATAACACAAAGGGCGGTGCAGTTGGTCAGTAGGGGTGGCACGTTTGTCTAGTAGACGTCCAGGTTCCGAGTTCGAGGGCTATTGCTGCCTTTTTTTTCTCCGGTAAACAGAAACCAACGTACGGAGATAGACATCGTCCGTGCCTGTTGCTAATGTCCAGTCGGCAGGAACTTAGTTTTCCCGATATATTATTGCTAACACGAGTAAGCTGGCTAATATACATGAACTACTATTTGAATGTCCTCGATCGGTGCCTTTCAAATTTTCAAGTCATATTAACAAATTATCTGACACGCGTCGTCGATAGATGGAGACGATGTGCTTGCTTGGGCCCTACAGAGAAATGGAGTATTCACAGTTTGGGGTGCGGCTCTTCGCCTCGCTTGGATCATGCGGCTCCCGATTCGGCGGACAGGAGGAATCCTAAATATAAGTCTTTTTAGAGATTTCAATCAGGAAATACATACAAGGCAAAATGGGTGAATGTACACTTTAAAATATGTCTTTATACATTCATATGTACTTTGTATTGAAACATTTAAAAAGACTTATATTTAGAAATGGAGGGAGCAGATGGGTATAGCCATGCATGCCGTCGTCCTTGTTCAAGGGACATGTGTGAATATGTCTTAAATTTCACCCCATGTCGGTTGTGCACGACGACGTGTTCCAAGAGAAGCTAGGTTTATGCCAAATCCAAGTGTTGCATGACATGACGAGTGTTGACAACAAACGTTATAGGTTCCCGAGCCCCCTCCCTGTCTCCGCTGCCATTGCGGGGAATTGTTGACTCAAATGGCCGGTCCGATGAGATGCACGGTTGAATTATTGGTGGAATGGAGAATAAAAGCGACAACCCGTTGATGAGTGGGGCCCACTTGACGAAAAGAAGCAGTGCTTGCGGTTAAAGAAAAATAAATCAATTTTGACTTTGTCTAGTTCCATATACTTATATTGAACTTGTTTTTAAGTTTTTTTTTTGGTTTTATAAAATAACCCATCAAGAAACTTAGGCTTAGTGATGGGGAGCGGTAAACAATATTTGATGGGCTTTACTGGGCGTGATCTGCGTGACTTGGTGCCTCCACCGTCGGATCTAGGAGAGAAGAACGGCTGGGATCGTCTCGATGGGGGTGATCATCGGGAGAAGCATATTGACCAATGATAATGCAGCAAGCGAACGAATATTCCGCGCCTCCCGTGAAATCTTCTTCCCGCGGACGTGCACGCCCAAATATTTCCCGGTTGCCCCGTGGATATTTCGTTGTCCCGCTTTTGCTATTCGAAACATTTCACGGTTGGGGACTTCAGAAGTAGTGTTGTTCAGAAGAGAGGACAGAGAGAGAGAGGGGCGCTTCACGCTTGTAACCCAACCCCGCCCAACCGCCGCACTCCTTCCCCTCGCTCACTTTCTCTACCAACAGTCCAAACCGGCCGCCGCCGGCGAAGTCGCCGCTGTGCTCCGCCAACCGCCGCCGCCCCAACCGCCTCCTCTGCTCACCTTCTCTCCCAGCAGCGCCTTCCTGCTCCTCCCATCACCAGATCGAGCAGTAGGACTAGGACGCATCCACGCAACGGATCTAACCTGACTTCAACAGCGCCAAGAGAGGAGGTGGCGGCCGTGCGGTTTGGCGCCGCTCTTCTGCCCGCACGAGAAGAGAGCTCCGACCCTGTGGCTGTGGAGTCTCTCAACTCGACTCGATTTGGAGTCTCTGCTGCAGGAGAGGTTGGTTTGGTTGCTGCTGCAGACGAGCGCCCATGCACCCATCTCACATCAGCCGTCGCCCACCCCGCCGCGAGAGACTAGCAGCGAGGGGAGGCCACCTGCTGCTTTCTCTGCTCCCACCTCGGCCATCTGCTTCTTCTCCACGGACATGGAGCTCCGGCAGCCGTCGTCATGGGCTCCTGCTACCTAGCTTTGTCTGGATCTGCTCCTCCTCAAGGTATGCCCTTCTCCCCATCCCCTCCCCTCCCCTTCCTTCCCCCTTCCTCATCTCATGGTTCCCTTTCCTTCTTCTCACGCAGGTTAGCAGACGAACCCTACCCAGCAGCTCCTCCTCTCCTCGCATGACGCCTCTGCTGGACCAGGATAGGGTAAGCCCCTCCCTCCCCTATGCCATCTCTCTCTTTCCCATTAGCACAAGTCCATTTTTTTTAATCCCTTTGTACTTTCTTCTTTTCCCTTGTTTTGAGCTCTTGTCTGTCATGTCCCATCTCATTGCTTGATAAATCTCACAAGCACAGGAAGGATTTGGGGTGAGAGATCAGAGAGGAATGTTTAGAGAGGTTCAGAGAACAAGAAGGAGGTTTCAGAGTTCAACTCACGCATACCCCTCACACACGGCATGCCCAGCTAATATACAGAGCACACAGATACAACCTTGTCATGTTGGCACACCAGGCAACTCGAGGCTTCACCCTGCGCCACCAATTGTCTGATGGTTGGGTTCAGGCGACTCCCTGTCCACCGACGCAGGCGAAGGCGTGGCACTGTCCTTCATGTGCAGCAGCTGCAACAGCAGCAGGATCCCATCGGTAGGTACAGTAGAAAGAGGACAAGGGGTTCATCCAGTAGATGTGCGGTGCTAGGCTTTCCGTTGAACTTCTGTTACATGATTGAGACCTAGCGTCAATAACCCCTTCTCTTTATTATTTGATTGCAAGATTTGATAGCAAAGCATATCAGTAAGTGATCCAAAGGAAGGATTTTTACCTCTGATCTAGCTCACTATTATTACTACCTAGAATTGCTACTGGATAGACATCCATTGTTTGCCTAGTGTTCTGGTTCTTGGTGGAATTTTTTGAGGAATTTTGGTGGAATTAGCTGGATGCACAAAATATGTCAGCTATATATGGCAAAAGGTGCTACCTTGCTGTATCGTATTATGCAGAAAATGCGGCAACTTTCTATGGCAAAAGGTTGCCCTAGATGACTATATTATTCTTAATGTTGTTCTCTTCTATAAATAATTTTGATGGATATGCATATAGATCACACTGTTTTTGCTCAAATCCCCACTGTTTCGTGTCAACTGTTTTTGCTCAAATCCCCACTGTTTCATATCAAAGTAGTTGGAATTGCTCTGCATATGTCCATCTAATATGAACTGAATTGTACATCCATGCCATTGCCAATTCCATGCATCCTCTCTCCAATGAATGAATGGATTTCTTTGTCTGTTTGTCTGGTTGACTACATGCTCTGAATAGTCTTTCCAGTTTCCATTCCCCTTAAATAATCAAGTACAAGTCCTTCTGTTGCTGTTAAAGTATAAAGTACTCACTCTGCTGGAGTACATCTGTTTGGCTATTGTACTTTCCTAAAATCTGCAGTTGAAGGGTCAATGGGTCATGTGTATATATTTTGTTGGACTGTTAAAGCGATCCCTTTTTATGTCTTGTTTCAAGTATTATTAATTAGTTCTCAATTTGGATGATGACAGTCCTGGCGCAAACTAAATGCAGCTGACAGAGCATTGGGGGGAAGTGCTCTTCTCTGCGCTCGAGTGTACCGGTGGGACTGCCTTCAGCAACATGGCCGTTGGGTACAACAACGTCGACGGTGATGCTGCCAACAGGAATGGCATCACCATCGGCAACACACATGTATGTATCATACGTCCAATTAACTTGATTGACAAACAAGTTCCTTTTGTTATGATGAGTGTTACTCTGAACTCTGAAGTCTGAATATCTTTGATATGATGAATGTTTGAAGTCTGAACGTCCTTGATTTGATGAGTGTTTCTATGTAGTAAAATCTCTTAATCCCCATGAATCAGCATGTACAGCTGCTGTAGGCTACATTGTTCTTTTCCTACACTAGGGTGGCTTAATGAGGTCTCGGTCAGTATGATGTGTGTGTGTGGTTGATGGTCATGTACTAAGCTAACGTTCTTTTGCTACTGAATCATATTTCAGTTTGCAGCGGATCTACCTCACTGTTATTATTACTAAAACCTCTACTGGATAGACAATGTTTGGTTTGTGCTCCGGTTCCTGGAGACATCTCTCTCTCTCTCTCTCTCTCTCTCTCTCTCTCTCACACACACACACACACACACACACGCACGCGCACCCACCCACACCCACACCCACCTGTGCGCGCGTGTGGGCGTGCACACGCACATCACATGATCTGGGCTTTAATCGTACTTTCTTTGGTTAACTGGATCATGCCAAATCCATCCGCAATGCAATGGCTTGGCTGCACATCAAAGTCGGATAGAGTTGTAGTCTCTCTGATTGTGAAGATGATAGCAACCAAAACTGATTTTGGGTTCGTGCAGTTTGATTGTTGCTGCTCCGGGACATGAGTTGGAGAGTGTGCTTGCTGATTTGCTTCCACTCTTGTCTTATTCGGCCCCATTTGCTATCTATTGCCCACTCTCTCTCTCTGTCCCTGTTCAGTCCATGAGCAGAATCATGAACCAACCAATATAAACATGAGTAGGCAGATTCATCAATCAATTAGTCATTATGAGGCAGGCAATTCTATATATGACAAATAAATACAGTAGCTTCTTGTGGCTGTGAATTACGTGTGTTACTCGAGTTAGATTAGATAATCGCCCCCCCCCCCCCCCCCCCCCCCCCTTTTCCACGGCTGCAACTCTTGTGTTTGGTTTACCCAGGTTGTCTCTAGCCTGCCTTGTTTCTATTCTGGTGATTGGTTGTGATTTGTGAAACCAAACTACCAGAGCTGGGTGAGGTCCGTCCATCTTGGGTTAATTTGGGTTGCCGCTTAATTAATTTATTCCACTGGACTCCCACTTCTTTATCTCTCTTTCTGATTTAAATATGAGCAGCGGATCCCAGTATCTATCTTATCGTCCATGTGCCAAGGAGCTGTAGCATTTGATCACTCACATTAATCCTGTAAGCATTGCTCTTGCAAATTTGCTGGCTTGGGGGTGTTCCAATCCGTAGTTAAACCACTGTTAATTACTTAGTTGATGCAATGTAAGGATGCTTTGTTGTCCTGCCTACGGCACTGCTACTCGGTTCTTAGTGCATTCTGGTATATTGCCTAGCTGCTGTATGGTGGAATTGATTGATTGTCTAATGTTTACATAATATCGTTGATTATCCGCAGGTCCAATTTGCCGAGATTGCTCTTCTATACATGATTATCTCTAAGATTGAGAGTCTGTACTTGCTGTATGATTGGTTGTCTGTTATGTGGTGCAAAATCTGCTATGCTAAAATTACTCTTTTGTAAATGAGCAGGTTTCACGGACTTGTATGATGGCGACTCGGCGAGAAAGAGGTTTGCCCGAGGAGGCATGGGTGTTGCATAAACATGTATGGATATTCCTGCTTGCTGTACATACAGTACAAGTGAGCACCCGTTTCCCATCTCCATCAATCCAAAGCACGTTCATATCTTTGATTCAAACTGTGTTACAAGTAGGACTGCAGGCATGTAGAATCCGTTTGTTATGTTCCATCGATCATGCCACCAGATGGTCTTTTCCTTGCTTCAAAAAATTTATGCGTGCTTGGTGCTGCCATTTATTGATGAACACCATTAAAGTGTTTGGTGATGATTAGTCGTGCTGTGGAACTGCATTTATTTGTACCAAAGATACTATTTCTCTTACATCTTGGCCTTGATTCACCTCATGTACTGGGAATTGAACTGTGATGTCTGACTGAATTATCTTCGTTATCTGATGCTCCTACTGGTGGCATAATGGTTTTAGTAGTATAATTTAGGAAGATAGGTTGTTGTTTCTTGACCGGAAATCCCTTTTGGAGCTCGGCCTCCAGTTAGGCCTCCAAATTCAAATTTGAAATTTTATCGAAATTCATATTTTTACATTTCAAAAAAATTCTTAAAAAAATACGGATATAGATGAAGGCATAACACACGTGTGTTTAAATTTTCAGTTCAAAATACGTTGAAATGAGGGCTGTGCAAAAAAGACAAATCTGAGGCTGTTTAACACATGATACTATTCATCCTTCGAGGCCATGAATATGTCTTTTTTGTATAGGTCGCAAATCAAGGTATTTCATCATGAATTTTTACACACATGTGGTTTACATCCTTACATACACACATATTTTTTTCAGGATTTTTTGAACCATAAAAGTTTGAATTTGAATTTTTCAAAAATAAAGGCCTCTCGAAAACGCCACTCTCATTCTTGACCAACTGATAGCTTGACGACGATATAGGGACGGTGTACTTATGTAGAAGATGATGTGGACTCGGATGATCATGAAGCCCTATATTGCTTATGTATGTCTTCATGCATGTGTTTTTCTAATGCTTTGTTCTGTATTGAAATTTTGTTATTCTCCCATTTGTAGATGGTGTGGTATGTGGTTTACTCAGGTAGACATCCATGAGTCTATGATTCATGGAAAGCATGCTATGAACAAGTCAATCATTACAAAGACAATTGCTACAAAGGGTATGATACTAGAGAGGAGGCAGAGCATGCTTACTCCATGTATTTGCTCCAAGTAGGAAGAAATCAGACCGGGTGGAAGTGGATGTAGCATCTCTTTGTCCTACTTGTGATCTTTATTAGTTTGATGCTTGTGTGGTCCATGTAAGACAAATGTGTCACATTGAGGTTTTAGTGACTATTTGAGACTTGTAATGATGCTTTAGTTGGTTTGATGAAGAACTTTAGGCTTTAGTTAATTTGATTTGATGAAGAATATTGAACTTGTTATGATTCTTGTGCATTGCCTATGATGTGGTACTGTCTGTGGCCAAATTTTTGTTGTTTATATGTCTTTTGTTTCAGGGCTGATGCAGAAACAAATAAAACAAAAAAATGACTTCATCTTTGCCGAGTAAACCATCTTGCCAAGAACACAACTCGGTAAAACCAGTTTGCCGAGAACACAACTCGGCGAAAAAGCCACATGTCCTTCTTTGAAAGCGTGGTTCATATCTTTGCCAAGTGTAAAGTCATGGATCTCGGCAAACAGGGGCCGTTGGGGCTTGCCTGGGCACTGTATCACCAAGTGGGCCACTTGGAAAATACGTAGTTTGCCGAGATTTGTGGGCAGCAACTCGGCAAATAGTTGAGACGACGTGTCTCACTCATGGGATTTCATGTTTGCCGAGTGCCTATCGCAAGTACTTGGCAAAGTTTTTGCCACGTGGCACCCGTCGTCTCTGTCCGGCCGTCAAGTTTTTTTTCTCGAATCCCTGTTTCAGCACTCCGCAAAGACTTTCCTGAGTTCCCGTGTTTTGGTTCTTGCAAACTCAGCTTTGCCAGTAGGATTCGGGCCGAGTACCCTAGGCCAAGAACAATACTCGGCAAACTCTTCGCCAAGTAGGAAATGACGTTCGCCGAGTTTTTTTTTGGTACTCGACAAAGTTGGAAATTCCTGTAGTGTGTGCTGTGAACAGTGATAGGCCCGCTCAATTAGAGAATTTTCTAATTAAATTTTTTTTCTTTACTCTTATAACAGACCGAGTTGGTGATGATAGTGTGCCTGCCATCGTGTAATATAGATCGTCCGATCTATATCTAATGGATCGAAAGCAAACTATGACAATTTTGTAGAAAGATACCTGCACCTCTCTCCACACTTGCAGATAAGGACTTCCTTCGTTCATTCTTTTTCTCTCACAAGATAAACTAATACAAATGCATCTTGATGTTGCGTGCAACACACGGGCATCTTGCTAGTATTAAGAGACGTGGCACTGACTTGGTGGCGTTCCCAGCAGGTCAACACCCACCGAAGTTCTGTCAATTCGATGGGACCAGTGATGCCATGGAGCAGTTGGTGTACTTCGAGGCAGCATGCGGCGATACGGCAAATAGAGCATCACTTCCCCTCCTCGAATTTTCTTGATCTTTAACCAGCCTTCTATACGTTGGTACAACGGTCTACCGGTCTGATCCATCGAAAGTTGGGTAGGCATGCATGACAAAGGTTTTCAAGAAGCACTTCGTCGTCATGAAGAAGGACTTCTCCGTCGTCGGGCTGGCTGCTGGGCCCGCGGTGGGGATGCTCCGACATCCGACAGATTGCCGGCGCCGGCGCGTCGATGGGGAGCTCCTCGCAAACTAAATTTGTGTTTGTCGACAATGACAAGTTTAGTTGGCAAGCATGGCAAATCCGTCTCGGTTCACTTTTGTTATCGGAAAATCGTCGTGCTCGTAGACTAAATTTGCCAACTAAATTTGGCACGTTGGACTTCCCACGCTAACGTCAGATATATACCATGAATGGAGTTAACTTATTCCCTGTTTCTCAAGTTTCCGATCAAAAGAACGAATGGGCGCAACCACAAATGGGCATATCAGTACGACTCTAAATCTCACAAGGCACAAAACTTGAAGACACAGAGTGTATTTAAACAGGTGCAAGACTACGATATGAAATTAACGGTCGCATCTAATCAACTAAGATACAAGTTTGGAAGATTATGAGAAACGACCAGTTTCATGCTACAAAGCTTTCCCAGATCTATAGCTAGATAGCCAATAGGCTCTACGAATTCTACAACCATGTCCCATTTCTGTTAATTCCACGCTCTCTCTTCTCGTCTTGGGCGGGCATCACGCGTCCTCCTCATCGTCAGTCCACTCTGACAGAATCCGAGTCCAGTGCTGATCATATTCCTCCAAATAATACACACGGACGATCTGCAAAAAACAATGGATGAGAACATATTTGAATCGCAATAGTAATATTCAGCATCAAGGATTGTGTATGTTACCTCTATGGTCTGGCGATAGGGCCAGTTCTCAGCGGTAGCAAGGCGAGAAGTCCGTGCCCGTCCACGCAGACGGGACGTATCCTGGGTCACTCCCGAAGAGCGGGCGCAATGGCGGCGCATTGGAACAGGGGACGTGACCTGGAGAGAAAGGAAATCACACTAATCTTAGACGTCTAAAGAAATCACAGTGGAGCGCAAGATCTGTAGAATGAGACAACGGGGAAGAACCAAAGATTCAATCATCAACAAACTCAATAACCCAAGAAGCTAATTGCAGAATCCAGAGAAGGCAAGAACCTCTATCTAGAACCAAAGATGCGCAACAATCAATCAATCAAAGATGCTAAAAGGGTACGTAGCGGTTTTCGTTGCCGACGCGGAGCTGGTGGCATCCGCCGTGCCCGAGACTCCCAAGAACCCAAGAACGCGGAAGAAACCCACGAAACCAAGAACGCGGAAGAAGCAAAAGAACCCCATACTAGAGACAAGAACCCAAGCCAAGATATAAGAAGAGAAAGAATCAAAGATCATCAAGAAGGGTAGCTGTCATCGATCCTCACCGACGAAGCGGCGGAGCTGGAGGCTCCGGCTGGCGCGTCTCCCGCCGGCCTGTCGCGTCGCCTCCTCGCGCTCTCGTGGCCAGAGGAGGAATCCTCTGGATGTCGACGGCCAGCGGACGAAATCTCCCGCTGCAGACGACCAGCGGCTGATCGGACCGTGGCCGGTGGCGAGCTCGTCCCCGGCCTCTTGGGTGAACAGAGCCGGCGGGCCGCGCGGGGCGCGCGCGGGGGAGACGCCCGTGACCCGCCTGTTGGCGAGCTCGCGGGGCTGTGCGGCAATGTCGCGGAAGCAGCTGGTTGGGGCGGCGGCGTCCCGGGAGGCGAGGTGGCCGGAGTCCGCGAGGCTGACGTGCTGGGCCTGGCGGTGGCGGGGCGGTCTCGGGGATGCTTCGAGCCTCTGACTTTGGTGGGGGTTGCCATCCTGACTCGGAAAGGATTTTGCGGTTTTCCAGTTTCGCCCCTCATGGGGGTCCATATTTATGGAGAGGGGCTCATGCCCTGTGGGACACATCTTGGATGTTTTTTTTTAAACGTAAATAACTCTAATTCTTCATCTAATAGCCATGTCATTTACAATATGTGGAAGAATAAAGTCAGGGGGTTGGAGTCCCAAATATCAGATAAACCATGACAAAAGCAGTGCTTTGCTAAACAATCAACAACAAGATTGGTTTCCCTTCTGCAATGAACAAAGCTCACATTTGAAAAGTCCATCGCCAACAAACTAGTCTCGGTGATGATTGGCGCATCTTGGATGTTGCCGGAAGAGGAGTTCAATTTCTCATGATCGTACAAGTCAAAAAATAACGAAACCCTCTTTCCGTCTTCCTAATTAGTTTGAATCAGATGTGTTTTCCGCCGCTGCCCCGTGGCCTGCTTGCTTGATGTACTGACGAGGTGCTTCCTCCTCAGCTTATCGTCCCCTAGCAGAGAAAGCTAGGGTTTGATGTCCTCCGGCGGCTCCGTCCGAGTGTTCTTCCATCAATCGCCGCCGAAAATGTTGGGATGTGCTGTCCTCGGGCGGCTAAGCCGACTGTGAATTTGTTTCGTTAAAACCCTCCTCACTTTTCTTATTTTCCTCGAATGCAAGGCAGTTGTCGGTGTCAAAACCCACCGATCTCACGTAGGGGGTCCCGAACTGTCCGTCTGAGGATCGAAGGTAACATGAGACAAAGGGGGCACGATGTTTACCCAGATTCAGGCCCTCTTAATGGAGGTAAAACCCTACTTCCTGCTTGATTGTCTTTGATGAATATCAGGGTTACAAGAGTTGATCTACCTCGAGATCATAATGGCTAAACCCTATATGCCTAGCCTATGTAAATTCTGATAGCCTCTATGGACTAAACCCTCCGGTTTATATAGACACCAGAGGGGCCTAGGGTTGTACAGAGTCGGCTTGCAGAAGAAGGAAATTACATATCCAGACGCCAATCTTGCCATCCACGCATAGGAGAGTCCCATCCGGACACGGGGAAAGGTCTTCTACCTTGTATCTTCACGGCCCATCAGTCCGGCCCATGCTACATAGCCCGAACACCCGAGGACCCCTTAATCCAGGACTCCCTCAGTAGCCCTTGAACCAGTCTTCAATGACGATATGTTCGGCACACAGATTGTCTTCGACATTGCAAAGCGGGTTCCTCCTCCCGAATACTTCAAAGCAATCTTCTGAATAAAAGAATTCTATCCGACTCTGCATGACAGTCACAACACTCAACCACAAAGGCAAAATACTCAATCAAAACAATGTCTGTCAACTTTTTTGATGAAACGCCATGTCTGGCCTCTTTAACGTTTCGAACCGTTTTTCACCTCCTGCTTCCTGTTTCGAGGCGCCGCCTCTATTGACACGTCTTGTCAAAACAGAGGTCGTGTCCGCTTATTGCGGGATCCTCATCAATACGGGTTTGGGTAATCCAACCGTGCCATTCACACGACCCCTTGGGAACAGGCGAGTTTTAAGGCTTTGAGAGGGGGGAGGGTTGATATTCACTGCCTATATAAGGGGATAAAGATCCCTCTTTTCACCCCACGCCTTCTTCCTTCTCCTGCTTCCCCATCCTCAAGCTCCAGCGCCCAAGCTTTGACCTTTCCCACCACCACCAACCTCTCCAGCCATGTCCGGATCTGGCTCAAAGGGCAAGTGGGAAGCCTCCTCCGTCACGGAGAAGGACGTAAATGACCTCCGGGAGGCAGGGTACTTGTCTGCGGACATCGCACACAGGCTCCCTGCCAAGGAGCAAGTCATCCCCACCCCGGAGCCCGACGAAAGGGTAGTGTTCATCCCTCACTTCCTCCGCGGACTAGGGTTTCCCCTCCAACCCTTTGTCCACAGCCTCATGTTCTATTACGGGCTAGATTTCCATGATCTAGCCCCAAATTCTTTCCTCCACATCTCGGCGTTTATCGTTGTGTGCGAGGTGCTACTCCGCATTCCCCCACACTTCGGCCTATGGCTAAAAGTCATCAATGTGAAGCCGAAGGTGGTCGATGGGCCGCATGCAGACTGCGGCGGCGCCATGGTGAGCAAACTCCGCAACACCACTTGGCCTAAAGGAGCCTTAATGGAAACCGTCAAGGTGTGGCAGCAGGAGTGGTTCTATATCACCGAACCCCGCAGTGCTAGATGGGCGACGAGTTTAGATCTGAACCCCCTATGCGGCTCGCGTTGTGGACCAACAAGGGTCTGGACTGGGGGTCGACCACGGAAGTGATGACGCTGCAAAAGCGCATCAAAAACATGATAAGAGAGAACACCAGTATCACCGATGTGATTCAGGTGATGTTGTTCCGCCGGATCCTTCCTTGCCAACTCCGGCCGCTCCATATATGGGAGCTAAATCCGGAAGGTCCTCGGACCCTGTAGTGTTTCTTCGGCACAACGCACGAAGAGATCTAGAAGCTGCTCTTCAAGGCCCAGAAGACGTGGCCGAAGAAGACCGAGGACATTGGCCTCAACAACGCGAATCCGGCCACGCCGGTAAGCGTGTTATTCGAACATACACTTGATCCATAAATTCTTAGGCATAATGAGTTTTCCGTCCCTCTCATAGGGCTGGACGATGAAGGGGGAGTCGATCAAGTGTCCGGCACCGCTGCCCGAAGATCCGGCCACACCCCAGCTCACGAAGATGCTGGTTCCAGCGCCTGAAGGAGTGGATCAAGTGTCCGACACCGCTGCCCGAAGATCCGGCCACACCCCAGCTCACGAAGATGCTGGTTCCGGCGCCCTATCAGGCGCCGGAGAAGAAGGCCAAGAATAAGAGCAAGGAGGCCAAGGGTGGGGGGGGGGGGGTCCTTGGCTCGCCGGCGCTGCCCAACCACCACGGGCGCAAAGATGGTGTACTGCTGCTCGAGGTACAACCCCCATTTCCTCATTGCATTTTTTTGAGCTTCCAACATTCCCTAGTGCAGCTTATATGATTCACTTGCTGGAATCTGGTAGATATGAACCCGTGGAGAGAAACGCGCTTCACCGACCATATCTGAGGCTTCTCCTCTGAGTACTGCATCGATGGTTTGCCTCCGGTACCGAATCTTCAGCGGCAAGGAATTCGAGTTCGTGGGGCTCGCGCTCAGCTCCGATGTTAGGGAAAGGTACCAATCGCTATGGTTCAAAAGAAATGGTTGCACCTGTTACCTAATCAGATCAGGCTATGAAGGAAGCTACTCCAGTGTGCCCCATGTTGTGTTTACTCAATATCACAACAAGTATTTTGTCTATGCATCATGACATTTTCTGTTTTTTATACACACATTTGCCATGTTTTTTAATGCTTTTTGCCATGACACATAGATCATTTTTCACTAAAAATTGCCATATCACTAGCCCCTATCATAGTCATATGTTCCACAATGTGGGCAATTGTAGATTAACAAGGGTTGGCAAGTAATTGAAGAAGCATATCTATGTTTCATAAAACATGGCAATTTTTGAATCTCTAATGCCTACCCTTTAGTTTTAGTAAGACCATTTGCCATGGCAAACTTTCATCAATTGACATGGCAAATTTACAATTTTCATTACCTACCATTTTTTGGTTTTAGTAAATAGTTGCCATGGAAATTATTGAAATGAATTTGATACGAATTTCCATACACCATGGCAAATTTCATACAAAGGATGTCATTTTCAATTAAAATACCATGGCAAATTTACATATCCATTTGCCATGGCAATTTTGTTCATAATTATTATGTTAATTTACATACTCGGTAATTTTCTCATTCAAAATCATGACATTTTTAATTGGAATACCATGTCAAAATTTAATGCAAATCTGGCATGGAAACTAGAAGCTTATGCTGCCATGTTTGTTTTGTTAATTTAGTACCATGTTTTTTCTTAACTAGAAGCTTTGTAGGTGTGTGCCATGGCAACTTGAAGCTTAGGTTTCCATGACGACAACATTTGTGTTGAGTCTTTTTTGCCCTGTCTATCTGAAGAGTGTTGCCATGGCAATTACACTTTTGTTTGAGAACATGGCAACTTTGATCTTCTAACTTGACAACTATGCCATGTTCAAAACATGGCACTTTTTTTCTTCTGAAAACATGGCACGATGGCAACTTTGCCATGTTCAGAAACATGGCAAACATTGCTCTATATGACAACATTCATGTGATTTGCCATGGCACTTTTTTAACTGAAAACATGACAAACTTGCCATGGCAACTTCGCCATGTTCAAAACGTTGCCATGGCAAATTTTCTTTTAATGACATGTCAAATTTTACTTAAATTTTTTGACATGGCAAATTTATTGTATATAGCATGGTAGTTTTAATATAAATATGATGGCAAATTTACATTTCCAGAACATGACAATTTTAATATGTAGCATGGCAAATATACTTGTGTACCATGGCTATTTTTAATTTATTTCCAAGGCAAAATCACACCATTTTTTGCGATGGCAAAATTTACCTCTTTTTTTTGCCATGGCATACTTTTAATGACATGGCAAATTTTACTTTATTTTTGAAATGTCAATTTTAATTTAAATATGATGGCAAATTTACATTTTTCGGAAAATGGCAAATTTTTACTATGCAGCATGGTAAATATACTTGTGTTCCCATGGCAAGCTTTAAATTTTTTTCCATGGCAAAATTTAATCCATTTTTGCCATGGCAAAATTTACTCCATTTGTTTTGCCATGGAAAAATTTACTCCATTTTTGTCATGGCAAATTTTAGTTTAAATTGCCATGTGAAATTTTTATGCTTTTTACATTTGTGTGTTGAAAGATGGCAAATTTAAGAAATTTTGGTCCATTGATATGTCATTGTTCAGATTTTTTTATACATGCCCAATAGCAACTTTTATACAAATCTTTTTTGTTCTATCCGATATGTCCATTTTTTGTGTTTTCATAATATTATGCAAGCTTTTTCCACACTCAATGGTAATGAAATGTGTATGAAAATCATGGCAAATCATATAAATTTCTGCAATATAACTTTTTTCATGATTATATGGTTGCTTTGTCCATTAGAGCATGGCAACTTTTTGTCGCGTACTATGGATTTTCTAGATTTTTTTCAAGGAGAGTTTTCTGGGTTCGGTGCATTTTTAGGCCTTTTTTTGTTTCTCTCAATTTTTTGGGGGAGGCACTAGCAGTTTTTGGGCCTACAAAAAATGTAATTATTTGTTTTTCTAATTCTCCAATTCATTGGCTTTTTGGGCTGGTT
The DNA here is from genome assembly GCA_963921465.1 of Triticum timopheevii. Classification (NCBI taxonomy): domain Eukaryota; kingdom Viridiplantae; phylum Streptophyta; class Magnoliopsida; order Poales; family Poaceae; genus Triticum; species Triticum timopheevii. Next base: position 445,148,469 of record OY997262.1, read on the forward strand.
CATCGGAGCCATTTGGGTTGGCCCGCTGAAGGCGAGCTGGAGTCGTTCGGGATGGGAGGAGATTGCAACCAACGAAATCGTTCGTTTGGTCCTCTCTCCTGGACCGAACAAAACGTTGGGTCTGATTCCTCCCCTCCCCAAACGATCGGGCGTTATCAGGGTCAAAGTTACTATATAAACCATGAAAAATTAGTTTGTGGATCACGGCAAGATTAATACAAGTACCATGGCAAAATTCTTTTTTCTCTTATCATTTGCCACTTTTTCTTACGTAAATGACAATTTTCTTTAAATATTTGACATGTCAAGTTTAACTAAAGCCCATGTTTAAATTTGCCATATTTAGACCTCTCCAAAATTGCCATGACAAATGATCACAAAAACATGGCAAAAATTCATAAAGTTTCTAAAACATGGCAAACTTGCCATCCTTCAAATAGTTTGCCACCATTTTTCTTCAGATGCATTTTTTTATTTTCTCTAAAATTTTGCAAAGTTACTATATTGACAATGGCAAAATTAGCTTATGGATCATCGCAAGATTAATTGAAGTACCATGGCAAAATTCTTTTTGTCTTATCATTTGCCAATTTTTTACTCAATTGAAAATCATAGCAATTTCCACTTAATGTTTTCAACTTCTAATTTATACGCTGGCATTTTTATAGCCCAGCACGACAATTTCCCCTTTTTTTATGCTATGTCAATTTTGTTGGGTTTTTGTTTGGCTATTGAAAATGAGATCCAAAATGTCAGTCTTCTATATGTTGTTAGAGTCGTCATAGGAAAATTGGGCATTTTTTTGGCCCAGGTGGAGGCTCGATAGGGGATTCGAAGAAAAAAAAGCCTGTAGGCCCTGGGATCGATGGTGTTCGCGCTGGGGGCTTCTCGTCCCGAACGTATTCGTTTGATCGATAGGCTTTCCTGTGACGAACGAGTCGTTCGGTCTGGGGTTCCCCAGGGACCTCCTATTGGACGCTCTCTGCGTCAAGTTGCTGCGGTTTCGCACAGGAGCGTCCCCGACTGAGACGGCCCATGAAGATGGCGATCGACATGAATGAGCATTGCTCAAAAAATAATTCGATGGCGGGGATTCGAACACACGATCGAGTTATCCAGACGATGTGTTCCTACCAGCTGACCTGGTACTCGAATGTGCTCATAACTTAGCATCAGACATAAAGAACCAGACACGCTTTGAAAGTAATTTCTTTTTTCAAAAAACGGAATGTTCTGTGAAACACAATCACTTTCCAAAATTTGTGAACAATTTTCCAAAAAACTACAACATTTTCTAAAAATCAGGGATATTTTTGAAATCATGAACAAATTTTTCTAAACACGAACATTTTTTGAAACCACGAAAAATTATTTCAAAACGCAATTTTTACAAAAATTCAGAAAAGATGAAAAAAAAATTGAAATCATGAACAAATTTTTCTAAACACGAAGATTTTTTGAAGTCACGAACAATTATTTCAAAACGCATTTTTTACAAAAAATCAGAAAAGATGAACATTTTTTTTAGTATGTGAACAAAATTTAAAGGGCTAGAACATTTTTTGAAATTACAGAACATTTTCAAATTTATGAAAACAAAATTTAGAAATGAGAACGTTTTTTCAAATTCCTCAAACATATTTTGAGTTTGCGAACAAATTTTCAAAAACATAATTTGATTTCAAATTAGTGAACAGATTCCGAAAGTCAGAACATTTTCTGAAAATTCCGAAGTACTCCCTCTGTCCGAAAATTCTTGTCTTAGATTTGTCTAAATACGGATGTATCAAGTCACTTTTTAGTATTAGATACATCCGTATCTAGACTAATCTAAGACAAGAATTTTGGGACGGAGGGAGTAAAAAATAAAACCAAAAAAGGGAAAAGACAAACATTTTTTAAAAAGGGAACATTTTTCAAATCTCAGAACTTTTTTAAAATGCAAATATTTTTTGAATTTATGAACAATTTTGGAAAACACAACCATTTTTTTAAAAATGAACATTTTTTAAAAGTGGGAACAATTTTTTTAAGTTTACGAACAATTTTTGAAACATAAACTATTTTGAAAAAAACTTGAAAAATAAAAAGGAAACAGAAAAGGAAAAGAAAAATAGAAAATAAAGTAGAAAAATAAACAGAAAAACGGAAAAGAGAATGGCGTTGCTACGCGTCCACCGGCTGATATACTGAAATTATCCACCGCCTGGACAGCCGTTGGATCTCTGAGATGTTAGTCGTCCGATCTAGTGTGGGCGTGCTGCATGCCCCCTCATTATTCCCGCAACATGCACGTTGTTGCAGAAACAAGACAACAAAATTGCCCCCAGCCCCGACAGAGCTGCGCCCAGCGCGGCGCCGCCGCCAACACGCCTCCAAAATCAGCCCGCCGCAGGCCTGCAGGAGCTCGATTGAACTCTCCCGCCGGCGTGCAGGATTTAAATTGAACTCTCTAGAATGCCATGACGCACCATATCGCGCGTCAGATGCTTGGTTCGGACGCAAATCCAGCTCAACGAAGGGTCCGGCTGGGAGAACAGTCGGGGCCTCTACTCCATCATGACGGCGACGAGCTCCCATGTCGGGCACTCCTTTGACGATTCTGCAACTGAAGCTATGTTTCTGAAACATGCGTCGTGTTGCAATGCTTGGCCTCGTATGCTCTAACATCATGCGCTCCTTTAACGCTTTCTGCAACCGGGGCTATGTTTCTGAAGCAAGACCCTTGTTGCAGAAGGAAAAAAATCTTCGTTGCCGAACCTTTTTCTTTTTGAAACAAGACCGCTGTTGCAGATGTTGGAAATATGCCCTAGAGGCAATAATAAAAGATTATTATTATATTTCCTTGTTCATGATAATTGTCTTTATTCATGCTATAATTGTATTATCCGGGAATCGTAATACACGTGTGAATACATAGACCATAATATGTCCCTAGTAAGCCTCTAGTTGACTAGCTCGTTGATCAACAGATAGTCATGGTTTCCTGACTATGAACATTAGATGTCGTTGATGACGGGATCACATCATTAGGAGAATGATGTGATGGACAAGACCCAATCCTAAGCATAGCACAAGATCGTTTAGTTCATTTTGCTAGAGCTTTTACAATGTCAAGTACTTTTCCTTAGACCATGAGATCGTGTAACTCCCGGATACCGTAGGAGTGCTTTGGGTGTACCAAACGTCACAACGTAACTGGGTGACTATAAAGGTGCACTACAGGTATCTCCGAAAGTGTCTGTTGGGTTGACACGGATCGAGACTGGGATTTGTCACTCCGTATGACGGAGAGGTATCTCTGGGCCCACTCGGTAATGCATCATCATAATGAGCTCTAAGTGACCAAGTGTTTGGTCACGGGATCATGCATTACGGTACGAGTAAAGTGACTTGCCGGTAACGAGACTGAACGAGGTATTGGGATACCGACGATCGAGTCTCGGGCAAGTAACGTACCGACTGACAAAGGGAATTGTGTACGGGGTTGATTGAATCCTCGACATCGTGGTTCATCCGATGAAATCATCATGGAACGTGTGGGAGCCAACATGGGTATCCAGATCCCGCTGTTGGTTATTGGCCGGAGAGCTGTTTCGGTCATGTCTGCATGATTCCCGAACCCGTAGGGTCTACACACCTAAGGTTAGGTGACACTAGGGTTATTAGGAAGACTTGTATGTGATTACCGAATGTCGTTCGGAGTGCCGCATGAGATCCCGGACATCACGAGGAGTTCCGGAATAGTCCGGAGGTGAAGACTTATATATAAGAAGTGCTGTTCCGGCCATCGGGAAAGTTTCGGGGTCACCCGGTATTGTACCAGGACCACCGGAAGGGTCCCGGGGGTCCACCGGGTGGGGCCACCTATCCCGGGGGGCCCCGTGGGCTGAAGTGGGAGGGCAACCAGCCCCTAGTGGGCTGATGTGCCCCCCCTTGGGCCCCCCTGCGCCTAGGGTTGGAAACCCTAGGGTGGGGGGGGGGGGCGCACCACTTGCCTTGGGGGGCACTCCACCCCCCTGGCCGCCGCCCCCTTGGGAGATTCCCATCTCCAGGGCCGGAGCCCCCCCGGGGGCCTATATAAAGGAGGGGGAGAGGGAGGGCAGCCGTACCCTGAGTCTTGGCACCTCCCTCCCCCTGCTACACCTCTTCCTCCTCCCGCGGTTGCTTGGCGAAGCCCTGCCGGAGTACTGCATCTCCACCACCACCACGCCGTCGTGCTGCTGCTGGAGCCTTCTTCCTCAACCTCTCCTTTCCCCTTGCTGGATCAACAAGGAGGAGACGTCATCTGCTCCGTATGTGTGTTGAACGCGGAGGTGCTGTCCGTTCAGCACTTGGTCATCGGTGATTTGGATCACGGCGAGTACGACTCCATCATCCCCGTTCTCTTGAACGCTTCCGCTCGCGATCTACAAGGGTATGTAGATGCACTCCTATCACTCGTTGCTTAGATGAACTCATAGATGGATCTTGGTGAAACCGTAGGATTTTTTTTAATTTTCTGCAACGTTCCCCAACAGTGGCATCATGAGCTAGGTCTATGCGTAGTTCTCTATTGCACGAGTAGAACACAAATTTATTTTGGGCGTAGATGTTGTCAACGTTCTTGCCGTTACTATTTTTATTTTGCTTCAGCGGTATTGTGGGATGAAGCGGCCCGGACCGACCTTACACGTACGCTTACATGAGACAGGTTCCACCGACTGACATGCACTAGTTGCATAAGGTGGCTAGCGGGGGTCTGTCTCTCCCACTTTACTTGGAGTGGATTCGATGAAAAGGGTCCTTATGAAGGGTAAATAGAAGTTGACAAATCACGTTGTGGCTTTTTCGTAGGTAAGAAAACGTTCTTGCTAGAACCCTATTGCAGCCACGTAAAAGATGCAACAACAATTAGAGGACGTCTAACTTGTTTTTGCAGCAATTGCCTTGTGATGTGATATGGCCAAAAAGTTGTGATGAATGATGAATGATATATTGTGATGTATGAGATCATGTTCTTGTAATAGGAATCATGACTTGCATGTCGATGAGTATGACAACCGGCAGGAGCCATAGGAGTTGTCTTAATTATTGTATGACCTGCGTGTCAATGATTAACACCATGTAATTACTTTACTTTATTGCTAAACCGTTAGCCATAGTAGTAGAAGTAATAGTTGGCGAGCAACTTCATGGAGACACGATGATGGAGATCATGGTGTCATGCCGGTGACGAAGATGATCATGGAGCCCCGAAGATGGAGATCAAAGGAGCTATATGATATTGGCCATATCATGTCACTACTATATAATTGCATGTGATGTTTATTATGTTTATGTATCTTGTTTACTTAGATCGACGGTAGTAAATAAGATGGTCCCTTATAACAGTTTCAAGAAAGTGTTCTCCCCTAATTGTGCGCCGTTGCTAAAGTTCGTCATTTCGAAGCACCACGTGATGATCGGGTGTGATAGATTCTTACATTCACATACAACGGGTGTAAGACAGTTTTACACATGCAAAAACACTTAGGGTTAACTTGACGAGCCTAGCATGTACAGACATGGCCTCGGAACACAGAGACCGAAAGGTCGAACATGAGTCGTATGGAAGATACGATCAACATGGAGATGTTCACCGATGATGACTAGTCCGTCTCACGTGATGATCGGACAACGCCTAGTCGACTCGGATCGTGTAACACTTAGATGACTAGAGGGATGTCTAATCTGAGTGGGAGTTCATTAAAATAATTTGATTAGATGAACTTAATTATCATGAACTTAGTCTAAAACCTTTGCAAATATGTCTTGTAGATCAAATGGCCAACGCTCATGTCCACATGAACTTCAACGCGTTCCTAGAGAAAACCAAGCTGAAAGATGATGGCAGCAACTATACGGACTGGGTCCGAAACCTGAGGATCATCCTCATAGCTGCCAAGAAAGCATATGTCCTAGATGGACCGCTAGGTGAAGCACCAATCCCAGAGAACCAAGACGTTATGAACGCTTGGCAGTCACGTGCTGATGATTACTCCCTCGTTCAGTGCGGCATGCTTTACAACCTAGAACTGGGGCTCCAAAAGCGTTTTGAGCAACACGGAGCATATGAGATGTTCGAGGAGCTGAAAATGGTTTTCCAAGCTCATGCCCGGGTCGAGAGATATGAAGTCTCCGACAAGTTCTATAGTTGTAATATGGAGGAAAATAGTTCTGTCAGTGAGCACATACTCAAAATGTCTGGGTTGCACAACCGCCTATCCCAGCTGGACATTAACCTCCCGGACGAGCGGCCATTGACAGAATCCTTTAGTCACTCCCACCAAGCTACAAGAGCTTTGTGATGAACTACAATATGCAGGGGATGGTGAAAACTATTCCTGAAGTATTTTCAATGCTGAAGTCGGCAGAGGTAGAAATCAAGAAAGAACATCAAGTGTTGATGGTCAATAAAACCACCAAGTTCAAGAAGGGCAAGGGTAAGAAGAACTTCAAGAAGGACGGCAAGGATGTTGCCGCGCCCGGTAAGCTAGTTGCCAGGAAGAAGTCAAAGAATGGATCCAAGCCTGAGACTGAGTGCTTTTATTGCAAAGGGAAGGGCCACTGGAAGCGGAACTGCCCCAAATACTTAGCGGACAAGAAGGCCAGCAACACTAAAGGAGCTGCGGAATAAGCGAAGACTAGCGAAGGACGAGGTGACGATGCGCGTCGGGAATGGTTCCAAGGTCGATGTGATCGCCGTCGGCACACTACCTCTACATTTACCTACGGGATTAGTTTTAAACCTTAATAATTTTTATTTAGTGCCAAGTTTGAGCATGAACATTGTATTTAGATCTCGTTTGATACGAGATGGCTACTCATTTAAATCCGAGAATAATGGTTGCTCTATTTATATGAGAGATATGTTTTATGGTCATGCCCCGATGGTCAATGGTTTATTTTTGATGAATCTCGAACGTAATGTTACACATATTCATAGTGTGAATACCAAAAGATGTAAAGTTGATAACGATAGTCCCACATACTTGTGGCACTGTCGCCTTGGTCACATTGGTGTCAAGCGCATGAAGAAGCTCCATGCTGATGGACTTTTAGAGTCTCTAGATTATGAATCGTTTGACACATGCGAGCCATGCCTCATGGGCAAGATGACCAAGACTCCGTTCTCCGGAACAATGGAGCGAGCAACCAACTTATTGGAAATCATACATACTGATGTGTGCGGTCCAATGAGAGTTGAGGCTCGCAGAGGATATCATTATGTTCTCACTCTCACTGATGACTTGAGTAGATATGGGTATGTCTACTTAATGAAACACAAGTCTGAGACCTTTGAAAAGTTCAAGGAATTTCAGAATGAGGTAGAGAATCAACGTGACCGAAAGATAAAGTTCCTATGATCAGATCATGGAGGAGAATATTTAAGTCACGAATTTGGTACGCACTTAAGTAAATGTGGAATCGTTTCACAACTCACGCCGCCTGGAACACCTCAGCGTAATGGTGTGTCCGAACATCGTAATCACACTCTATTGGATATGGTGCGGTCTATGATGTCTCTTACCGATTTACCGCTATCATTTTGGGGATACGCTCTAGAGACAGCTACATTCACTTTAAATAGGGCTCCGTCTAAATCCGTTGAGACGACACCATATGAATTATGGTTTGGGAAGAAACCTAAGCTGTCGTTTCTGAAAGTTTGGGGATGCGATGCTTATGTCAAGAAACTTCAACCTGAAAAGCTCGAACCCAAGTCGGGAAAATGCGTCTTCATAGGATACCTTAAGGAAACCATTGGGTATACCTTCTACTTAAGATCCGAGGGCAAGATCTTTGTTGCCAAGAACGTATCCTTTCTGGAAAAAGAGTTTCTCTCGAAACAAGTAAGTGGGAGGAAAGTAGAACTCAATGAAGTACTACCTCTTGAACCGGAAAGTAGTGTTGCTCAGGAAAATGTTCCTGTAGTGCCTACACCGGCTGGAGAGGAAATTAATGATGATGATCAAGGTACTTCGGATCAAGTTGCTACTGAACCTCGTAGGTTCACGAGGACACATTCCGCACCAGAGTGGTACGGCAACCCTGTCTTGGAAATCATGTTGTTAGACAACGGTGAACCTTCGAACTATGAAGAAGCGATGGAGGGCCCAGATTCCAGCAAATGGCTTGAAGCCATGCGATCCGAGATAGAATCCATGTATGAAAACAAAGTATGGACTTTGACAGACTTGCCCGATGATCGGCGAGCGATAGAAAACAAATGGATCTTCAAGAAGAAGACGGATGCGGATGGTAATGTCACCATCTATAAAGCTCGACTTGTCGCTAAGGGTTATCGACAAGTTCAAGGGGTTGACTACGATGAGACATTCTCTCCCGTAGCGAAGCTTAAGTCCGTCCGAATCATGTTAGCAAATTGCCGCATACTATGATTATGAGATATGGCAGACGGACGTCAAAACGGCATTCCCTAACGGACATCTTAAGAAAGAACTGTATATGATGCAGCTGGAAGGTTTTGTCGATCCTAAGAATGCTAACAAAGTATGCAAGCTCCAGCGATCCATTTATGGGCTGGTGCAAGCATCTCGGAGTTGGAACATTCGCTTTGATGAGATGATCAAAGCATTTGGGTTTATGCAGACTTATGGAGAAGCCTGCATTTACAAGAAAGTGAGTGGGAGCTCTGTAGCATTTCTCATATTATATGTAGATGACATACTCTTGATGGGAAATGATATAGAACTTTTGGACAGCATTAAGGCCTACTTGAATAAGTGTTTTTCAATGAAGGACCTTGGAGAAGCTGCTTACATATTAGGCATCAAGATCTATAGGGATAGATCGAGACGCCTCATAGGTCTTTCACAAAGCACATACCTTGATAAGATTTTGAAGAAGTTCAAAATGGATCAGTCCAAGAAAGGGTTCTTGCCTGTATTGCAAGGTGTGAGATTGAGCTCGGCTCAATGCCCGACCACGGCAAAAGATAATGAAAAGATGAGTTTCATCCCCTATGCTTCAGCCATAGTATCTATTATGTATACCATGCTGTGTACCAGACCTGATGTAAACCTTGCTGTAAGTTTGGTAGGAAGGTACCAAAGTAATCCCGGCAAGGAACACTGGATAGCGGTCAAGAATATCCTGAAGTACCTGAAAAGGACAAAGGACATGTTTCTCGTTTATGGAGGTGACAAAGAGCTCGTCGTAAAGGGTTACGTCGACGCTAGCTTCGACACAGATCTGGATGACTCTAAGTCACAAACCGGATACGTGTATATGTTGAATGGTGGAGCAGTAAGCTGGTGCAGCTGCAAGCAGAGCGTCATGGCGGGATCTACATGTGAAGCGGAGTACATGGCAGCCTCGGAGGCAACACATGAAGCAATTTGGGTGAAGGAGTTCATCACCAACCTAGGAGTCATACCCAATGCGTCGGGGCCGATCAAACTCTTCTGTGACAACACTGGAGCTATTGCCCTTGCCAAGGAGCCCAGGTTTCACAAGAAGACCAGGCACATCAAGCGTCGTTTCAACTCCATCCGTGAAAATGTTCAATATGGAGACATAGATATTTGCAAAGTACATACGGATCTGAATGTCGCAGATCCGTTGACTAAACCTCTTTCGCGAGCAAAGCATGATCAACACCAGAACTCTATGGGTGTTCGATTCATCACAATGTAACTAGATTATTGACTCTAGTGCAAGTGGGAGACTGTTGGAAATATGCCCTAGAGGTAATAATAAAATATTATTATTATATTTCGTTGTTCATGATAATTGTCTTTATTCATGCTATAATTGTATTATCCGGGAATCGTAATACACGTGTGAATACATAGACCATAATATGTCCCTAGTAAGCCTCTAGTTGACTAGCTCGTTGATCAACAGATAGTCATGGTTTCCTAACTATGGACATTAGATGTCGTTGATGACGGGATCACATCATTAGGAGAATGATGTGATGGACAAGACCCAATCCTAAGCATAGCACAAGATCGTTTAGTTCGTTTTGCTAGAGCTTTTACAATGTCAAGTACTTTTCCTTAGACCATGAGATCGTGTAACTCCCGAATACCGTAGGAGTGCTTTGGGTGTACGAAACGTCACAACGTAACTGGGTGACTATAAAGGTGCACTACAGGTATCTCCGAAAGTGTCTGTTGGGTTGACACGGATCGTGACTGGGATTTGTCACTCCGTATGACGGAGAGGTATCTCTGGGCCCACTCGGTAATGCATCATCATAATGAGCTCTAAGTGACCAAGTGTTTGGTCACGGGATCATGCATTATGGTACGAGTAAAGTGACTTGCCGGTAACGAGACTGAACGAGGTATTGGGATACCGACGATCGAGTCTCGGGCAAGTAACGTACCGACTGACAAAGGGAATTGTATACGGGGTTGATTGAATCCTCGACATCGTGGTTCATCCGATGAAATCATCGTGGAACTTGTGGGAGCCAACATGGGTATCCATATCTCGCTGTTGGTTATTGGCCGGAGAGTTGTCTCGGTCATGTCTGCATGATTCCCGAACCCGTAGGGTCTACACACTTAAGGTTTGGTGACGCTAGGGTTATTAGGAAGACTTGTATGTGATTACCGAATGTTGTTCGAAGTCCCGGATGAGATCCCGGACGTCACGAGGAGTTCCGAAATAGTCCGGAGGTGAAGATTTATATATAGGAAGTGCTGTTTCGGCCATCGGGAAAGTTTCGGCCCGGTATTGTACCGGGACCACCGGAAGGGTCCCGGGGGTCCACCGGGTGGGGCCACCTATCCCGGAGGGCCCCGTGGGCTGAAGTGGGAGGGGAACCAGCCCCTAGTGCGCTGGTGCGCCCCCCTGCGCCTAGGGTTGGAAACCCTAGGGTGGGGGGGGGGGGGCGCACCACTTACCTTGGGGGGCACTCCACCCCCCTGGCAGCCGCCCCCTTGGGAGATTCCCATCTCTAGGGCTGCCCCCCCGGGGGCCTATATAAAGAAGGGGGGAGGGAGGGCAGCCGTACCCTGAGTCTTGGCCCCTCCCTCCCCCTGCTACACCTCTTCCTCCTCCCGCGGTTGCTTGGCGAAGCCCTGCCGGAGTACTGCATCTCCACCACCACCACGCCGTCGTGCTGCTGCTGGAGCCTTCTTCCTCAACCTCTCCTTTTCCCTTGCTGGATCAACAAGGAGGAGACGTCATCTGCTCCGTAAGTGTGTTGAACGCGGAGGTGCTGTCCGTTCAGCACTTGGTCATCGGTGATTTGGATCACGGCGAGTACGACTCCATCATCCCCGTTCTCTTGAACGCTTCCGCTCGCGATCTACAAGGGTATGTAGATGCACTCCTATCACTCGTTGCTTAGATGAACTCATAGATGGATCTTGGTGAAACCGTAGGAAAATTTTCAATTTTCTGCAACGTTCCCCAACAGCAGAAATTTTCTAAAACTAGACCCTGTTGCTGAAAAAAAAAACTTCACCGCTGAATCGTTTTTTTATTTCTGAACCAAGATCTCTATTGCAGAAACCTTCTGAAACAATACGGTTGTTGCAAAAAAAAATGGCTGCACTGGACTTGTGGCCAGCGTGAGTGCTCGATCAAGATTGATCCGACGGCTACGCAGGCGGCGGACGCTGCGCGTGAATCCGTCGACTAAAGGATAGTGTTTTCCAAAAAAGAAAGACAAAAACCAAAAAAAGAAAAAAAAACCGGTTTAGGGTACCTTCTAGAAGCTTCCCAAAACCAGAAAAGACTGGATGGGAAACTCTAGAAGATTCCCAAAACCGGAAACGCGAACACTGTGAATGGGCCGGCCCGGTTCGCTGTTCGATGGCCAGCTCTTTTGCGAAGCCTCGACAGCTTGACGCAGAGAGCGTCAAATAGGATATTCCCATTTACAGCCCATTTACAGCGGCACGCGGCGGAGCGTTCCCGAGATGAAAATTCGCAAAAGAAAATATTAGCGCTAACGCTGTAACTCGAACACGCAACTTCACACTAATTGGCGTGCCATGCAAACCACTGCGATGAAGACATTCTCATGTTCAATTAGCAGCGCGAGAGTTAAAGACTACAGACAATTTATTGGGGCGAACCGACGACCTCCTACAACTGAATTTTTCAAAATAAGAACATTTTTCGAATTTTCGTACAAATTTTGTAAAACAGGAACATTTTGGTGATGTGAACAAATTTGAAAAAGAGGAACATTTCTTGAATTTGTGAACAAACAAAATGTTTATATTTTTAAAACTTCCAGGAAATTTTTTGAGTTTGTGAATTTTTTTGAAAAACCTGAACTATTATTGAATTTGTGAACAAATTTGGAAAGCTGGAACATTTTTTTCAATTCCCAAACATTTTTTGAATCTCGAGAACGAATTTCGAAATGGTGAACAATTTTAAAAAATCCTGAACAAATTTGGAAGCACAAACAATTTTTTAAAGCACGAACATTTTTTGAATCTTGAGAACATATTTTGAAACGGAGAGAAATTTTGAAAAATTCCGAACAAATTTGGAAGTTGGAACAATTTTTTAAAGCACTAACATTTTTTGAATCTTGAGAACATATTTTGAAACGGAGAGAAATTTTGAAAAATCTCGAACAAATTTGAAAGCGCGAACATTTTTTGAATATGTGAACAAAAAATTGAAATTCAGTACATTTTCTGAATTTCAGAAGTTTTGTACTTTGTTGTGTAACGAGAACAAATTTTGAATTTTGAGAGCACTTTTTGGTAACATGAACAAAATTTAAATTTTTGATTTTTTTAAAGGAAGAGAAGAAAAGAAAAGGAAATAAAAAAGAAAATCATAAACATTTTGTAAAACTATGAACATATTCTGAAAAAGAAAAATAAACTTGAAAAAGAAAGTGAAACAAGAAACCAAAAAATGAAAAAAATGAAAAAGAAACATAAACTAAAAAAAAGAGAAATAAAAAAAGATAGAAAGCCGAAAAAGAACTAGGAAAAAACGATACAGGAAAAAAACCCGGTTTAGGGAACCTTCTGGAAGGTTCCCAAAACCGGTTTGGACGCATTATGTGTGGGCCGGCCCATTTCTGTCGCTCGCTGCGCTGCCCCTGTGCGATCCCTCGACAGTTTGCCGCAGCGAGCGGCGAATAGGATTTTCCGTTCTCCCAGGCCAAACGTTCGGCACTTATCGATGTCCTGTTTTTTTTGGAAAAGGGGATTTACCCCAGCCTCTGCATCAGAAAGATGCATACGGCTCATATTATTAAAAGGATAGTCCAGCAGCAAAGTGTCGAAATGTGAAAGTACAAGCTTAAACAATATCTCTAATGAAGAAAAGCCCAAAGCCACAACCGGCTGGCATATCAATAGGATCATTACTCTATCCTATTACATGACCGCCATCCAAACCGGTTGAAAATATCCCGAGCTACCATCTCCCATCGGGTAGACGCAGTAACCAAACGCTCCCTGGCCTCCGTCGGAGTGAGTAGCGACCACATACGGATGAACGCCGTGGCCCTGAAGATAACCTGCAAAAAGTGAATGTTTGTTGATCGGTTAAAGACTAAGTCATTCCTGCAGTTCCATATTGCCCACAAAAGAGCACAAACGCCAACCCGAATGTGTCTTGCAATGTCAGAATCCACCCCATCAAGCCATGTTCCAAATAACATGCTAATAGAGGTGGGCTGATTAATATTAAACGCAATACGAATCGACCGCCACAGAATCTTAGCCAATGGACAATCGAGAAAGAGGTGTTTAATGTTTTCGTTATGATCACAAAAGCTACATCGAGACGAGCCCACCCAATTACGTTTTGCAAGGTTATCCTTAGTCAAAATGACATGTTTATGCACAAACCACATAAACACTTTGATACGCAAGGGTACCTTAACTTTCCAAACATGTAATGAGGTAGGGATGACGGTAGAGTTAATGACATCCAGATACATTGATTTGACCGAGAACACACCATTCTTAGTAAGTTTCCAATGCAGCTGATCTGGCTGTTGAGACAGCCGGACATCCATTAAACGTCGAACAAGATGGAACCAGGCCTCCCAACGATTTCCAACTAGTGTCCGTCTAAAACTGATATTGAGGGGAACGGATTGTAAAACATTAGCAACATAGGCTTCTCTACGTTGGACAATGTTATACAAAGAAGGATATTGAAGTGCAAGTGGGGTCTCCCCAAGCCACGTATCCTCCCAAAACCTCGTCGTGGTGCCATTCCCAACAATAAATTTAGTCATGTTGAAAAAAAGTTGTTTAACTCTCATCAAACCCTTCCAAAAGGGAGAGTCAGAAGGCCTCACATTCACCTGAGCCAAAGTTTTAGCAAAGAGATACTTATTGCGCAAAATCTGTGCCCAAGTGGCCTCCGTCTCAGATGACAGCTTAAAAAGCCACTTGCTAAGGAGACATATGTTTTCGGAAATGTTAACGCCCACACGTGTGGTGTGTAGCATCCTGCCCACACGCGTCATCTGTCGTTGGATCACTTTGCACAATTTTTGGAGCACTGTACGTCGCCACGTCATCCCACAGCCTCGTCCGGGCCTCGACAAACTGTGCCGCACACCCTTACTCCCGTTCTCTCATTCTTCTTCCCCCACTCTGCCTCACCTTCTTCCTCACCTACCCGCACATCTCACACACACACACACTATAGCCCGAGCGGAGGCGGGCGAAGGCCCCGAGCGGAGGTGGGCGGAGGCCCCGGGCGGTGGCGGGTGTTGGCCCGAGCGTAGGCGGGCGGAGGCGGGAGGCCTCGGGCGGCGGCTGTGGGTCGGGGGGCAGTTGTCGGTGGTATGGTGCTGCGCGGATCCCGGTGAGTTCTCAGTGATTCCCGGCGAGGGTGGCGCGGGATCCAGCGCGCCGGCGATAGTTCACTTCTGAGGCAGGGGATGGCGGACAGGGGGTGAGGTCGTTGTATCCACGAGGAGGCGGGGTTGCAGCGACGCCCGGCGCCTGCTCGCCATGTCCGTAGGCGGCGGCGCTGTCTTTTCGACAGGGGAGGCATGGGCCCGCCGACCCCAAGGAGCCGGAGGCGTCATGGCTGCGATGGCGGGTAGCAGGCGCAGGCAGAGCGCACGGCCACCACGACACATCTGCGGCTCCACGACACGGTGGGGACGATGGCGAGCTCGCCTCAGCCTCCCGTCGGGGGTTCGACCTGAAGCACGGCTGCAGCAGCTCCCGAAGGCTCGCGGGGGTGGAGCGAGACGGCGTCATAGGCGACGACTGGGACCTCAGCTCGAGCTCTACCACTATGCCGTCGCACTGCAACGGTTATGGCGCTGGCTCCATTTCCTACAGGTAACACCTCCACCTCCAAAATTGCCATGGCCTCGCTCCACCTCTGTATGCTTTTTACATTTCAGCAAATCTTGGGCAATTTTGCCATTGTTTTCCTCCGAAAATGATGCCATGTCTAACATTTTTTTTGTCATGCTTTCAAATTCAATTACCATGCTATATTGCCATGTTCTTAGGATTGTACAGAACTAGTTCACACATTTATCATGGCAAATCTAAAAATCTTTTGTAATAGTTGCAAGGCAAGTTCATGAAAAACAAATTTGTAGCACATGGCAATTTTTTGTTTTTGTAAAATGAATGGATTAACTCACACGGCAATTTCTAGGTTAGTTGGTTCATGGCAAATTTGCCACTGTTTTAGGGAACAAACAATTACACCTAGGGTCCATCTCATCATGGTCTACTTCTACCTCCATTTTATTAGTGTCATTTTTTTCCGCTTCTTGTTCGTGGTAGCTTCTGTTTTAATAAATGGTTGTCACAGAAGAATTGCTATTAATTTGTTATGTTTTTTGTGCGATAAACCACAGCGAATTATTAGTAAAACAGGTGCCATGATAGCTTTGTTTAGTAAATAGTCACCGTGGCAACTTGCTATAATTCATACCTATTTTTTTATTCTTAATTTCTCATGTTTATTAGACATTGTTTAATTTCTTATACAATGGCAAATCACCATGAATAGACATCATTTTGCCATGGCAAATTCACAATCTTCTAGCGCTCTTTCACTTTTGTAAATAGTTGCCATGGCAAAAAAAATTATATGAATTTGTAGAGCTAAATTCCTTTTCTCTTTGCAACATGGAAAAAGTTACTTTCTATGAGACCATGGCAATTTAAATTCATGGAGCATGGCATTTGTAGTTTATGCATTATGGCAAATTTATCTCCTGCAACAATGAAAAAAAATTACTTTCTAATGGAACGTGGCAACTTCAGTTCATGAGACATGGCAAATGTAGTTTACGGAGCATGGTATTCTATTCTTTCGGAAATGTTAACGCCCACACGTGTGGGCGTTTGCATCTCACCCACACGCGTGGATCCGCGCCCGTTCGTGAGCGCACGAATCTTGGCATGTTTCTAGTGCCACGTAGGACTGCCTGGTGTGTGGGCGTTCACCCAGTCGCCCACACGGCCGTTTCACCACACAGGAGGGGCTGGTGTGTGGGCGTTCAGCAGTTCGCGCCACACGACACTTTGCACACACACACAAGGGCTAGTGTGTGGGCATTTGCCATCTCGCCCACACGCCCGTCTCCTCTCCCACACCCAAGCTGCTAGTTGCCATATGTTTTTGCAGTGCACATGGCAACTGCCCCTAGTGTGCTTTATAAGCAGGTGGCAACTCTCTTTTTCTACCCGAGTTGCCATGTGTTTTTGCAGGGTACACGGCAACTGCCTAGTGTGCGCGTAAACAGATGGCAACTCTCTTTTACCGAGTTGCCATGTGTTTTTTGCACGTACATGGCAACTGCCCTAACGTGCACGTACATGGCAATTACCCTAACGTGCACGTAAGCAGATGACAACTCTTCCTTTTTACATGGCAACTGCCCTAGCATGCTTGTGAGCACATGACAACTCTCTCAACTGCCTAGTGTTAGTATGTGGCAACTCCTAAAGTTATGAAATCATGGCAACTACATTAGATCAGACCATACATGGCAACTGCAGTTGAACAACCATGGCAACTACAGTTGTCCGACATGGCAACCGTAGTTCAACGATATGGCAACTGTAGTTAAACGAACATGGACGAGGGTCTGGACCATGGCAACTGCGGACGCGCGGTGGGCGTCACGCGTGGCGTGCGGGACCAGGAGGGTACGAGGCCTGACATACGGGCGTGTGGGTGTTATCAACTTCGCCCACACGCACACGTATGAGAGGGTTCGGGAGGGGAAAAAAGAGGTGTGTGGGCATTAGTTGTTTTGCCCACAAGTAGGTGTGTGGGCTGGTTATTGTCCATGCCACACGAGGCATGTGGCACAACTACCCGATACACGACCCGTGTGGTAGTTATCGGGACTTATAGCCACCATCTTTCATTTTCAAGTAATAATTGCCATGGCAATTATAAAACAAGTACAATGACAATTTTAATATGCATATGACATGGCAATATTTGTTCATTTTTTAAAATGCCCCAACAAGTTCTAGTTCATCAAACACATCATGCAAAATGTGATGGCAATTTTACTTTAAATGAGATGGCAAAATTTACTTTTTAGCCATGGAAAATTCAACAATATTTCTCCACGGCAAATTTTACTTTCAAATTCATGGCAATTTCTACGTTTGTAGCATCGCAATTTTACTCTTCTTTTTCCATGTCAAATGTTCACTCTACTTTTGCCATGGCAAATTTCTACGTTTTTTGCCATGGCAATTTTACTTTAAATAAGATGGCGAATTTTACTTTAAATGAGATGGCAAATTTTACTTCATTTTGCCATGCCACATTCTACAATATTTCTCCACGGCAAATTTTACTTTCAAATAAATGGCTATTTATACATTTGTACCATGGCAAATTTACTTCATTTTCCATGGCAAATGTTTACTCTACTTTTGCCATGGCAAATTTCTACGTTTTTTGCCATGGCAAATTTTACTTTATTTTGCCATGGCAAATTCTACAATATTCCCCATGGCAAATTTTACTTTCAAATACATGGCAATTTTTACGTTTCTAGCACGGCAAATCTACTTCGTTTTTTCCACGGCAAATGTCTACTCTACTTTTGCCCTGGCAAATTTCTATGTTTTTTTTCATGGCAATTTTTTACTTTTAAATGATATGGCAAATTTTACTTTATGTTTCCATGGAAAATTCTACAATATTTCTACTCGGCAAATCTTACTTATAAATTTTACACGGCAAATTTAATTTTGTTCCCATGCCAAATTTACCTATATTGCCAAGGCAAATTTTAAACCTTTTACATACATGTCAAATACATAACATGAAATTTTTTCCAGAAAATCCATGACAATTTTAATTTGAAGTCCATGGTAAATTAACCTTTTTGCAGCCATGGCAAATCAATCTCACGGTAATTTAACTCCATAGAACATGGCATTTTATTCCTTTTTTCCCATGGCAATTTTGAAAACCATGGAAAATTAACTTAAAATCTCACAACAATTTAACAATACAACCATGGGCAAATGAACTTTAAATTGCATGGCATTTCCATGGCAGATCTTTTTCTGCCATGCTTTTTTCCTTGTCCATTTTTGTAATATGTTTATATTTGCCATCATGTTTACTAACCATGCGGCAAAACTTAAAGTATTGCCTAATTACTTTTTTTTGGCATTTTTATAGCAACAGTTCATAAAAGTAAAGGGATTTTATTGGCATTGTCATATTTTGTAGTCCAATGGATATTTCATGGCAATTTTGTTTCTTAAAAGTTAGGGAATTTCGTTCTGTTTTTGGTCATTGCAATTTTTTGCAACCATGGCAATTTTCTGTTTTTGACTGCACTATGTGTTTTTTTAACCAACATTTTTTTTGAGGTGTACCAACGATTTCTGTTTTTATTTATTTTCAGAGAATAGCGTTGTTGGGCTTTTTGCCCGCTTGCGGCCCAGGGTGTCCAGCGGAGGCGGTCGTGCTGGGGGGCGTCTCGGATCGAACGAGCCTCCCTACCACACGTGTATGTAAAGTGTGCTTAGACTCAAAAAACACGTGTATGTGTGGGCGATGCTGCCTTCCTACCACACGTTTCTGTGTGGGCGGTCTGCCTACCACCCTGACGTGTGGGTAGATCTAATATTCGCCCACACACGGTTCGTGTGGGCTGCCTCCTCCTTACACCACACACGGTGTGTGGGCGGATGTCTAACATGCCACACGTGTGGCAGTTATTCGGACCCTATGTTTTTGACTTCCAGATTTTCTATACCTAGGCCACCTTGGTCCTTAGGTCTGCAGATAATATTATCGATGTCCTATTACGAGGAAACCCACCCAAACAAGAATGCCAGATCAGTCGGGAAAAAAAAAAGAATGACAGTTCGAGAATAATAAGGATTCAGGATGCTATTCGGACGGATTGCAGATTGAACTTGTTAAACACGTTGGGCAATCTGAAAACGAAACGAGAATCCGATCCCAGAGCGGCCTCTAGCTGACCTGACCTGCCTACGTGTATATATATAGCGCCAACGCCTCCTGCTTTAGTGCATCTAGAGTGTAGACCAGAATCGATCGGTACTGTCGCACGAGTCTGCAATGCCGAGGTTGCGTCGCCTGCGGCCGCGCAGGGTCGTCCAAGACCAAGACGACCGCCTCAGCGCCCTCCCCGAAGAGCTGATCCGCCTCATACTGAGCAGGCTGGACACCCGTAGCGCGCTCTCCACCGCCGTCCTCGCCAGGCGCTGGGCACGCTTCCCTCGCGATCTTCCGGCGTACGACTTGAGGGTGGGCGACATACTCCCGCCACAGTACGACCAGACCGTCGCCCTCCGCCGGCGCAACCTGCCGCGCGACACGGCTCAGGCCAGAGTCCTAGACAGCTTGATGGCCAGCTGCGAGGTCTCTGCCATGCGGGCGTTCGAGGATGGCATCACCGGCTTCTTGGAGACGGACGCACGCCGTTGCGTCAACACCCTCCGTCTCGAGTTCTTCCACACACACGACGGCGGCCGCATAGTAGACCGCCTGATCGCAGACGCGGTCGGCGTATGGGGAGTGCAAGATTTGGAGGTGGTCGTCAGGCCAGCGTCCCAGGAGCACGAGCCTTGGCCGGCCTACAGCTTCCCCCACGATCGCCTCAAGGATGGACACTGGTCGCGCCTGCACAGCCTGACAATCGGCAACTGCATGCTCCCGCCGAGGCTGCACTGCTACGACACGCTCACCAAGCTGGTCTTGCGAGACATGCCCGCTTCCACGCCCGTCGGCGTGTACGAGAGGGCCCTGAGCGAGTGCAACCAGCTGCAGGTGCTGCATCTCACGTCCTGCAGCTGCGTTGAGGACCGTCTGGTGGTGCGTTCACAGATCAGGGAGCTCGTCGTGGAAGCGTGCTCCTTCATGGTGAGAGCTGCAGGACCTCCCGATGCTTGCCCACCTGGCCTGCCTAACCAACACCGTGGAGCTCGTGTTCGGCTCTGTTCCGTGCCTCACGCACACTAACCTCACCTTCTTTGTAGAGGAGGATATCCTGGTTTTGCCGCCGCTGCCGCACCACCATGATCAGCTCAACCACTTCCTTGGTATGTCCCCAACCATGGGCAACCTCGTCATCCGCTTCACCGGACCCAAGATGTGGATTGGGGCCAACAAACTGCACGAGCCACTACTCCACCTCAAAAGGCTCCTTGTTGCCGACCTGCCTTCCAACTGGGACGTCTCATGGACGCGCACTCTCCTGATGGCCGCGCCATCGCTCGAGGCACTGCACATCAACGTGGCTCACTCCGAGCTCCCTGAAACCTACGGGATAATATGGTCAATCCGGAGCCAGAAGCAATGCCACCCTCACATGAAGGAGCTGGTCATGATTGGATTCACGCTCACGCGGCTCCAAATGGAGTTTCTCAAGTATATTGTGACCGCGTGCACTTCCTTACAACGCCTTGTTCTGCTCAAGGATGGCCATGTCCGATACAACGGACTCTGGGATTGGGACATGGTCCGTGGACTAGAAGAATGTCACTGGAGAGATCATGATAAAAGGAGGCTGAGAAGGTTGATCAAGTCCGGGCCCAACCCTCTCGTTGAACTCATCTTGGGATGATCTTTTTCCTTTTTATGATCTTTTGTTCGTCACTATTGTCTATCTATATACTACTATACGAGACAGTAATAAATAGCGATAAGCTTTCTATGCTGAAAGGATGTTTTATTTAACTCATCTTGGGATGATCTTTCTCCTGATGGCCGACCCATTTCATCCGCCCGATATCCGTTTGGTCCGCGGGGACAGAAACCATGGCCCAACGCGCCGACCCATTTCCTTCGCCCGATATCCGTTTGGTCCACGGGGACAAAAACCATGGCCCAACGCGCCGAACCATTTCATCCGCCCGATATCCGTTTGGTCCGCGGGGACAAAAACCATGACCAAACGCGCCGATGCAGTATGTTTTCTTATCCACTTGGACCCATTTCAAGCCCAAATTTGGACCTGGTTTACGTCCGCACGGACACACAACACACGCCCACGACGTCCTCCCCATGTCCCCCCTAGCCCATCCGTCCATGGCACACAACTCCATTCCCGCTATTTCTCTCCCAAAACCCTACCGCCATGGCCGACGCACCCAACCCCGCTCCCAACCCCTTCCCCTCCACCCTCGTCCCCGTCGTGGCCCGGATGAAGCCGAAGAAGAAGCTCACCGACGAGAGGGCGGCCCAGAGCCTAAAGTGAGCCAGTCATAGGAAGAGGGAGAAGGAAAAAGAAGAAGACGCCGCCGCCACCGCAGTCACTCGGCCCAGGCCACCGCTATGGACACCGATGCCATCATCGCATACGTATGGGTACCTTCCCAGACATGACCCTACAAAGTCTCGCTTCTCTGTGTCACCTTGGGACGGCTCGCCAAAAATGGGTCTCCATGTTGGTCGTCCCAGTGGGGCCTCCCCTTGATCTCAGCGCCACACCTATGGCCAACAATAACAAGGAATATTTTTTTCTATCATTAAATAATAAGGGCATCGACTAGTAACAAGTAATGGTACCAGCGGACTCTGTTACACATGTGAATTAGCTTAGTACTAATATATTCTGGTACATGGGGGTCTCCTCCCCTTGGTGAATTAGCATGTGTTGATCCATGTACTAGCTAGCTGCAACATTCTTGTCGCCAAAAGAAATAACCGCCTAACTTGAATCCTAATTCCCAAACTATGTCATATGTGCTTGATGCTATCTATGTGTCTAAATTATTTTCTGAAAAGGAGGATAACCCCTACCTGTTGATGTTGTTAACTGTGGTCTGGTCCATTGAGCCACGACTGTCATGCAACTGACAATATAGAACATCCAAGAGATGTAATGTATATTTTTTCCTATAATGAAATGCATTACTCTCTCTATATATTTCTTTTGTGTGGGTCATGCCTGACAGAAGCTGTTAATTCTTGTGATGTCATGTACAGGAAAGTAGTTTCTTTGTTAACGAAGTTATATATGTCTGTGGGATAACTATGTTTTAGCATCGTAAGTTGGCATACTAATTCTGTGTGGGTCATGCAAACTGGCAAGAGATGTAAATTCTTGTGAGATGAAGTGTAGAAAAATAGATAGAAGAAATTTCTTTCTCAATAGTTGGCGCCTATATAGGAAATTCTACGTGCGAGTGTTAGAACATATTCCTAGGGTAGGTGTCTTTTGTTTTAGTTAATAATGGGAAGAGTGAGGGTTTGCTTTCCTGTAGAACTCAAACTGGCCATCATTTTGTTGGTATGATATGTTCTACACTGCAAAATTACTTGCTATAGGAAGATCGGACGGTACAAATGAATTGAGCTTGTTTAAGGCCTAACAAGAGTAATTTTTACTTTATTTATTACCATGAAAAGGCTGTTGGAAGTCATCTTTTCACATTGTTTTGTGTATACTGGAGATTTGAGGTCCTGATTCACCTCTCCAATTCTCATTATCTTCAAAATTTTCCTTGTTCTCCAGGTGATAGTTAGATTGCAAGAATTGTCATCGATGAAAGCACCGCTGCAGGGGATCAAGCCAAAAAGCTTCTGGAAGATGTCCGTGCTACATTCCCTCGGGTTGTGGTTACAATGTGCTTCTACTATTTGACTCAAATTATTAGATTGGTTAGCTTCATGAAATTTTGATAAATAAGTGGTCCCATTTACTGTTTGGATCAATAGCTACTATTCATCTTTCAATGAATCTATGAGAAACTTTTGATCTAGAATACCTTACAAATATATGTGGCCTGTCAAACTTCCTCACCGAGTCATGGTTATCCTTCGGTTGCTTCTTGGAATAAACAAAAAAAATCTTTTTTTCCACTAGCCAGATTTGTCGAGTTGGAACAGTTAGTAAGTGTACATTTTCGCACGTAGTACAACATTAGAGGTGTAGATCACTTGCTCACGCTTGACTAACACAATGACATGTTTTAGCTAGCAGCTGTTCCACATAACAGCTTGCTGCAGTGAGTATTTTGATGTTTGTGACGAAAAGTTGCTCTAGAGGTGATGAGTGTGTTCTGATTTTTGCTGCTTAGTATTCAACTATCTTGCTCAGTTTCACGCACCATACTATTTTTGTTGCTAGACAAGCTTCTGATCAAACTTGTAGAAGTCTCCCTGCTGCATTTTGATGTTTGGATGGCTGACATTGGGAAACAATTGATGTTTTTTCTCCATCTTGTGCTGCTATTTTCTTTCTAGTTGCCACTGTGGTCCTCTTCTTCTCCCCTCACAGTGCTTTGTTGATGGTGTAATTTGGCACTATCCATTGTTATAACATATCTTGTCTTTTGTTCATAGAGAAACCTGACTAAGTTATTTCGATATTATTACAGGAAGGCATATATCTGACTCGATACCATGGGGATGTTCGTGGGGAGCACCTCATCACCAAGTGCATGGACGGCTAGAGGTGGAGGTGCTCTTTGCCCTTGCCCCCCTCTCTCTCTCTAGCGACAGATGGTTGCTTCCTCCCCTCCCAGCGGTCGTACGTGGTGAGCTTCTGTCCCTCCCATCTCACCCCCGGTCTGACTTGGGTGGCACTTGCAATTGTACTAATGTTCGCTTTTGGATGGATGTTATGCACATCACATTTTGGTTCAGTTTGTATTGGAGCATCCCTTGTGGGTGTTCAATTTCTTCTATGAATGAATATGCGGGTGCATTTTTTTGGTTCAAGCAAACTCAGTTTTCTCCCTGTTTGTTTATTGTTCCTATTTCAGAATGTTAAGGATTTTGGGCTGCAAAGGGCTTAGTTGAATTCGAAATGTGGAAACTAAGCCCTCCAACTAATCAAATGTTGCCTCTCAACCAGAGACCATGAGGTATTGATTGCTCCCTAGAATTCATGATTGTCAAATGTTTGATTCGTTTTGAGCTGTTGATTGTTTGTCCAGAGGAGATAAAAATGCATCTTTGGTTAGATAATCTGCAACAGAACATGGGGCATTGTGTACTGCCTTTTCTTTGTGCAATGGCAATTGGATTTGATGTTATTTTCAATAACTTGTGCTGACAAACTGATAATGATACTGGTCATATCATAGTTGCAACTTGATAATTTTTTGGTGGTGTGGTTATCAGCCAATGTATAATTGGAATATGTTCCTGAGAGCTGAGATGGAATCTTGTGATTGGAATCTAAATATTGTCAAGGTTCTGATTGATTGGCATGATAATGTTAATATCTAGCACTATAGTGACATGATAATGTTAGTATTAGTCTCTTTTCGCCTGGTGTGAGAGCGATGTAGATTTTTAGCTTGTTTACTAAAAGAGTGAAGTTAACGGAGTCCCACAAATTTGTGTTTGTGGCTTGAGCAAGAATGTATGTATCTTGTTTAGGTGAAATAGCACAAGGATCATGTGTGTTGAGGCTGAACAACACTCCGTCTCTTATTCCTGGTGTTATATGTCCTCCACAATATTTATTTTTCTAGTTAAATCGCAAGCCTGAACTGTATGGTTTTGAGTTTGTTCACTGGTTATTTAGTAGTCTGAAGATAACATCATGGTGTGATCAAATCATGTTGAATCTGGATTTGTATTTTGATAGTGCGAACCTCACATAGTTGTCGCCTCTGATAGTTTTCGCCTGTTAAAACTGCAGTCTATATGTACTCCCTCCGTCCCATAATATAAGAACATTTTTGACACTATCATAGTGTCAAAAGTGATCTTATGCTATCGGACCGAGGGAGTATATGCTTAGGTGTGCATGATGATGCTTCTATTCTGTGGCAGATAATCGTGTTGGTAGTATTCATTAGGCATAATCCATATCCATGTGTGTGCACTGCATAGTGCAGCCTATGATGAAATCCATGAAGCTTGTGGAACTCATGATCTGTAGTGCAACCTCACCTAAAGTAGACCTTTGCCAAAATGTTATGTGGATGGCATGCGTTATGCCCACCATGATCATTTTCAATTCAATCTTGAAATTTTTCTCATACTTCTTGAGAAAGTTGTTCTACCTATATTAGGCTTGTTTACTAGGTATCATCTTTGTTGATGCCAGAAAATTTGTGAAATTGCTACTTTTTTGGCTTAGGCTTGCTAAATAATTTAGATGCCTCATAAGTATTTTCAATAGTGTATTTGTCTTGAATGTTTTCAACAAACTCCTTATTTTATCTTTCTTAGTGTGGGATGTTTAACAACAATTCATCTTGATGCATGGGCAGGTTGGATCTTGTGTCGCTTGCACGCATACCAGGTGCTCTTGTTGGCACTACCTGGTGGTTGTCGCCTCGATCTCCGGCAAAGGTGGTACGCCGCCTTGCTTCCAGCGTTGACGGTACGGCAAGGTTTTCGCCCTGTATCCTTGGCGTTGGCTCCCACGACTGCCCCCTCGTCTACCACCACTGAGGTGAGTCCCTGGTCTCTCCTTCTCCTTTGTCTGATCTAGGACCTAGCCTTCAAGCTAGCTCTTTGCTTTCCCATGAAAAATGCTCTTGTTGGCGGTGCTATGCATGTGATTAGAGCTGAAGCCATGCATGCATAGTGTGGATGAGGACCATTGGTTTATCCTTGGAGGGAGCATTGTGCCCAAGACTAGAACTCTAGTTCCTTGCTGAACATAGCTTATATTTTGTTGTGTTTATTAGAGAGAGGTCTGACATGGCAGTTTCTTTGAATGTGACATGCCCGGCTATCACAATCTTGTGATTATGATTGCGGTTTGGTCCCTCTCCTGGTTAGGCCATGTTGTTTGTTCGTGTTTGACACTTATTTAGGATCTACAACTTTGATGGATCATGCCCTCTGTGTTTCCTCTCTACCATGCTCTTTGGGTTTGTGTTGTTTATAGTTGCTAGTGTCTACTTAGACTGGATGATATTCATGCATCCTTCAGACGGGTTTTGTTATAAAAACAAGGAAAGCTAGTAAAGCGATTTGTTGTGTGTGTGTGTGTGTACTACTCCATCCATCCCATGATATAATTGGACATTGCTTGCTTGCTTGTGTGGAATAAGAAGAATATGCTGCTTGTTTGGCATGTAACTTAACATTTCTGTTCTTTGTTTTGCTGAGACGAATAGCTCCTTGCTAGATGTGAGCGGCAAGAGAAGAAATATGGTCCTCCGAATAAAATTTAAGCTTTGGTGGCCAGGTTTGGTCATTTGGGCTCAAAGCAAAGGCATCACCTAAAGCGAAATGTTACCCTCTAGTGAGTGAAGCATGCATGATCCATACATGTATTTTTGGTGAGTGGCTTGTACAGTTGTGTGATGCTTGGCCTCTCTCTAGTGTTGAACTATAAATTTTTGAGCGCATGGCCAAGTTATTATAATGGCACAATGTATTCCTTCCATGTGGAATGAAATACAAAATGGTAGACATTCTACTGTGTATCTTCCAGCATGTTTCTTCCAATGCGTTATGCTGCCAAAATTTATAGCACAGACTTGTCAAAATTTTGTCCTTGTTTGTAAAGAAAACAAAAATGTTTGGACCCTGACATCAAAATGTGAGGGCCTTCATAGAAATTTTAGTCTTATAATACATAAACCACCATTGTAGATGGCTCAAGAAGCAGTGGAAAATGTTTCCTTTCATCTACAAAGTAGAGTCTTTGGTGAGGTAACTCATACAACTTCCTAAAGATCTAAGGATAGTGTCATGGTTTTGTCACGAGAGATGTCCTAGTGAAAGGACTTAAGCGTGAGGCCACCGCAACGGTGATTAAGTTGTCGGGGTTGAGCGGGACGAGAGACATAATTTACCCAGGTTCGACCCATCATGGTGGAGGTAAAAGCCTACTCCTGCTCTTGTTGCTTATTTCTTGAGTATCGATTACAAGGGAGCGGATTCACTTGACCTAGCTATCAATTGATTGAACTTGTCCTATTCTATGACAGGGACTCGCCTTTATATACAGGTCGAGGCCTCTGGCTTATAAGAGTCCTGGTCGGGTCATGACTCGTAGCCGAACCTAACTCTAAGTCGCCTTGTCTTTTATGACAAGTCACCGTCATGGCGGCTTACACCTCTGAGCCGCTTGCCGCTTTCTGGCTTCGGGCCCTGAGCCGGCCCATCTTGTGAGTCGCCCATCCGGTCCTACCTCTTGATCATCCTAGCCCATCTAAAGTCCAGCTCCAAGAGTCGCCAGTAGCTTAACCCAGCCTTCACAGGGCGGGTTATACCGTGGGGTTATATCCCCAACAGATAGGCATCACAATTCTTGACGACAAGATGGGGTGGGGGATATGGGATATCTTAGATGAAGCCATAAAATGCGGGTCTAGTTTTGACCGAGTCATTTGTGACACTGTTCCAGGAGTACAATTCAAGTAATTAAATAATCTTCCACAACGCCACTAGAGCAAAAAGTCATAGCACCAAACCAAAATATATACTATGGCCAAGACTATACTATCTCGATCCAACAAAATTCACATGTTGTTCTGGCTTCCACATCACCTTCACCATGCTCACTTCAAGGATGCATCCACCCAAACCTGAAACAAGAGAAAGAAGGCATCCATTGATTGTTACACATCTACAAACCAACCAAAGATGATCATGCATAATTTGATAATTGAACACACCCTTAATCTTCTATATCTAAATAGCTAGCCCACTGACATATTTGGGTGAACATGCACCCATGCCACCTCATCAAGTTACACATGCATGCAAAAGACCCACATCGTCATGCAAACATGCATGGAAAAAGGCCCACCTCATCAATAATTAAACACAGTAGATCATATATGTTCTTAGTTTTAGTTCTCATATTTTTCATACAAATATTCATATTTGAAATAATCAAATATCATGAAAGTATATTCCAACTGAGCCCCACAGCAACACATAGGGTATCATCTAGCTAAGCCATACTATGTATGCACTCACCAGTCCGTCAAGTGTAGCAAGAGCATTAGCATGTTCCTCGACCATCTCCATGGACACATGCCCGAATCCCTTTGAGATATTGGTCTTCTTCTTACATCTCACCTTAGCTTGGGACACCTTACGGTGTTGACCAAAGAACCGACGCAGCTGAGAGTTATTCACCCTGCGAGGCAGGTTGTTTACAATCACCGTGAAATAAGACTTGTAGTGTTGTTGCCGAGGTCTCTCCATGTAAATAGTGCTTTTTGGAGTTGTTGTCGTCTGTTGGTTTTTCCTCTTCCACCATTTTGAACTCTCACACCTTTAGCTGATTTCCTGATCCAGGAAAATCAAATTTATAGCGGAACAGAGGGTTAGTACACTTATCTAACCAGTACTATAATGATGCAGTACACAGTTTAACCATCAGCTTATCCTATGACATCTGTTAAATTAAAACAAATAAACTATAGCACTACTAACCGCTGCATTGAATAAAAAATGCTGATGATGCATGCGTGTTGTCAGTAGTATAAATGTGGTTTTTACAAGTAGTATAGCGCTAGTCACTGAACTAGCAAAAAAAAGGTTTGCCTATTTTCAAGAAAATAACTCTTCCTCACTTCAAAGTTGATGCCAAGGTCTAAGGTTGTTGGTCGAATCACAAACGGATGAGAAGATTTGATCGCACAGCTGTGAATGTCGTCAGAGAAATAACAATATCTAAGTTGAATGTGAAATAGTCATGTTGGGTATGGGATATAACTTTCGTGGAGTTATTAGGTCTAAATATAATTGCATTTCACAAGAAAAAAAGGTCTAATTATGATTACGTATACCTGGTTTGGAGCAACGGCGGGGGAAGAGCCACATGCACATATCATCGTCGCATACATGAGGCAACTGCTCCATGAATTTGGCCTTGCCATTGACGAGGTTGTACCTAAACACATAGCACGACTTACCCGGCATGCCGTTCTCTATGTTGTAGACAAAATATGCGGACCCGCGGGACACGGCATTACCGTCTAGCCGTGAGGCATCCACGGCGAAGCTGTTGGGCCACCCCAGGAATAGGACGCGGTTAGCTAGGCTCTTGCCATCCTTCCTCACCCACCGCATTTTCTCCGGCGCCTCCCCCTCTAGGGTGTGAATGGGCACCGAGAGCGCCAACCAGGCAAGAGACAAAGGACGCACTGCGCCGCCGCCAATAATCCATGTAATCTTTGCGGACGTGAACCGACGCCCAGAGAAGCTCGCCGTGGGACTCGAGAAGGTAGCTGTATATGTCTAAGTAGCCTAGGCGCTCCCCTTGGCATCCAGGGGCTCGGCAGCACCACACCTTGAACGCCTTGGTGATCGTCCGGTGTCACGGCGTGCCACAGGTCAGACCCGACGGTGACCAATATCCTTCCATGGTGATATGTGATGTAGAGGTTCGTAGGGTCCGGGCATTCAAGCGTCCGCTCGACGACCGTCCACATGTCTTCTCCGGTATGCAGGAGGGCTGCCCAGAAGTTGGCAATAAGGTCGTCGTCCTCCCGATCGGTTTCGTACAGGTCATACAGAAGTGTAGTGCCGTCACCGTAGACGATGCCGTGGAGGCCATACCCAAGTGTACTGCTACCGGTAGTCCCCTTGGTGATGCATGTTTTGATTTTTTTCTGGAACCGGGGGAGATGTCTGATGACAGCTCCGGTGAGAATGTCACGGAGAGTAGGGCACGGGCCATCATCGACCAAATACCAGACGGCGGCGCCGTCGACGCTAGCCACCAAGTCCCGTTGGCTGGACGGTGGCGCGGCGCGGTAGGTTCTCCTGGAGAAAACGCATCTGAACTTGAGGTCCTTGATGTTGGGCGCGTGGAGCCATGGCAGAAAGGAGGGCTGCTTCGCCCACGTAGTCGTCAGGGTTGCGTCGGGCGTTGTGTTGTGCCATGCCTTGCAGACGGCGTGGAAGCGGACGAAGTCGGCGACGTCGCGCGGGCGGTCGGTGATGTCGCGGAGCAGGTCTGCCGGCAGGCGACCGCGGCCGAGGCCGGAGATGTCCATTCACACCCGAGGCCGCACGCACGCGTGCGTGCAACAGCTAGCTAAATGCTGAGCGCGGAGGCGACCGTGGGCACCGTGCGCGGCGCGGCGACGAGCGTGGGTCTCAGCGCGCATGGCGAGCGCCCGTCGAGCAAGGAGGGCGGCACGGGCGATCCCGACGACACGAGATGGGAGGTCTCGTTTGCCCGTCGAGCAGGTCTGCCGGCAGGTCAGGCCACGGCGGCGCCGGCGCGTGCACTGGATAATGATGATTTTGGCCAAGAGAGGCGCCAGTAGACAACGAGGACTCGATGGTTTGATCGCTACTGACGCCGCGATGGTGCCTGAAGCGTCGACGACCTCTCGCCATCGGTCGATATATTGAGGATCACGTACGTGCGCGTCCAAATCGTGGTGCTGTGCTTTTGTTTTCTCTTCCCACGCTATGGATACATCACGTAGCTATATATCGGACTGTGCTAACTTCCACACGTACGGAAGTTAAGCAGCAGATCCGCACAATTCCTCCCTAGTTTGCATGCATGCATTAGCTTCATCCTATTTTTTTTCCTTTTTCTGTGCGTGTCCACTATCCATTAGCAGTTAATTAGCAGCTACTAATCATATACATGTAGAAAAAACGAAATTGATGATGTCATCAAAGATTCTTCCAATCCGAAAATTTAAAATATTTTGTAGCTCAAATCGTTGGTCCGATTGAGAAACTGTTTTCACATAAAAGATTCGTTGCGACGAGACCTTCAAAACTAGATCCCATGTTGGTATATTTCGACAATATTTTTTTTCGGGTCAAAAGTTACCACGTGTGTGCTACACGAGTTATCATGCGGTTGTATATAAGTTATCATGTTATTTATACGGAAATTACTGGGACATAAAAGATAGTTCTTGTAATTTTATCTTCACATGCACATGGATGCATGCATTAGAAGGGAAAAAATGGATGCGTCCTTGATTCTACATATTTCAAAACTTTAAAATGTGTTATAGGTCAAAGCGTCAGAAGTTATCGTGCCATTTGTACGGAAGTTATCGGGAGGGGTATATGTTTTCAAACTACTTTCTCCCCTCCCACCACCCTGGATCAAAGTTGTTGTGGTATTTATGCATAAGTTATCACAGATAAGGTGCGTACAGTACCAAGCTATTTACACGAAAGTTTTTGAGGGTGTTTTTAAACACCCTCCCACATCCCACACCCGTTGCCAAAGTTACTAAGACTAGGGTACAAAAGTTGTCAGGTTTGTGGTGTGTGAGTTACCGGGGGTATCGTCACCCCCCCCCCCCCCCGGTCGCCAAAGTTACCAGGACTGAGGTACATAAGTTATCATGTCTGCAACATGTGAGTTACCGTGGGTATATTTCATCACCCCCTTCCTCCACCGCTCCAAAGCTACCAGGACCAAGGCGCATAAGTTATCAGGTCTGCAACATGTGAGTTATCATGCTATTCACACAAAAAGTTACCGGGGGGTATATTTCATCAACCCACTCCCCTCCCCCCTCGGTCGCCAAAGTTAACAGGACTGGGGTCATAAGTTATCATGTCTGCGACGTGTGAGTGCACATAGGTTATCACGTCTGCAATGTGTGAGTTATCATGCTATCACACAAAAGTTATCGGGGGGATATTTAATCAACCCCCACTCCCCATGCCAAAGTTATCAGGACTGCGATACATAAGTTATTAAGTTTGTGATGTGTGAGTCACCAACTTAACATGATTTTCACATAAAAGTTACCACGGGGATATTTTATCACCCCCCCCCCCCCCCCCCCCCCGCGCCAAAGTTACCAGGACCGGGGTATACAAGTTATCAGGTATGCGATGTGTGAGTTACCATGATATTCACAAAAAAGTTATCGGGGCGTGAAATTACTACGATGTGATCAACTCGATACGAGTTGGTAAAATAATCCAAGAAAAGAACTAGACTTTTTTGCATTTTTTTTGCTCATATTGCAGGAAAAAGGTTCAAATACCTTGTTACCATTTTTTAGATAAGTAAAAGTTGGTGAGATGGGTATAAGCACAACACGTGCTAGGTTCGATTCCCACACCCAACACTTATATTTTTTGCACGCAGATATTTTGAGAGAGAGAGAAAAGAAGGGGACGGCTGGGCCTGGCGTGAGATTTCATTGGGAGAGCGGGCCGGTCATGATCAAATTAGTACGGAAGTCAATCAATGTGTGCAAGATTACGGCGGTTAAGTCAGGAAAGTGCAACGCAAAATCATCGCAAGATCGCCAGCCCTGTCCGATTGAGAAATGGACGAGATCCACATCGTTCGGATCTGTTGCGAGTTTCTGATCGGTCAAATTTTATCTTTGTCGTATCAAAATACGAGCGATGTGATCTAGAAAGATAACAACAACGAAAAAATTGTGATATAGAAAAATGAATACAAAATTCCAAAGAGAATGAATTGGGCAACGCTGATGAGAAAAACACTAGGAGGAAATCCTAGTAAAATAGTTTTTTACACTAATACAAATGGTTTGAATGGTAAAAAAGTCAAATAGCTTACTAGTCTTCATTTCGTTTACAGTAACTACAGTTTGAATCTCAATATGTGACTAATATTTTTCTCCGCAAGTACTTGAATTCAAGTGTTACAGTTTTTTTTTCAGAAAAGAACTCGAGTTTTAGCAATTTTTTCTTGAGAAATTTTGCGAGTGATATCTGCACCAGAGTAGTGGACTACTTGTGGTAGTGAATATAGAACACCTAGCGTTACATCATAACACAAAGTGCGGTGCAGTTGGTCAGTAGGGGTGGCACGTTTGTCTAGTAGACGTCCAGGTTCCGAGTTCGAGGGCTATTGCTGCCTTTTTTTCTCCGGTAAACAGAAACCAACGTACGGAGATAGACATCGTCCGTGCCTGTTGCTAATGTCCAGTCGGCAGGAACTTAGTTTTCCCGATATATTATTGCTAACACGAGTAAGCTGGCTAATATACATGAACTACTATTTGAATGTATTCGATCGGTGCCTTTCAAATTTTCAAGTCATATTAACAAATTATCTGACACGCGTCGTCGATAGATGGAGACGATGTGCTTGCTTGGGCCCTACAGAGAAATGGAGTATTCACAGTTCGGGGTGCGGCTCTTCACCTCGCTCGGATCATGCAGCTCCCGATTCGGCGGACAGGAGGAATCTTAAATATAAGTCTTTTTAGAGATTTCAATCAGGAAATACATACGAGGCAAAATGGGTGAATGTACACTTTAAAATATGTCTTTATACATTCATATGTACTTTGTATTGAAACATTTAAAAAGACTTATATTTAGAAATGGAGGGAGCAGATGGGTATAGCCATGCAGGCCGTCGTCCTTGTTCAAGGGACATGTGTGAATATGTCTTAAATTTCACCCCAGGTCGGTTGTGCACGACGACGTGTTCCAAGAGAAGCTAGGTTTATGCCAAATCCAAGTGTTGCATGACATGACGAGTGTTGACAACAAACGTTATAGGTTCCCGAGCCCCCTCCCTGTCTCCGCTGCCATTGCGGGGAATTGTTGACTCAAATGGCCGGTCCGATGAGATGCACGGTTGAATTATTGGTGGAATGGAGAATAAAAGCGACAACCCGTTGATGAGTGGGGCCCACTTGACGAAAAGAAGCAGTGCTTGCGATTAAAGAAAAATAAATCAATTTTGACTTTGTCTAGTTCCATATACTTATATTGAACTTGTTTTTAAGTTTCTTTTTTGGTTTTATAAAATAACCCATCAAGAAACTTAGGCTTAGTGATGGGGAGCGGTAAACAATATTTGATGGGCTTTACTGGGCGTGATCCGCGTGACTTGGTGCCTCCACCGTCGGATCTAGGAGAGAAGAACGGCTGGGATCGTATCGATGGGGGTGATCATCGGGAGAAGCATATTGACCAATGATAATGCAGCAAGCGAACGAATATTCCGCGCCTCCCGTGAAATCTTCTTCCCGCGGACGTGTGCGCCCAAATATTTTCCAGTTGCCCCGTGGATATTTCGTTGTCCCGCTTTTGCTATTCGAAACATTTCACGGTTGGGGACTTCAGAAGTAGTGTTGTTCAGAAGAGAGGACAGAAAGAGAGAGGGGCGCTTCACGCTTGTAACCCAACCCCGCCCAACCGCCGCACTCCTTCCCCTCGCTCACCTTCTCTACCAACAGTCCAAACCGGCCGCCGCCGGCGAAGTCGCCGCTGTGCTCCGCCAACCGCCGCCGCCCCAACCGCCTCCTCTGCTCACCTTCTCTCCCAGCAGCGCCTTCCTGCTCCTCCCATCACCAGATCGAGCAGTAGGACGCATCCACGCAACGGATCTAACCTGACTTCAACAGCTCCAAGAGAGGAGGTGGCGGCCGTGCGGTTTGGCGCCGCTCTTCTGCCCGCGCGAGAAGAGAGCTCCGACCCTGTGGCTGTGGAGTCTCTCAACTCGACTCGATTTGGAGTCTCTGCTGCAGGAGATGTTGGTTTGGTTGCTGCTGCAGACGAGCGCCCATGCACCCATCTCACATCAGCCGTCGCCCACCCCGCCGCGAGAGACTAGCAGCGAGGGAAGGCCACCTGCTGCTTCCTCTGCTCCCACCTCGGCCATCTGCTTCTTCTCCACGGACATGGAGCTCCGGCAGCCGTCGTCATGGGCTCCTGCTACCTAGCTTTGTCTGCATCTGCTCCTCCTCAAGGTATGCCCTTCTCCCCATCCCCTCCCCTCCCCTTCCTTCCCCCTTCCTCAGCTCATGGTTCCCTTTCCTTCTTCTCATGCAGGTTAGCAGACGAACCCTACCCAGCAGCTCCTCCTCTCCTCGCATGACGCCTCTGCTGGACCAGGATAGGGTAAGCCCCTCCCTCCCCTATGCCATCTCTCTCTTTCCCATTAGCACAAGTCCATTTTTTTAATCCCTTTGTACTTTCTTCTTTTCCCTTGTTTTGAGCTCTTGTCTGTCATGTCCCATCTCATTGCTTGATAAATCTCACAAGCACAGGAAGGATTTGGGGTGAGAGATCAGAGAGGAATGTTCAGAGAGGTTCAGAGAACAAGAAGGAGGTTTCAGAGTTCAACTCACGCATACCCCTCACACACGGCATGCCCAGCTAATATACAGAGCACACAGATACAACCTTGTCATGTTGGCACACCAGCCAACTCGAGGCTTCACCCTGCGCCACCAATTGTCTGATGGTTGGGTTCAGGCGACTCCCTGTCCGCCGACGCAGGCGAAGGCGTGGCACTGTCCTTCATGTGCAGCAGCTGCAACAGCAGCAGGATCCCATCGGTAGGTACAGTAGAAAGAGGACAAGGGGTTCATCCAGTAGATGTGCGGTGCTAGGCTTTCCGTTGAACTTCTGTTACATGATTGAGACCTAGCGTCAATAACCCCTTTTCTTTATTATTTGATTGCAAGATTTGATAGCAAAGCATATCAGTAAGTGATCCAAAGGAAGGATTTTTACCTCTGATCTAGCTCACTATTATTACTACCTAGAATTGCTACTGGATAGACATCCATTGTTTGCCTAGTGTTCTGGTTCTTGGTGGAATTTTTTGAGGAATTTTGGTGGAATTAGCTGGATGCACAAAATATGTCAGCTATATATGGCAAAAGGTGCTACCTTGCTGTATCGTATTATGCAGAAAATGCGGCAACTTTCTATGGCAAAAGGTTGCCCTAGATGACTATATTATTCTTAATGTTGTTCTCTTCTATAAATAATTTTGATGGATATGCATATAGATCACACTGTTTTTGCTCAAATCCCCACTGTTTCGTGTCAACTGTTTTTGCTCAAATCCCCACTGTTTCATATCAAAGTAGTTGGAATTGCTCTGCATATGTCCATGTAATATGAACTGAATTGTACATCCATGCCATTGCCAATTCCATGCATCCTCTCTCCAATGAATGAATGGATTTCTTTGTCTGTTTGTCTGGTTGACTACATGCTCTGAATAGTCTTTCCAGTTTCCATTCCCCTTAAATAATCAAGTACAAGTCCTTCTGTTGCTGTTAAAGTATAAAGTACTCACTCTGCTGGAGTACTTCTGTTTGGCTATTGTACTCTGCTGGTGTACTGCTGCTCGAGGTACAACCCCCATTTCCTCATTGCATTTTTTTGAGCTTCCAACATTCCCTAGTGCAGCTTATATGATTCACTTGCTGGAATCTGGTAGATATGAACCCGTGGAGAGAAATGCGCTTCACCGACCATATCTGAGGCTTCTCCTCTGAGTGCTGCATCGATGGTTTGCCTCCGGTACCGAATCTTCAGCGGCAAGGAATTCGAGTTCGTGGGGCTCGCGCTCAGACCCGATGTTAGGGAAAGGTACCAATCGCTATGGTTCAAAAGAAATGGTTGCACCTGTTACCTAATCAGATCAGGCTATGACGGAAGCTACTCCAGTGTGCCCCATGTTGTGTTTACTCAATATCACAACAAGTATTTTGTCTATGCATCATGACATTTTCTGTTTTTTATACACACATTTGCCATGTTTTTTAATGCTTTTTGCCATGACACATAGATCATTTTTCACTAAAAATTGCCATATCACTAGCCCCTATCATAGTCATATGTTCCACAATGTGGGCAATTGTAGATTAACAAGGGTTGGCAAGTAATTGAAGAAGCATATCTATGTTTCATAAAACATGGCAATTTTTGAATCTCTAATGCCTACCCTTTAGTTTTAGTAAGACCATTTGCCATGGCAAACTTTCATCAATTGACATGGCAAATTTACAATTTTCATTACCTACCATTTTTTGGTTTTAGTAAATAGTTGCCATGGAAATTATTGAAATGAATTTGATACGAATTTCCATACACCATGGCAAATTTCATACAAAGGATGTCATTTTCAATTAAAATACCATGGCAAATTTACATATCCATTTGCCATGGCAATTTTGTTCATAATTATTGTGTTAATTTACATACTCGGTAATTTTCTCATTCAAAATCATGACATTTTTAATTGGAATACCATGTCAAAATTTAATACAAATCTGGCATGGAAACTAGAAGCTTATGCTGCCATGTTTGTTTTGTTAATTTAGTACCATGTTTTTTCTTAACTAGAAGCTTTGTAGGTGTGTGCCATGGCAACTTGAAGCTTAGGTTTCCATGACGACAACATTTGTGTTGAGTCTTTTTTGCCCTGTCTATCTGAAGAGTGTTGCCATGGCAATTACACTTTTGTTTGAGAACATGGCAACTTTGATCTTCTAACTTGACAACTATGCCATGTTCAAAACATGGCACTTTTTTTCTTCTGAAAACATGGCACCATGGCAACTTTGCCATGTTCAGAAACATGGCAAACATTGCTCTATATGACAACATTCATGTGATTTGCCATGGCACTTTTTTAACTGAAAACATGACAAACTTGCCATGGCAACTTTGCCATGTTCAAAACGTTGCCATGGCAACTTTTCTTTTAATGACATGTCAAATTTTACTTAAACTTTTTGACATGGCAAATTTATTGTATATAGCATGGTAGTTTTAATATAAATATGATGGCAAATTTACATTTCCAGAACATGACAATTTTAATATGTAGCATGGCAAATATACTTGTGTACCATGGCTATTTTTAATTTATTTCCAAGGCAAAATCACACCATTTTTTGCGATGGCAAAATTTACCTCTTTTTTTTGCCATGGCATACTTTTAATGACATGGCAAATTTTACTTTATTTTTGAAATGTCAATTTTAATTTAATTATGATGGCAAATTTACATTTTTCGGAAAATGGCAAATTTTTACTATGCAGCATGGTAAATATACTTGTGTTCCCATGGCAAGCTTTAAATTTTTTTCCATGGCAAAATTTAATCCATTTTTGCATGGCAAAATTTACTCCATTTGTTTTGCCATGGAAAAATTTACTCCATTTTTGTCATGGCAAATTTTAGTTTAAATTGCCATGTGAAATTTTTATGCTTTTTACATTTGTGTGTTGAAAGATGGCAAATTTAAGAAATTTTGGTCCATTGATATGTCATTGTTCAATTTTTTTTATACATGCCCAATAGCAACTTTTATACAAATCTTTTTTGTTCTATCCGATATGTCCATTTTTTGTGTTTTCATAATATTATGCAAGCTTTTTCCACACTCAATGGTAATGAAATGTGTATGAAAATCATGGCAAATCATATAAATTTCTGCAATATAACTTTTTTCATGATTATATGGTTGCTTTGTCCATTAGAGCATGGCAACTTTTTGTCGCGTACTATGGATTTTCTAGATTTTTTTCAAGGAGAGTTTTCTGGGTTCGGTGCATTTTTAGGCCTTTTTTTTTTGTTTCTCTCAATTTTTTGGGAGAGGCACTAGCAGTTTTTGGGCCTACAAAAAATGTAATTATTTGTTTTTCTAATTCTCCAATTCATTGGCTTTTTGGGCTGGTTCGTCGGAGCCATTTGGGTTGGCCCGCTGAAGGCGAGCTGGAGTCGTTCGGGATGGGAGGAGATTGCAACCAACGAAATCGTTCGTTTGGTCCCCTCTCCTGGACCGAACAAAACGTTGGGTCTGATTCCTCCCCTCCCCAAACGATCGGGCGTTATCAGGGTCAAAGTTACTATATAAACCATGAAAAATTAGTTTGTGGATCACGGCAAGATTAATACAAGTACCATGGCAAAATTCTTTTTTCTCTTATCATTTGCCACTTTTTCTTACATAAATGACAATTTTCTTTAAATATTTGACATGTCAAGTTTAACTAAAGCCCATGTTTAAATTTGCCATATTTAGACCTCTCCAAAATTGCCATGACAAATGATCACAAAAACATGGCAAAAATTCATAAAGTTTCTAAAACATGGCAAACTTGCCATCCTTCAAATAGTTTGCCACCATTTTTCTTCAGATGCATTTTTTTATTTTCTCTAAAATTTTGCAAAGT
Source organism: Triticum timopheevii (assembly GCA_963921465.1). Lineage (NCBI taxonomy): Eukaryota > Viridiplantae > Streptophyta > Magnoliopsida > Poales > Poaceae > Triticum > Triticum timopheevii. The sequence continues at coordinate 445,187,748 of OY997262.1, forward strand.
TACTATATTGACAATGGCAAAATTAGCTTATGGATCATCGCAAGATTAATTGAAGTACCATGGCAAAATTCTTTTTGTCTTATCATTTACCAATTTTTTACTCAAATGAAAATCATAGCAATTTCCACTTAATGTTTTCAACTTCTGATTTATACGCTGGCATTTTTATAGCCCAGCACGGCAATTTCCCCCTTTTTTTACGCTATGTCAATTTTGTTGGGTTTTTGTTTGGCTATTGAAAATGAGATCCAAAATGTCAGTCTTCTATATGTTGTTAGAGTCGTCATAGGAAAATTGGGCATTTTTTTGGCCCAGGTGGAGGCTCGATAGGGGATTCGAAGAAAAAAAAAGCCTGTAGGCCCTGGGATCGATGGTGTTCGCGCTGGGGGCTTCTCATCCCGAACGTATTCGTTCGATCGATAGGCTTTCCCGTGACGAACGAGTCGTTCGGTCTGGGGTTCCCCAAGGACCTCCTATTGGACGCTCTCTGCGTCAAGTTGCTGCGGTTTCGCACAGGAGCGTCCCCGATTGAGACGGCCCATGAAGATGGCGATCGACATGAATGAGCATTGCTCAAAAAATAATTCGATGGCGGGGATTCGAACACACGATCGAGTTATCCAGACGATGTGTTCCTACCAGCTGACCTGGTACTCGAATGTGCTCATAACTTAGCATCAGACATAAAGAACCAGACACGCTTTGAAAGTAATTTCTTTTTTCAAAAAACAGAATGTTCTGTGAAACACAATCACTTTCCAAAATTTGTGAACAATTTTCCAAAAAACTAGAACATTTTCTAAAAATCAGGGATATTTTTGAAATCATGAACAAATTTTTTCTAAACACGAACATTTTTTGAAACCACGAAAAATTATTTCAAAACGCAATTTTTACAAAAATTCAGAAAATATGAAAAAAAAAATTGAAATCATGAACAAATTTTTCTAAACACGAAGATTTTTTGAAATCACGAACAATTATTTCAAAACGCATTTTTTACAAAAAATCAGAAAAGATGAACATTTTTTTAGTATGTGAACAAAATTTAAAGGGCTAGAACATTTTTTGAAATTACAGAACATTTTCAAATTTATGAAAACAAAATTTAGAAATGAGATCGGTTTTTCAAATTCCTCAAACATATTTTGAGTTTGCGAACAAATTTTCAAAAACATAATTTGATTTCAAATTAGTGAACAGATTTCGAAAGTCAGAACATTTTCTGAAAATTCCGAAGTACTCCCTCTGTCCCAAAATTCTTGTCTTGGATTTGTCTAAATACGGATGTATCAAGTCACTTTTTAGTATTAGATACATCCGTATCTAGACTAATCTAAGACAAGAATTTTGGGACGGAGGGAGTAAAAAATAAAACCAAAAAAGGGAAAAGACAAACATTTTTTAAAAAGGGAACATTTTTCAAATCTCAGAACTTTTTTAAAATGCAAATATTTTTTGAATTTATGAACAATTTTGGAAAACACAACCATTTTTTAAAAAATGAACATTTTTTAAAAGTGGGAACAATTTTTTTAAGTTTACGAACAATTTTTGAAACATAAACTTTTTTTGAAAAAAACTTGAAAAATAAAAAGGAAACAGAAAAGGAAAAGAAAAATAGAAAATAAAGTAGAAAAATAAACAGAAAAACGGAAAAAAGAATGGCGTTGCTACGCGTCCACCGGCTGATATACTGAAATTATCCACCGCCTGGACAGCCGTTGGATCTCTGAGATGTTAGTCGTCCGATCTAGTGTGCGCGTGCTGCATGCCCCCTCATTATTCCCGCAACATGCACGTTGTTGCAGAAACAAGACAACAAAATTGCCCCCAGCCCCGACAGAGCTGCGCCCAGCGCGGCGCCGCCGCCAACACGCCTCCAAAATCAGCCCGCCGCAGGCCTGCAGGAGCTCGATTGAACTCTCCCGCCGGCGTGCAGGATTTAAATTGAACTCTCTAGAATGCCATGACGCACCATATCGCGCGTCAGATGCTTGGTTCGGACGCAAATCCAGCTCAACGAAGGGCCCGGCTGGGAGAACAGTCGGGGCCTCTACTCCATCATGACGGCGACGAGCTCCCATGTCGGGCACTCCTTTGACGATTCTGCAACTGAAGCTATGTTTCTGAAACATGCGTCGTGTTGCAATGCTTGGCCTCGTATGCTCTAACATCATGCGCTCCTTTAACGCTTTCTGCAACCGGGGCTATGTTTCTGAAGCAAGACCCTTGTTGCAGAAGGAAAAAAATCTTCGTTACCGAACCTTTTTCTTTTTGAAACAAGACCGCTGTTGCAGATGTTGGAAATATGCCCTAGAGGCAATAATAAAAGATTATTATTATATTTCCTTGTTCATGATAATTGTCTTTATTCATGCTATAATTGTATTATCCGGGAATCATAATACACGTGTGAATACATAGACCATAATATGTCCCTAGTAAGCCTCTAGTTGACTAGCTCGTTGATCAACAGATAGTCATGGTTTCCTGACTATGAACATTAGATGTCGTTGATGACGGGATCACATCATTAGGAGAATGATGTGATGGACAAGACCCAATCCTAAGCATAGCACAAGATCGTTTAGTTCGTTTTGCTAGAGCTTTTACAATGTCAAGTATCTTTTCCTTAGACCATGAGATCGTGTAACTCCCGGATACCGTAGGAGTGCTTTGGGTGTACCAAACGTCACAACGTAACTGGGTGACTATAAAGGTGCACTACAGGTATCTCCGAAAGTGTCTGTTGGGTTGACACGGATCGAGACTGGGATTTGTCACTCCGTATGACGGAGAGGTATCTCTGGGCCCACTCGGTAATGCATCATCATAATGAGCTCTAAGTGACCAAGTGTTTGGTCACGGGATCATGCATTACGGTACGAGTAAAGTGACTTGCCGGTAACGAGACTGAACGAGGTATTGGGATACCGACGATCGAGTCTCGGGCAAGTAACGTACCGACTGACAAAGGGAATTGTGTACGGGGTTGATTGAATCCTCGACATCGTGGTTCATCCGATGAAATCATCGTGGAACGTGTGGGAGCCAACATGGGTATCCAGATCCCGCTGTTGGTTATTGGCCGGAGAGCTGTCTCGGTCATGTCTGCATGATTCCCGAACCCGTAGGGTCTACACACCTAAGGTTCGGTGACACTAGGGTTATTAGGAAGACTTGTATGTGATTATCGAATGTCGTTCGGAGTGCCGGATGAGATCCCGGACATCACGAGGAGTTCCGGAAATAGTCCGGAGGTGAAGACTTATATATAAGAAGTGCTGTTCCGGCCATCGGGAAAGTTTCGGGGTCACCCGGTATTGTACCGAGACCACCGGAAGGGTCCCGGGGGTCCACCGGGTGGGGCCACCTATCCCGGAGGGCCCCGTGGGCTGAAGTGGGACGGGAACCAACCCCTAGTGGGCTGGTGTGCCCCCCCTTGGGCCCCCCTGCGCCTAGGGTTGGAAACCCTAGGGTGGGGGGGGGGGGGGGCGCACCACTTGCCTTGGGGGGCACTCCACCCCCCTGGCCGCCGCCCCCTTGGGAGATTCCCATCTCCAGGGCCGGAGCCCCCCCGGGGGCCTATATAAAGGAGGGGGAGAGGGAGGGCAGCCGTACCCTGAGTCTTGGCACCTCCCTCCCCCTGCTACACCTCTTCCTCCTCCCGCGGTTGCTTGGCGAAGCCCTGCCGGAGTACTGCATCTCCACCACCACCACGCCGTCGTGCTGCTGCTGGAGCCTTCTTCCTCAACCTCTCCTTTCCCCTTGCTGGATCAACAAGGAGGAGACGTCATCTGCTCCGTAAGTGTGTTGAACGCGGAGGTGCTGTCCGTTCAGCACTTGGTCATCGGTGATTTGGATCACGGCGAGTACGACTCCATCATCCCCGTTCTCTTGAACGCTTCCGCTCGCGATCTACAAGGGTATGTAGATGCACTCCTATCACTCGTTGCTTAGATGAACTCATAGATGGATCTTGGTGAAACCGTAGGAAAATTTTTAATTTTCTGCAACGTTCCCCAACAGTGGCATCATGAGCTAGGTCTATGCGTAGTTCTCTATTGCACGAGTAGAACACAAATTTATTGTGGGCGTAGATGTTGTCAACTTTCTTGCCGTTACTATTTTTATTTTGCTTCAGCGGTATTGTGGGATGAAGCGGCCCGGACCGACCTTACATGTACGCTTACATGAGACAGGTTCCACCGACTGACATGCACTAGTTGCATAAGGTGGCTAGCGGGGGTCTGTCTCTCCCACTTTAGTTGGAGCGGATTCGATGAAAAGGGTCCTTATGAAGGGTAAATAGAAGTTGACAAATCACGTTGTGGCTTTTTCGTAGGTAAGAAAACGTTCTTGCTAGAACCCTATTGCAGCCACGTAAAAGATGCAACAACAATTAGAGGACGTCTAACTTCTTTTTGCAGCAATTGCCTTGTGATGTGATATGGCCAAAAAGTTGTGATGAATGATGAATGATATATTGTGATGTATGAGATCATGTTCTTGTAATAGGAATCATGACTTGCATGTCGATGAGTATGACAACCGGCAGGAGCCATAGGAGTTGACTTAATTATTGTATGACCTGCGTGTCAATGATTAACACCATGTAATTACTTTACTTTATTGCTAAACCGTTAGCCATAGTAGTAGAAGTAATAGTTGGCGAGCAACTTCATGGAGACACGATGATGGAGATCATGGTGTCATGCCGGTGACGAAGATGATCATGGAGCCCCGAAGATGGAGATCAAAGGAGCTATATGATATTGGCCATATCATGTCACTACTATATAATTGCATGTGATGTTTATTATGTTTATGTATCTTATTTACTTAGATCGACGGTAGTAAATAAGATGATCCCTTATAACAGTTTCAAGAAAGTGTTCTCCCCTAATTGTGCGCCGTTGCTAAAGTTCGTCATTTCGAAGCACCACGTGATGATCGGGTGTGATAGATTCTTACATTCACATACAACGGGTGTAAGACAGTTTTACACATGCAAAAACACTTAGGGTTAACTTGACGAGCCTAGCATGTACAGACATGGCCTCGGAACACAGAGACCGAAAGGTCGAACATGAGTCGTATGGAAGATACGATCAACATGGAGATGTTCACCGATGATGACTAGTCCGTCTCACGTGATGATCGGACAACGCCTAGTCGACTCGGATCGTGTAACACTTAGATGACTAGAGGGATGTCTAATCTGAGTGGGAGTTTATTAAAATAATTTGATTAGATGAACTTAATTATCATGAACTTAGTCTAAAACCTTTGCAAATATGTCTTGTAGATCAAATGGCCAACGCTCATGTCCACATGAACTTCAACGCGTTCCTAGAGAAAACCAAGCTGAAAGACGATGACAGCAACTATACGGACTGGGTCCGAAACCTGAGGATCATCCTCATAGCTGCCAAGAAAGCATATGTCCTAGATGGACCGCTAGGTGAAGCACCAATCCCAGAGAACCAAGACGTTATGAACGCTTGGCAGTCACGTGCTGATGATTACTCCCTCGTTCAGTGCGGCATGCTTTACAACCTAGAACTGGGGCTCCAAAAGCGTTTTGAGCAACACGGAGCATATGAGATGTTCGAGGAGCTGAAAATGGTTTTCCAAGCTCATGCCCGGGTCGAGAGATATGAAGTCTCCGACAAGTTCTATAGTTGTAAGATGGCGGAAAATAGTTCTGTCAGTGAGCACATACTCAAAATGTCTGGGTTGCACAACCGCCTGTCCCAGCTGGACATTAACCTCCCGGACGAGCGGTCATTGACAGAATCCTTTAGTCACTCCCACCAAGCTACAAGAGCTTTGTGATGAACTACAATATGCAGGGGATGGTGAAAACTATTCCTGAAGTATTTTCAATGCTGAAGTCGGCAGAGGTAGAAATCAAGAAAGAACATCAAGTGTTGATGGTCAATAAAACCACCAAGTTCAAGAAGGGAAAGGGTAAGAAGAACTTCAAGAAGGACGGCAAGGATGTTGCCGCGCCCGGTAAGCCAGTTGCCGGGAAGAAGGCAAAGAATGGATCCAAGCCTGAGACTGAGTGCTTTTATTGCAAAGGGAAGGGCCACTGGAAGCGGAACTGCCCCAAATACTTAGCGGACAAGAAGGCCAGCAACACTAAAGGAGCTGCGGAATAAGCGAAGACTAGCGAAGGACGAGGTGACGATGCGCGTCGGGAATGGTTCCAAGGTCGATGTGATCGCCGTCGGCACACTACCTCTACATTTACCTACGGGATTAGTTTTAAACCTTAATAATTTTTATTTAGTGCCAAGTTTGAGCATGAACATTGTATCTAGATCTCGTTTGATACGAGATGGCTACTCATTTAAATCCGAGAATAACGGTTGCTCTATTTATATGAGAGATATGTTTTATGGTCATGCCCCGATGGTCAATGGTTTATTTTTGATGAATCTAGAACGTTATGTTACACATATTCATAGTGTGAATACCAAAAGATGTAAAGTTGATAACGATAGTCCCACATACTTGTGGCACTGTCGCCTTGGTCACATTGGTGTCAAGCGCATGAAGAAGCTCCATGCTGATGGACTTTTAGAGTCTCTAGATTATGAATCGTTTGACACATGCGAGCCATGCCTCATGGGCAAGATGACCAAGACTCTGTTCTCCGGAACAATGGAGCGAGCAACCAACTTATTGGAAATCATACATACTGATGTGTGCGGTCCAATGAGAGTTGAGGCTCGCAGAGGATATCATTATGTTCTCACTCTCTCTGATGACTTGAGTAGATATGGGTATGTCTACTTAATGAAACACAAGTCTGAGACCTTTGAAAAGTTCAAGGAATTTCAGAATGAGGTAGAGAATCAACGTGACCGAAAGATAAAGTTCCTATGATCAGATCATGGAGGAGAATATTTAAGTCACGAATTTGGTACGCACTTAAGTAAATGTGGAATCGTTTCACAACTCACGCCACCTGGAACACCTCAGCGTAATGGTGTATCCGAACATCGTAATCACACTCTATTGGATATGGTGCGGTCTATGATGTCTCTTACCGATTTACCGCTATCATTTTGGGGATACGCTCTAGAGACAGCTACATTCACTTTAAATAGGGCTCCGTCTAAATCCGTTGAGATGACACCGTATGAATTATGGTTTGGGAAGAAACCTAAGCTGTCGTTTCTGAAAGTTTGGGGATGCGATGCTTACGTCAAGAAACTTCAACCTGAAAAGCTCGAACCCAAGTCGGAAAAATGCGTCTTCATAGGATACCCTAAGGAAACCATTGGGTATACCTTCTACTTAAGATCCGAGTGCAAGATCTTTGTTGCCAAGAACGGATCCTTTCTGGAAAAAGAGTTTCTCTCGAAAGAAGTAAGTGGGAGGAAAGTAGAACTCGATGAAGTACTACCTCTTGAACCGGAAAGTAGTGTTGCTCAGGAAAATGTTCCTGTAGTGCCTACACCGGCTGGAGAGGAAATTAATGATGATGATGAAGGTACTTTGGATCAAGTTGCTACTGAACCTCGTAGGTTCACGAGGACACGTTCCGCACCAGAGTGGTACGGCAACCCTGTCTTGGAAATCATGTTGTTAGACAACGGTGAACCTTCGAACTATGAAGAAGCGATGGAGGGCCCAGATTCCAGCAAATGGCTTGAAGCCATGCGATCCAAGATAGAATCCATGTATGAAAACAAAGTATGGACTTTGACAGACTTGCCCGATGATCGGCGAGCGATAGAAAACAAATGGATCTTCAAGAAGAAGACGGATGCGGATGGTAATGTCACCATCTATAAAGCTCGACTTGTCGCTAAGGGTTATCGACAAGTTCAAGGGGTTGACTACGATGAGACATTCTCTCCCGTAGCGAAGCTGAAGTCCGTCCGAATCATGTTAGCAAATTGCCGCATACTATGATTATGAGATATGGCAGACGGACGTCAAAACGGCATTCCCTAACGGACATCTTAAGGAAGAACTGTATATGATGCAGCTGGAAGGTTTTGTCGATCCTAAGAATGCTAACAAAGTATGCAAGCTCCAGCGATCCATTTATGGGCTGGTGCAAGCATCTCGGAGTTGGAACATTCGCTTTGATGAGATGATCAAAGCATTTGGGTTTATGCAGACTTATGGAGAAGCCTGCATTTACAAGAAAGTGAGTGGGAGCTCTGTAGCATTTCTCATATTATATGTAGATGACATACTCTTGATGGGAAATGATATAGAACTTTTGGACAGCATTAAGGCCTACTTGAATAAGTGTTTTTCAATGAAGGACCTTGGAGAAGCTGCTTACATATTAGGCATCAAGATCTATAGGGATAGATCGAGACGCCTCATAGGTCTTTCACAAAGCACATACCTTGATAAGATTTTGAAGAAGTTCAAAATGGATCAGTCCAAGAAAGGGTTCTTGCCTGTATTGCAAGGTGTGAGACTGAGCTCGGCTCAATGCCCGACCACGGCAAAAGATAAAGAAAAGATGAGTGTCATCCCCTATGCTTCAGCCATAGTATCTATTATGTATACCATGCTGTGTACCAGACCTGATGTAAACCTTGCCGTAAGTTTGGTAGGAAGGTACCAAAGTAATCCCGGCAAGGAACACTGGACAGCGGTCAAGAATATCCTGAAGTACCTGAAAAGGACAAAGGACATGTTTCTCGTTTATGGAGGTGACGAAGATCTCGTCGTAAAGGGTTACGTCGACGCTAGCTTCGACACAGATCTGGATGACTCTAAGTCACAAACCGGATACGTGTATATGTTGAATGGTGGAGCAGTAAGCTGGTGCAGCTGCAAGCAGAGCGTCATGGCGGGATCTACATGTGAAGCGGAGTACATGGCAGCCTCGGAGGCAACACATGAAGCAATTTGGGTGAAGGAGTTCATCACCGACCTAGGAGTCATACCCAATGCGTCGGGGCCGATCAAACTCTTCTGTGACAACACTGGAGCTATTTCCCTTGCCAAGGAGCCCAGGTTTCACAAGAAGACCAGGCACATCAAGCGTCGTTTCAACTCCATCCGTGAAAAAGTTCAATATGGAGACATAGATATTTGCAAAGTACATACGGATCTGAATGTCGCAGATCCGTTGACTAAACCTCTTTCGCGAGCAAAGCATGATCAACACCAGAACTCTATGGGTGTTCGATTCATCACAATGTAACTAGATTATTGACTCTAGTGCAAGTGGGAGACTGTTGGAAATATGCCCTAGAGGTAATAATAAAATATTATTATTATATTTCGTTGTTCATGATAATTGTCTTTATTCATGCTATAATTGTATTATCTGGGAATCGTAATACACGTGTGAATACATAGACCATAATATGTCCCTAGTAAGCCTCTAGTTGACTAGCTCGTTGATCAACAGATAGTCATGGTTTCCTAACTATGGACATTAGATGTCGTTGATGACGGGATCACATCATTAGGAGAATGATGTGATGGACAAGACCCAATCCTAAGCATAGCACAAGATCGTTTAGTTCGTTTTGCTAGAGCTTTTACAATGTGAAGTACTTTTCCTTAGACCATGAGATCGTGTAACTCCCGGATACCGTAGGAGTGCTTTGGGTGTACCAAACGTCACAACGTAACTGGGTGACTATAAAGGTGCACTACAGGTATCTCCGAAAGTGTCTGTTGGGTTGACACGGATCGTGACTGGGATTTGTCACTCCGTATGACGGAGAGGTATCTCAGGGCCCACTCGGTAATGCATCATCATAATGAGCTCTAAGTGACCAAGTGTTTGGTCACGGGATCATGCATTATGGTACGAGTAAAGTGACTTGCCGGTAACGAGACTGAACGAGGTATTGGGATACCGACGATCGAGTCTCGGGCAAGTAACGTACCGACTGACAAAGGGAATTGTATACGGGGTTGATTGAATCCTCGACATCGTGGTTCATCTGATGAAATCATCGTGGAACATGTGGGAGCCAACATGGGTATCCAGATCTCGCTGTTGGTTATTGGCCGGAGAGTTGTCTCGGTCATGTCTGCATGATTCCCGAACCCGTAGGGTCTACACACTTAAGGTTTGGTGACGCTAGGGTTATTAGGAAGACTTGTATGTGATTACCGAATGTTGTTCGAAGTCCCGGATGAGATCCCGGACGTCACGAGGAGTTCCGAAATAGTCCGGAGGTGAAGATTTATATATAGGAAGTGCTGTTTCGGCCATCGGGAAAGTTTCGGGGTCACCCGGTATTGTACCGGGACCACCGGAAGGGTCCCGGGGGTCCACCGGGTGGGGCCACCTATCCCGGAGGGCCGCGTGGGCTGAAGTGGGAGGGGAACCAGCCCCTAGTGTGCTGGTGCGCCCCCCTGCGCCTAGAGTTGGAAACCCTAGGGGGGGGGGCGCACCACTTACCTTGGGGGGCACTCCACCCCCCTGGCAGCCGCCCCCTTGGGAGATTCCCATCTCCAGGGCCGCCCCCCCGGGGGCCTATATAAAGGAGGGGGGAGGGAGGGCAGCCGTACCCTGAGTCTTGGCGCCTCCCTCCCCCTGCTACACCTCTTCCTCCTCCCGCGGTTGCTTGGCGAAGCCCTGCCGGAGTACTGCATCTCCACCACCACCACGCCGTCGTGCTGCTGCTGGAGCCTTCTTCCTCAACCTCTCCTTTCCCCTTGCTGGATCAAGAAGGGGGAGACGTCATCCGCTCCGTACGTGTGTTGAACGCGGAGGTGCTGTCCGTTCAGCACTTGGTCATCGGTGATTTGGATCACGGCGAGTACGACTCCATCATCCCCGTTCTCTTGAACGCTTCCGCTCGCGATCTACAAGGATATGTAGATGCACTCCTATCACTCGTTGCTTAGATGAACTCATAGATGGATCTTGGTGAAACCGTAGGAAAATTTTTAATTTTCTGCAACGTTCCCCAACAGCAGAAATTTTCTAAAACTAGACCCTGTTGCTGAAAAAAAAAACTTCACCGCTGAATCGTTTTTTTATTTCTGAACCAAGATCTCTATTGCAGAAACCTTCTGAAACAATACGGTTGTTGCAAAAAAAAATGGCTGCACTGGACTTGTGGCCAGCGTGAGTGCTCGATCAAGATTGATCCGACGGCTACGCAGGCGGCGGACGCTGCGCGTGAATCCGTCGACTAAAGGATAGTGTTTTCCAAAAAAGAAAGACAAAAACCAAAAAAAGAAAAAACCGGTTTAGGGAACCTTCTAGAAGCTTCCCAAAACCAGAAAAGACCGGATGGGAAACACTAGAAGATTCCCAAAACCGGAAACGCGAACACTGTAAATGCGCCGGCCCGGTTCGCTGTTCGATGGCCAGCTCTTTTGCGAAGCCTCGATAGCTTGACGCAGAGAGCGTCAAATAGGATATTCCCATTTACAGCCCATTTACAGCGGCACGCGGCGGAGCGTTCCCGAGATGAAAATTCGCAAAAGAAAATATTAGTGCTAACGCTGTAACTCGAACACGCAACTTCACACTAATTGGCGTGCCATGCAAACCACTGCGATGAAGACATTCTCATGTTCAATTAGCAGCGCGAGAGTTAAAGACTACAGACAATTTATTGGGGCGAACCGACGACCTCCTACAACTGAATTTTTCAAAATAAAAACATTTTCCGAATTTTCGTACAAATTTTGAAAAACAGGAACATTTTGGTGATGTGAACAAATTTGAAAAAGAGGAACATTTCTTGAATTTGTGAACAAACAAAATGTTTATATTTTTAAAACTTCCAGGAAATTTTTTGAGTTTGTGATTTTTTTTGAAAAACCTGAACTATTATTGAATTTGTGAACAAATTTGGAAAGCTGGAACATTTTTTTCAATTCCCAAACATTTTTTGAATCTCGAGAACGAATTTCGAAATGGTGAACAATTTTAAAAAATCCTGAACAAATTTGGAAGCACAAACAATTTTTTAAAGCACGAACATTTTTTGAATCTTGAGAACATATTTTGAAACGGAGAGAAATTTTGAAAAATTCCGAACAAATTTGGAAGTTGGAACAATTTTTTAAAGCACTAACATTTTTTGAATCTTGAGAACATATTTTGAAACGGAGAGAAATTTTGAAAAATCTCGAACAAATTTGAAAGCGCGAACATTTTTTGAATATGTGAACAAAAAATTGAAATTCAGTACATTTTCTGAATTTCAGAAGTTTTGTACTTTGTTGTGTAACGAGAACAAATTTTGAATTTTGAGAGCACTTTTTGGTAACATGAACAAAATTTAAATTTTTGATTTTTTTAAAGGAAGAGAAGAAAAGAAAAGGAAATAAAAAAGAAAATCATAAACATTTTGTAAAACTATGAACATATTCTGAAAAAGAAAAATAAACTTGAAAAAGAAAGTGAAACAAGAAACCAAAAAATGAAAAAAATGAAAAAGAAACATAAACTAAAAAAAGAGAAATAAAAAAAGATAGAAAGCCGAAAAAGAACTAGGAAAAAACGATACAGGAAAAAAACCCGGTTTAGGGAACCTTCTGGAAGGTTCCCAAAACCGGTTTGGACGCATTATGTGTGGGCCGGCCCATTTCTGTCGCTCGCTGCGCTGCCCCTGTGCGATCCCTCGACAGTTTGCCGCAGCGAGCGGCGAATAGGATTTTCCGTTCTCCCAGGCCGAACGTTCGGCACTTATCGATGTCCTGTTTTTTTTGGAAAAGGGGATTTACCCCAGCCTCTGCATCAGAAAGATGCATACGGCTCATATTATTAAAAGGATAGTCCAGCAGCAAAGTGTCGAAATGTGAAAGTACAAGCTTAAACAATATCTCTAATGAAGAAAAGCCCAAAGCCACAACCGGCTGGCATATCAATAGGATCATTACTCTATCCTATTACATGACCGCCATCCAAACCGGTTGAAAATATCCCGAGCTACCATCTCCCATCGGGTAGACGCAGTAACCAAACGCTCCCTGGCCTCCGTCGGAGTGAGTAGCGACCACATACGGATGAACGCCGTGGCCCTGAAGATAACCTGCAAAAAGTGAATGTTTGTTGATCGGTTAAAGACTAAGTCATTCCTGCAGTTCCATATTGCCCACAAAAGAGCACAAACGCCAACCCGAATGTGTCTTGCAATGTCAGAATCCACCCCATCAAGCCATGTTCCAAATAACATGCTAATAGAGGTGGGCTGATTAATATTAAACGCAATATGAATCGACCGCCACAGAATCTTAGCCAATGGACAATCGAGAAAGAGGTGTTTAATGTTTTCGTTATGATCACAAAAGCTACATCGAGACGAGCCCACCCAATTACGTTTTGCAAGGTTATCCTTAGTCAAAATGACATGTTTATGCACAAACCACATAAACACTTTGATACGCAAGGGTACCTTAACTTTCCAAACATGTAATGAGGTAGGGATGACGGTAGAGTTAATGACATCCAGATACATTGATTTGACCGAGAACACACCATTCTTAGTAAGTTTCCAATGCAGCTGATCTGGCTGTTGAGACAGCCGGACATCCATTAAACGTCGAACAAGATGGAACCAGGCCTCCCAACGATTTCCAACTAGTGTCCGTCTAAAACTGATATTGAGGGGAACGGATTGTAAAACATTAGCAACATAGGCTTCTCTACGTTGGACAATGTTATACAAAGAAGGATATTGAAGTGCAAGTGGGGTCTCCCCAAGCCACGTATCCTCCCAAAACCTCGTCGTGGTGCCATTCCCAACAATAAATTTAGTCATGTTGAAAAAAAGTTGTTTATGTCACATCCCCAGTTCAGGCCTTGCTTGTTTTAGCTTTAGCATCCATGCATCATGTTTAAATTTTATGAAACTTGAAATGGGGGCTGATAAACCCTAGCAGCTAATGAATTCAACTAGGCTCAAAATAAAATCTTTTTCAATAAACCCAAAATGACCTCTGGAAATGTTCATGATTTCTGGTAAAGGTGAAAACCTCTGCCAAAAATGATGCACATATTTTTAGGCCATTCTGGATGTTTGAATTAAATCATTACTTATTTGCATTTGGGCATTTAAATACTATAAAATATTTTAAATGCTCAAATAATCCCAAACTGAAATGTTTACTGTAGGATATATTTCTAACAGTGGTTATGAGCAGTTGCATGATTTTTGGGATTGATTTAGTATTTTTAATAAAACCACAAACCTGCAGAAAAATAGAAAAAAACAGAAATAAGAGAGAGAGAACTCACCTGGACCTACCTGGCAGCCCACCTAGCCGGCCCAGCTGGCGGCCTGGCCAACTGGCCCAGCCCACCACCGCAGCCCCTCCGTCGTCTTCCTCCCCTCGCCCCAAAGCAGCTCGGTGGCGAGCGCTGCCGTCACCGTGGCCTCCTCCCTGCCTGCTTCACCCCCCTCCCCGACCCTTCTAGCGATGCCACGGGGACGCCAATGACCCCTCTCCCCTCTCCCTCGCTCCCTGGCCTCTCCACTCCTCTCTAGCTCCTCCCCCTGCACGACCGAGCGGAGCTCATCGCCGCCGCTCGCCGTAGCCATGCCTACCGTGCTCCCCTCGCCTCCCCGTGTCATCTGAAAGCTCCGCCACCATCCGTTACACCTCCTGGAGCGAGCCCCGAGCGCCCAGACACCCCAAGACGACCGCCTCGACTCCGTCTTCAACCTCCGGCCGCCGATGACCTCGCAGTCGATTCGCGGGCTACAGCACTTCTCCGACCTCGTCGTCGACTCTGCTAGTCCCTACGTGAGCCACTCTCCATTTTCCCCCTGGAATCCCCGTCGTTCCCCTCCCCTAGCTAGCTTCCCCACCTTGGCCGAGCGCCGCCGTCCGCCATTGCCGTTGTGCCGCCGCTGCAGTCCTCCCCGGACCAAACCAAGCATGTGCGCGAGCTCCTGGGGCTTCCCCAATGCTCTGGTGCTACTCCTCTCGCTTGCTAGCAAGCCACAGCCTCGCGCACGACCGAACCCGAACTCCGGCCGCCGCGGAAGCGGACACCGCCATCGTTTTAGGTCGTCTCCGGCGACCCCTCTAGCACCAGCCAACGCGGACGAGGCCCAGGGTTCCAACGGTGCCACCCGCGCCCCGAACCGTGGCCCGTGCTGCGTTTCCGGACCGCGCCGCCGTCTCGGGCCTCGCCGGCGTCATGTCGCCGGCGGGATTGACCCTGCTGACCGGGGGTTTGACCCCGTTGACTACTGACCATGTGGGCCCAGTTTGACCCCAGGGTCACTGACGCGTGGGCCATGCCCCTATTTAGTTTAAGTGTGAGTTTACTTAGCACTAATTAACTTAGTTAATTAGTTGACTCACTGACAAGTGGGCCCAGGACCTAATTAATCTAGGTTAGTGCTAACCTGACGCTAACTAACTCTGTTAGTTAGTTGTTACACTGACATGTGGGTCCCAGCCGTCAGGTTTGACCTGGGCTGGCGCTTTTGACTTGATGACGTCACCCTGACGCAAAGCTGACGCAGTAATTGTTTTCTGGATTTAAAATAATTCAGGAAATTCCAGAAAATAACCAAAACTTCTAAAATTCATAGAAATTCAACCATAACTCCAAATGAAATAAATTATATATGAAAAATTATCAGAAAAATTCAAGGAATCCATCTGTACCATTTTCATGCATGTTTGAACAATGTTTGTCCTCTGTTTTGGACAAAACAAATAAAGGGCATTTAAATAATCATATATGGAGTTTAATTTGGATCATGTATTCAAACCAACTTCATTAAAATCATAGCTAGATGCATTAGCTCAAATCACAGCATATTGCCATGTCATGATCATGCATCATATTGTAGCATTGCATTGATTGTGTTCTTCCTCAGTTGCCGGTGTTGTCCCCTCTCGATAGACGTGGTTCCGACGATGTGATCGATGACACCGATGAAGAACTATATTATCTTCAGAAGTGTCAGGCAAGCAAAACCCCCTTGTTCATTCCGATACAACCCCACTCTCTCGCTCCTGCTCTATTTTACTGCATTAGGACAACAACGATTCATCTGTTACTTGCTGCGGTAGCTGAACCCCTTTATCCTTTGCATGACCTGTCATTCCACAGTAAATAGATGAAACCCACTAGCATGAGTAGGAGTTGTTTGAGCCCTGTTGTGCCTACTCATTCATGCTTGTTTGCCATGCCTGCTATGCTTAGAGTTGAGTCGGGTCTGATTCATCGAGGATGAATCAGAGGTGTGTGAACATGTCCTACGATGTATGAGCTAAGTGTGTGAACACGTTTTGGTAAAGGTATCGGTGGGAGGCCATGTAGGAGTACATGGTGGGTTGTCTCATTGAAGCCGTCCTCAGGAACTGAGTTCTGTGTTTGTGATCCATGATTCAGCTACTACCACGCATTGGGCCCGAAACCAATGGACCCTCTCAGCTTCTTAATCACCCTTGTCCTCTGTCCAGGAGTTGCAAGTAGTTTCTGGTGTTTGTAGTATGCTGGAGGCCGTGCGCAGCGCTGACCGTAGGGGTGGGCTGTGATGCGGTAGGCACGTGGCCGGGTAAACCGGGCGCCCGTTTGGTGTCACGGAACCCTGTTCACATCGTTTGGGGCTGTGAGCGAAACTTCGGCCGGATCTCCTCATGGATGGAACCCAAATAGGCGATAAACCTGGACTAGGGACTTGAGTGTTTAGGTAGGTCGTGGCCGACACCCTCGTTGGGCTTCCGCTTGAAGGTTGCCGAGTACATGTCGTGTAAACGGCGGTAAGTGGTGAGAGCGTGTGTGAAGAAGTACACCCCTGCAGGGTTAACACCATCTATTCGAATAGCCGTGTCCGCGGAAAAGGACTTCTGGGTTGCCTATATCAGTTCATAGACAAGTGAAAGTGGATACTCTAAAATACGCAAGATAAGTGTGAGTGCTATGGATGGCGTTCTCGTAGGGAGACGGGAGCGGATCCATAGTGGTGTATTGATATGGTGAATATGTGGACTCGTGTGCGCCACCTCAAAAGAGTTCCTTGCAGTCGTAGTTCAGGATAGCCACCGAGTCAAAGCTGGCTTGCTGTAGTTAAACTCCACCATCCCCTTGTTGATAATGATGCATATGTAGTTAGTTCTGATGTAAGTCTTGCTGGGTACATTTGTACTCACGTTTGCCTATTTTATGTTTTGCAGAGAGACTTCAGTCTCGCTAGTAGTTCCACGTGGACTTCGACGTTTAGCTTGTTACCTCAGCTACGATCTTGTGCCCTCGGCAGGATCTGGTAGATAGTCAGGCTTCTAAGCCTTTTTTTCATTTGTAGATGTCTGTACTCAGACATACTAGCTTCCGCATGTGCTTTGATTTGTATGCTCTGAATGTTGGGTCATGAGACCCCTGCTTGTAATATCTCGCTCCTCGGAGCCTAATGAATAAATACTTGAGTCGTAGAGTCATGATGTGATGCCATGTTGTATTTGCACATATCGAGCATATTGTGTGTATGTTAATAAAATGCTTGGTATGTGTGGGATCTGACTATCTAGTTGTTTTTCCTTAGTAGCCTCTCTTACCGGGAAATGTCTCCTAGTGTTTCCACCGAGCCATGGTAGCTTGCTACTGCTCCGGAACACTTAGGCTGGCCGGCATGTGTCCTTCTTCGTTCCTGTGTCTGTCCCTTCGGGGAAATGTCACGCGATGAATACCGGAGTCCTGTTAGCCCGCTACAGCCCGGTTCACCGGAGTCCTGCTAGCCCAGTGCTACAGCCCGGAACTCACTCGCTGATGACCGACACGTTCGATGCTGGGTCATGGATGCCTGTCCCTATAAGTCTGTGCCACTTTGGGTTTACGACTAGCCATGTCAGCCCAGGCTCCTTATCATATGGATGCTAGCGACACTATCATATACGTGTGCCAAAAGGCGCAAACGGTCCCGGGCAAAGGTAAGACGACACCCGTGGGAATACCGTGCGTGAGGCCGCAAAGTGATATGAGGTGTTACATGCTAGATCGATGTGGCATTGAGTCGGGGTCCTGACAGTTTAACTCTCATCAAACCCTTCCAAAAGGGAGAGTCAGAAGGCCTCACATTCACCTGAGCCAAAGTTTTAGCAAAGAGATACTTATTGCGCAAAATCTGTGCCCAAGTGGCCTCCGTCTCAGATGACAGCTTAAAAAGCCACTTGCTAAGGAGACATATGTTTTCGGAAATGTTAACACCCACACGTGTGGTGTGTAGCATCCTGCCCACACGCGTCATCTGTCGTTGGATCACTTTGCACGATTTTTGGAGCACTGTACGTCGCCACGTCATCCCACAGCCTCGTCCGGGCCTCGACAAACTGTGCCGCACACCCTTACTCCCGTTCTCTCATTCTTCTTCCCCCACTCTGCCTCACCTTCTTCCTCACCTACCCGCACATCACACACACACACACACTATAGCCCGAGCGGAGGCGGGCGGAGGCGGGCGAAGGCCCCGAGCGGAGGTGGGCGGAGGCCCCGGGCGGTGGCGGGTGTTGGCCCGAGCGTAGGCGGGCGGAGGCGGGAGGCCTCGGGCGGCGGCTGTGGGTCGGGGGGCAGCTGTCGGTGGTATGGTGCTGCGCGGATCCCGGTGAGTTCTCAGTGATTCCCGGCGAGGGTGGCGCGGGATCCAGCGCGCCGGCGATAGTTCACTTCTGAGGCAGGGGATGGCAGCCAGGGGGTGAGGTCGTTGTATCCACGAGGAGGCGGGGTTGCAGCGACGCCCGGCGCCTGCTCGCCATGTCCGTAGGCGGCGGCGCTGTCTTTTTGACAGGGGAGGCATGGGCCCGCCGACCCCAAGGAGCCGGAGGCGTCATGGCTGCGATGGCGGGTAGCAGGCGCAGGCAGAGCGCACGGCCACCACGACGCATCTGCGGCTCCACGACACGGTGGGGACGATGGCGAGCTCGCCTCTGCCTCCCGTCGGGGGTTCGACCTGAAGCACGGCTGCAGCAGCTCCCGAAGGCTCGCGGGGGTGGAGCGAGACGGCGTCATAGGCGACGACTGGGACCTCAGCTCGAGCTCTACCACTATGCCGTCGCACTGCAACGGTTATGGCGCTGGCTCCATTTCCTACAGGTAACACCTCCACCTCCAAAATTGCCATGGCCTCGCTCCACCTCTGTATGCTTTTTACATTTCAGCAAATCTTGGGCAATTTTGCCATTGTTTTCCTCCGAAAATGATGCCATGTCTAACATTTTTTTTGTCATGCTTTCAAATTCAATTACCAAGCTATATTGCCATGTTCTTAGGATTGTACAGAACTAGTTCACACATTTATCATGGCAAATCTAAAAATCTTTTGTAATAGTTGCAAGGCAAGTTCATGAAAAACAAATTTGTAGCACATGGCAATTTTTTGTTTTTGTAAAATGAATGGATTAACTCACACGGCAATTTCTAGGTTAGTTGGTTCATGGCAAATTTGCCACTGTTTTAGGGAACAAACAATTACACCTAGGGTCCATCTCATCATGGTCTACTTCTACCTCCATTTTATTAGTGTCATTTTTTTCCGCCTCTTGTTCGTGGTAGCTTCTGTTTTAATAAATGGTTGTCACAGAAGAATTGCTATTAATTTGTTATGTTTTTTGTGCAATAAACCACAGTGAATTATTAGTAAAACAGGTGCCATGATAGCTTTGTTTAGTAATAGTCACCGTGGCAACTTGCTATAATTCATACCTATTTTTTTATTCTTAATTTCTCATGTTTATTAGACATTGTTTAATTTCTTATACAATGGCAAATCACCATGAATAGACATCATTTTGCCATGGCAAATTCACAATCTTCTAGCGCTCTTTCACTTTTGTAAATAGTTGCCATGGCAAAAAAAATTATATGAATTTGTAGAGCTAAATTCCTTTTCTCTTTGCAACATGGAAAAAGTTACTTTCTATGAGACCATGGCAATTTAAATTCATGGAGCATGGCATTTGTAGTTTATGCATTATGGCAAATTTATCTCCTGCAACAATGAAAAAAAATTACTTTCTAATGGAACGTGGCAACTTCAGTTCATGAGACATGGCAAATGTAGTTTACGGAGCATGGTATTCTATTCTTTCGGAAATGTTAACGCCCACACGTGTGGGCGTTTGCATCTCACCCACACGCGTGGATCCGCGCCCGTTCATGAGCGCACGAATCTTGGCATGTTTCTAGTGCCACGTAGGACTGGCCTGGTGTGTGGGCGTTCACCCAGTCGCCCACACGGCCGTTTCACCACACAGGAGGGGCTGGTGTGTGGGCGTTCAGCAGTTCGCGCCACACGGCACTTTGCACACACACACAAGGGCTAGTGTGTGGGCATTTGCCATCTCGCCCACATGCCCGTCTCCTCTCCCACACCCAAGCTGCTAGTTGCCATATGTTTTTGCAGCGCACATGGCAACTGCCCCTAGTGTGCTTTATAAGCAGGTGGCAACTCTCTTTTTCTACCCGAGTTGCCATGTGTTTTTGCAGGGTACACGGCAACTGCCTAGTGTGCACGTAAACAGATGGCAACTCTCTTTTACCGAGTTGCCATGTGTTTTTTGCACGTACATGGCAACTGCCCTAACGTGCACGTACATGGCAATTACCCTAACGTGCACGTAAGCAGATGACAACTCTTCCTTTTTACATGGCAACTGCCCTAGCATGCTTGTGAGCACATGGCAACTCTCTCAACTGCCTAGTGTTAGTATGTGGCAACTCCTAAAGTTATGAAATCATGGCAACTACATTAGATCAGACCATACATGGCAACTGCAGTTGAACAACCATGGCAACTGCAGTTGTCCGACATGGCAACCGTAGTTCAACGATATGGCAACTACAGTTAAACGAACATGGACGAGGGTCTGGACCATGGCAACTGCGGACGCGCGGTGGGCGTCACGCGTGGCGTGCGGGACCAGGAGGGTACGAGGCCTGACATACGGGCGTGTGGGTGTTATCAACTTCGCCCACACGCACACGTATGAGAGGGTTCGGGAGGGGAAAAAAGAGGTGTGTGGGCATTAGTTGTTTTGCCCACAAGTAGGTGTGTGGGCTGGTTGTTGTCCATGCCACACGCCTCGTGTGGCACAACTACCCGATACACGACACGTGTGGCAGTTATCGGGACTTATAGCCACCATCTTTCATTTTCAAGTAATAATTGCCATGGCAATTATAAAACAAGTACAATGACAATTTTAATATGCATATGACATGGCAATTTTTGTTCATTTTTTAAAATGCCCCAACAAGTTCTAGTTCATCAAACACATCATGCAAAATGTGATGGCAATTTTACTTTAAATGAGATGGCAAAATTTACTTTTTAGCCATGGAAAATTCAACAATATTTCTCCACGGCAAATTTTACTTTCAAATTCATGGCAATTTCTACGTTTGTAGCATCGCAATTTTACTCTTCTTTTTCCATGTCAAATGTTCACTCTACTTTTGCCATGGCAAATTTCTACGTTTTTTGCCATGGCAATTTTACTTTAAATAAGATGGCGAATTTTACTTTAAATGAGATGGCAAATTTTACTTCATTTTGCCATGCCACATTCTACAATATTTCTCCACGGCAAATTTTACTTTCAAATAAATGGCTATTTATACATTTGTACCATGGCAAATTTACTTCATTTTCCATGGCAAATGTTTACTCTACTTTTGCCATGGCAAATTTCTACGTTTTTTGCCATGGCAAATTTTACTTTATTTTGCCATGGCAAATTCTACAATATTCCCCATGGCAAATTTTACTTTCAAATACATGGCAATTTTTACGTTTCTAGCACGGCAAATCTACTTCGTTTTTTCCACGGCAAATGTCTACTCTACTTTTGCCATGGCAAATTTCTATGTTTTTTTTCATGGCAATTTTTTACTTTTAAATGATATGGCAAATTTTACTTTATGTTTCCATGGAAAATTCTACAATATTTCTACTCGGCAAATCTTACTTATAAATTTTACACGGCAAATTTAATTTTGTTCCCATGCCAAATTTACCTATATTGCCAAGGCAAATTTTAAACCTTTTACATACATGTCAAATACATAAGATGAAATTTTTTCCAGAAAATCCATGACAATTTTAATTTGAAGTCCATGGTAAATTAACCTTTTTGCAGCCATGGCAAATCAATCTCACGGTAATTTAACTCCATAGAACATGGCATTTTATTCCTTTTTTCCCATGGCAATTTTGAAAACCATGGAAAATTAACTTAAAATCTCACAACAATTTAACAATACAACCATGGGCAAATGAACTTTAAATTGCATGGCATTTCCATGGCAGATCTTTTTCTGCCATGCTTTTTTCCTTGTCCATTTTTGTAATATGTTTATATTTGCCATCATGTTTACTAACCATGCGGCAAAACTTAAAGTATTGCCTAATTACTTTTTTTTGGCATTTTTATAGCAACAGTTCATAAAAGTAAAGGGATTTTATTGGCATTGTCATATTTTGTAGTCCAATGGATATTTCATGGCAATTTTGTTTCTTAAAAGTTAGGGAATTTCGTTCTGTTTTTGGTCATTACAATTTTTTGCAACCATGGCAATTTTCTGTTTTTGACTGCACTATGTGTTTTTTTAACCAACATTTTTTTTGAGGTGTACCAACGATTTCTGTTTTTATTTATTTTCAGAGAATAGCGTTGTTGGGCTTTTTGCCCGCTTGCGGCCCAGGGTGTCCAGCGGAGGCGGTCGTGCTGGGGGGCGTCTCGGATCGAACGAGCCTCCCTACCACACGTGTATGTAAAGTGTGCTTAGACTCAAAAAAACACGTGTATGTGTGGGCGATGCTGCCTTCCTACCACACGTTTCTGTGTGGGCGGTCTGCCTACCACCCTGACGTGTGGGTAGATCTAATATTCGCCCACACACGGTTCGTGTGGGCTGCCTCCTCCTTACACCACACACGGTGTGTGGGCGGATGTCTAACATGCCACACGTGTGACAGTTATTCGGACCCTATGTTTTTGACTTCCAGATTTTCTATACCTAGGCCACCTTGGTCCTTAGGTCTGCAGATAATATTATCGATGTCCTATTACGAGGAAACCCACCCAAACAAGAATGCCAGATCAGTCGGGAAAAAAAAAAGAATGACAGTTCGAGAATAATAAGGATTCAGGATGCTATTCGGACGGATTGCAGATTGAACTTGTTAAACACGTTGGGCAATCTGAAAACGAAACGAGAATCCGATCCCAGAGCGGCCTCTAGCTGACCTGACCTGCCTACGTGTATATATATAGCGCCAACGCCTCCTGCTTTAGTGCATCTAGAGTGTAGACCAGAATCGATCGGTACTGTCGCACGAGTCTGCAATGCCGAGGTTGCGTCGCCTGCGGCCGCGCAGGGTCGTCCAAGACCAAGACGACCGCCTCAGCGCCCTCCCCGAAGAGCTGATCCGCCTCATACTGAGCAGGCTGGACACCCGTAGCGCGCTCTCCACCGCCGTCCTCGCCAGGCGCTGGGCACGCTTCCCTCGCGATCTTCCGGCGTACGACTTGAGGGTGGGCGACATACTCCCGCCACAGTACGACCAGACCGTCGCCCTCCGCCGGCGCAACCTGCCGCGCGACACGGCTCAGGCCAGAGTCCTAGACAGCTTGATGGCCAGCTGCGAGGTCTCTGCCATGCGGGCGTTCGAGGATGGCATCACCGGCTTCTTGGAGACGGACGCACGCCGTTGCGTCAACACCCTCCGTCTCGAGTTCTTCCACACACACGACGGCGGCCGCATAGTAGACCGCCTGATCGCAGACGCGGTCGGCGTATGGGGAGTGCAAGATTTGGAGGTGGTCGTCAGGCCAGCGTCCCAGGAGCACGAGCCTTGGCCGGCCTACAGCTTCCCCCACGATCGCCTCAAGGATGGACACTGGTCGCGCCTGCACAGCCTGACGATCGGCAACTGCATGCTCCCGCCGAGGCTGCACTGCTACGACACGCTCACCAAGCTGGTCTTGCGAGACATGCCCGCTTCCACGCCCGTCGGCGTGTACGAGAGGGCCCTGAGCGAGTGCAACCAGCTGCAGGTGCTGCATCTCACGTCCTGCAGCTGCGTTGAGGACCGTCTGGTGGTGCGTTCACAGATCAGGGAGCTCGTCGTGGAAGCGTGCTCCTTCATGGTGATCGAGCTGCAGGACCTCCCGATGCTTGCCCACCTGGCCTGCCTAACCAACACCGTGGAGCTCGTGTTCGGCTCTGTTCCGTGCCTCACGCACACTAACCTCACCTTCTTTGTAGAGGAGGATATCCTGGTTTTGCCGCCGCTGCCGCACCACCATGATCAGCTCAACCACTTCCTTGGTATGTCCCCAACCATGGGCAACCTCGTCATCCGCTTCACCGGACCCAAGATGTGGATTGGGGCCAACAAACTGCACGAGCCACTACTCCACCTCAAAAGGCTCTTTGTTGCCGACCTGCCTTCCAACTGGGACGTCTCATGGACGCGCACTCTCCTGATGGCCGCGCCATCGCTCGAGGCACTGCACATCAACGTGGCTCACTCCGAGCTCCCTGAAACCTACGGGATAATATGGTCAATCCGGAGCCAGAAGCAATGCCACCCTCACATGAAGGAGCTGGTCATGATTGGATTCACGCTCACGCGGCTCCAAATGGAGTTTCTCAAGTATATTGTGACCGCGTGCACTTCCTTACAACGCCTTGTTCTGCTCAAGGATGGCCATGTCCGATACAACGGACTCTGGGATTGGGACATGGTCCGTGGACTAGAAGAATGTCACTGGAGAGATCATGATAAAAGGAGGCTGAGAAGGTTGATCAAGTCCGGGCCCAACCCTCTCGTTGAACTCATCTTGGGATGATCTTTTTCCTTTTTATGATCTTTTGTTCGTCACTATTGTCTATCTATATACTACTATACGAGACAGTAATAAATAGCGATAAGCTTTCTATGCTGAAAGGATGTTTTATTTAACTGTTGTTGTTCAACATAATGCGGTTCCCTGGATTACTCAATGTGCTAATTATGGATTACTCAATGCCTCGTCCCACCTCGATTGCCACCTGGGTGTTTACGGCAACCCTCGCCTCTGGCGCGCATGTCATTACCTTCGAAAGCAAAGGGATTTCTTGCTGCGTCGCGAAATTAAGCTGCACTGTTGTGACGTCCCCACCCCCTTAGGCCTTGTTTGGTTAAACCTCTCCTGGAGGGGATTGGAGAGGTTTGGAGGGGATTGAGTGACATTTTGACTTGTATGGAATTTAATCCACCCCAATCCACTTCAATCCCCTTCAATTTTGTTGCAACCGAACAAGCCCTTACGGTTTTGTTCGGTTCCACACGAACCAAACCTCTATTGGGTGATCCCCCAATCCCCTGACCAACAAACCCTTCTAATCCATGTGCAACATAGTGTGTTCGGTTAGTCCCGACAGCTTTCCACCGTAGGCCTTTGTACACCGTAGCACCAAATCAACCTAACATCACACACAACAAACATGCTACTATTAAATTCATACATCCATGCACCAAATCAACCAAACATCATACAAGAAGCTTGCTTCAAGTTGATAATTTAGAAGAAAGAAGATCCAACTCAAACAATGTAACAATCGCTCATGTACAGTTATTATTTTTCCAAGCTTGATCAACTTTTTGCCGTATCAAACAGATGACACTCATCTCACTGATGTCGCTTCCGTAGTGATTGATCCACTCCATTGGCAATAAAAAGCAGTCAGTCCACATCAAAGGACTAACATGAGCAGTATATATACATGAAAAAAGGAAATAAATATGAGCTGTCTTATTTTTGGCAATCAACAGTCAAATGAGCAAAGAAATACTTACAAGATATATATTGACCAGCTAGCATAGAAAGATCACAAAATAATCATGCATGAATTTCCAATTACACGGATAAAATGGACAGCAACATCGCATCCATATCCACCAAACAGATCACAACGATATGGCAAAAAATAAAAATAGAGATACATTTTAAGCCTATGACATCACATGGTTGCACAAAACAATCACAAGAGTAAGGGCAGCCGCAAAACGCCGACCCATTTCATCCGCCCGATATCCGTTTGGTCCGCGGGGACAGAAACCATGGCCCAACGCGCCGACCCATTTCCTTCGCCCGATATCTGTTTGGTCCACGGGGACAAAAACCATGGCCCAACGCGCCGAACCATTTCATCCGCCCGATATCCGTTTGGTCCGCGGGGACAAAAACCATGACCAAACGCGCCGATGCAGTATGTTTTCTTATCCACTTGGACCCATTTCAAGCCTAAATTTGGACCTGGTTTATGTCCGCACGGACCCACAGCACACGCCCACGACGTCCTCCCCATGTCCCCCCCTAGCCCATCCGTCTATGGCACACAACTCCATTCCCGCTATTTCTCTCCCAAAACCCTACCGCCATGGCCGACGCACCCAACCCCGCTCCCAACCCCTTCCCCTCCGCCCTCGTCCCCGTCGTGGCCCGGATGAAGCCGAAGAAGAAGCTCACCGACGAGAGGGCGGCCCAGAGCCTAAAGTGAGCCGGTCATAGGAAGAGGGAGAAGGAAAAAGAAGAAGACGCCGCCGCCACCGCAGTCGCTCGGCCCAGGCCACCGCTATGGACACCGATGCCATCATCGCATACGTATGGGTACCTTCCCAGATATGACCCTACAAAGTCTCGCTTCTCTGTGTCACCTCGGGACGGCTCGCCAAAAATGGGTCTCCATGTTGGTCGTCCCAGTGGGGCCTCCCCTTGATCTCAACGCCACACCTGTGGCCAACAATAACAAGGAACATTTTTTTCTATCATTAAATAATAAGGGCATCGACTAGTAACAAGTAATGGTACCAGCGGACTCTGTTACACATGTGAATTAGCTTAGTACTAATATAATCTGGTACATGGGGGTCTCCTCCCCTTGGTGAATTAGCATGTGTTGATCCATGTACTAGCTAGCTGCAACATTCTTGTCGCCAAAAGAAATAACCGCCTAACTTGAATCCTAATTCCCAAACTATGTCATATGTGCTTGATGCTATCTATGTGTCTAAATTATTTTCTGAAAAGGAGGATAACCCCTACCTGTTGATGTTGTTAACTGTGGTCTGGTCCATTGAGCCACGACTGTCATGCAACTGACAATATAGAACATCCAAGAGATGTAATGTATATTTTTTCCTATAATGAAATGCATTACTCTCTCTATATATTTCTTTTGTGTCGGTCATGCCTGACAGAAGCTGTTAATTCTTGTGATGTCATGTACAGGAAAGTAGTTTCTTTGTTAACGAAGTTATATATGTCTGTGGGATAACTATGTTTTAGCTTCGTAAGTTGGCATACGAATTCTGTGTGGGTCATGCAAACTGGCAAGAGATGTAAATTCTTGTGAGATGAAGTGTAGAAAAATAGATAGAAGAAATTTCTTTCTCAATAGTTGGCGCCTATATAGGAAATTCTACGTGCGAGTGTTAGAACATATTCCTAGGGTAGGTGTCTTTTGTTTTAGTTAATAATGGGAAGAGTGAGGGTTTGCTTTCCTGTAGAACTCAAACTGGCCATCATTTTGTTGGTATGATATGTCCTACACTGCAAAATTACTTGGTATAGGAAGATCGGACGGTACAAATGAATTGAGCTTGTTTAAGGCCTAACAAGAGTAATTTTACTTTATTTATTACCATGAAAAGGCTGTTGGAAGTCATATTTTCACATTGTTTTGTGTATACTGGAGATTTGAGGTCCTGATTCACCTCTCCAATTCTCATTATCTTCAAAATTTTCCTTGTTCTCCAGGTGATAGTTAGATTGCAAGAATTGTCATCGATGAAAGCACCGCTGCAGGGGATCAAGCCAAAAAGCTTCTGGAAGATGTCCGTGCTACATTCCCTCGGGTTGTGGTTACAATGTGCTTCTACTATTTGACTCAAATTATTAGATTGGTTAGCTTCATGAAATTTTGATAAATAAGTGGTCCCATTTACTGTTTGGATCAATAGCTACTATTCATCTTTCAATGAATCTATGAGAAACTTTTGAGCTAGAATACCTTACAAATATATGTGGCCTGTCAAACTTCCTCGCCGAGTCATGGTTATCCTTCGGTTTCTTCTTGGAATAAACAAAAAAAAATCGTTTTTTCCACTAGCCAGATTTGTCGAGTTGGAACAGTTAGTAAGTGTACATTTTCGCACGTAGTACGACATTAGAGGTGTAGATCACTTGCTCACGCTTGACTAACACAATGACATGTTTTAGCTAGCAGCTGTTCCACATAACAGCTTGCTGCAGTGAGTATTTTGATGTTTGTGACAAAAAGTTGCTCTAGAGGTGATGAGTGTGTTCTGATTTTTGCTGCTTAGTATTCAACTATCTTGCTCAGTTTCACGCACCATACTATTTTTGTTGCTAGACAAGCTTCTGATCAAACTTGTAGAAGTCTCCCTGCTGCATTTTGATGTTTGGATGGCTGACATTGGGAAACAATTGATGTTTTTTCTCCATCTTGTGCTGCTATTTTCTTTCTAGTTGCCACTGTGGTCCTCTTCTTCTCCCCTCACAGTGCTTTGTTGATGGTGTAGTTTGGCACTATCAATAGTTATAACATATCTTGTCTTTTGTTCATAGAGAAACCTGACTAAGTTATTTCGATATTATTACAGGAAGGCATATATCTGACTCGATACCATGGGGATGTTCGTGGGGAGCACCTCATCACCAAGTGCATGGACGGCTAGAGGTGGAGGTGCTCTTTGCCCTTGCCCCCCCTCTCTCTCTCTCTCTAGCGATAGATGGTTGCTTCCTCCCCTCCCAGCGGTCGTACGTGGTGAGCTTCTGTCCCTCCCATCTCACCCCCGGTCTGACTTGGGTGGCACTTGCAATTGTACTAATGTTCGCTTTTGGATGGATGTTATGCACATCACGTTTTGGTTCAGTTTGTATTGGAGCATCCCTTTTGGGTGTTCAATTTCTTCTATGAATGAATATGCGGGTGCATTTTTTTGGTTCAAGCAAACTCAGTTTTCTCCCTGTTTGTTTATTGTTCCTATTTCAGAATGTTAAGGATTTTGGGCTGCAAAGGGCTTAGTTGAATTCGAAATGTGGAAACTAAGCCCTCCAACTAATCAAATGTTGCCTCTCAACCAGAGACCATGAGGTATTGATTGCTCCCTAGAATTCATGATTGTCAAATGTTTGATTCGTTTTGAGCTGTTGATTGTTTGTCCAGAGGAGATAAAAATGCATCTTTGGTTAGATAATATGCAACAGAACATGGGGCATTGTGTACTGCCTTTTCTTTGTGCAATGGCAATTGGATTTGATGTTATTTTCAATAACTTGTGCTGACAAACTGATAATGATACTGGTCATATCATAGTTGCAACTTGATAATTTTTTGGTGGTGTGGTTATCAGCCAATGTATAATTGGAATCTGTTCCTGAGAGCTGAGATGGAATCTTGTGATTGGAATCTAAATATTGTCAAGCTTCTGATTGATTGGCATGATAATGTTAATATCTAGCACTATAGTGACATGATCATGTTAGTATTAGTCTCTTTTCGCCTGGTGTGAGAGCGATGTAGATTTTTAGCTTGTTTACTAAAAGAGTGAAGTTAACGGAGTCCCACAAATTTGTGTTTGTGGCTTGAGCAAGAATGTATGTATCTTGTTTAGGTGAAATAGCACAAGGATCATGTGTGTTGAGGCTGAACAACACTCCGTCTCTTATTCCTGGTGTTATATATCCTCCACAATATTTATTTTTCTAGTTAAATCGCAAGCCTGAACTGTATGGTTTTGAGTTTGTTCACTGGTTATTTAGTAGTCTGAAGATAACATCATGGTGTGATCAAATCATGTTGAATCTGGATTTGTATTTTGATAGTGCGAACCTCACATAGTTGTCGCCTCTGATAGTTTTCGCCTGTTAAAACTGCAGTCTATATGTACTCCCTCCGTCCCATAATATAAGAACATTTTTGACACTATCATAGTGTCAAAAGTGATCTTATACTATCGGACCGAGGGAGTATATGCTTAGGTGTGCATGATGATGCTTCTATTCTGTGGCAGATAATCGTGTTGGTAGTATTCATTAGGCATAATCCATATCCATGTGTGTGCACTGCATAGTGCAGCCTATGATGAAATCCATGAAGCTTGTGGAACTCATGATCTGTAGTGCAACCTCACCTAAAGTAGACCTTTGCCAAAATGTTATGTGGATGGCATGCGTTATGCCCACCATGATCATTTTCAATTCAATCTTGAAATTTTTCTCATACTTCTTGAGAAAGTTGTTCTACCTATATTAGGCTTGTTTACTAGGTATCATCTTTGTTGATGCCAAAAAATTTGTGAAATTGCTACTTTTTTGGCTTAGGCTTGCTAAATAATTTAGATGCCTCATAAGTATTTTCAATAGTGTATTTGTCTTGAATGTTTTCAACAAACTCCTTATTTTATCTTTCTTAGTGTGGGATGTTTAACAACAATTCATCTTGATGCATGGGCAGGTTGGATCTTGTGTCGCTTGCACGCATACCAGGTGCTCTTGTTGGCACTACCTGGTGGTTGTCGCCTCAATCTCCGGCAAAGGTGGTACGCCGCCTTGCTTCCAGCGTTGACGGTACGGCAAGGTTTTCGCCCTGTATCCTTGGCGTTGGCTCCCACGACTGCCCCCTCATCTACCACCACTGAGGTGAGTCCCTGGTCTCTCCTTCTCCTTTGTCTGATCTAGGACCTAGCCTTCAAGCTAGCTCTTTGCTTTCCCATGAAAAATGCTCTTGTTGGCGGTGCTATGCATGTGATTAGAGCTGAAGCCATGCATGCATAGTGTGGATGAGGACCATTGGTTTCTCCTTGGAGGGAGCATTGTGCCCAAGACTAGAATTCTAGTTCCTTGCTGAACATAGCTTATATTTTGTTGTGTTTATTAGAGAGAGGTCTGACATGGCAGTTTCTTTGAATGTGACATGCCCGGCTATCACAATCTTGTGATTATGATTGCGGTTTGGTCCCTCTCCTGGTTAGGCCATGTTGTTTGTTCGTGTTTGACACTTATTTAGGATCTACAACTTTGATGTATCATGCCCTCTGTGTTTCCTCTCTACCATGCTCTTTGGGTTTGTGTTGTTTATAGTTGCTAGTGTCTGCTTAGACTGGATGATATTCATGCATCCTTCAGACGGGTTTTGTTATAAAAACAAGGCAAGCTAGTAAAGCGATTTGTTGTGTGTGTGTGTGTGTGTGTACTACTCCATCCATCCCATGATATAATTGGACATTGCTTGCTTGCTTGTGTGGAATAAGAAGAACATGCTGCTTGTTTGGCATGTAACTTAACATTTCTGTTCTTTGTTTTGCTGAGACGAAGAGCTCCTTGCTAGATGTGAGCGGCAAGAGAAGAAATATGGTCCTCCGAATAAAATTTAAGCTTTGGTGGCCAGGTTAGGTCATTTGGGCTCAAAGCAAAGGCATCACCTAAAGCGAAATGTTACCCTCTAGTGAGTGAAGCATGCATGATCCATACATGTATTTTTGGTGAGTGGCTTGTACAGTTGTGTGATGCTTGGCCTCTCTCTAGTGTTGAACTATAAATTTTTGAGCGCATGGCCAAGTTATTATAATGGCACAATGTATTCCTTCCATGTGGAATGAAATACAAAATGGTAGACATTCTACTGTGTTTCTTCCAGCATGTTTCTTCCAATGCGTTATGCTGCCAAAATTTATAGCACAGACTTGTCAAAATTTTGTCCTTGTTTGTAAAGAAAACAAAAATGTTTGGACCCTGACATCAAAATGTGAGGGCCTTCATAGAAATTTTAGGCTTATAATACATAAACCACCATTGTAGATGGCTCAAAAAGCAGTGGAAAATGTTTCCTTTCATCTACAAAGTAGAGTCTTTGGTGAGATAACTCATACAACTTCCTAAAGATCTAAGGATAGTGTCATGGTTTTGTCACGAGAGATGTCCTAGTGAAAGGACTTAAGCGTGAGGCCACCGCAACGGTGATTAAGTTGTCGGGGTTGAGCGGGACGAGAGACATAATTTACCCAGGTTCGACCCATCATGGTGGAGGTAAAAGCCTACTCCTGCTCTTGTTGCTTATTTCTTGAGTATCGATTACAAGGGAGCGGATTCACTTGACCTAGCTATCAATTGATTGAACTTGTCCTATTCTGTGCCAGGGACTCGCCTTTATATACAGGTCGAGGCCTCTGGCTTATAAGAGTCCTGGTCGGGTCATGACTCGTAGCCGAACCTAACTCTAAGTCGCCTTGTCTTTTATGACAAGTCACCGTCATGGCGGCTTACACCTCTGAGCCGCTTGCCGCTTTCTGGCTTCGGGCCCCGAGCCGGCCCATCTTGTGAGTCGCCCATCCGGTCCTACCTATTGATCATCCTAGTGTTGGGTAACGTAGCAGAAATTCAAAATTTTCCTACATATCACCAAGATATATCTATGGAGAAACCAGCAACGAGGGGAAGGAGAGTGCATCTACATACCCTTGTAGATCGCTAAGCGGAAGCGTTCAAGTGAACGGGGTTGATGGAGTCGTACTCGTCGTGATTCAGATCACCGATGATCCTAGTGCCGAACGGACGGCACCTCTGCGTTCAACACACGTACAGCCCGGTGACGTCTCCCACGCCTTGATCCAGCAAGGAGAGAGGGAGAGGTTGAGGAAGACTCCATCCAGCAGCAGCACAACGGCGTGGTGGTGATGGAGGAGCGCGGTAGTCCAGCAGGGCTTTGCCAAGCACCTACGGGAGAGGAGGAGGTGTCACGGGAGGGAGGGAGGCGCCAGGGGCTCAGGTATGGATGCCCTCCCTCCCCTCCACTATATATAGGGGCAAGGGAGAGGGGGGAGGCGCAGCCTTGCCCCTTCCTCCAAGGAAGGGGTGCGGCTAAGAGGGGGGGGAGGAGTCCATCCTCCCCAAGGCACCTCGGAGGTGCCTTCCCCCTTTAGGACTCTCCCCTTTTCCTCCACTCTTGGCGCATGGGCCTCTAGGGGCTGGTGCCCTTGGCCCATGTAGGCCAAGGCGCACCCCCTACAGCCCATGTGGCCCCCCGGGGCAGGTGGCCCCACCCGGTGGGCCCCCGGGACCCTTTCGGTGGTCCCGGTACAATACCGATGACCCCGAAACTTGTCCCAATGGCCGAAACAGGACTTCCTATATATAAATCTTTACCTCCAGACCATTCCGGAACTCCTCGTGACGTCCGGGATCTCATCCGGGACTCCGAACAACATTCGGTAACCACATACAAGCTTCCTTTATAACCCTAGCGTCATCGAACCTTAAGTGTGTAGACCCTACGGGTTCGGGAGACATGCAGACATGACCGAGACGTTCTCCGGTCAATAACCAACAGCGGGATCTGGATACCCATGTTGGCTCCCACATGTTCCACGATGATCTCATCAGATGAACCACGATGTCAAGGACTTAATCAATCCCGTATACAATTCCCTTTGTCTATCGGTACGATACTTGCCCGAGATTCGATCGTCGGTATCCCGATACCTTGTTCAATCTCGTTACCGGCAAGTCTCTTTACTCGTTCCGTAACACATCATCCCGTGATCAACTCCTTGATCACACTGTGCACATTATGATGATGTCCTACCGAGTGGGCCCAGAGATACCTCTCCGTTTACACGGAGTGACAAATCCCAGTCTCGATTCGTGCCAACCCAACAGACACTTTCGGAGATACCTGTAATGTACCTTTATAGCCACCCAGTTACGTTGTGACGTTTGGCACACCCAAAGCACTCCTACGGTATCCGGGAGTTGCACAATCTCATGGTCTAAGGAAATGATACTTGACATTAGAAAAGCTTCAGCATACGAACTACACGATCTAGTGCTATGCTTAGGATTGGGTCTTGTCCATCACATCATTCTCCTAATGATGTGATCCCGTTATCAACGACATCCAATGTCCATAGCCAGGAAACCATGACTATCTGTTGATCACAACGAGCTAGTCAACTAGAGGCTCACCAGGGACAGATTGTGGTCTATGTATTCACACGTGTATTACGATTTCCGGATAATACAGTTATAGAATGAATAAAAGACAATTATCATGAACAAGGAAATATAATAATAATACTTTTATTATTGCCTCTAGGGCATATTTCCAACAGTCTCCCACTTGCACTAGAGTCAATAATCTAGTTCACATCGATATGTGATTAACACTCAAGGTCACATCCCCATGTGACTAACACCCAAAGAGTTTACTAGAGTCAATAATCTAGTTCACATTACCATGTGATTAACACTCGATGAGTTCTGGGTTTGATCATGTTATGCTTGTGAGAGATGTTATAGTCAACGGGTCTGAATCTTTCAGATCCGTGTGCGCTTTACAAATCTCTATGTCATCTCCTAGATGCAGCTACCACGTTCTATTTGGAGCTATTCCAAATAACTGTTTTACTTGGAGCTATTCTAAATTGTTGCTCCATTATACGTATCCGATATCTCTACTCAGAGCTATCCGGATAGGTGTTAAGCTTGCATCGACGTAACCTTTTACGACGAACTCTTTTACCACCTCCATAATCGAGAAAATTCCTTAGTCCACTAGTTACTAAGGATAACTTTGACCGTTGTCCTGTGATCCATTCTTGGATCACTCTTGTACCCCTTGACTAACTCATGGCAAGGCACACTTCAGGTGCGGTACACAGCATAGCATACTGTAGAGCCTACGTCTTATGCATAGGGGACGACCTTAGTCCTTTCTCTCTATTCTGCCATGGTCGAGCTTTAAGTCTTAACTTCATACCTTACCACTCAGGCAAGAACTCCTTCTTTGACTGGTCCATCTTGAACACCTTCAAGATCATGTCAAGGTATGTGCTCATTTGAAAGTACCATTAAGCGTTTTGATCTATCCTTATAGATCTTGGTGCTCAATGTTCAAGTAGCTTAATCCAAGTTTTCTATTGAAAAACACTTTTCAAATAACCCTATATGCTTTCCAGAAATTCTACGTCATTTCTGATCAACAATATGTCAACAACATTTATTTATCAGAAATTCAATAGTGCTCCCACTCACTTCTTTGGAAATACAAGTTTCTCATAAACTTTGTATAAACCCAAAATCTTTGATCATCATCAAAGCATACATTCCAACTCCGAGATGCTTACTCCAGTCCTTAGAAGGATTGCTAGAGCTTTGCATACTTATTAGCATCTTTCAGGATTGACAAAACCTTCCGGTTGTATCACATACAACCTTTCCTCAAGAAAATCGTCGAGGAAACAATGTTTTGACATCCTATCTGCAAGATTTCATAAACAATGCAGTAATCGCTAATATAATTCCAACAGACTCTTAGCATCGCTACCAGTGAGAAAGTCTCACCGTAGTCAACTCCTTGAACTTGTCGGGAAACATCTTAACGACAAGTCGAGCTTTCTCAATGGTGACACTTACCATCATTGTCTGTCTTCCTTTCAAAATCCATCTGTACTCAACAGCCTTTCGACCATCGAGCCGTTCTGCCAAAGTCTACACTTTATTTTCATACATGGATCCTCTCTCGGATTTTATGGTTTCTTAACCATTTGTCGGAATTTGGGCCCACCATCGCTTCTCCATAGCTCGTAGGTTCATTGTTGTCTAGCAACATGACCTTCAAGACAGGATTACTGTACCACTCCGAAGCAGTACGCATCCTTGTCACCCTACGAGGTACGATAGTGACTTGATCTGAAACTCTATGATCACTATCATAAGCTTCTACTTCAATTGGTGTAGGTGCCACAGGAACAACTTCCTGTGCCCTGCTACACACTTGTTGAAGTGACGGTTCAATAACCTCATCAAGTCTCCACCATCCTCCCACTCAATTCTCGAGACAAACCTTTCCTCGAGAAAGGACCCGATTCAAGAAACAATCCCTATTGCTTTCGGATCTGAATTAGGAGGTATACCCAACTATTTTGGGTGTCCTATGAAGATGCATTTATCCGCTTTGGGTTCGAGCTTATCAACCTGAAACTTTTCCACATAAGCGTCGCAGCCCCAAACTTTTAAGAAATGACAGCTTAGGTTTCCCTAAACCATAGTTCATATGGTGTCATCTCATCGGAATTAAGTGGTGCCCTATTTAAAGTGAATGTGGTTGTCTCTAATGCCTAACCCATAAACGATAGTGGTAATTCGATAAGAAACATCATGGTATGCATCATATCCAATAGGGTGCAGTTATGATGTTCGGACACACCATCACACTATGGTGTTCCAGGCTGTATCAGTTGTGAAACAATTTCCACAATGTCTTAATTCTGTGCCAAACTCGTGATTCAGATATTCATCTCTATGATCATATCATAGATCTTTTATCCTCTTGTCACGACGATCTTTCAACTTCACACTGAAATTACTTGAACCTTTCAATAATTCAGACTCGTGATTCATCAAGTAAATATACTCAACGTCTACTCAAATCATCTGTGAAGTAAGAACATAACGATATCCACTACACACCTCAGCCCTCATTAGACTGCACACATCAAAATGTATTACTTCCAACAAGTTGCTTTCCAGTTCCATTTTACTGAAACCGAGGCTTTCAGTCATCTTGCCCATGTGGTATGATTTGCATGTCTCAAGTGATTCAAAAATCAAGTGAGTCCAAACGGTCCATTTGCATGGAGTTTCTTCATGCATAAACACCAATAGACATGGTTCGCATGTCTCAAACCTTTTCAAAAATGAGTCAGCCAAAAGATCCATCAACATGGAGCTTCTTCATGCGTTTTATACCGATATGACTTAAGTGGCAGTGCCACAAGTAGGTGGTACTATCATTACTATCTTATATCTTTTGGTATGAACATGTGTATCACTACGATCGAGATTCAATGAACCATTCATTTTAGGTGTAAGACCATTGAA
This sequence comes from Triticum timopheevii, assembly GCA_963921465.1. Classification (NCBI taxonomy): domain Eukaryota; kingdom Viridiplantae; phylum Streptophyta; class Magnoliopsida; order Poales; family Poaceae; genus Triticum; species Triticum timopheevii. The sequence continues at coordinate 445,224,627 of OY997262.1, forward strand.
GGTATTATTCAAATAAACAGAGTAACCATTATTCTCCTTAAATGAATAACCGCATTGTGATAGACATAATCCAATCATGTCTATGCTCAACGCAAACACCAAATAACAATTATTTAGGTTTTAATACCAATCTCGATGGTAGAGGGAGCGTGCGATGCTTGATCATATCAACCATGGAAACATTTCCAACACATATCGTCAGCTCACCTTTAGCTAGTCTCCGCTTATTCCGTAGCTTTTATTTCGAGTTACTAACACTTAGCAACCGAACCGGTATCTAATACCCTAGTGCTACTAGGAGTACTAGTAAAATACACATCAACACAATGTATATCCAATATACTTCTATCGACCTTGCCAGCCTTCTCATCTACCAAGTATCTAGGGTAATGCTGCTCCAGTGGCTGTTCCCTTATTACAGAAGCACTTAGTCTCGGGTTTGGGTTCAACCTTAGGTTTCTTCACTAGAGCAGCAACTGATTTGCCGTTTCATGAAGTATCCCTTCTTGCCCTTGCCCTTCTTGAGACTAGTGGTTTCATCAACCATCAACAATTGATGCTCCTTCTTGATTTCTACTTTTGTGGTGTCAAACATCGCGAATATCTCAAGGATCATCATATATGTCCCTGATATATTATAGTTCATCACGAAGCTCTAGCAGCTTGGTGGCAATGACTTTCGGAGAAACATCACTATCTCATCTGGAAGATCAACTCCCACTCGATTCAAATGATTGTTGTACTCAGACAAAAAATCTGAGCACAGGCTCAACAATTGAGCTTTTCTCCCTTAGTTTGTAGGTTAAGAAAATCGTCGGAGGTCTTATACCTCTTGACGTGGGCACGAGCCAGAAATCCCAATTTCAGCCCTCAAAACATCTCATATGTTTCGCGACGTTTCAAAAACGTCTTTGGTGCCTCAATTCCAAACCGTTTAACTGAACTATCACGTAGTTATCAAAATGTGTATGTCAGATGTTCGCAACATCCACATACAACGTTCGAGGTTCAGCACACTGAGCAGTGCATTAAGGACATAAGCCTTCTATGAAGCAATGAGGACAATCCTCAGTTTACGGACCTAGTCCGCATAATTGCTAGTATCAACTTTCAACTAATTTTTCTCTAGGAACATATCTAAACAGTAGAACTATAGCGTGAGCTACGACATAATTTGCAAAATCCTTTTGACTATGTTCAGGATAATTAAGTTCATCTTATGAACTCCCACTCAGATAGACATCCCTCTGGTCATCTAAGTGATCACATGATCCGAGTCAAACTAGGCCGTGTCCGATCATCACGTGAGACGGACTAGTCAACATCGGTGAACATCTTCATGTTGATCGTATCTTCTATACGACTCATGCTCGACCTTTCGGTCTTTTGTGTTCCGAGGCCATGTCTGTACATGCTAGGCTCGTCAAGTTAACCCTAAGTGTTTCGCGTGTGTAAATCTGTCTTACACCCGTTGTATGTGAACGTTAGAATCTAACACCCGATCATCACGTGGTGCTTCGAAACACGAACTGTCGCAACGGTGCACAGTTAGGGGAGAACACTTCTTGAAATTGTTGTAAGGGATCATCTTATTTACTACCGTCGTTCTAAGCAAATAAGATGTATAAACATGATAAACATCACATGCAATCAAATAGTGACATGATATGGCCATCATCACTTTGCTCCTTTTGATCTCCATCTTCGGGGCTCCATGATCATCATCGTCACCGGCATGACACCATGATCTCCATCATCATGATCTTCATCATCGTGTCTTCATGAAGTTGCCTCGCCAACTATTACTTCTACTACTATGGCTAACGGTTAGCAATAAAGTAAAGTAATTACATGACGTTTAAGTTGACACGCAGGTCATAAATAAATTAAGACAACTCCTATGGCTCCTGCCGGTTGTCATACTCATCGACATGCAAGTCGTGATTCCTATTACAAGAACATGATCAATCTCATACATCACATATATCATTCATCACATCCTTTGGCCATATCACATCACATAGCATACCCTGCAAAAACAAGTTAGACGTCCTCTAATTGTTGTTTGCATGTTTTACGTGGCTGCTATGGGTTTCTAGCAAGAACGTTTCTTAACTACGCAAGAACCACAACGTGATATGCCAATTGCTATTTACCCTTCATAAGGACCCTTTTCATCGAATCCGATCCGACTAAAGTGGGAGAGACAGACACCCGCCAGCCACCTTATGCAACTAGTGCATGTTTGTCGGTGGAACCGGTCTCACGTAAGCGTACGTGTAAGGTTGGTCCGGGCCGCTTCATCCCACGATGCCGCCGAATCAAGATAAGACTAGTAACAGCAAGCATATTGAACAATATCGACGCCCACAACTACTTTGTGTTCTACTCGTGCAAAGAATCTACGCAATAGACCTGGCTCATGATGCCACTGTTGGGTAACGTAGCAGAAATTCAAAATTTTCCTACGTATCACCAAGATCTATCTATGGAGAAACCAGCAACGAGGGGAAGGAGAGTGAATCTACATACCCTTGTAGATCGCTAAGCGGAAGCGTTCAAGTGAACGGGGTTGATGGAGTCGTACTCGTCGTGATTCAGATCACCGATGATCCTAGTGCCGAACGGACGGCACCTCTGCGTTCAACACACGTACAGCCCGGTGACGTCTCCCACGCCTTGATCCAGCAAGGAGAGAGGGAGAGGTTGAGGAAGACTCCATCTAGCAGCAGCACAACGGCGTGGTGGTGATGGAGGAGCGTGGTAGTCCAGCAGGGCTTCGCCAAGCACCTACAGGAGAGGAGGAGGTGTCACGGGAGGGAGGGAGGCGCCAGGGGCTCAGGTATGGATGCCCTCCCTCCCCTCCACTATATATAGGGGCAAGGGAGAGGGGGGGGGGCGCAGCCTTGCCCCTTCCTCCAAGGAAGGGGTGCGGCTAAGAGGGGGGGAGGAGTCCATCCTCCCCAAGGCACCTCGGAGGTGCCTTCCCCCTTTAGGACTCTCCCCTTTTCCTCCACTCTTGGCGCATGGGCCTCTAGGGGCTGGTGCCCTTGGCCCATGTAGGCCAAGGCGCACCCCCTACAGCCCATGTGGCCCCACCCGGTGGGCCCCCGGGACCCTTCCGGTGGTCCCGGTACAATACCGATGACCCCGAAACTTGTCCCGATGGCCGAAACAGGACTTCCTATATATAAATCTTTACCTCCGGACCATTCCGGAACTCCTCGTGACGTCTGGGATCTCATCCGGGACTCCGAAAAACATTCGGTAACCACATACAAGCTTCCTTTATAACCCTAGCGTCATCGAACCTTAAGTGTGTAGACCCTACGGGTTCGGGAGACATGCAGACATGACCGAGACGTTCTCCGGTCAATAACCAACAGCGGGATCTGGATACCCATGTTGGCTCCCACATGTTCCACGATGATCTCATCGGATGAACCACGATGTCAAGGACTTAATCAATCCCGTATACAATTCCCTTTGTCTATCGGTACGTACTTGCCCGAGATTCGATCGTCGGTATCCCGATACCTTGTTCAATCTCGTTACCGGCAAGTCTCTTTACTCGTTCCGTAACACATCATCCCGTGATCAACTCCTTGATCACACTGTGCACATTATGATGATGTCCTACCGAGTGGGCCCAGAGATACCTCTCCGTTTACACGGAGTGACAAATCCCAGTTTCGATTCGTGCCAACCCAACAGACACTTTCGGAGATACCTGTAATGTACCTTTATAGCCACCCAGTTACGTTGTGACGTTTGGCACACCCAAAGCACTCCTACGGTATCCGGGAGTTGCACAATCTCATGGTCTAAGGAAATGATACTTGACATTAGAAAAGCTTCAGCATACGAACTACACGATCTAGTGCTATGCTTAGGATTGGGTCTTGTCCATCACATCATTCTCCTAATGATGTGATCCCGTTATCAACGACATCCAATGTCCATAGCCAGGAAACCATGACTATCTGTTGATCACAACGAGCTAGTCAACTAGAGGCTCACCAGGGACAGATTGTGGTCTATGTATTCACACGTGTATTACGATTTCCGGATAATACAGTTATAGCATGAATAAAAGACAATTATCATGAACAAGGAAATATAATAATAATACTTTTATTATTGCCTCTAGGGCATATTTCCAACACCTAGCCCATCTAAAGTCCAGCTCCAAGAGTCGCCAGTAGCTTAACCCAGCCTTCACAGGGCGGGTTATACCGTGGGGTTATATCCCCAACAGATAGGCATCACAATTCTTGACGACAAGATGGGGTGGGGGATATGGGATATCTTAGATGAAGCCATAAAATGCGGGTCTAGTTTTGACCGAGTCATTTGTGACACTGTTCCAGGAGTACAATTCAAGTAATTAAATAATCTTCCACAACGCCACTAGAGCAAAAAGTCATAGCACCAAACCAAAATATATACTATGGCCAAGACTATACTATCTCGATCCAACAAAATTCACATGTTGTTCTGGCTTCCACATCACCTTCACCATGCTCACTTCAAGGATGCATCCACCCAAACCTGAAACAAGAGAAAGAAGGCATCCATTGATTGTTACACATCTACAAACCAACCAAAGATGATCATGCATAATTTGATAATTGAACACACCCTTAATCTTCTATATCTAAATAGCTAGCCCACTGACATATTTGGGTGAACATGCACCCATGCCACCTCATCAAGTTACACATGCATGCAAAAGACCCACATCGTCATGCAAACATGCATGGAAAAAGGCCCACCTCATCAATAATTAAACACAGTAGATCATATATGTTCTTAGTTTTAGTTCTCATATTATTCATACAAATATTCATATTTGAAATAATCAAATATCATGAAAGTATATTCCAACTGAGCCCCACAGCAACACATAGGGTATCATCTAGCTAAGCCATACTATGTATGCACTCACCAGTCCGTCAAGTGTAGCAAGAGCATTAGCATGTTCCTCGACCATCTCCATGGACACATGCCCGAATCCCTTTGAGATATTGGTCTTCTTCTTACATCTCACCTTAGCTTGGGACACCTTACGGTGTTGACCGAAGAACCGACGCAGCTAAGAGTTATTCACCCTGCGAGGCAGGTTGTTTACAATCACCGTGAAATAAGACTTGTAGTGTTGTTGCCGAGGTCTCTCCATGTAAATAGTGCTTTTTGGAGTTGTGGTCGTCTGTTGGTTTTTCCTCTTCCACCATTTTGAATTCTCACACCTTTAGCTGATTTCCTGATCCAGGAAAATCAAATTTATAGCGGAACAGAGGGTTAGTACACTTATCTAACCAGTACTATAATGATGCAGTACACAGTTTAACCATCAGCTTATCCTATGACATCTGTTAAATTAAAACAAATAAACTATAGCACTACTAACCGCTGCATTGAATAAAAAATGCTGATGATGCATGCGTGTTGTCAGTAGTATAAATGTGGTTTTTACAAGTAGTATAGCGCTAGTCACTGAACTAGCAAAAAAAAAGGTTTGCCTATTTTCAAGAAAATAACTCTTCCTCACTTCAAAGTTGATGCCAAGGTCTAAGGTTGTTGGTCGGATCACAAACGGATGAGAAGATTTGATCGCACAGCTGTGAATGTCGTCAGAGAAATAACAATATCCAAGTTGAATGTGAAATAGTCATGTTGGGTATGAGATATAACTTTCGTGGAGTTATTAGGTCTAAATATAATTGCATTTCACAAGAAAAAAAGGTCTAATTATGATTACGTATACCTGGTTTGGAGCAACGGCGGGGGAAGAGCCACATGCACATATCATCGTCGCATACATGAGGCAACTGCTCCATGAATTTGGCCTTGCCATTGACGAGGTTGTACCTAAACACATAGCACGACTTACCCGGCATGCCGTTCTCTATGTTGTAGACAAAATATGCGCACCCGCGGGACACGGCATTACCGTCTAGCCGTGAGGCATCCACGGCGAAGCTGTTGGGCCACCCCAGGAATAGGACGCGGTTAGCTAGGCTCTTGCCATCCTTCCTCACCCACCGCATTTTCTCCGGCGCCTCCCCCTCTAGGGTGTGAATGGGCACCGAGAGCGCCAACCAGGCAAGAGACAAAGGACTCACTGCGCCGCCGCCAATAATCCATGTAATCTTTGCGGACGTGAACCGACGCCCAGAGAAGCTCGCCGTGGGACTCGAGAAGGTAGCTGTATATGTCTAAGTAGCCTAGGCGCTCCCCTTGGCATCCAGGGGCTCGGCAGCACCACACCTCGAACGCCTTGGTGATCGTCCGGTGTCACGGCGTGCCATAGGTCAGACCCGACGGTGACCAATATCCTTCCATGGTGATATGTGATGTAGAGGTTCGTAGGGTCCGGGCATTCAAGCGTCCGCTCGACGACCGTCCACATGTCTTCTCTGGTATGCAGGAGGGCTGCCCAGAAGTTGGCAATAAGGTCGTCGTCCTCCCGGTCGGTTTCGTACAGGTCATACAGAAGTGTAGTGCCGTCACCGTAGACGATGCCGTGGAGGCCATACCCAAGTGTACTGCTACCGGTAGTCCCCTTGGTGATGCATGTTTTGATTTTTTTCTGGAACCGGGGGAGATGTCTGACGACGGCTCCGGTGAGAATGTCACGGAGAGTAGGGCACGGGCCATCATCGACCAAATACTAGACGGCGGCGCCGTCGATGCTAGCCACCAAGTCCCGTTGGCTGGACGGTGGCGCGGCGCGGTAGGTTCTCCTGGAGAAAACGCATCTGAACTTGAGGTCCTTGATGTTGGGCGCGTGGAGCCATGGCAGAAAGGAGGGCTGCTTCGCCCACGTAGTCGTCAGGGTCGCGTCGGGCGTTGTGTTGTGCCATGCCTTGCAGACGGCGTGGAAGCGGACGAAGTCGGCGACGTCGCGCAGGCGGTCGGAGATGTCGCGGAGCAGGTCTGCCGGCAGGCGACCGCGGCCGAGGCCGGAGATGTCCATTCACACCCGAGGCCGCACGCACGCGTGCGTGCAGCAGCTAGCTAAATGCTGAGCGCGGCGGCGACCGTGGGCACCGTGCGCGGCGCGGCGACGAGCGTGGGTCTCAGCGCGCATGGCGAGCGCCCGTCGAGCAAGGAGGGCGGCACGGGCGATCCCGACGACACGAGATGGGAGGTCTCGTTTGCCCGTCGAGCAGGTCTGCCGGCAGGTCAGGCCACAGCGGCGCCGGCGCGTGCACTGGATAATGATGATTTTGGCCAAGAGAGGCGCCAGTAGACAACGAGGACTCGATGGTTTGATCGCTACTGACGCCGCGATGGTGCCTGAAGCGTCGACGACCTCTCGCCATCGGTCGATATATTGAGGATCACGTACGTGCGCGTCCAAATCGTGGTGCTGTGCTTTTGTTTTCTCTTCCCACGCTATGGATACATCACGTAGCTATATATCGGACTGTGCTAACTTCCACACGTACGGAAGTTAAGCAGCAGATCCGCACAATTCCTCCCTAGTTTGCATGCATGCATTAGCTTCATCCTATTTTCTTCCTTTTCTCTATGCGTGTCCACTATCCATTAGCAGTTAATTAGCAGCTACTAATCATATACATGTAGAAAAAACGAAATTGATGATGTCATCAAAGATTCTTCCAATCCGAAAATTTAAAATATTTTGTAGCTCAAACCGTTGGTCCGATTGAGAATCTGTTTTCACATAAAAGATTCGTTGCGACGAGACCTTCAAAACTAGATCCCATGTTGGTATATTTTGACAATATTTTTTTTCGGGTCAAAAGTTACCACGTGTGTGCTACACGAGTTATCATGCGGTTGTATATAAGTTATCATGTTATTTATACGGAAATTACTGGGACATAAAAGATAGTTCTTGTAATTTTATCTTCACATGCACATGGATGCATGCATTAGAAGGGGAAAAATGGATGCGTCCTTGATTCTACATATTTCAAAACTTTAAAATGTGTTATAGGTCAAAGCGTCAGAAGTTATCGTGCCATTTGTACGAAAGTTATCGGGAGGGGTATATGTTTTCAAACTACTTTCTCCCCTCCCACCACCCTGGATCAAAGTTGTTGTGGTATTTATGCATAAGTTATCACAGATAAGGTGCGTACAGTACCAAGCTATTTACACGAAAGTTTCTGAGGGTGTTTTTAAACACCCTCCCACATCCCACACCCGTTGCCAAAGTTACTAAGACTAGGGTACAAAAGTTGTCAGGTTTGTGGTTTGTGAGTTACCGGGGGTATCGTCAACCCCCCCCCCCCCCCCCCCCGGTCGCCAAAGTTACCAGGACTGAGGTACATAAGTTATCATGTCTGCAACATGTGAGTTACCGTGGGTATATTTCATCACCCCCTTCCTCCCCCGCTCCAAAGCTACCAGGACCGAGGCGCATAAGTTATCAGGTCTGCAACATGTGAGTTATCATGCTATTCACACAAAAAGTTACCGGGGGGTATATTTCATCAACCCACTCCCCTCCCCCCCTCGGTCGCCAAAGTTAACAGGACTGGGGTCATAAGTTATCATGTCTGCGACGTGTGAGTGCACATAGGTTATCACGTCTGCAATGTGTGAGTTATCATGTTATCACACAAAAGTTATCGGGGGGATATTTAATCAAACCCCACTCCCCATGCCAAAGTTATCAGGACTGCGATACATAAGTTATTAAGTTTGTGATGTGTGAGTCACCAACTTAACATGATTTTCACATAAAAGTTACCACGGGGATATTTTATCACCCCCCCCCCCCGGCGCCAAAGTTACCAGGACCGGGGTATACAAGTTATCAGGTATGCGATGTGTGAGTTACCATGATATTCACACAAAAGTTATCGGGGCGTGAAATTACTACGATGTGATCAACTCGATACGAGTTGGTAAAATAATCCAAGAAAAGAACTAGACTTTTTTGCATTTTTTTTGCTCATATTGCAGGAAAAAGGTTCAAATACCTTGTTACCATTTTTTAGATAAGTAAAAGTTGGTGAGATGGGTATAAGCACAACACGTGCTAGGTTCGATTCCCACACCCAACACTTATATTTTTTGCACGCAGATTTTTTGAGAGAGAGAGAAAAGAAGGGGACGGCTGGGCCTGGCGTGAGATTTCATCGGGAGAGTGGGCCGGTCATGATCAAATTAGTACGGAATTCAATCAATGTGTGCAAGATTACGGCGGTTAAGTCAGGAAAGTGCAACGCAAAATCATCGCAAGATCGCCAGCCCTGTCCGATTGAGAAATGGACGAGATCCACATAGTTCGGATCTGTTGCGAGTTTCTGATCGGTCAAATTTTATCTTTGTCGTATCAAAATACGAGCGATTTGATCTAGAAAGATAACAACAACGAAAAAATTGTGATATAGAAAAATGAATACAAAATTCCAAAGAGAATGAATTGGGCAACGCTGATGAGAAAAACACTAGGAGGAAATCCTAGTAAAATATTTTTTTACACTAATACAAATGGTTTGAATGGTAAAAATGTCAAATAGCTTACTAGTCTTCATTTCGTTTACAGTAACTACAGTTTGAATCTCAATATGTGACTAATATTTTTCTCCGCAAGTACTTGAATTCAAGTGTTACAGTTTTTTTTCAGAAAAAAACTCGAGTTTTAGCAATTTTTTCTTGAGAAATTTTGCGAGTGATATCTGCACCAGAGTAGTGGACTACTTGTGGTAGTGAAAATAGAACACCTAGCGTTACGTCATAACACAAAGGGCGGTGCAGTTGGTCAGTAGGGGTGGCACGTTTGTCTAGTAGACGTCCAGGTTCCGAGTTCGAGGGCTATTGCTGCCTTTTTTCTCTCCGGTAAACAGAAACCAACGTACGGAGATAGACATCGTCCGTGCCTGTTGCTAATGTCCAGTCGGCAGGAACTTAGTTTTCCCGATATATTATTGCTAACACGAGTAAGCTGGCTAATATACATGAACTACTATTTGAATGTCCTCGATCGGTGCCTTTCAAATTTTCAAGTCATATTAACAAATTATCTGACACGCGTCGTCGATAGATGGAGACGATGTGCTTGCTTGGGCCCTACAGAGAAATGGAGTATTCACAGTTCGGGGTGCGGCTCTTCGCCTCGCTTGGATCATGCGGCTCCCGATTCGGCGGACAGGAGGAATCCTAAATATAAGTCTTTTTAGAGATTTCAATCAGGAAATACATACAAGGCAAAATGGGTGAATGTACACTTTAAAATATGTCTTTATACATTCATATGTACTTTGTATTGAAACATTTAAAAAGACTTATATTTAGAAATGGAGGGAGCAGATGGGTATAGCCATGCAGGCCGTCGTCCTTGTTCAAGGGACATGTGTGAATATGTCTTAAATTTCACCCCATGTCGGTTGTGCACGACGACGTGTTCCAAGAGAAGCTAGGTTTATGCCAAATCCAAGTGTTGCATGACATGACGAGTGTTGACAACAAACGTTATAGGTTCCCGAGCCCCCTCCCTGTCTCCGCTGCCATTGCGGGGAATTGTTGACTCAAATGGCCGGTCCGATGAGATGCACGGTTGAATTATTGGTGGAATGGAGAATAAAAGCGGCAACCCGTTGATGAGTGGGGCCCACTTGACGAAAAGAAGCAGTGCTTGCGGTTAAAGAAAAATAAATCAATTTTGACTTTGTCTAGTTCCATATACTTATATTGAACTTGTTTTTAAGTTTTTTTTTGGTTTTATAAAATAACCCATCAAGAAACTTAGGCTTAGTGATGGGGAGCGGTAAACAATATTTGATGGGCTTTACTGGGCGTGATCTGCGTGACTTGGTGCCTCCACCGTCGGATCTAGGAGAGAAGAACGGCTGGGATCGTCTCGATGGGGGTGATCATCGGGAGAAGCATATTGACCAATGATAATGCAGCAAGCGAACGAATATTCCGCGCCTCCCGTGAAATCTTCTTCCCGCGGACGTGCGCGCCCAAATATTTCCCGGTTGCCCCGTGGATATTTCGTTGTCCCGCTTTTGCTATTCGAAACATTTCACGGTTGGGGACTTCAGAAGTAGTGTTGTTCAGAAGAGAGGACAGAGAGAGAGAGGGGCGCTTCACGCTTGTAACCCAACCCCGCCCAACCGCCGCACTCCTTCCCCTCGCTCACCTTCTCTACCAACAGTCCAAACCGGCCGCCGCCGGCGAAGTCGCCGCTGTGCTCCGCCAACCGCCGCCGCCCCAACCGCCTCCTCTGCTCACCTTCTCTCCCAGCAGCGCCTTCCTGCTCCTCCCATCACCAGATCGAGCAGTAGGACTAGGACGCATCCACGCAACGGATCTAACCTGACTTCAACAGCGCCAAGAGAGGAGGTGGCGGCCGTGCGGTTTGGCGCCGCTCTTCTGCCCGCACGAGAAGAGAGCTCCGACCCTGTGGCTGTGGAGTCTCTCAACTCGACTCGATTTGGAGTCTCTGCTGCAGGAGAGGTTGGTTTGGTTGCTGCTGCAGACGAGCGCCCATGCACCCATCTCACATCAGCCGTCGCCCACCCCGCCGCGAGAGACTAGCAGCGAGGGGAGGCCACCTGCTGCTTCCTCTGCTCCCACCTCGGCCATCTGCTTCTTCTCCACGGACATGGAGCTCCGGCAGCCGTCGTCATGGGCTCCTGCTACCTAGCTTTGTCCGGATCTACTCCTCCTCAAGGTATGCCCTTCTCCCCATCCCCTCCCCTCCCCTTCCTTCCCCCTTCCTCAGCTCATGGTTCCCTTTCCTTCTTCTCACGCAGGTTAGCAGACGAACCCTACCCAGCAGCTCCTCCTCTCCTCGCATGACGCCTCTGCTGGACCAGGATAGGGTAAGCCCCTCCCTCCCCTATGCCATCTCTCTCTTTCCCATTAGCACAAGTCCATTTTTTTTAATCCCTTTGTACTTTCTTCTTTTCCCTTGTTTTGAGCTCTTGTCTGTCATGTCCCATCTCATTGCTTGATAAATCTCACAAGCACAGGAAGGATTTGGGGTGAGAGATCAGAGAGGAATGTTCAGAGAGGTTCAGAGAACAAGAAGGAGGTTTCAGAGTTCAACTCACGCATACCCCTCACACACGGCATGCCCAGCTAATATACAGAGCACACAGATACAACCTTGTCATGTTGGCACACCAGCCAACTCGAGGCTTCACCCTGCGCCACCAATTGTCTGATGGTTGGGTTCAGGCGACTCCCTGTCCACCGACGCAGGCGAAGGCGTGGCACTGTCCTTCATGTGCAGCAGCTGCAACAGCAGCAGGATCCCATCGGTAGGTACAGTAGAAAGAGGACAAGGGGTTCATCCAGTAGATGTGCGGTGCTAGGCTTTCCGTTGAACTTCTGTTACATGATTGAGACCTAGCGTCAATAACCCCTTCTCTTTATTATTTGATTGCAAGATTTGATAGCAAAGCATATCAGTAAGTGATCCAAAGGAAGGATTTTTACCTCTGATCTAGCTCACTATTATTACTACCTAGAATTGCTACTGGATAGACATCCATTGTTTGCCTAGTGTTCTGGTTCTTGGTGGAATTTTTTGAGGAATTTTGGTGGAATTAGCTGGATGCACAAAATATGTCAGCTATATATGGCAAAAGGTGCTACCTTGCTGTATCGTATTATGCAGAAAATGCGGCAACTTTCTATGGCAAAAGGTTGCCCTAGATGACTATATTATTCTTAATGTTGTTCTCTTCTATAAATAATTTTGATGGATATGCATATAGATCACACTGTTTTTGCTCAAATCCCCACTGTTTCGTGTCAACTGTTTTTGCTCAAATCCCCACTGTTTCATATCAAAGTAGTTGGAATTGCTCTGCATATGTCCATCTAATATGAACTGAATTGTACATCCATGCCATTGCCAATTCCATGCATCCTCTCTCCAATGAATGAATGGATTTCTTTGTCTGTTTGTCTGGTTGACTACATGCTCTGAATAGTCTTTCCAGTTTCCATTCCCCTTAAATAATCAAGTACAAGTCCTTCTGTTGCTGTTAAAGTATAAAGTACTCACTCTGCTGGAGTACATCTGTTTGGCTATTGTACTTTCCTAAAATCTGCAGTTGAAGGGTCAATGGGTCATGTGTATATATTTTGTTGGACTGTTAAAGCGATCCCTTTTTATGTCTTGTTTCAAGTATTATTAATTAGTTCTCAATTTGGATGATGACAGTCCTGGCGCAAACTAAATGCAGCTGACAGAGCATTGGGGGGAAGTGCTCTTCTCTGCGCTCGAGTGTACCGGTGGGACTGCCTTCAGCAACATGGCCGTTGGGTACAACAACGTCGACGGTGATGCTGCCAACAGGAATGGCATCACCATCGGCAACACACATGTATGTATCATACGTCCAATTAACTTGATTGACAAACAAGTTCCTTTTGTTATGATGAGTGTTACTCTGAACTCTGAAGTCTGAATATCTTTGATATGATGAATGTTTGAAGTCTGAACGTCCTTGATTTGATGAGTGTTTCTATGTAGTAAAATCTCTTAATCCCCATGAATCAGCATGTACAGCTGCTGTAGGCTACATTGTTCTTTTCCTACACTAGGGTGGCTTAATGAGGTCTCGGTCAGTATGATGTGTGTGTGTGGTTGATGGTCATGTACTAAGCTAACGTTCTTTTGCTACTGAATCATATTTCAGTTTGCAGCGGATCTACCTCACTGTTATTATTACTAAAACCTCTACTGGATAGACAATGTTTGGTTTGTGCTCCGGTTCCTGGAGACATCTCTCTCTCTCTCTCTCTCTCTCTCTCTCTCACACACACACACACACACACACACACGCACGCGCACCCACCCACACCCACACCCACCTGTGCGCGCGTGTGCGCGTGCACACGCACATCACATGATCTGGGCTTTAATCGTACTTTCTTTGGTTAACTGGATCATGCCAAATCCATCCGCAATGCAATGGCTTGGCTGCACATCAAAGTCGGATAGAGTTGTAGTCTCTCTGATTGTGAAGATGATAGCAACCAAAACTGATTTTGGGTTCGTGCAGTTTGATTGTTGCTGCTCCGGGACATGAGTTGGAGAGTGTGCTTGCTGATTTGCTTCCACTCTTGTCTTATTCGGCCCCATTTGCTATCTATTGCCCACTCTCTCTCTCTGTCCCTGTTCAGTCCATGAGCAGAATCATGAACCAACCAATATAAACATGAGTAGGCAGATTCATCAATCAATTAGTCATTATGAGGCAGGCAATTCTATATATGACAAATAAATACAGTAGCTTCTTGTGGCTGTGAATTACGTGTGTTACTCGAGTTAGATTAGATAATCCCCCCCCCCCCCCCCCCCCCCTTTCCACGGCTGCAACTCTTGTGTTTGGTTTACCCAGGTTGTCTCTAGCCTGCCTTGTTTCTATTCTGGTGATTGGTTCTGATTTGTGAAACCAAACTACCAGAGCTGGGTGAGGTCCGTCCATCTTGGGTTAATTTGGGTTGCCGCTTAATTAATTTATTCCACTGGACTCCCACTTCTTTATCTCTCTTTCTGATTTAAATATGAGCAGCGGATCCCAGTATCTATGTTATCGTCCATGTGCCAAGGAGCTGTAGCATTTGATCACTACCATTAATCCTGTAAGCATTGCTCTTGCAAATTTGCTGGCTTGGGGGTGTTCCAATCCGTAGTTAAACCACTGTTAATTACTTAGTTGATGCAATGTAAGGATGCTTTGTTGTCCTGCCTACGGCACTGCTGCTCGGTTCTTAGTGCATTCTGGTATATTGCCTAGCTGCTGTATGGTGGAATTGATTGATTGTCTAATGTTTACATAATATCGTTGATTATCCGCAGGTCCAATTTGCCGAGATTGCTCTTCTATACATGATTATCTCTAAGATTGAGAGTCTGTACTTGCTGTATGATTGGTTGTCTGTTATGTGGTGCAAAATCTGCTATGCTAAAATTACTCTTTTGTAAATGAGCAGGTTTCACGGACTTGTATGATGGCGACTCGGCGAGAAAGAGGTTTGCCCGAGGAGGCATGGGTGTTGCATAAACATGTATGGATATTCCTGCTTGTTGTACATACAGTACAAGTGAGCACCCGTTTCCCATCTCCATCGATCCAAAGCACGTTCATATCTTTGATTCAAACTGTGTTACAAGTAGGACTGCAGGCATGTAGAATCCGTTTGTTATGTTCCATCGATCATGCCACCAGATGGTCTTTTCCTTGCTTCAAAAATTTATGCGTGCTTGGTGCTGTCATTTATTGATGAACACCATTAAAGTGTTTGGTGATGATTAGTCGTGCTGTGGAACTGCATTTATTTGTACCAAAGATACTATTTCTCTTACATCTTGGCCTTGATTCACCTCATGTACTGGGAATTGAACTGTGATGCCTGACTGAATTATCTTCGTTATCTGATGCTCCTACTGATGGCATAATGGTTTTAGTAGTATAATTTAGGAAGATAGGTTGTTGTTTCTTGACCGGAAATCCCTTTTGGAGCTCGGCCTCCAGTTAGGCCTCCAAATTCAAATTTGAAATTTTATTGAAATTCATATTTTTACATTTCAAAAAAATTCTTAAAAAAATACGGATATAGATGAAGGCATAACACACATGTGTTTAAATTTTCAGTTCAAAATACGTTGAAATGAGGGCTGTGCAAAAAAGACAAATCTGAGGCTGTTTAACACATGATACTATTCATCCTTCCAGGCCATGAATATGTCTTTTTTGTATAGGTCGCAAATCAAGGTAATTCATCATGAATTTTTACACACATGTGGTTTACATCCTTACATACACGCATATTTTTTTCAGGATTTTTTGAACCATAAAAGTTTGAATTTGAATTTTTCAAAAATAAAGGCCTCTCGGAAACGCCACTCTCATTCTTGACCAACTGATAGCTTGACGACGATATAGAGACGGTGTACTTATGTAGAAGATGATGTGGACTCGGATGATCATGAAGCCCTATATTGCTTATGTATGTCTTCATGCATGTGTTTTTCTAATGCTTTGTTATGTATTGAAATTTTGTTATTCTCCCATTTGTAGATGGTGTAGTATGTGGTTTACTCAGGTTGACATCCATGAGTCTATGATTCATGGAAAGCATGCTATGAACAAGTCAATCATTACAAAGACAATTGCTACAAAGGGTATGATACTAGAGAGGAGGCAGAGCATGCTTACTCCATGTATTTGCTCCAAGTAGGAAGAAATCAGACCGGGTGGAAGTGGATGTAGCATCTCTTTGTCCTACTTGTGGTCTTTATAAGTTTGATGCTTGTGTGGTCCATGTAAGACAAATGTGTCACATTGAGGTTTTAGTGACTATTTGAGACTTGTAATGATGCTTTAGTTGGTTTGATGAAGAACTTTAGGCTTTAGTTAATTTGATTTGATGAAGAATATTGAACTTGTTATGATTCTTGTGCATTGCCTATGATGTGGTACTATATGTGGACAAATTTTTGTTGTTTATATGTCTTTTGTTTCAGGGCTGATGCAGAAACAAAAAAAAACAAAATGACTTCATCTTTGCCGAGTAAACCATCTTGCCAAGAACACAACTCGGTAAAACCAGTTTGCCGAGAACACAACTCGGCGAAAAAGCCACATGTCCTTCTTTGAAAGCGTGGTTCATATCTTTGCCAAGTGTAAAGTCACGGATCTCGGCAAACAGGGGCCGTTGGGGCTTGCCTGGGCACTGTATCACCAAGTGGGCCACTTGGAAAATACGTAGTTTGCCGAGATTTGTGGGCAGCAACTCGGCAAATAGTTGAGACGACGTGTCTCACTCATGGGATTTCATGTTTGCCGAGTGCCTATCGCAAGTACTTGGCAAAGTTTTTGCCACGTGGCACCCGTCGTCTCTGTCCGGCCGTCAAGTCTTTTTTCTCGAATCCCTGTTTCAGCACTCCGCAAAGACTTTCCTGAGTTCCCGTGTTTTGGTTCTTGCAAACTCAGCTTTGCCAGTAGGATTCGGGCCGAGTACCCTAGGCCAAGAACAATACTCGGCAAACTCTTCGCCAAGTAGGAAATGACGTTCGCCGAGTTTTTTTTTTGGTACTCGACAAAGTTGGAAATTCCTGTAGTGTGTGCTGTGAACAGTGATAGGCCCGCTCAATTAGAGAATTTTCTAATTAAATTTTTTTTCTTTACTCTTATAACAGACCGAGTTGGTGATGATAGTGTGCCTGCCATCGTGTAATATAGACCGTCCGATCTATATTTAACGGATCGAAAGCAAACTATGACAATTTTGTAGAAAGATACCTGTACCTCTCTCCACACTTGCAGATAAGGACTTCCTTCGTTCATTCTTTTTCTCTCACAAGATAAACTAATACAAATGCATCTTGATGTTGCGTGCAACACACGGGCATCTTGCTAGTATTAAGAGACGTGGCACTGACTTGGTGGCGTTCCCAGCAGGTCAACACCCACCGAAGTTCTGTCAATTCGATGGGACCAGTGATGCCATGGAGTAGTTGGTGTACTTCGAGGCAGCATGCGGCGATACGGCAAACAGAGCATCACTTCCCCTCCTCGAATTTTCTTGATCTTTAACCAGCCTTCTATACGTTGGTACAACGGTCTACCGGTCTGATCCATCGAAAGTTGGGTAGGCATGCAAGACAAAGGTTTTCAAGAAGCACTTCGTCGTCATGAAGAAGGACTTCTCCGTCGTCGGGCTGGCTGTTGGGCCCGCGGTGGGGATGCTCCGACATCCGACAGATTGCCGGCGCCGGCGCGTCGATGGGGAGCTCCTCGCAAACTAAATTTGTGTTTGTCGACAATGACAAGTTTAGTTGGCAAGCATGGCAAATCCGTCTCAGTTCATTTTTGTTATCGGAAAATCGTCGTGCTCGTAGACTAAATTTGCCAACTAAATTTGGCACGTTGGACTTCCCATGCTTACAAATCTAGCTAACGTCAGATATATACCATGAATGGAGTTAACTTATTCCCTGTTTCTCAAGTTTCCGATCAAAAGAACGAATGGGCGCAACCACAAATGGGCATATCAGTACGACTCTAAATCTCACAAGGCACAAAACTTGAAGACACAGAGTGTATTTAAACAGGTGCAAGACTACGATATGAAATTAACGGTCGCATCTAATCAACTAAGATACAAGTTTGGAAGATTATGAGAAACGACCAGTTTCATGCTACAAAGCTTTCCCAGATCTATAGCTAGATAGCCAATAGGCTCTACGAATTCTACAACCATGTCCCATTTCTGTTAATTCCACGCTCTCTCTTCTCGTCTTGGGCGGGCATCACGCGTCCTCCTCATCGTCAGTCCACTCTGACAGAATCCGAGTCCAGTGCTGATCATATTCCTCCAAATAATACACACGGACGATCTGCAAAAAACAATGGATGAGAACATATTTGAATCGCAATAGTAATATTCAGCATCAAGGATTGTGTATGTTACCTCTATGGTCTGGCGATAGGGCCAGTTCTCAGCGGTAGCAAGGCGAGAAGTCCGTGCCCGTCCACGCAGACGGGACGTATCCTGGGTCACTCCCGAAGAGCGGGCGCAATGGCGGCGCATTGGAACAGGGGACGTGACCTGGAGAGAAAGGAAATCACACTAATCTTAGACGTCTAAAGAAATCACAGTGGAGCGCAAGATCTGTAGAATGAGACAACGGGGAAGAACCAAAGATTCAATCATCAACAAACTCAATAACCCAAGAAGCTAATTGCAGAATCCAGAGAAGGCAAGAACCTCTATCTAGAACCAAAGATGCGCAACAATCAATCAATCAAAGATGCTAAAAGGGTACGTAGCGGTTTTCGTTGCCGACGCGGAGCTGGTGGCATCCGCCGTGCCCGAGACTCCCAAGAACCCAAGAACGCGGAAGAAACCCAAGAAACCAAGAACGCGGAAGAAGCAAAAGAACCCCATACTAGAGACAAGAACCCAAGCCAAGATATAAGAAGAGAAAGAATCAAAGATCATCAAGAAGGGTAGCTGTCATCGATCCTCACCGACGAAGCGGCGGAGCTGGAGGCTCCTGCTGGCGCGTCTCCCGCCGGCCTGTCGCGTCGCCTCCTCGCGCTCTCGTGGCCAGAGGAGGAATCCTCTGGATGTCGACGGCCAGCGGACGAAATCTCCCGCTGCAGACGACCAGCGGCTGATCGGACCGTGGCCGGTGGCGAGCTCGTCCCCGGCCTCTTGGGTGAACAGAGCCGGCGGGCCGCGCGGGGCGCGCGCGGGGGAGACGCCCGTGACCCGCCTGTTGGCGAGCTCGCGGGGCTGTGCGGCAATGTCGCGGAAGCAGCTGGTTGGGGCGGCGGCGTCCCGGGAGGCGAGGTGGCCGGAGTCCGCGAGGCTGACGTGCTGGGCCCGGCGGTGGCGGGGCGGTCTCGGGGATGCTTCGAGCCTCTGACTTTGGTGGGGGTTGCCATCCTGACTCGGAAAGGATTTTGCGGTTTTCCAGTTTCGCCCCTCATGGGGGTCCATATTTATGGAGAGGGGCTCATGCCCTGTGGGACACATCTTGGATGTTTTTTTTAAACGTAAATAACTCTAATTCTTCATCTAATAGCCATGTCATTTACAATATGTGGAAGAATAAAGTCAGGGGGTTGGAGTCCCAAATATCAGATAAACCATGACAAAAGCAGTGCTTTGCTAAACAATCAACAACAAGATTGGTTTCCCTTCTGCAATGAACAAAGCTCACATTTGAAAAGTCCATCGCCAACAGACTAGTCTCGGTGATGATTGGCGCATCTTGGATGTTGCCGGAAGAGGAGTTCAATTTCTCATGATCGTACAAGTCAAAAAATAACGAAACCCT
Source organism: Triticum timopheevii (assembly GCA_963921465.1). Classification (NCBI taxonomy): domain Eukaryota; kingdom Viridiplantae; phylum Streptophyta; class Magnoliopsida; order Poales; family Poaceae; genus Triticum; species Triticum timopheevii. The sequence continues at coordinate 445,244,428 of OY997262.1, forward strand.
CTTTCCGTCTTCCTAATTAGTTTGAATCAGATGTGTTTTCCGCCGCTGCCCCGTGGCCTGCTTGCTTGATGTACTGACAAGGTGCTTCCTCCTCAGCTTATCGTCCCCTAGCTGAGAAAGCTAGGGTTTGATGTCCTCCGGCCGCTCTGTCCGAGTGTTCTTCCATCAATCGCCGCCGAAAATGTTGGGATGTGCTGTCCTCGGGCGGCTAAGCCGACTGTGAATTTGTTTCATTAAAACCCTCCTCACTTTTCTTATTTTCCTCGAATGCAAGGCAGTTGTCGATGTCAAAACCCACCGATCTCAGGTAGGGGGTCCCGAACTGTCCGTCTGAGGATCGAAGGTAACATGAGACAAAGGGGGCACGATGTTTACCCAGATTCGGGTCCTCTTAATGGAGGTAAAACCCCTACTTCCTGCTTGATTGTCTTTGATGAATATAGGGATTACAAGAGTTGATCTACCTCGAGATCATAACGGCTAAACCCTATATGCCTAGCCTATGTAAATTCTGATAGCCTCTATGGACTAAACCCTCTGGTTTACATAGACACCAGAGGGGCCTAGGGTTGTACAGAGTCGGCTTGCAGAAGAAGGAACACTACTAGGAAAAGGGCTATAGATGGGATGGACACTAATGGCGCACTGTACATGTGGTGCGCCATTACTAAATACTAATGGCGCACCATGTGTTGGTGCGCCATTAGTGTGCAAATACTAATGGCACACCACATCCCACGGTGCGCCATTAGTAAAAAAAAATTAATTTTTTCAAAACTACTAATGGCGCACCGTGGGAGTGGTGCACCATTACTAGTTGACATAGTAATGGCGCACCACACCCAACGTGCACCATTAGTAGTTTTAAAAAAAATAAAAAAAATTTGTTAGTAATGGCGCACCTGTGGACAGTGCGTCATTACTAGTTTTAACTAGTAATGGCGCACTGTCCACTGGTGCGCCACTAATAAGTTTTTTCCAAAAAAAAATTCAATTTTTTTCTTTTTTTCTTTTCAAAACTAGTAATGGCGCACCATGAGGTGGTGCGCCATTAGTAACGGCGCACCACCCCAAGGTGCACCATTACTAACTTGGCCCAAAAGTTCCCGAATGCACCCCCCCCCCCCCCCCCGCGTGGATCGCCTTTTCAGTATTAAAAATAAATAAAATAAAATGATAAAAATGTCAAAAAATAAAAGAAAATAAGTTTCCCATGTGATATGTGGTCTAGTTGTTGGGAAAATTTACAAATATGAATTTTGACTTTATTTGCAAAATCTCTCTGGAAATTTGTAAAATGGCCATAACTTTTGCATACGAATCCGGATTAAAAAGTTTTTTATATGAAAAATCATCTACTCGAAAAGTTACATCCGAATTTAACTGGGGGAACCCCGTTAAACATCTTCAAAATCCCCAAAAACCTAACAGAAAAAAGTTACAGGGCTTTCAAGATCTAGAGTTACAGAAAAAAGTTTCCTTTCATCTACAAAGTAGAGTCTTTGGTGAGATAACTCATACAACTTCCTAAAGATCTAAGGATAGTGTCATGGTTTTGTCACGACAAATGTCCTAGTGAAAGGACTTAAGCGTGAGGCCACCGCAATGATGATTAAGTTGTCGGGGTTGAGCGGGACAAGAGACACAATTTACCCAGGTTCGACCCATCACGGTGGAGGTAAAAGCCTACTCCTGCTCTTGTTGCTTATTGCTTGAGTATCGATTACAAGGGAGCGGATTCACTTGACCTAGCTATCAATTGATTGAACTTGTCTTATTCTGTGCCAGGGACTCGCCTTTATATATAGGTCGAGGCCTCTGGCTTATAAGAGTACGGGTCGGGTCATGACTCGTAGCCGAACCTAACTCTAAGTCGCCTTGTCTTTTATGACAAGTCACTGTCATGGCGGCTTACACCTCTGAGCCGCTTGCCGCTTTCTGGCTTCGGGCCCTGAGCCGGCCCATCTTGTGAGTCGCCCATCCGGTCCTACCTCTTGATCATCCTAGCCCATCTAAAGTCCAGCTCCAAGAGTCGCCAGTAGCTTAACCCAGCCTTCACAGGGCGGGTGATACCGTGGGGTTATATCCCCAACAGGTAGGCATCATAATTCTTGACGACAAGATGGGGTGGGGGATATGGGATATATAGATGAAGCCATAAAATGCGGGTCTAGTTTTGACCGAGTCATTTGTGACACTATTCCAGGAGTACAATTCAAGTAATTAAATAATCTTCCACAACGCCACTAGAGCAAAAAGTAATAGCGCCAAACCAAAATATATACTAGGGCCAAGACTATACTATCTCGATCCAACAAAATTCACATGTTGTTCTGGCTTCCACATCACCTTCACCATACTCACTTCAAGGATGCATCCACCCAAACTGGAAACAAGAGAAAGAAGGCATCCATTGATTGTTACACATCTACAAACCAACCAAAGATGATCATGCATAATTTGATAATTGAAAACACCCTTAATCTTCTATATCTAAATAGCTAGCCCACTGACATATTTCGGTGAACATGCACCCATGCCACCTCATCAAGTTACACATGCATGCAAAAGACCCACATCGTCATGCAAACATGCATGGAAAAAGGACCACCTCATCAATAATTAAATACAGTAGATCATATATGTTTTTAGTTTTAGTTCTCATATTATTCATACAAATATTCATATTTGAAATAATCAAATATCATGAAAGTATATTCCAACTGAGCCCCACAGCAACACATAGGGTATCATCTAGCTAAGCCATAATATGTATGCACTCACCAGTCCGTCAAGTGTAGCAAGAGCATTAGCATGTTCCTCGACCATCTCCATGGTCACATGCCCGAATCCCTTTGAGATATTGGTCTTCTTCTTACATCTCACCTTAGCTTGGGACACCTTATGGTGCTGGTGAAGAACCGACGCAGCTGAGAGTTATTCACCTTGCGAGGCAGGTTGTTTACAATCACCATGAAATAAGACTTGTAGTGTTGTTGCCGAGGTCTCTCCATGTAAATAGTGCTTTTTGGAGTTGTGGTCGTCTGTTGGTTTTTCCTCTTCCACCATTTTGAACTCTCACACCTTTAGCTGATTACCTGATCCAATACAATAAAATTTATAGCGGAACAGAGGGTTAGTACACTTATCTAACCAGTACTATAATGATGCAGTACACAGTTTAACCATCAGCTTATCCTATGACATTTGTTAAATTAAAACAAATAAACTATAGCACTACTAACCGCTGCATTGAATGAATAATGCTGATGATGCATGCGTGTTGTCAGTAGTATAAATGTGGTTTTTACAAGTAGTATAGCGCTAGTCACTGAACTAGCAAGAAAAGGTTTGCCTATTTTCAAGAAAATAACTCTTCCTCACTTCAAAGTTGATGCCAAGGTCTAAGGTTGTTGGTCGAATCACAAACGGATGAGAAGATTTGATCGCACAGCTGTGAATGTCGTCAGAGAAATAACAATATCTAAGTTGAATGTGAAATAGTCATGTTGGGTATGAGATATAACTTTCGTGGAGTTATTAGGTCTAAATATAATTGCATTTCACAAGAAAAAAAGGTCTAATTATGATTACGTATACCTGGTTTGGAGCAACGTCGGGGGAAGAGCCACATGCACATATCATCGTCGCATACATGAGGCAACTGCTCCATGAATTTGGCCTTGCCATTGACGAGGTTGTACCTAAACACATAGCACGACTTACCCGGCATGCCGTTCTCTATGTTGTAGACAAAATATGCGCACCCGCGGGACACGGCATTACCGTCTAGCCGTGAGGCATCCATGGCGAAGCTGTTGGGCCACCCCAGAAATAGGACGCGGTTAGCTAGGCTCTTGCCATCCTTCCTCACGGCATTTTCTCCGGCGCCTCCCCCTTTAGGGTGTGAATGGACACCGAGAGCGCCAACCAGGCAAGAGACCGGCAATGCTACACGTACAAACGATTTACAGGCTTTTACAGGATGGTTAACCTTGATTTGTCAATAGGTGAGCGGGGCGGCCCACCCTCCTAAAAATCAAGGGGGGAAAGGTTTGTGATTGGTTGTTAGATGGAAGGAGCGTGTAAAAGCGTGTAAGTCTTTGTATGTCTAGCATTTTTGGCAAGAGACAAAGGACTTACTGCGCCGCCGCCAATAATCCATGTAATCTTTGTGGACGTGAACCGACGCCCAGAGAAGCTCGCCGTGGGACTCGAAAAGGTAGCTGTATATGTCTAAGTAGCCTAGGCGCTCCCCTTGGCATCCAGGGGTTCGGCAGCACCACACCTCGAACGCCTTGGTGATCGTCCGGTGTCACGGCGTGCCACAGGTCAGACCCGACGGTGACCAATATCCTTCCATGGTGATATGTGACGTAGAGGTTGGTAGGTGTTAGGAATGAGCAACTAGTATTTCCTGAGGGCCAAAGGCCATTACATATACATGTGTGTGAAAGTGCAGAAAAGCCCCTTATACAATGGGGATGTACACAATGAACTATACACATCTAACACCCCCCCTCAAACTCATGGTGGATAAACAACACTGAGTTTGGAGAGGGAAAACCCATGCTGCGCTCGAGTCTATGCCTTCATGAAGAAGTCAGCCAACTGTAACTCAGAGGGCACATACTGAAGGGCGAGAGTCTGATCCTGCACAGCAGCTCGTACAAAGTGGACATCCACACCGATGTGCTTGGTGAGCTCATGCTTCACCGGGTCACGCGCAATACTGATAGCACCAGTACTGTCAGACAGTAGAGGAGTTGAGGTAGTAGCAGACACACCAAAATCCTCAAGTAACCACCGTAACCAGATCACCTCAGCCGTCAACATAGCCATGGCGCGCAACTCAGCCTCGGTACTCAAGCAAGAAACTGCAGTCTGCTTCTTTGGCTTCCAGGCAATAAGAGAGCCACCAAGAAAGACACAATAAGCAGACAGCGAGCGTCGATCCGAGGGATCACTAGCCCAGGTAGCATCAGAGTAGGCCTGGAGCTCAAGAGAGATGGAGCGGGGAAAGAAAAGGCGCTGAGAGATCGTGCCACGAAGATATCGGAGAACACGGAGGAGATGACTATAGTGGACAGAGGTGGGGGCGGAAACAAACTGACTCAGGATGTGAACAGGATAGGAGATGTCAGGACGCGTAACAGCAAGATAGACAAGACTGCCAACAAGATGACGATAGCGAGTGGGATTAGGAAGAGGGTCACCATCGGTGGCACGAAGCTGAACGTTGAGCTCCATAGGAGTCACAACCGTGCGCTCATCACCGAGAGCAGCGCGAGCAAGAAGATCCTGAATATATTTTTCTTGGGAGATGTAGAAGCCATCAGAGGTCGAGGAGATCTCAATCCCAAGAAAGTAGCAAAGTGGACCAAGATCAGTCATAAGAAACTAGTCACGAAGACGAGCCTTAACAAAGGCGATGTAGTCAGTGTCGTCACCGGTGATGATCATGTCATCAACATAGAGAAGAAGAAGAGTCCGACCACGAGGAGACGTGTGAACAAAGAGCGCGGGATCATGGTCACTGGGCAAGAAACCAGCGGCGGTCACCACAGATGCGAAGCGCTCAAACCAGGCGCGAGGGGCCTGTTTGAGACCATATAGAGAGCGGCGAAGTCTACAGACCAGACCATCAGGAGCATAGTACCCCTGTGGTGGCTGCATATAAACCTCCTCACGCAACTCGCCGTTGAGAAAAGCGTTCTGAACATCAAGTTGAGAGATGGACCACTGACGAATAGAAGCCACAGCAAGAAGAGTGCGGACAGTGGTCATGTGGGCCACAGGAGTGAAAGTCTCATCATAATCGCGCCCCTGCTCCTGTTGAAAGCCACGGGCCACAAGACGAGCTTTGTAGCGCTCAAGAGAACCATCGGAGCGAGTCTTAAGCTTGTAGACCCATTTGCAGGTGATGGGACGGACACCGGAAGGGAGGGGAACCAGATCCCAAGTGCCAGAGCACTCAAGGGCAGCAAGCTCCTCGGCCATCGCAAGCTGCCATTCAGGCTGAGTCATGGCAGTGTGATAGGAAGTGGGCTCAGTCAAAACAGAGAGGCCGTACCGAGTAGGAGAGTAGCGATCAGGCGGAGGGCGAGGCCGAGCATGGAGGTTATGAACAGGAGGGGGCGTGGGAGGAGATGCACCAGAGGTGGAAGGCTCGTCAGAGGAGACATCCTCAGAACGAGAACGTCGAGTGTAGTGGAAAGGAAACGGTGAGAGAGGATGACGGACTGGAGAGGATGGGGGAGAGGTGGAGGAGGAGGATGGAGAAGGCGGGTTCTGTGGTGAATGAGAAGGAATGAGAGGTGCCGGAGGGAGAGGTGACACAGGAGGCACGTAGCGGGGTGTATCGGGAAGGAGAAGGAAAGCAAGGTCATCGACAGAGAAACTCGAGGAAGAAGAACGTGGGTAGTAAGAACGAGACTCATCAAAAGTCACATCACGCGAGATGCGCAAGCGACGACCTACAGGATCCCAACATCGATAGCCCTTGTGCTCATCGCTGTAGCCAAGGAAGACACACTCAACCGACTGAGCAGTCAGTTTGGTGCGTTCTCGGGGGGCAAGAAGAACATAGCACACACATCCAAACATACGAAGAGCTGAGTAGTCGGGAGAGCGACTAGTGAGACACTCCATAGGAATACCACCCTGAAGAGCAGTTGATGGCTGAATGTTGATGAGATAGGTGGATGCGGAAACAACCTCAGCCCAAAAATGGGGTGGAAGAGAAGCAGCAATCATTAGCGCACGAGCCGTCTCAAGCAAATGACGATGCTTGCGTTCGGCAACGCCATTTTGAGCATGAGCCCCAGGACATGAGAACTGGGTAAGAGTACCCTGTTCCGCTAGAAAACCACGAAACAGCTGAGAGATATACTCCCCAGCGGAGTCAGCACGAAAAGTACGAATGGATGTGGCAAACTGAGTGTGAACCATGGCAGCAAAAAGTTTGTATATAGAGAGAACCTCGCTACGAGATTTCATGAAGTAGAGCCAAGTGTAGCGAGAGAAATCATCAATAAACAGAACATAGTAGCGATGACCACCTTTCGAATCAAAGGGAGCAGGACCCCAGACATCAGAATGAACTAAGTCAAACAGATGCTGAGATACTGACTCACTAGTAGGATAAGGTAACTGAGTCTGTTTGCCAAGTCTGCAACCATTATAATGTAAGGAGACATCTCCAGATACAGACCCTAAGAGGCCCTGACGAACTAAAGAAGACAAGCGAGAACCACAGATGTGACCAAGGCGATGATGCCACTGCTAAAAGGACGCAGACGAAGAGGTAGCAAGAGCACGGGAGCTAGCAGAAGTGGTGGCAGCGGAAGGAATACAAAGCCAGTCAACCTCCCAAAGGCCCTCTGACTCACGACGCCGAGAGCCAGCTCCAACCAAAGCCTTGGTGTGACGATCCTGAATGGAGCAAGAGTCAGTATCAAGAATGACACGATAACCAGAATCAGTAAGTTGGGCAGCGGAAAAAAGATTCATGGTAAGACGAGGAACATGTGAAACACTCGGAATAAAGAAGGACGGAGTGGAAAGAATACCACGACTAGCAACAGGAAGAGATGTGCCATCGGCAGTAAGAACATTAATGGGAGAATCAAGAGGTCGAAGAGAAGACAGTACAGAAGAATCAGGAGACATATGGAAAGAGGCTCCAGAATCCAAAACCCACGAAGATGTACCTGACTGTGTAGATGCCTGCGGTGGTGGAGAAGTGGCTGCAGTCACAGCAGTAGCTGAACCAGTCGACGAAGAGCCTGAGGAGGCCAAGAGACGTTTGAGTCTCACAATGTCCTGGTCAGTGAGTGACGGGGTCGAGGAAGATCCAGGAGTCCCACTGGAAGAAGAGCGCCGCTGGTCTCGCTTCTTCTCACGGTAATCAGACTCCGGGTGACCGGGCCGAGAGCAGTAGCCACAAAAGGTGTCACGGCGCGACCGGCCCCTCTCAGTGTAAGCAGGTCGACTCACGCCCCTGAAGGCGTGGGGAGGAGCGGTGGAGCGGTGAGCCGAGCAGACGACACAGGAGCGCGAGCAGCCAACACAGACGAGACCACCAGCAATCCAGCAGAACGAAGGCGGGTCTCCTCAGCACGAAGCTCGGCAAGCACCTCCGAGATAGGAACATGACCACGAGCAAGCAGGTGAGCACGTCGTGGCTCAAACTCAGAGCGGAGACGAGATAAGAACTCATGAACCCTCTGAAACTCCAAGTCAGACCGCGTAGTCTGATAGCAACGACAAGTACCACAAACGACTGTCCGCAGGGAGTCAAGCTGACGCCAGATGGCAGAGCACTGTGAATAGAACTCATCAACAGATGAGTCACCCTGCTGAAGAGCATGCTCCTGACGCACCACAGAGAGGTATAAAGCATCGCCAGAGGGCTGATAGCGCTGACAAAGATAGGACCACATCGCTGCAACAGTGCCAAGGCCCATGAATTCCGAGGCAAACTGAGGGAGGACACTCGCAGTAAGAACAGCAGCAGCTCGAGCATCATCATTGCACCACTGAGTGTAAGCAGACAGATCATCCCGGTAGACTGAAAGGGCATCAGAATAAGCAGATACCTGCTGATCATAGGCATCAACTGCAGCGTCATCAAGAGCCTTGGCTGCATCCCTATCAGCCTGAGAAGCCTCAGCAGCCAGCACCGGGGGCACTGGGGAATGGGAGCAACCGGAGCAACAGGGCAGGGCGGACAGGGTACCTCGCCAGAGAGAACACCCCACAGCAGAAGGCCGCGCATGTGGATACGCATGAAGCCCACAAACTCAGCATAGTTGGTGCCATCAAAAAGCACTGAGCAGCGAGGAACAGCTACATAGCCTGAAGATGACATACTGAGATATCCTGTTTCTCTCTCTCTCTCTCTCTCTCTCTCTTTGCCGAACTGAGGGCAGATCGAGCCGAGGCGCTCGTTCACGCGCGGGCACCCGAGGTGGATCAAGCAGAGCGCTCGACGTAGGGCTGGATCAGCGAAGAAGCTGCCAGCCAGAGAGGGACAAGGCCTGGCGCGAGGAGAGAAGGCCCAGCCCGACGCTGGAGCGGGATCTGGCGGAGGAGCGCCCGATCCAGAAGAGCAGCAGCGCGGCAGAGCCTGCTCGAGCGGGGAGCAACGCAGGAGAAGGCATGCTCGAGTGGGGAGGAGCCCGCGCTAGCGGGGAGCAGCGCGGGAGAAGGCTTGTCTAGCGGGGGAGCGGCGCGGTAGGAGGCCGGTCGAGCGGGGGGAGCGGGGAGGGGCGCAGCGGGAGCACGGGCGGAGATGCGCCAGGCGGGGCAGGAGCAGCGGCACGGGGAGCGCCCGGAGTCGAGCGGGAGTGGCCGGAGACAAGGAATAGTGAGTCCGGCGGCGGGGGGAGTGAGGCACGGAGCTGCGAGCGTGCGGGAGCGGGAGAAAAACCTAAGCATCTGATACCATGTTAGGAATGAGCAACTAGTATTTCCTGAGGGCCAAAGGCCATTACATATACATGTGTGTGAAAGTGTAGAAAAGCCCCTTATACAATGGGGATGTACACAATGAAGTATACACATCTAACAGTAGGGTCCGGGCATTCAAGCGTCCGCTCGACGACCGTCCACGTGTCTTCTCCGGTATGCAGGAGGGCTGCCCAGAAGTTGGCAATAAGGTCGTCGTCCTCCCGGTCGGTTTCGTACAGGTCATACAGAAGTGTAGTGCCGTCACCGTAGATGATGCCGTGGAGGCCATACCCAAGTGTACTGCTACCGGTAGTCCCCTTGGTGATGCATGTTTTGATTTGTTTCTGGAACCGGGGGAGATGTCTGACGACGGCTCTGGTGAGAATGTCACGGAGAGTAGGGCACGGGCCATCATCGACCAAATACCAGACGGCGGCGCCATCGACGCTAGCCACCAAGCCCCGTTGGCTGGACGGCGGGGCGGCGCGGTAGATTCTCGTGGAGAAAACGCATCTGAACTTGAGGTCCTTGATGTTGGGCGCGCGGCTTCGCCCACGTAGTCATCAGGGTCGCGTCGGGCGCTGTGTCCTGCCATGCCTTGCAGACGGCGTGGAAGCGGACGAAGTCGGCGACGTTGCGCAGGCCGCCGGAGATGTCGCGGAGCAGGTCTGCCGGCAGGCGACCGCGGCCGAGGCCGGAGATGTCCATTCACACCCGAGGCCACACGCACGCGTGCGTGCAACATCTTGCTAAATGCTAAGCGCGGCGACGACCGTGGGCACCGTGCACAGCGCGGCGACAAGCGTGGGTCTCAGCGCGCGTGGGGAGCGCCCATCGAGGAAGGAGGGCGACACGGGCGATCCCGACGACACGAGATGGGAGGTCTCGTTTGCCCCGGACTTCCGATCTCGACACTCGATCTCGTTCCAGCCAGGGACCCTGCTTCTCCGACACGAGGCGCTCCGGCTGGTGCTGCTCGACGCTGGCGGGCAGACGGTAGACGCGCGGGCGCTTCGGGAAGGAGAGGGCGTGTACGACGGCGATGCCCTCTCCCTTCCGGGCCACCTGGTCAGGGTTGACCGGCGGCTTCCCCAAACATGCATGCCCCCGACTGCTCCTGGGTCCGGCTTGCGTGGGGGTGGGGCATGGCGGCAGACCGCCTCTCGGTGCGCTCCACCTGGCAAGAATGCGGGGGAGAGAGGGCCAGATCCATGGCCGTCTGACCGTCATGAGGGCCCCAGAGATACCGTGGGGCACGGGGAGGATAAGAGGACGCGTGCGGATCCCCCACCCCAGGAAGTGAGCGACTCGCATCTCCAACATCTTTTCTCCCACCTCTGGGCCAGATCTTGGTTTTGCCCCACCCCCCATTCTAACTGCTGATTCGTTCCAGTGGTGGCCAGGGAAGGTCGCCGGGGACGCGCGGTCCTTTGCTCAAGTGGCGGGCGGCTTGGGGCGGCGGCAAGTTCAGGGGTCGCGAGGGCGCGGGCCGCAGCAGCGTCGGAGGGGGGCTGATTCTTGATGATTCAGTCATGGTATCTATTTCACCTTGGTCAGCGTCAGTGGGTGCAAAAGCTGACTTGTAGAAAGCCTGGGTTCGCGTACACAATGTTCCTTCGGAGAGATGATGTGTTCAACATGTTTCATATGTTGGGGCACTAGTGGGGGTCACTTTGGAGGTGGATAAAGCTACTCTGCATAAACCTGAGTACGTTCATATCCTTCTAGGGTGTAGGGAAGTGGACAAAATTCCACCGTCTGCTGAGGGAATGTTGGGTGAACAATTCTATGATTTCTATTATGAAGTTGAACGTGTGGTGGTGGGTGCTCCTGGTGCGAGTCGGTATTCTATTCTTGTTGATAGTAATTCTCCTTCTGTCCAAAAAGAAAGCTAGATTTGACTTCTAGGCTTCCACCTCATATGAACAAGGAGGGACAAGCGCTTCGGCTGTTGGGGATTCCTTTTGCCAGAACTATTCTGCTACCACTCGGTTGTCTGCCGTTTCTGAAAATGAAGAGGAAGAAGAGAGTGATGAAGGAAATCATACCGAGCTTCTGATTCATACCATGGCTGAAGAGCATGAGGCCTTGAACTCCTCTAGACAGAATGATGCAAGCATAGAGAGCAACCTTGGTAGGAATAGAAAAGTCCCCTTGGGTGGTTCTCCGAGGCATGAGGAGAAGCTGAACCTAGGTGCTTGGGCCTTGACTCCTATCCCTCCCTCACCGGCCATTTTGTGTTATGATGGAAAAAATGATGTGAGTACTATTCCTTGTTTGTCAGACTATGTGGCATGGCCTGATATGCCTCGGGTTGTTGAGCTGGAGGATGGATCGAAGGAAGGTAGTGAGACTCACAGTCTGTATACTGTTGAATCTCCTACCGGATATCCTCTCCATGAAAAGCTGCATGTGTCGTCTGGACCTGAAGGTCTACTGAAAGCTCGCTAGGGTGGAGGAGAGGGCAACGGATCACATGAAGAAGCGTAACTTTGAAGGTACTCTCCTACCCCCTGTTGGCAATCAATTTTCTGTTCTGTCCGATACCGCTATCATGTTACGTGCTTCGCTCATGGGGGTCAATATACCTGATGATAATTTTAATACTGTTGATATCCTTCGTGAACTTGAAATATCTAGGCAATTGCTTCATGAGAAAAAAACTAGTCCTAAGGATATTACCATCAAAGATGGCTTAGGCAACGCTGCTCCTCTTTCCTTAACCTGGGATGATCAGGACATGGAAGATGATGCCCCATTTATTACTGTGTGCTCTAGGAGAAAAAAGAAAAAGTCCCCTAAGAAAGATAAAGTTGTGATTTCGTCTCATAACATCACAATTAGACCTATGACTAGGAGGCAGAAGAAAGAGGCTGAGGGTAGGTCTACTCTGAATCCTAGTAGGCCTACCAGGGTGAGAGAGAAACCTAGACGATATAAATGATAGGGTTTTTTTGGAACTGTAGGGGGGCAGGAAAAAGTGGTATGGCTTCCTGCCTCACTGATATCATTAATGCCAACAAAGTAGACTTCATCGGTTTGCAAGAGACCATGAAAAAGAATTATAAGCCCTCCTTTTTAGGAGGTTCGACCCTCACTCTGAATTTTGATGGGAATGGATCCCATCAATTGGGAAGTCTGGTGGGATTTTATGTGGCTTGAGGCTAGAAACACTTGAGGTTATAGATGTTGTGTGTGGTAAATATATACTGAAGATCAACCTTTTTGATAAGGTTAAGAGATGTGAATGGGCTTTGTTGGTGGTTTATGGTGCAGCCCATGATGAAAATAAACCTGAGTTTTTGGCTGAGTTGTCTTCCTTCTGTCATAGGATTAATACTCCATATTTGGTGGGTGGCGATTTTAACATCATTAGACAGTGTGGGGAAAAGAATAAAAAGACCCCTTTATCCCATTTCTCAGATGTTTTTAATGCTGTCATTCATCTGTTGGGCCTGAGGGAGATTTTCATGGCCGGTGGCTACTTCACATGGTATAATAAACAAGACCATCCCGCTTTGGAAAAACTTGATAGGGTCTTAATGTCCTCTGACTCGGAAGACTTATACCCTTTAGTGTCGGTTGTAAAAATGGTCAAGGACTTATCTGATCATAACCCTTTGCTGCTGGATGGGGGTGGCTTCATCCAGGGCCCCGGGTAATAGGTGTTTTAAATTTGATAACGCCTGGTTGAGTAACCCAGAGTTCTTACCTCTAGTTGCTGAAATCTAGGCCAAACCTGTGTACACGGACGACCCTATTGATGTTTTGAATATTAAGTTGAAGAGGATGAAGAAGTTTTTTAAAGGGTGGGGCTCAAATAATTTCGGCAAAAGTAGGATTAAGAAGAACCTACTTAGACTGGAGCTCCAGGAGTTGGAGCTTTTAGAAGAGCAATCTGATCTGTGTGTGGAGGCATATGTGAGAAAGTTAAATATCCTGGTGGAACTTAATAGTATATACTTGGAGGAGGAGTTATCTTGGCACCAAAAGTCTAATGAAAGGTGGCTTCTGAAAGGTGATAATAACACCGATTTCTTCCATAAAGTGGCTAATGGGAGACGTAGAAAAAATACGATGAGTTCTTTTGAATGTGGTTCAGTCACTATTGAAGGGACTAAGAATTTATTAGCCCATGCTACTGACTTTTATAAGGAGTTGTTTGGACCAGCACATGGCAATATGTGTAGTGTTGACACCTCTTTGTGGTCTAGTGAGGAGAAAATATCCTCGAGTGATAATGATGAGTTAACCAAACCCTTTTCCCTTGAGGAGATTAAAGCTGCTCTCTTTGCTATGGAGCCTAATCGTGCACCTGGCCCTGATAGTGTACCTGCTAAATTTTACCAGCACTGCTGGGATGTTGTTTGCATGGATCTTTTTAGACTATTTGAGTGGTTTCATGAAGGCAAGCTGGATGTGCAGTGTCTGAATTATGGCATTATCACCCTTTTGCCCAAAACCTTTGAGGCCAATAAAATACAACAGTACAGACATATTTGCTTGTTGCGTTGCCCTTATAAGCTGATCACCAAGGTCATGGATAGGAGAGCGAGTGTATATGCCCCCAAACTATTTAGTATTCAACAGAATGCCTTCATAAAAGGGAGGGACATTATGGATGGGATCCTATCATTACATGAAGTCATACATTATACTCATGTGAAAAAGAGGATGGGGACTGTTCTTAAGCTTGACTTCGAAAAAGCCTACGACAAGGTCAATTGGGATTTCCTTCTTGACTGTCATAACAAGAGAGGTTTTAATTCTAAGTGGTGTGGGTGGGTGTCTCAGATTCTTCGCGATGGCACGGCTAGTGTCAAGATCAATGATGAACTTGGGCCCTATATTAAAAGTTCCAAAGGGGTGCGTCAGGGTGACCCTCATTCCCCTTTTCTGTTCAATATGGCTGCTGAGTGTTTGACCAAGATGGTCCTGGCTGCCCAAAAAAATAAGTTGTTCGAGGGGCTAGCGCCAGATCTTATTGAGGGGGTAGTGGGGACATTGCAGTATGCAGACGATACAGTAATATGCTTCTCCCATGATGTGGACAAGGCAGTGAATGTTAAGCTGCTACTCTATTTGTTTCAATTGATGTCTGGGCTAAAAATTAACTTTGACAAAAGTGAGGTTTTTTCGATTGGCGGGGATAACGATATAGACCAAATTTATGCTGGGATGTTTGGGTGCCAGATTGGCAAGTTCCCTATGAGATATTTGGGGGGTCCCAGTGACGTATGTTGTAACGCCCCGGATTCGATGCGCCAGATGTCTTCCAGTTATTCGTCGTTGTTGCCATGTCATTTGCTTGCGTGTTGCATCTTGCCATGTCACCATCTGCATTTCATCTGCATGTTTTTCAAAACTTGCATCCTTTCGGGTTCCCCCGGTTCTCTCTGTTGTCCGTTCTGAGCCCAACCACACTCGCACGCGCTCGTCGCCCCTCTCAGACCCTGTTTCGTGAGCGGGAGAAAATGTTCTCAGAATGGGATGAAACTTGGCGTGCAATGTTGTTTTAGAGTAGGTAGACCGCCTGTCAATTTTCGTCGCACTCGGAGACCGTTTGACGCCCCAACGGTTAACCGTGTAGCCCGAAACCCCTCTATCTTTGCAGCCCAACCCATCTTCACCACAGCCTGTGAGCCCATCCAAACCCTCTCCATGCTCTCGGTCGTTGGATCATGATCGTGTGGGCGAAAACCGCACCTCATTTGGACTCTCCTAGCTCCCTCTACCTATAAATATGTGCTCCTCCCTGAAATTCCGCAGTCCAAACCCTAGGCCAACACTCCCTCTCACCGTCGGACATGTCCGCCTCCGCGTCGGACATGTCCACCACCGCTGCCACGTCGCTTCGGCCAATGAGAGGCCGCCACGTCGCCTTCCCTGCCGCCTCAGCCAACCGGCGCGCGCCACCTCACCCCGCCTCTCTCTCCTCCGCCGTCGCCGGCCCGCGGGGCCCGTCCGCCGCCGCCGCTGGCCCGAGCGCCCGGCTCCCACGCGGCTCCCCCCAGCTCACTGCTCCGCCGCCCCTTCGCCGGACCGCGCCCCGCCGGCGCCTCCCCGCCGCACGGCGCGCCTCCCGCCCCTCCCGCACCCCGCCTCGCCTCCGCCTGACCCTGTCGCCGCGTCCCGCCGTCTCCGCCGTGCGGGCGCCCGGCGCCGCCGCCCAGCCTCGGATCCGCCGCCCGACGCCGCCCCGGCCGTCGCCGCCCCGCCGCCGGGCTTCCCCGACCCCAGCGGCGAGCTCCTCCGCCCCGTCCACCGTCGAACCACCGCCTCCCGCCGCCGTCCGCAGCCCCCCTCCGGCGACCCCGTGCTCCAGCCTGGCCCCGCTCCGGATCTGGATCAGATCCACCCGCACGACGAACCAAACACGGCCACTCCGACTCGGATCCCTCCCCATCCTGCATGGCTCCGTCCCGTTTCTGCGAGGTGAATTTTTGGCTAAGTCCCCAGCAAACTCATGATATGCGTGCATCTTTGACCTGTTGTGACTTCTTGCATGTAGATCCGTATTGGGTGCATAATATATCAAAATGTTCATTGAGAGATTCTCTTCATTTCATTACATTGTGCCATGCCTTTTTGAGTTCATCTTGATGCCCTAATCATCGTTGCAAGAGTGCTATATGATGTTAACTGCTGCCTGTTATTAGAAATTGGTGAGTTGTCTTTTTCATTGCAATTTGTGTGTGCATCTTATGAGCTTGATGTCTACACGAGTTTTAAACTACATCATGACATCATTACTGTGGTGCAATCCATGTATTTTTGTGAGTCTTTTAGTGAGTGCATCGAGCACGTGAAGTAGGGTACTTGCTGTTACTATTTGCTAGTCTGAATCTGTTATATCATGATGCTATGTAAACCTGCTGGTACAAGTCATTCTATGCATAATCTGGAGATGTTCACTATGGATGTTTTGTTTTACATGTCATTGTCTATCTATCCATTCCCTTGATTGCATTTATAACCTGTTGTAGCTTGTTGTAATCTTTCTCTCAAATTGCTAAATAATATTGTTGTCAGCTTGTTAACATTAAGTTCAGTTTTGCCATGTGTATTTCTAGTGATCCATGCACCCTATGAACTTGCTCTTGCCATTATTAGCTTCATAAATATGTCATATTACTGTTGGTCACCTTGTCATGCCATGTATTGCTTTGTGTTGAGTGGTACAAGCTCACCAACATGCCTAGTCATCATTGTTCCTGCCATGTCTGAATCTGTCATATCACTTGCCATGATTGCATGGATGCTACCATCTTGTCTGTTGATCTTTGGAATTAGTTCAGTAAGGGTGTTTTGTTCTTTGTCTTTCGTGTTAGCATGCCATGCCTTTGTTTGCCATGTTAAGTTTCTGTAAGATGTTGTTTGATAGCTCTAAACATTGCAACCTGATGTTATTTCTGCCAAGTCCAGTGATTTCTGCCAAGTCTGTAAACTGTTATTATTTGCAATTTTGCCATGTCCTTTGGAGCATGTTCTAGTGATTTATGGAGATAGCTCAGTGTTCATGTTTTGTCATGCTTTACCTGTACTTCATGCCCATGCCTTTTTTTATGTTGAGGTGCTGTAGCATATTGTTTTGATGCTTGAAATATGCCTAGTTGCTGTTTTGGACAGCTTGTCCTTTAAACTTGTATACAGTGTATGTGTTGAACCGTTGCTCCATTTTGAGTGTGCTCTATATGAAACTTGCTTAGAATTGCATGTAGTTTCATCTTGTCATGTTGCATCCATGTTTTGAGAGTGTTTGCTTGATGTCTCTGTGCATTTTGCATCAATGCCATGTTTAACTTGTTTTGCTCATATCTTCTAGGCCGTAGCCCCGAATTAAATGAACTTTATATGTAACTTGACTAGAATCTCGTGTAGATCATCTTGGTGCATCTTAAATTGCTTTTTAACAACTTGAACATAAGGTTTATTCAGTTCTGGACCAATTTCTAAGATTGGCATATGACGACTTACCAGAATTGTTATATGTTGTTTCCGGCCTCATTTAACCTTGCTTTGATGTGTTGTTCTTGTATGCATCATCTCTTGCCATGAGTAGCTTCATGTAGTATTATCTTGCATCATACTTGGTTGAGCATCATGTCATGTATATGTGTGGTGTGTTTACCATGTTGTGTGCTTCTTCTCGATAGTTCCTGTTTCGTTGCGATCATGAGGATTCGTTCGTCTACGCTTGGTTCGGCTTCATCCGTTCGTCTTCTTCATGGACTCGTTCTTCTTCCTAGCGGGATTTCAGGAAAGATGACCGTCACTCTGGATCTCACTACTATCATTGCTATGCTAGTTGCTTTGTTCTATCACTTTGCAGCGCTACCTATCTCTTGTCTATCAAGCCCCCCAGATTGCCATGAACCTCTAACCTTTGTCACCCTTCCTAGAAAACCGTTGTTTGGCTATGTTACCGCTTTTGCTCGGCCCCTCTTATAGCGTTGCTAGTTGCAGATGAAGTTGAAGATTGCTCCATGATGGACATGATTATGTTGGGATATCACAATATCTCTTATTTAATTAATGCATCGATCTACTTGGTAAAGGGTGGAAGGCTCGGCCTTATACTTGGTGTTTTGTTCCACTCTTGCCGCCCTAGTTTCTGTCATACCGGTGTTACGTTCCTTGATTTTTTGTTCCTTACGCAGTTGGGTGATTTATGGGACCCCCTTGACAGTTCGCTTTGAATAAAACTCCTCCAGCAAGGCCCAACCTTGGTTTTACCATTTGCCTCACCACCACCTATACTTTTCCCTTGGGAGTCGCGCTCCCGAGGGTCATCTTTATTTTAGCCCCCCCGGGCCAGTGCTTCTCTAAGTGCTGGTCCGAACCGAGCTACCTGCGGGGCCACCTCGGGGAAATTGAGGGCTGGTTTTACTCGTAGCTAGTCTCATCCGATGTTGCCCTGAGAACGAGATATGTGCAGTTCCTATCGGGATTGTCAGCACATCGGGCGGCTTTGCTGGTCTTGTCTTACCATTGTCGAAATGTCTTGTAAACCGAGATTCCAAGACTGATCGGGTTTTCCTGGGAGAAGGAATATCCTTCGTTGACCGTGAGAGCTTGTGATGGGCTAAGTTGGGACACCCCTGCAGGGTATAAAATTTCGAGAGACGTGCCCGTGGTTATGTGGCAGATGGAAATTTGTTAATATCCGGTTGTAGAGAACTTGACACCAGATTCGAATTAAAATGCATCAACCGAGTGTGTAGCCATGATGGTCTCTTTTCGACGGAGTCCTGGAAGTGAACACGGTTTTGGGTTATGTTTGAACGTAAGTAGTTTCAGGATCACTTCTTGATCATTGCTAGCTTCACGACCGTTCCGTTTTTTCTCTTCCCGCTCTCATTTGCATATGTTAGCCACCATATATGCTTAGTCGCTGCTGCAACCTCACCACTTATCCTTTCCATACCCATTAAGCTTTGCTAGTCTTGATACCCATGGTAATGGGATTGCTGAGTCCTCGTGGCTCACAGATTACTACAACAATAGTTGCAGGTACAGGTTATGCGATGGTCTTGACGCGAGAGCGATGTTGCTTGTTTTGGAGTTCTTCTTTTGCTTCTTCTTCGATCAGGGGATAGGTTCCAGGTCGGCAGCCTGGGCTAGCAGGGTGGATGTCGCTTGAGTTTCTGTTTGTGTTTCATCCGTAGTCGGATGGTGCTCTTATGTAAGATGATGTTGTATTCGTGTGGCATTGTATGCCTTTTGTATGTATCCCCAACTATTTATGTAATGGTTTGATGTAATGATATCCACCTTGCAAAAGTGTTTCAATATGCGGATCTATCCTTGGTGGGGCCTTCGAGTTCCTCTTGGATAGGGTCGCATATTGGGCGTGACAAGTTGGTATCAGAGCCTCGACCGAACATAGGAGCCCCCTTGATTGATCGTGTAGTTTGGTCGTTGTTGAGTCTAGAAGAAAACTGTTTTCGGAGTCTAGTTATATCGGAGAGTAGGAATTCTTTTTACTCCTCAGCTCCTCCGTCGCTCTGGTGAGGAATCTTGACGTAGGTGTTTTGAATTACTCCTCTTTCCCTTCAAAATTTTCTTTAGGATCACGCAGTTGGTTTTCTGATCGTTGGTTCTCAGCTCTTTTCATCCAGTGCATTTTCTCGTCAAGTTGATTCGACCTCCTTGTTCTCACAAGATCAATCCTCAGTTGTTTTCTTTTCCCACCCGCCCTCCCTTTTTCTTCTCGGAGCCGGAGTTCGTATTCGAGTATCCATCCTACTCGTGCAAAGCATTTGCATTCTTTCAACTGATGTTTCCTCTTGAAGTTATTCGTTGGTTCCCCCTTCCAAGTTGCCTTTGTTTTCCCGCCCTCCCACCCTTTTTCTTCCCGGAGTCTGAGTCTCTGTCAACCATCAATTTCATTTGTGCGGAGCCTCTTCAGTCTTTCCTCAATTGTCTCAACCGGTTAATTCTCATCAAGTTAATCGTTGTTCATCTCATTTTCTTTTTCGGTGGTTTCAATTCAAGCTTTTTCGATGTTGCTCATATTCCTGTCCTCGACTCAAGTGCTTTCTTTGCTCGCTCGCCTCTCGCCAGTTTATCCTTCTGGTGTGCTCAAGACATCTCAGGAGATTCGTCAGTGTTCCAATTAATTCGAGGTTGTCACATTATTCAAATATTTCAATTGTTCTGGTGCATCATCTATCTGTTCAACAATCCTTTCAAATGGTGTTTTCTTTTGAGTGGACCCTAACCCACAGGTCTTTTCCCAGGATCTTACCTGACTCTTCTAATTCCCCCGGAGTTATTCTCAATTCTTTTCAAGTGTGACGTAAGAATGGATCCCATCAGTCAGATGCCTTTCCAAGATCGATTTCAAATCATTTTCATTGTTGCCTCAACCTCTTCGCTTTTCATTTTCCCGGAGTTCCTGAACAAATTTTGGTGGTGTTTCTCGTCATCATTTGAAGACCGAAGAAGAGTTTTCCTCCAAATCTTGTCTGTTCTCTCGAAGTTTCATGGTTCTAGCTTCATGTTATCCTCGCGAATTATTCCATTTGTCAGATATTCTTTTCACCCATCCGGAGTATGTCAGAAGTTGTTTTTCCCGTTTCTTTTCAACGGAGGCCATCATTCCAGTTATTGTTATCTATTTATCCAGGCGCTTCGTTCAAGTGTTCTTTAATCAGCTTATGATCTCTTGTTCTTTTGCATCTAAATCCCTTCTAGCATATTTATTCTTCTAATTCTTCCCGGTGATTCATTCTCTTTCATCAGTCATTTTCGAATTCTTACGGTGGTTCATTCAAGATTCTTGTTCCTTGTTTATCATTTTAATTCATTCGTTCTTTCCAATCCTACCGGTGGTTCATGAAGACTTTCTCAACTTTTGTGCCATACCCCCCTTAATCCTTTTCAAGAAGAATAAGTAGTATGCAAAATCCATTGCTTGTCATCAATTTAATTTGATGAAGGATAAGCATAAAATAAATCTTATTCTTATTTCCTCAAAGTGATTAATCCCTTCCTTCGGAGTTTGTTCGTGAGGAATAAATTCTACTTCCAAGTGTTTTCATCTTTTCTTTTCCGGAGTTCAAATTTCCTCGGCCATTTCATCGGAACCTCCGTCTAAATCACCGCAAGGCTCATCTTATTCTTTCATCCTTCTTTCTATCTCATCATCCATTTGTCATCTGAGTTCTTCATGGTGGTTCTTCATGATTTAATTCATTCTTCAAGAGTTCATAAAGATTCTTGTTGGAGCAGTTCAAGTATCTTTTATTCTCGCGTCTCGAAGTGCAATTAATTCTTTGTTTTCTTTTGAAGTGGAGTTTTGCATTTCTTTGTCCTTCTCAGTTTTCAGACATTTGGTTGTGGCATAATTTCACCTCAAGTTTTGAGTTGTTTTTGATAAGTCCACAACAAGCTTATTCTTTCGTTGTTGATTTTCTCAACAACTCTGTTCAATCCTTCCTTCTAAGTTCTTTTCATTCAATTCTTTCAATTCTCCTGGAGGCATTGCATTGTTCATCTCGTCAAGTGCCATCTCATTGGGTGAAGTTCTTGTTCTATTCCTCCCATTTTCAACCGGAGTGCTGCCTAAATTCTTCCATTCTTATTCCTTTCCTATCTTGTTCTAACCGGAGTGCTTTCAGAGTCTATCTTATTCGTTGAGTTTTTGATTCTTGTCATATCCGCCTTTCCTCTTTTCTACTCGAGTTTTCTCGACTTTGTTCATCTTCTCTCTTGCGTTCTCACTTCACCTCTTCCTCTTTCTCTTCTGTCTCGTTCCTAAGATTTCGGGACGAGATCTCTTGTTAGTGGAGGAGAGTTGTAACGCCCCGGATTCGATGCGCCAGATGTCTTCCAGTTATTCATCGTTGTTGCCATGCCATTTGCTTGCGTGTTGCATTTTGCCATGTCACCATCTGCATTTCATCTGCATGTTTTTCAAAACTTGCAACCGTTGGGGTTCCCCGGTTCTCTCCGTTGTCCGTTCTGAGCCCAACCACACTCGCACGTGCCCGTCGCCCCTCTCAGACCCTGTTTCATGAGCAGGAGAAAATGTTCTCGGAATGGGATAAAACTTGGCGTGCTGTGTTGTTTTAGAGTAGGTAGACCGCCTGTCAAATTTCGTCGCATTCGGAGTCCGTTTGACGCCCCAACGGTTAACCGCGTAGCCCGAAACCCCTCTCTCTTTGCAGCCCAGCCCATCTTCACCACAGCCTGTGAGCCCATCCAAACCCCTCCATGCTCTCGGTCGTTGGATCATGATCGTGTGGGCGAAAACCGCACCACATTTGGACTCTCCTAGCTCCCTCTACCTATAAATATGTGGTCCTCCCCGAAATCCCATAGTCCAAACCCTAGGCCAAACCTCCCTCTCCCCGTCGGACATGTCCGCCGCCGCGTCGGACGCATCCATCGCCGCCGCCACGTCGCTCCGATCAATGAGAGGCAGCCACGTCGCCTTCCCCGCCGCTTCAGCCAACCGACGCGCGCCACCTCACCCCACCTCTCTCTCCTCCGCCGCCGCCGGCCAGCGCGGCCCGTAGCCGGCCCGTGGGGCCCATCCGCCGCCACCGCTGGCCCAAGCACCCGGCTCCCGCGCGCCTCCCTGAGCGCCCCGCTCCGCCGCCCCTTCGCTGGACCGCGCCCCGCCGGCGCCTCCTCGCCGCCCGGCGTGCATCCCACGCCCCGCCTCGCCTTCGCCCGGCCCCGTCGCCGCGTCCCGCCGTCGCCCCTCCCCCCCCCCCCCGCCTCGGATCCGCCGCCCAACGCCGCATCGGCCGCTCCCGGCCGTCGCCGCCCCGCCGCGGGACTTCCCCGACCCCGCCGGCGAGCTCCTCCACCCCGTCCTCCGCCAAACCACCGCCTCCCGCCGCCGTCCGCGGCTCCCCGCCGGCGACCCCGTGCTCCAGCCCGGCCTCGCTCCGGATCTGGATCAGATCCACCCGCACGACGAACCAAACACGGCCCCTCCGACCCGGATCCCTCCATCCTGCATGGCTTCGTCCCATTTGTGCGAGGTGAATTTTTTGGCTAAGTGCCCAGCAAACTCATGATATGTGTGCATCTTTGACCTGTTGTGACTTCTTGCATGTAGCTCCGTTTTGCATGCACAGTATATCAAAATGTTCATTGAGAGATGCTCTTCATTTCATTCCATTGTGCCATGCCTGTTTGAGTTCATCTTGATGCCCTAATCATCGTTGCAAGAGTGATATATGATGTTAACTGTTGCCTGTTATCAGAACTTGGTGATTTGTCTTTTTCATTGCAATTTGTGTGTGCATCTTATGAGCTTGATGTCTACATGAGTTTTGAACTACATAAAGCCGCCTTCACTGTGGTGCAATCCGTGTGTTTTGGTGAGTCTTGTAGTGAGTGCATCGATCTTGTGAAGTAGGGTACTTGTTACTATTTTGCTAGTCTGAATCTGTTATATCATGATGCTATGTAAACCTGCTGCTACAAGTCATTCTATGCATAATCTGGAGATGTTCACTAAGGATTTTTTGTTATACATGTCATGCTATATCCACACATGCCCCTGGTTGCATTTATAGCCTACTGTATCTTATTGTAATATTGCGGTCAAATTGCTAAATAATGTTACTGTTAGCTTGTTAACATTAAGTTCAGTTTTGCCATGTGTGTTGCTAGTGATCCATGCACCCTATGAACTATCTCTTGTCATTCTTAGCTTCATAAATATGTCGTCTTACTGTTGGTCACCTTGTCATGCCATGTATTGCTCTTTGGTGACTGGTACAAGCTCACAAACATGTCTACTCATCGTTGTTCCTGCCATGTCTGAATCTGTCATATCACTTGCCATGTTTGCATGGATGATACCATCTTTTCTGTTAGTCTTTGGAATTATTTCACTAAGGGAGTTTTGTTTTTTGTCTTTGTTATTAGCATTCCATGCCTTTGTTTGCCATGTTAAGTTTCTGTAACATGTTGTTTGATAGCTCTAAACATTGCAACTTGATGTTATTTCTGCCATGTCCAGTGATTTCTGCCAAGTCTGTAAACTGTTATTATTTGCAATCTTGCTATGTCCTTTTGAGAATGTTCTAGTGATTTCTGGAGATAGCACAGTGTTCATGTTTTGTCATGCTTTACATGTACTTCGTGCCCATGCCTTTTTTCTTATGTTTAGGTGCTGTAACATATTGTTTTGATGCTTGCAAGTTGCCTAGTTGCTGTTTTGGACAACTTGTCCTTTAAACTTGTATAGAGTGTATGTGTTGAACTGTTGCTCTGTTTTGAGTGTGCTCTATATGAAACTTGCTTAGAATTGCATGTAGTTTCATCTTGTCATGTTGCATCCATGTTTTGAGAGTGTTTTCTTGGTGTCTCTATGCATTTTGCATCAATGCCATGTTTAACTTGTTCTGTTCATATCTTCTAGGCCGTAGCTCCGAATTAAATGAACTTTATATATAACTTGACTAGAATCTCGTGTAGATCATCTTGGTGCATCTTAACTTTCTGTTTAACAACTTGAACATAAGGTTTATTCAGTTCTGGACCAATTTCTAAGTTTGCATATGAGGACTTACCAGAATTGTTATATGTTGTTTCCGACCTCATTTAACCTTGCTTTGATGTGTTGTTCGTGTATGCATCATCTCTTGCCATGAGTAGCTTCATGTAGTCTTATCTTGCATCATACTTGGTTGAGCATCATGTCATGTATATGCGTGGTGTGTTTACCATG
This sequence comes from Triticum timopheevii, assembly GCA_963921465.1. Taxonomy (NCBI): domain Eukaryota; kingdom Viridiplantae; phylum Streptophyta; class Magnoliopsida; order Poales; family Poaceae; genus Triticum; species Triticum timopheevii. The sequence goes on from OY997262.1 coordinate 445,269,080, forward strand.
TTGTGTGCTTCTTCTCGATAGTTCCTGTTTCGTTGCGATTGTGAGGATTCGTTCGTCTACGCTTGGTTCGGCTTCATCCGTTCGTCTTCTTCATGGACTCATTCTTCTTCCTAGCGGGATTTCAGGCAAGATGACCGGTACTCTGGATCTCACTACTATCATTGCTATGCTAGTTGCTCCGTTCTATCACTTTGCAGCGCTGCCTATCTCTTGTCTATCAAGCCCCCCAGATTGCCATGAACCTCTAACCTTTTTCACCCTTCCTAGCAAACCGTTGTTTGGTTTTGTTACCGCTTTTGCTCGGCCCCTCTTATAGCGTTGCTAGTTGTAGGTGAAGTTGAAGATTGCTCCATGATGGACAGAATTATGTTGGGATATCACAATATCTCTTATTTAATTAATGCATCTATATACTAGGTAAAGGGTGGAAGGCTCGGCCTTATGCCTAGTGTTTTGTTCCACTCTTGCCGCCCTAGTTTCCGTCATACCGGTGTTATGTTCCTTGATTTTGCGTTCCTTACGCGGTTGGGTGATTTATGGGACCCCATTGACAGTTCGCTTTGAATAAAACTCCTCCAGCAAGGCCCAACCTTGGTTTTACCATTTGCCTCACCACCACTTATACTTTTCCTTTGGGAGTCGCGCTCCCGAGGGTCATCTTTATTTTAGCCCCCCCGGGCCAGTGCTTCTCTAAGTGCTGGTCCGAACCGAGCTGCCTGTGGGGCCACCTCGGGGAAACTTGAGGGCTGGTTTTACTCGTAGCTAGTCTCATTCGGTGTTGCCCTGACAACGAGATATGTGCAGCTCCTATCAGGATTGTCGGCACATCGGGCGGCTTTGCTGGTCTTGTTTTACCATTGTCGAAATGTCTTGTAAACCGGGATTCCGAGACTGATCGGGTCTTCCTGGGAGAAGGAATATCCTTCGTTGACCGTGAGAGCTTGTGATGGGCTAAGTTGGGACACCCCTGCAGGGTATAAACTTTCGAGAGCCGTGTCCGCGGTTATGTGGCAGATGAGAATTTGTTAATATTTGGTTGTAGAGAACTTGACACCAGATTCAAATTAAAACGCATCAACCGCGTGTGTAGCCGTGATGGTCTTTTTTCGACGGAGTCCGGGAAGTGAACACGGTTTTGGGTTATGTTTCAACGTAAGTAGTTTCAGGATCACTTCTTGATCATTGCTAGCTTCACGACCATTCCGTCATTTCTCTTCCCGCTCTCATTTGTGTATGTTAGCCACAATATATGCTTAGTCGCTGCTGCAACCTCACCACTTATCCTTTGCATACCCATTAAGCTTTGCTAGTCTTGATACCCATGGTAATGGGATTGCTGAGTCCTCGTGGCTCATAGATTACTACAACAACAGTTGCAGGTACAGGTTATGCGATGATCTTGACGCGAGAGCGATGTTGCTTATTTTGGAGTTCTTCTTTTGCTTCTTCTTCGATCAGGGGATAGGTTCCAAGTCGGCAACCTGGGCTAGCAGGGTGTATGTCGCTTGAGTTTCTGTTTGTGTTTCATCCGTAGTCGGATGGTGCTCTTATGTAAGATGATGTTGTATTCGTGTGGCATTGTATGCCTTTTGTATGTATCCCCAACTATTTATGTAATGGGTTGATGTAATGATATCCACCTTGCAAAAGCGTTTCAATATGCGGGTCTATCCTTGGTGGGACCTTCGAGTTCCTCTCGGATAGGGTCGCATATTGGGCGTGACATATGCTATGCTTAAAACCGTGGACTGGGATTTCCTAGATGCTAAGCTCCTGAAAAGATTAGCTGCCTGGATTAGTTATGTTGCTTCGTCTGGTGCTAGATTAACTTTGGTTAACTCTAGCCTAGATGGGATTCCATCTTATTTCATGTCTATGTTCCTCCTTGACTAAACGTTCATTGAGAAGATGAATAAACATCGTAGGCGTTTCTTTTGGAGGAAGAAGAAAGATAAACGGGCCTATCATTGGGTTAAGTGGTCTAGAGTCTGTCGCTCTAAGGAAAAAGGGGGATTGGGTATTAAGGATCTTCATAAGCAGAATATTAGTCTCCTTGTTAAATGGTGGTGGAAATTGGAGTCAGGTGATGGGCTGTGGCAAAAGATTGTACGGGCCCGGTACTTTAAGCGCAAGACAGTGGCTAATGTACAGACCCGATTTAATGACTCCCCCTGTTGGAAAGCTATTATGAAAGTTAAAAAGGTGTATATGGAGGGCAGAGGGATCCGCATTAATATGGGCGACCTGGCTAGGGTCTGGCACGACCCCTGGCTATCCGAGAATCCTTTGAAAGCTTGTTATCCTGCTTTATATGATATATGTCAAGAGCAAGAATGTACCTTAGCGAATTTTGCTGCTAATACTTTGTGATGGGATTCCGGCGTAATCTCTTTGCTGAGCTTTCTGATCAGTGGGCTAATGTGGTGGATGGGGTTAAAAAGCTATCTTTGAATGGTTCACCTGACCAAGTTGTTTGGAAGTTTAATAGCAAAGGAGGTTTCACAACAAAATCTGTTTATGAGTGGCTAGAAAAAGATTTATCAGGACCTGATTACAAGTGGATCTGGAAAGCTAAGATTCCTCTGAAGATTAAAATCTTCCTTTGGAAACTGTTCCAGAATGCAGATCACCTTTATATGATATTGAAACTGCAGATCACCTTTTCTTTGGGTGTGTGTTTGCTCGTTCTGTTTGGGGGGTGATTGGGACTGCTTTGGGAGCATCTTGTACTCCTAAATCTATTTGGCAGAGCTGGGCATGGCTCTATAAATATCTTCCTGGGGTAAAAAACATTACATGACTATTGTTGCTGCTATCTGTTGGGGTATTTGGTGCACCCGCAACAATATAAATGTGTCATTCGCTCTCCGTTGGAGGCTGTTTTCACTGCGTGCTCCTTTTTGATGTATTGGTCAGGTCTTCTGAAAGGGATTGACAAGGAAAGAGTCCAGGCTGGAGTGCAGAAGATGGTGCGCGTGGCTGCGTCATTGGCGGATCGTTCTACTCCTAGGGGGAGGCTTATGCTGGGGAATGGTGCGGGAGCTTGAAGTTGTTCTGGCCGGTAGTCTTAGATGCTTATGATCTCACTGGGGTTTGATGCCCGCTGAGAAGTTTTGTGGCTCCTTTGGTGGTGGCGTCTCGTACTTTACTCCTGATGCGCGAGGTGTTCGTCGTGTTGTTCGTTCCGAGGATGGGATGGTTGGTGTCAACAGGTTTTTGCCCCGTGGTGGATGTCTCGTTTTAGAGTCATTTGTTGCGGGTTTCCTGTTGATGCCCCAACTCGCTCTCTCCTTTCACTTAGTTGGTCTCTGGTAGTTCAGTGTACTGTGGCATGAAAACAACTGAGACTTTTGTATTTCCGTTAAGTGATTAATGGAAAGGGGTGTGAGCCCGGTTGGAAAAAAAAAAGTCTGCCGGCAGGTCAGGCCACGGCGGCGCCGGCGCGTGCACTGGATACTGATGATTTTGGCCAAGAGAGGCGCCAGTAGACGACGAGGACTCGATGGTTTGATCGCTACTGACGCCGCGATGGTGCCTGAAGCGTCGACGACCTCTCGCCATCGGTCGATATATTGAGGATCACGTACGTGCGCGTCCAAATCGTGGTGCTGTGCTTTTGTTTTCTCTTCCCACGCTATGGATACATCACGTGGCTATATATATTATTGCTAACACGCGCGAGTAAGCTAGTATTCTGCACGAATACGGTCAAGGACACGAATGCGGACTCGTATTGCCGCCGCAGGAAACTAGCTAGCGTGTTCATCAGTTCACACGTAGAACATGTACGTACTAGTACTCTGCATGAACTTGTACGGCCAAGAGCCGTTCCTTGTGTACCTAGATAGGGCATTTCTAGCATATCCCCTTATCTCATTTTCAGATTAGGTGTCGTATCTTTCGGATCAGTTCTTTTAGAAGGCTTAAAAAAATAAGCTGCCTCTCTAGAGCTTAAAAAATAAGCCGCTCCTAAATTTGTTGAGGCTTCTATATTAGTTATCCCATAACTCATAACTAGTTCAGAAGCCCCAATGAATGAGGGACGGGGCTTATGAAAATAGCTGGGGAGGAGGCGGCTTATTTTTTAAGCCGCCAAAAGAACTGGCCTTTAAAAAATGTACTATCTCCGTCCCAAATTATAATTTAGGACAGAGGAAGTACCTTTTAGAATTAGTTTTTTATATCATTTTAATCCCCCAAACACACTGGACCCCACATGCATGGAAGCCTGTTTTTATCTTCTTCTTCCCTTCACACTTTCAACAACACTCTTTGTCCACTAGATGATGTCGATGAAAAAGTGTCATTCTCACTCTAGATACTGACCGTCATAACAACTGTTTTGTCCTCGTTGTACAATGGCTGGCCTCCAGATGTGGGATCAACAATAGCCAACCGCTGGTGTGCAAGATAGCAATCCTCAAAGCTGTGTATACCACTCCAATCAGGGCCTCTGTGCCGTAATCTATCAAAGATGGTAGACTGAGATCAGTGGGTGCATAAGATTTCATACAATGAACCATGTATCACCTAAGAACATTTAAATAACAAGAAGCACACAGAGGTTTTCAGTCACTACAGTACAGAACATTTCTAATTCCAGTTTAATCTAACGCAACTTTGTGTTGAACAACAACTCTCTCTAAGCTAAAGTAAAAAACCCTGAAAACTGTTACCCCATGACCGTGCAGTTCGTAAAGAAGGAGAAGTTGCACACAGCAAGTCCTAAGACACAGCAAACTAGGTTTTGCTAACACTTGGAAAATAGTAATTTCCTAACCTATTTGTAAAAGAATTTTTCAGTAGATATAGAAGTGAAGGTTTGTACAAGTTGGTGGATAAACGACATTTGACCGCAATCCCATGTCAACATCCTCGACTATCTGACTGCAATTACATAAAAGCGTACAAGGGGACATTTTGCCGCAGCCCAACTAAAGCATGCACATTTATAGAGGAGCCATTTTGCAGCACCCCAAGTAAAGTGCACATTTACATGCATAGTGTTGCATGGTTTTACAGGTAGAATCCTATACACCTCACTACACTGTCCTAATTCTACAATAAAAAAATTCCATGATTGCACATGTACACAATACAAATGGATTGCTACAAGTAATGCATTTCAATAAATTTGAAATCAATAGCATGCAGGTACATCAGCATACACAATCACACAAGCAAAGCACATCGTTGGGTAACAAAAACTGCCACCAGTTTCCAAATTATCACTTGAACATTTCGTGCCTCAACGAGCCCATGCCTACATATTGTACACTATACTCCATTCCCCAAACCCAGAATCTCACAGTTCCTCAGAAAATAGACACACTCCCTCGAAATAAAAGGCCATCGCGCACCACAGCTTGCTCGCAAACAAAGAAACTTGCATCTGTAAAAAGCTAACCGCAATTTCCATGGTATATCAACAATTCGTCTAACACAAACTCTACATGAATATCTCCATACTAAATAAGCCAAATGCCTTTCCATCACCAAAAAGAAGCGACAGGTCAAATAACTAAAAATGGTAAATAAGGCGAGAGCGACATGACCCGGCCAAAGTTGACCCACATCTGGCCTACTATTCCAGTCCACACAAATCCACCGCCAACTTCAACTCTAACCCTCGAAGGCGCGCGCGCGCACAGGGACGGGGCAAAAAGAAAGAAACACATAAGGGGAGGGCGATGGAACGGCGGGGCGTGTTACCGGCGGGAGAGCTCGATGATGCGTGAGCGCTTGGCGAGGGAGACGTCGCCGACGCCGAGGACGGCGAGGATGCCGCACATGGTGGCGGCCGGCCGGCGGGACCTGCAACGCGCAAGCTCCGAAGGTGATTTGACCACTCGCTGGGCGGGATGAAAAAAAAACAAGCTCGTACCTCAAGCGTCAGTGGCTGGACCAGACGCCGCGGACGAGCGGGGCGGATACGGCGGCGCCCCGACGAGGAGGGACGGGCGACGGCGACGTCGCCGGCGGCGCGCGGGGGGGGGGGGGGGGGGGGGGTGGGAAGGGGTAAGGTACGGGCGGAACGGAACGGCGGCTGGGTGGTGGTAGAGCAGGAGGGATTTAGGGAAAATCCTATATGCCGCTCGTTGCGTCAAACTGCCGGCGCTTCGCACAGGCAAGCGACCGAGCAGCGACGCAACGGGCCGGCCCGTTGAACCGTTCCAGCGCTCCCGGTTTTGGGAACCTTCTAGAGGTTTCCAGATGGTTTTTTCCGGTTTTGGGAACCTTCTAGAAGGTTCCTGAACCGGTTTTTTTTCTTTTTCTATTTCTGTTTCGTTTTTTTCAAGTTTATGTTTTCTTTTTAAAAAAAATGTTCACATTTTTTGGAAAATGTTCGCGCTTTTACAAAAATGTTCATAATTTGAAAACAATTCGTGCTTTCAAATTTTGTTCACAAATTCAAAAACTGTATGCATTTCTCAAAAATTGTTCAGAATTTTCAAAAATTGTTCAAAAAATGTTCGCGCTTCCAAATTTGTTTGGTATTTTCAAATTTGTTCTCTATTCGAAAATTTGTTCTAAATATTCAAAAAAATGTCCGTGCTTTAATATATTGTTCATGCTTCCAAAATTGTTCTCTGTTTCAAAATTTGTTCTCAAGATTCAAAAAATGTTCATGATTTAAGAAATTTTCCAAATTTATTCTTTGTTTCAAAATTTGTTCTCAAGATTCAAAAAATGTTCGTACTTTTAGAAAATATTTATGTTTAAATTTTGTTCTCAATTTCAAAATTTTGTTCTCTAAATTCAAAAAATGTTCGGAATTTAGAAAATGTTCCTGTTTTTTCAAGATTTGTTCACCAGTTCAAAAAATGTTTATGTTTTTAAAAATTTATGTTCAAAAAATGTCCGTGCTTTAATACATTGTTCATGCTTCCAAATTTGTTCTCTGTTTTAAAATTTGTTCTCAAGATTCAAAAAATGTTCATGCTTTAAGAAATTGTCAAATTTGTTCTTTGTTTCAAAATTTGTTCTCAAGATTCAAAAAATGTTCGTACTTTTAGTAAATATTTATGTTTAAATTTTGTTCTCAATTTCAAAATTTTGTTCTCTAAATTCAAAAAATGTTCGGAATTTAGAAAATGTTCCTGTTCTTTCAAGATTTGTTCACCAGTTCAAAAAATGTTTATGTTTTTAAAACAAATCACTATTCAGAAAAATATTCATATTTTCTAAGAACATTTTTCTTTTTATAAAAAATTGATCGTAATTTTAGTTAATGTTCCTGTTTTTCAAATTTTTGTTTACAAATTTCAAAAAATGTTCGCGGTTTCAAATTTGTTTGGAATTTCATAATATGTTCACAAATTCAAAAAAATGTTTGCGGTTAAAAATTTCTTTGGAATTTCATAATTTGTTCACACAGTTTCAAATTTGTTCGGAATTTCATAATTTGTTCACAAATTTGAAAAATTGTTCACGTTATCACAAAAACAATTTCTGACTTTTCAATTTTTTTTGTTCACATATTCGAAAAATGTTCTTGTCTCTATTTTTTCATGAATTCAAAAAATGTGCGCACTTTTTTAAAGAGACACATTCAAAGAAACTATACTTCAAAACAAATCAATACAACAAGTAATTTTGGGTTCACTGCAGTAATTGGTTCCTGTTCGCTACAGTGCACAAGTCAGGTTTAGTTCTTTAACACGTGCGCTGCACTTTAACCAACTGTGCTAGTCTAGTCTGTTGGTGACGTGTGCGCGGTCGCTGGCATTTGGTTGCAAGTTCGAATCCTCGTTGCGCCTGAGTTTCCTTTTTGCCATTATTCCGTCCCCGCGGTGAAGCTTCATGGGCCGGCCCAGTCGAGCTGTCCCCTGTGCGTCTGGCCACCAATTTGACGCAAAGAGCGTCCAATAGGAGCTCTCGGGATTTAGGTAGGGCGCGCTTGGGACCCTACGCATCGCCTGTACCAGGCCAGGCCGCTCGCGCGGATTCGGCCCACGAAACTCCCATATACATTTTTTCTACTACATGATATACATTTTTTTTCTCCCAACAACAAATGCAAGAAAGAGAGCACTTGGTTTCTTTGCTTCCGAGCGGGCGCGTCTCAACCATCAGATCAAGTCGTCGGATCACGCCACATGGGAGGGGGGGGGGGGGGGGGGGTTGTCCTTTCGTGTTTCATTTTCTGGAAATTGCGTTGCATCGTACTTTCGTCCATTCCCCTCTTCTTACCTCGCGGCGGACAACAAGATGAAATCCATTGAGAGATCCACGATATGCGGCCGACGGATGGTCCACAATGGGTGTCAAGGCGAGGGTGTGGTCTACGGGAACCGGCGATAGCGGTTACCACATCGGGGATGGAGTCATCACACACGTGCGTCGAGTGAAGAGGATGAGAAGGGGAGATGCCTAGCAGTGGAGCGCACAAGCGCGGAGATGGCGAGGTCACGGCACACTGCACATCTCCTGTAGCAGATTACTTCACCACAACCCACCTATTTTTTTCCCAGTCTTGGAGACTTTTCACAATGGCACCATGGGCATCTGCTACGGGAAGTGGGTGAAACCGAAATCTGACATCTAAATTCTTAGTTAGATACAGTGCATCTTGTGCATGTCAAATTGATCAATGTGGCGCGCTTTTTGGGGTTCCATTGCACTGCTGAAGGCACGACATGAAACCCCACAAAATTTTGGAGAGGACGAAGCTCAACCTCGAGCTCTGCTAGAGTTTTTTTATTGTTGTTTTTTTGGGAGGCCAACACACCTTGACCTCCCTTCGGTTTTCTATGGAATTCGGTATGACACAGTTCGGCGGGCAAATTGGAACAGCCATGTAGGCATTTTAAGCAAAAAAAATAATCAAATATATATGTCACATATTTTTGTGGACGCACGCAGGCAAATATTTTCTCTAGGGCCTTCAGTGAAATTCATTACACAAATCAGAACACCAGTGTGACACATGTCAGGCATTTCTATGGACACACGCACGCAATGTTTCCTGGAGGGATTTCTGTGGATCCCATTAGGCAAAATTGAACACCCTTGTAGGCGTTTCTAGGCAATTTGCTGGACATGTATGTCCGGTGTTTTCTATGGACACATGTCAGGTAAATCAGTAAACCTATGTTAGTCATTTTAATTTTCTGTGAGATTGATTGTTCAGTTTATTGTTTGACGGGGATGAATTTTGGGTTTGGAGAGCAGATCTGTTGAACCTTTCAAAAAAAAAAACTGGTGTACGAATAGACCAACAATTTTTTGCCTAAAGCAGAAGAACCAAGATGGGTTGGAGAGTATTGAAACGTACTTGCAGGAGGAGTAGAGTGTCATGCCGTCGTCTTCATGGATCGCCGTCGACGGAAACCGAGAAGGCCTGGTGGGAGGTGGTGATGAGACGGGGCGATCTCGCCTAGCGCTTGCGAAGATTCAGTCATATGTCTAGTATGTTTTGGCCGGATGGTTCGGTTTCCTGTTTGAGCTCCAGCACGGCCATACGAAATAGAGACACTTATTTTGGGACTGAGGAAGTATGTGGAATCACTTCTTCGCATGCTGCTTGAGTTTTGTAATAGATAAGTATGAACTCTCAAGAGCTAGATCTGTTTGATCAAGTATTTTTTTGCGAAATCTGCTTCAACAATTTGGCGGAGATCTTTGATTTCAAGAGCTGGTCATTTGAACCTTCGGAAGAAACAACTGGGCGCACGACGAGATCGACGATTTTTCGCATCTAGCAGAAGAACCGATCGAGATGGGTGGGAGGAGTACTAGGGAGCGTGGTGCGTATGATGGCGTCATGGATCGCCGTGGACGGAGATGGTGAAGGCTCTGGTGGTGGGAGGTGCATGCCGACGAGAAGGGGAGTTGGACATGCCCATCTTGCGTGAGCGCTAAGGAAGTTTCCTGCTCGATCGAGCTCCAACACGGCCGAGAGTTTGTAAACTTTGACCTCTTATGATAAGACTTTGCCAATCAAAATAGCATCAAAAGTCGTTGTAGTATAGTGGTAAGTATTCCCGCCTGTCACGCGGGTGACCCGGGTTCGATCCCCGGCAACGGCGCCTCTTTTTTTTTCTTCGCTTTTTGCACTTCAAATTTGTTCTCTGTAAAAAAATTGTGCTGTATCTATACTGCGTCATCAAGACCTCGAGCCGCAGATCTACAAGATGGCTGTCAGAGATGGGATCATGAATGAGCGGCCTACAATTTGGAGGACGGATCAAACAAAATCGAAGATTTCCCGCAAAAAAAAAAAATAATCGAAGATCAAGGATCCTAGATTGCACAAGGTATGGTCTGCCACGCGAGTGACCAGCAACGGCAACAGTGATTTTGTTTTTTGTTGCCTCACTTTGAATCTTGTTAGCCAAACCGGCGTTTTCCAAAACTCTGTCAAAAAGATATATCGGTCAGAACTCGCACAGACTGCATCATGCATGGCAAGTACAGCAACTTGGCAAAGGCTCAAGTTGACGAGAAAGCCGAGCAGCATCCTCATCCACCCAAACCAAACACATGGTAATTAGCATCCGAAATCCTACCAGATTCAGCTCTATATGTACCCTGTCATGACCACTTGCAGCGAGAGATATATAGGAGGAGGAGAAGGAGGAACTTGCTGTCCCTTCAAAATATTCAGTTGCACACCACCCTCTTATTATAACAAAATGCGTCACGCCCCACCGCTTCCCTAAGAGCATCAACAAATAGACCCCTCGAACCCTCCCTATACCTCCGGGCGGATTTCCCAGTCACGTTTTGCCACCCAACCGAACACCTCAAATTAGTCATATACATTTGGGTTGACCGGCATCCCCCAAATACAAAACTCATATGTGGGATGGATATGGGACGCCCAGATGCGTCTGCCACGGCAGATCCGATAGGCCGGAGCCATCCCAAATCCGATTCAAAATGACCAAATCCATCAAATCGATCGCACCCCTCCCGCATACGTCCTCCATTTCCGTTGTCTGAGTCGTCGTCGTCCTCTACCATTGCTTTCCTATCTACATTGTCTCGCTCGTCCACCATCATAGATGTCATCGTCAAGTACCATGTCCCCCCATTATCGGCATGGATGATGCCTCGGCGGAGTCCATGGGGTCACGGCCATGGCCGTTAGTTGCAAGGCAGAGAACGTCAACCGAAGGGAGCGTTGCTGAAATTAGCACGAGCGGGAAGCGGCCGCGGAGAAGGAAGTTGTGAAGAGGGATGGCGGGGAGATGGCCGATGATGAGTACATGTGCATGGGTTTGTCCGGTCTAGCGACTGCCACCGATCCATACGTCGTGGTTGTGGGAAGGAAGAACCCGCTAGCACAACTCAAGTCCCTACTATTCGACAATACCCGCGTCGGGCATGCCCACCTACTATTCGACAATATGCCGCAACTAGAACCGGTACATTTTTTGCCCCTTATGCAATTTGCATTGCTTTGCTTCCATATGCAATTTGCATTGTTTTCTTAATTTGTTGCACATACCATTGATCAATCTTGGGATGTTATTTTAATTGTGATGCGTATTGCAGGTGCTAAACATGACTAATGATGGTCAAAAGCTTATGCATTTTGACTTGGGGGATACCACCTTTTTTGAAGTCGGGTAGACATCACACACTAAAAAGAAGAAGGTAGCCAAGCCTAGAAGCCTGCCATTCACGACCTTTGAAGATGTATTATTGTTGAAACTTGGTTGGCCACAAACATGGATCCAATATGTGAAACCGAGTAAAAGGGCGTCAAATATTGGCAAAAAAACACAAATATTACCATGAGCAAAAGCACTATGTGGAGATGCACCTTATCCATAGCAACCGCAATGGGAGCTCTCTCCAACATAGATGGTCCGCCATCCAAAAAGAACGTTAGCAAGTTGGTTGGTTTCTGCAAGCAAGTAGTTGGCCGGAACCAAAGTGGAGTTCGAGCCAAAGCCATGCAACTTTGGCGGCGAGTTTGTACCAACAAACCGAGAAGAAGCCATTCACTTTGTCCCACAGTTGGTTGGAATTGAATAAAAAACTAAAGTGACAAACCATCATTGGGATGCTCCACAAATGGCACCAAGAAGATGAAAAATGATGGCAGTAGCTCCAATCAATCTATTGCATTGGATAACAAAGAAGAGCAACGTGAATGGGCGTACATACAGTCCACTGTGCCAAAGAGAAACCGGCAGGTGAGGGGAAACTAGTGGGAGAATGATAGGATCATGCATGATGACATGCCAAGCAAAATGGCTACCACATGGACGGCCTTTTTTGGCCAAGGAGGTGAAGGAGGAGGAGAGGTACAAGCTCCTCATAGATGTGCAAAGGGAGAGGATGGACCTCGACCGGGAGAGCGTGAAAGAGAAGCTAACCATTGAGAGAGAGAAAATAGACTTAGAAAAGCATGAGAAATATACAAAAAGGGAGCTCAAAAAGGAGGTGACATTGCAGGTATTGAGAGAGAGAGAGAGAGAGAGAGAGAGAGAGAGAGAGAGAGGTCTTGTGAGACAAACAGGGGAGTCGAGAATCATGTGGTAGGACACTAGTCGAAGTGGGGGATCAACATGAAGAAGATGATAAATGGGCGCAACAATGAAGGCATTTGATTCATTCGTGTATCGCATATCTATGTATGAATTCGCATAATTTTATTTTGGCATGTAATGAATTGTTGATTTGTCATTTGTTTTGTATTGTCAAATTTTTGAGTTGATGATGAAGTTGTGCCATATGATGGACGTGCATGAATATTAGAGTTGGCATATGAGGAGTGTGGTTGTCTGGGAGGACAAATGAGAAGACAGATGGCGTTGTCTGCGAGCACGTCAGCGGGCGAGGGGATTGGATTTGTCCAATGTGGTTGTAGTTGCTCTAACCCACTCTCCATCGTATCAGACAGGTGCGGTGTGGCTGCTCACGACCACTCAATGTGCATGCTCGCCCTCTAGCAAATGGGACTCTATTAGCAAATGTGCCTGTGCATTGCAACGGGAGAAAAAGAAATTTTGAACAGAACAAGCGATCCATATATTTTGAAGTGTTTGTCACCATTGGTGGTTACGTTGCCCATCTATTCACAATTAACGTGATGAAGCCTAAGGTGGTGAGCTTGATCGTCAAGCTCCACCAACATCGCTTTCGTGAGCCCTCCCTCCGTCAATAAGTGATGGTGAATGGCATCCCGTCAATAAGTGTGTTGAAGGGAGAGCAATTAGCATGTCCATCGAAACGTCCAATAGGCACGCATCCCACACCCATGCTTTGTAGCTTTTCTTTGCATCTTATACCATCCCCATCTAGTCTTCAACAACACACACATAGTGTCTCACACTCAATGCCTTTACGTTTAGTTAATGTTTCACCCTCTGTTTGTTGATGCCTTGACTTGTTGATTATCACTCGTTGAGCGCATATAAGTTGGTGACTAGAAGATCAAAATAAGTCTGGACAGCTTTCAACGTATTTGGGACAAAAAGAGATGTGAAATAATGACAACATACGATGTTTGAAAAACACAAAGTGTTAATTTGGATAAAGTTATCAAATAACAGAGGAAATCGAGTCAACAAATAAGTGTTAATTTGAAATCCAGACAACACGCAGAAGATTCAAACTAATAGCGAGAACGAAAATCGAGTCAACAAATAATGGAGGAAGTAATTGACAATTAAGATATTATTAATCAGGAAGCTCTTTTCTTGAAAAGAATAGGGAGTGGCATCTTTTTCAAACACAGAAAAAACCCCGGGTCAGAACAGTGTGCGAATAGTAACTTTTTTACAGACCCTGAATTTGTCTTTTTTGCTGAGAGTTTCTCAGATATCCAAATGAGTTGAAACTTGGAGCGCGCCTCATGCATAAACTTATGTACCACACAAAAAAATTGGAATTTTTTGAATTATTTTAGTATTTGTTTTGATTTTTTTTTCATCAGGGCGGGTGCAGATGAGCTCGGGAGCAGAAACGCCGCACTCGGAATCGAAATGTCATATTTCTGTAAGGAAATTTGCAAAAAAGTACATACTCTGCACAGAAGATTCAAACTAATAGCGAGAACGAAAATCGAGTCAACAAATAATGGAGGAAGTGTGGCATCTTTTTCAAACATAGAAAAAATAGGTCCCACCGAGACTTGAACTAGGGTTACTGGATTCAGAGTCCAATGTCCTAACCACTAGACCATGGGACCACCTGCTGGCTCAATTTTCCCATTAAGGTTTTTATACCGTATGGAGTATATGAAAGATCGAAAGGGCTGGATGCGTAGCCACTTGTAGCTAATGACACCGACTGATGGAAGCCCCAGATCCGTATGTCAGATAGTCAGCTGCCTAGCTAGCTGCACGATGGCTTTATACGTTTTCTCGCTCAGTACTGTATGTTCGTCGAATAACAAAGTATACAAAGCCAGTGACAACACTAATTAAAGATGCAAGTTTGCTGTAAAAGCAGAAAGAAAGTCACTCTGGTCTGGCCTTGTAGCTCAAATGTAGGTGATCGCGCAGCAGGGGGAGGTCCAGTGGAATTACATCAAAGTAAGCCTGATTCCTGATTTTTCAAATATTCCAATCCCCAAGAATCACTAGTTCACTGAAGAGAGGGCCATTCCACCTAGAGACAGCAACAATAATCATGTCGTGAAAGTCAAGGAGATCCCATCCCGTACGTCTCCCTCCCGAGCCGCCCCCCGCGTGGTCGACCGGGAGGCCCCAGATCCCATCGCCGCCGAACCTCCCCCATTCCTCCTCCTCCCTCGCCGCCGCCCAAGGGCGCGGCCAGGCGAAGCCTAGCCGTCGCCGGCGGCGGCGAGGACTCGGGCCCTCTCGCTCGGGTGGGGCTGGCGCGGGCCGGCGCCGCCGGGCCGGAGCATGGCGGCGGGCCGGTCGCCACGGCGGGTGGTGGCGGCGCCTCGGCGACGTCGATTCCCCGTGGCAGGAGGCCTTGCGATCTGGTGCGTTGCGGCCGCCAGGGACGGCGGCGGCGTGACCGGATCGGTTCGCGGCGGCGCAGCCAGATTGATCGTTGGTCGGCTGTCAGCACGGTGGTGGGTGCGACTCGTCGGCAGCTGGGCAGATCCGCGGGATTCTACCCTTGTCTGGCCCTTGACAGCGCGAGCAACTATGGGGGAAACCCTAGATCTCCTTGGGATCGAGCGATGGCGGCGCTTTTGCGTCGTAGTCCCTCTTTAGGGCATTGTTTTGGAGTTTGCTCCGGTTGAAGGGACCAGCGACGTCGGCGACGCACGTCTGGTGGAGCAACTGCCGATGAAAATCGCGCCGACTACGGTCATGGCGGACGATGGCGGCGTCTTAGATGTCGTTCCCTTGTCGAGGCATTGTCGTTGCAGTCTGCGTCATCAGGCTCGGGATGCTCCGGGGGAAACCCTAGATCTGGTTCTTCCGGATCGGACGATGATGGCGTTTTATCGCTTTCCCTCCTGGGGGCATCGTTTTGGAGTAAGTGCTGGCTGGGGGGATGGTGGAGCGGTGCTTCATCTCACACATCGATGGCGGCGGATATCGGCGGCATGGCGCTGTGGAGGCTCGGCGTCCGGTGCACGGAGATGGACTCGCGCAGGAGGAGGTTGCTGTCTGGCGTCATGGTGACGTCGATGGCAAAGTGGCCAGACAAGGTAGAAGCCTCAATATGATCTGAAGACGGACCTGTAGAAGATGGCGGCGACGACACACGAGTGCGTTTGACCGGATTGTGCCCCAGACCCGGTATGTGGCTCGGCTGGGGCTTCCGAATATGTTTCAGCTTCCGGCTTTTGATGTTAGGCTTAGGTGAGTGGTTTGGGTAGTGGCCCAGCTAGCACCCCTTCATCATTTTGGATAGGAGTAGCGGCATGTGTTGCCAAGATGGTGGATTCAGGCACATTGTTGTAATACTTTGTAAGGTCCTCGAGAATAATCAATAAAGTGGCCGTATGCATCTCCAGGCCGGGGGTCATCCTCCTTTTCTAAAAAAAAGCTCAAGTTTAATAAGCTCCAACAAGAAGCACTAAACTAGCAGTGGAAAAACAAATGGTCACGGTTCTCCTCTTCGTCAATGTTTTTTTCTTCGGGAAAAAAGGAGTTTTATTCTATATTGATAGAGTTACAGTCGAGATGCAAAAGATCCTCGATACATGGTGGTCCTTGTTGCATCCAGACACTCATGGTACACTCTATACGACTATAATTTGCCAAGAGGTCGGCAACTCTATTACGATCCCTATTCAATTTCTCGGGAATAAACTCCCTGTCTCTCACCAACGCCTTAATTTCAGCAACAAGATGTTCATAGGCGGAACGATCTAATCCATCTCCTGTTAGACAGGACAATGCTACACTGTAGTCAGATTGGACGGTGACTAGAAGATTTCAGTGATGTATATCAAGAGCCATCCCTTGCATAGGGATGGCAATGGGTAGGGTATGGGCGGGTACAACCTCCTTCTGCCCAAATCCATACTCATAGAAACCTTCTATACCCACCCACTACAATACCCATGGGTATAAATCGATACCCATGCCCATACCCATCGGGTATCCTATGCCCAATGGGTATCCAATGGGTACAATCTATGGTATTTAAATTTATAAAAAAATAGAGAAATGAGTCTAAAATTCAAGTGATGATAAGCGAGTAGTATAGCACCGACGCAGCCTCCTCCGGTGGGTGGCCTCTTGGTGGAATCAAGCGAGTATGAGCAATGGTTGGTGGAATCTCGACGTAGTGGGAGATGGCTGTGGGAATTGGGATCGCTGGATCGAGAGATGGACAGGAGTTTTCGACGACAAGAATTCAAGATTTCATCTTTTCGAGGAGACATATATGATGTAGGGGGAGTGGCGAGAAAGCGCGTGTGAGCATATGAGCTACATCTGGTTTAGGAAATACAAGATTTAGGGATGGGCCATGGGAGTTGGATGTTGACACCACATGTCATAGGACTTACTTTCATTTATTAAGTTTTTGTGGGCATCCATTGGGTTACCCATGGGCGCAATTTCATACCCATGCCCTACCCATATATTTTGCGGGTATAGATACCTATTATCCATGGGTACAAAACCTCTTCATGTCTTGCCCATACCCATTGTATTCGAGTAGGGTACTCGCGGGTACCCATACCCATGGGCAAAACTGCCATCCCTATGTATGATTGCATGTATCTTCACTTTTAGTGCATCGTTACAGTTGAAATAAACCGACATGCTGCAAAAATAACTGATACATCAAGTTACGAGAGAATCACCCCTGCCGCTGCCGCGCCAGACTCCACTGAGTAGGATCTATCTACTGACAAAGCAATGTAGTCAATAACAGGAGGTGGCTAAGCCTAGGAATAAGTGTAACTCCCACTTCAGGCCCGTAACCGATATTTTAACCTTAACTATTTCCTCGGTGCTATACTTCCTAACAGAACATCGCCGTCACATGCAAAGATAAAAACGAAGGACCGCTTTGTGGAGCTCTACCACATGGAGGAGATCCTACTCCGGCAGCGTTCCCGTGTGGACTGGCTTAGAGCATCTCCAACAGACGCCGAACGCGGCGCGCGCAAAAAACAGCTTTAGCGCACGCCCATCGCTTGGTTTGGCGCGGCGCGCTGCGCCTGCTCCAGCAGCCGCGCTAAAATGCAGCGCGCGCGCCGCTCCAGCAGCGCGTAAAAAATGCAGCGCGCGTGCTCGTTCTAAACTAGAAATGTAGGCATTTTTAAAAGCAGAAATTTTTAAAAAACTAGATAGATTGCATAGATTAACGATACAAAGGTATTTTATTACATTCGAAACATAGATTGCATAAGATAAAAACGACAAACGATAAACATAGATTGCATTAATAAAAAAAAACTACTCTAAGTCGCTATCATCATCACCACTATCATCCTCGACGGTGTCGTCCGAGGTAGTTAGCCAAATGTCCAGCCACCGGTCATTGTTCGGCATGAAGAACGACCGCCCACCTGCTGCAACGAGGTCGGACTGCGCATTCGCCAACGCCTTCCGCCGACGCCTGTCCAACCGCGTCGCGCGGCGCCTTCGCGTGTCCTCCTCGCGGCGCCTTGCCCAGTAGGCCTGCTCGTAGGCGACGTCCTCCGGGTGGCACTGGCGCCACTCCGCCATGACCCGCTCGTCCTCCTGGGCGACGAGGAGGCGGCGTTGCCGCTCGGCGTGCTCCGCACGGTCTTCCGCCGTGTTCAGACGAGGCAAAGGGGCGACGTTGAGCGCTTGCTCGAGCGTGTACACATCTTGGAAGTTCATCGGGCCGCGCGGCCGGCCTACGCGTCACGCCACCGCGTCGTACGCGCGGGCGGCCTGTCGCGCCGTCCCGTACGTGCCGAGGCCGAGCCGGAGTTCGCCGGAGCGTATCTCCGTGGTGTAGCTGCTGTTGGGCCGCAGGCGGACGCCGCGGTAGCCGGACGCTCCTCGGCGGCGCGGCGGTATGGCGGCGCATCGGTGACGGGGCGCTGGAGCGGTGGCGAGGCGCTGGTGAAAGAACATGCGGTGCCCCCATGTTTGGTTTTGGCAATTGATGACAATCTCTATGGACTAATGGTTGCCTTGAGTTATATTTGAAGGGTTTGTCCATAGGCTTTTCTTGGAGTCCATTTGTTGGTCTCAAGGAGAGTTTGTGATGACCATGGTGCTATTAAGGAATTATCCAAAGATCGGTCATGTGAGTGTTGAGCTTAGTGCAAGCATGTCTTGAAAAAGAAGATTGTGTGATCATTCATGTCTACCTTCAAGACATCATCCAAATGAAGAGAGTTGGAAAGATTCAAGGTTGATCAAGACTAAGTCAAGAGTGAATCAAGTTGATCAACTCACAAAGCGTAGAAGATGTACCGAGAGGGATCAAGTGATCCCATGGTATGGTAAGCATTGTCCATTGCACTCTGTGTACTAACCCATGGTCTATGTGAGAGTTCTATGTGGGGTTAGGTACGTGTCCATGGGCTTGCGTCAAGAGGCAGATATCATACAACCCATGGAAAGGATGACATCAAGTGGTGATCGTCATCAAGATTGTCGTGTGCAAGTTCAAGTGGAGCATCGCGAAGAGATCAAGTGCTTGAATCTTGCCATCCATTGTGGTGTCAATGGACTTGTGAAGATGTGCCTAAGAGTGGCTCACCCATAGTGGACTATGGGGGAGCAATCATCTAGTCTTCATCGAGCCAATGCAATCAAGAAAGGTGGTCCAACTTGAGGGAGTCAAGATCGTCTTCATCTAGTTCAAGTGGACCATATGCAAGGCAAAGGTTTGCCCTTGATAGGTTTTCTATTTTACCGGTCTCGTGGTGGTAGTTGGGAGACCGAGTTATAGGATCGTTTGCCGTACTATCAAGGGGGGCTCTCAAGTTGGTAGCTTGATCGTATCGTTAGTAGAGAGCTCAAACCATTGCATCCTTGCATCATGTTTCTTGGTTATTGTTTGGTTATCTTTGTGAGTCTTAGAGCTTATGGTCATCTTGATGACAAGCTTGAGTTCATCGAAAACGGAGTTCGCATGCGTCTTCTATGATGTTTTCGGTGTTGGAGGTTTTACCGGTCTTATCCGATGAAGGGTTCTCACCATTTTCTTATGGGAATTTTCTCATTTGCTTATTCTTGATATTTCTATCAAGATTGTGTTAGCCCATGTCGTTAGCTTTCCAACAAACTTGGTTTCGTTGAATTCGGAGTCCGTTTGCAAAAGTTGTGGCTGTTTTGGTAAAGGCTGCAGCGGTACTACCGCGACTAGAGCGGATGTAATTTTTTACTACCACTCCAGAGCAGTACTACCGCGGCTCCTGAGCGGTAGTACCGCTCCGGACCAAAATCTCGTGTTTTGCTCAGCGGAAGTAGGCACAAAAGTATTTTTTTAGTACGGCTCGCAAGCAGTAGTACCGCTACCATTTGCGGTAGTACCGTGAGGACGAGCGGTAGTACCGCTCCGGCGGTTCTACTGGCCTTTTGCCTCCTCGCTGTTGTTTTTCAAAGGGGTAGTACCGCCCTAGCGGTAGTACCGCTCCTTGGAGCGGTAGTACCGCTTTGTGCGGGCTGTGAGCATAACGGTTGGATTTTTCCCCACCTATAAAAGGGGGTCTTCTTCCCCATTGAACCTTATCCTTTGAGCTCGTGTTCTTCCCCCATTGTTGACCTTCTTCGAGCTTGCTATCTCTCAATCCCTCCAACGATTCTTGCTAGTTCTTGAGGGAAAAGAGAGAGGAGATCTAGATCCACGTTTCCACCAATCACTTTCTCCTCTTAGTGAGGGGAACCCCTTGGATCTAGATCTTGGAGTACTTCGTGTTCTTCTTTCGTTCTTCCTCTCATTTTCCTCCCTAGCATTAGTTGCTTTGGTTGGTGCCCTTGAGCTTGTTCCTCTTGGGTGCTTGGGCGCCTTAGACGGTTGGTAGTGTTCGGAGCTCAATCATTGTGGTCTAAAGCTTCGGGCAAGCGTCGGGGTTTCCAATTAGGTTGTGGAGATCACCCCGAGCAATTTGACGGGTACCGGTGACCGCCCCCAAGGGTTGCCAAAGTGTACGGGTTCGGTGACCGCCCCCAAGGGTCGCCATTTGTACGGGTTCGGTGACCGCCCTCAAGGGTCCCTTAGTGGAATCACAGCATCTTGCATTGTGCGAGGGCGTGAGGATATTACGGTGGCCCTAGTGGCTTCTTGGAGAGCATTGTGCCTCCACACCGCTCCAAACAGAGATTAGCATCCGCAAGGGTGTGAACTTCGGGATACATCGTCGTCTCCGCGTGCCTCGGTTATCTCTTACCCGAGCCCCTTTACTTATGCACTTTACTTTGTGATAGCCATATTGTTCTTTGTCATATATCTTGCTATCACATAGTTGCTTATCTTGCTTAGCATAAGTTGTTGGTGCACATAGGTGAGCCTAGTTGTTGTAGGTTTTGTGCTTGAAAATTAACTGCTAGGTTTATTCCGCATTTGTTCAAGCCTCTACCGTAATTATTTTAAAACGCCTATTCACCCCCCCTCTAGGCGACATCCACGATCTTTCAATTGGTATCAGAGCCTCGTTTCTCTTTGTTGGGCTTAACCGCCTAGAGAGTAAAGATGTCGACTAGGGGATTAGGATTCTCTGACACTCTTAGTTTTGATGGCACAAATTTTGATGTTTGGGTAATTCGCATGCTTAATCTCTTTAAGGTCATGGACCCAAATTTAGAGCGAATTGTAGATATGGGTTTTTCTCCTCCAAAGTATCCCCAAAGATTATCTTTAGAGGATGAGAAAAACTCTTATCTCAATGCTCAAGCCTCTAATGTGCTTTTCGATGCTTTGAGCAATGTAGTTATATTTCAACTCATGCCATTCCGGAATGCTCATGAGTTATGGACAAAGCTTCAAGATAAATATGGTGTGTCCAAGATTTGTGGGGATGGTTGCTCTCCCTCCACCTCCGGTCATATAGTCTTCTCAACTTCTTCTACTTCACATACATGTGGTTTGCCGCAAGGTAATGATATGGTGAGTAGTGTTGGTCATTGCAATGATGATAGTATGCTTATTGTGGATGATTCTTCATCACTATATTATTGCAATGCTCCCTCTTTGGGCTTTAACACTTCGAGCACTCCAAATGTTTCACGTGCTTGTGTTGATAGTCCTTGCATATCATGTAGAAATTGCTTGACTAAATATCATGATGATATGCTTGCTATGTCTTGTTGCCATGATAAAAATGCATCTATTTCCTTGAATTGTTGTGCTAACAATGTAGAGGAAACCGAACACTCCATGGAACAAGATGTGGTGTTTAATGGTGCCTCAAGGGATCCTACATCATCATCTATTGTGTTTTGCCTTATGGCTAATGCGTCAAAGGTATCTCCTACTTTGTACCCCAATATGTCTCTTGATGATGATGTTGATGCTAATGATGATGAGGATAATGATGAAGAGAATGATAATGTTGCCTCCTTAAAAATTTAGGGGGAAATGGTTTTTAAAGCTCTTCATAAAAATAAAATTGCTCGTTCCAACTTCATGGAAATTATGTCCATTGCTATTGAGAGCAAGAAATATATTAATGAGTTGGAATCTTGTCTTGAGGAGCATGAGGTCACCATTGATAAAATGGAAGGTCATGGGCATGATTACGCTAATGAGATTGCAGACCTCCCTCAAGTTCTTGAACTTGAACAAACCACCAAGGAATCTCTTGAGGAGACTTTTGCTCTAGAATTGTCTAGAGTGAAGGAATCTACTGATAGAGCTCTTGAGGTGGCAAACGTTTTTGAAACTAAAAATGCTAAGCTTGAAGTTGCTCATCTAGACTCCTTGAGGATTTTGAGCACCTCGAAAATGGCTCAAGGGTCATCAAGGGTGAGCTCATCAAACTCACCGAGTCTCATGCTCAACTTGAAGCCGCTTATTTAAAAGAGCTTGCTAAGTTGCCTTCTCCTCTTGTTGTTAATGATGATGCTTGTGCTACTAATTCTATTACTTGTGAAGCATCCATTTTGAAGGAGAATGTTGAGCTACAGGCTCAACTTGAGGTGCTATCTTGCAGTTATGGGAAATTGGAAGAAAGTCATGAAAAGCTCTCAAGCTCTCATGATGATCTTCTAGTATCCCATAGTGTGCTAAATATAGCTCATGAGGCCATGATTGCTAAGGTAACATCTAGTGAGCCTCATGCGGATACTAGCACTACTTCTAGTCAAAATAGTATATTGCCATGTGCTAGTCCTTGTAATTCATCTACTCACAATGTTGGTACATCTTGTGATGAATTGCTTTCCTTGCCTTGTTGCTCTAACGATGAAGCTTATACTTCCTCTAGTACTTGTGTTGAGACTAACCATGTAGAGGAAATCAAAGAGCTCAAGGCCCAAGTCACTTCTTTGAAGAAAGACTTGGAAAAGTGTCATGAAGGGAAGGCCACACTCAACAATATCTTAAGTGTGCAAAAATCCCCTAATGACAAAGGTGGACTTGGATTCAACTCCAACAAGAAGAAGAAGTCCAAGTTGAACAAGAAGAAGGGCCAAGAACAAGTCAAGAATTCGGCCAAGATTGTTTGCTTCAAGTGCAAAGTCGAAGGGCATCATGTTAGATCTTGCCCATTGAAGAAGAAGGCCATTAGTGTCAAGCAACAAGGGAAGAGGGCACAAGTTCAATCTCATGCTCAACATCAAGTTGAAGAAATGCCTCTTCCCAAGAAGACTCAAGTTAATGCTTCTCAAATTGAGAAATCAAGTGAGAAGAAAGTGAAGAGTAGACGTTGCTACTTATGTCGTGAGAAAGGTCACGTCTCTTCTTCATGCACTAGTGGTAACTTATCCAACCCAATTATTATTGATGATATCTATTCTCTTGGGAAGGATAAGGTTGGCAATGTGTTTGCCAAGTTTGTTGGTACTCAAAGTGGTGTCAAGAAAAGAACCATTTGGGTAGCCAAGCCTATTGTGACTAACCTCTTAGGACCCAACTTGGTTGGGGACCAACAAGCTCAAACTTGATAAATAGGTGTTTTTGGAGGTCAATACTTGGCTACATTATGAAGAATTAAGGGGACTTCATCTTTCTTGTTGTCTCAAGCCAAGTCAATTGGGTTGTCAAGTTTCTATCTTATATCCAATGTGCCTCCTTGCGGTAACTTGTACTTAAATTGTTTACATTGAAAGTTACTTGCCCCTTTGCATGTTTTGGTTTTGTTCCTTGCATGTGTTTGTATATGATGTGTCTCCAAATTGCCTTTGTGTATGTTGGTTTGCACATCATGTACTTGTATGTCGTTCGTTGAGCCTTAGTGCATCTTGTTTATTTCTTAGTTGGCTCTTATGAGAGATTAATGGAATATCCATTATGGGGGAGTGGTGTGCTTTGTGCACCTCACAATCCTATAAATGTGTGCACATGAGTAATACCATCTAGTATTGATATTTCAAGATTATCTAGTCGCTAGGTGGTATATCTCTCATGAGAAATTCAAATTCTAAAAATTCCATTGATTATGTCGTGTTGGATCCTATTATTGCCTCTTGTTAAGTTTTCTTCATTGGTATCACATTATGGGGGAGTAATATGCTATGTATATTACTAGCCTAGAAAATGTGTACATTTGAGATGTTGTCACCTAGTGTTGATATTGTAGATTATCTTGTTCCTAGGTGGCATGTTAGCTCTACAAGTTGCAATTTGCTTGTGTGTGGTGTGAAGATGATGTTGGATATCCTTGCTATCTACCATCGGGAATTATTTCCATCTACTTCTTGTCTTTTGACAATTGGTAGTCATTTATGTGTGGTAGAATTTATTGATCATCTTTACATTGGCTTTTGTTTTACTTGCCTTTTCTCTTACCAATGATTGTGTCAACTCCCGTTGTCTTCCATACCACTTGTGGATCTTGTTTATTTCTTGTTCTTGTCTAGTGTTTTCTAGATATAGTGAAAGCGGTGATCCCACCTTGTGCATTTTGTATTCAAATACAAATCCTATATAATGCACAACTCGTGGGGGAGCTATTCTATTTTCTTCAGAACACTCTTCTTGTGATCCTTATCAAGTGTGTTTTGGTGGAAGGCAAGCCATTTATTTTTTGTACTTTGTGCCATCATGAAACTTTGTTGAGGGCTTGGTTTGTTTGGAACCATCCTCTCTTTGGGATTTTGACATCTTTAGTTTAGTGTGTATCAATGGATATCTCATTCCTTGATGTATCTTTAATGATATCTTCCAAGTGATGATTTCTCCATTTGGTATCCTTTTCACTTGGCATTTCTTTGTCTTTTGGTTTCGGGTTTTGAAAGTCTTGAGCATGCATGTTTACTTCATGTATTTCATTTGGCATGCTTTCTTTCTTTGACTCAATATATAGGGGAAACTCCACCTAGTCTCAATTTGGATGAGATGTGCATGAAATTCATTTTCATATCTATATGCACATATTTATGTGGAGTTTGTCCTATGTATTGGTGTTTCTAACTATTTGGTCCCGATGAGTTTGGGTACCGTTTAGTTTGTGTTGTTCTTCTAGGAACATTTGGAGATGCATTGGATGCTCGGCTCACTCACAAGGAAGGTGTTGTCACCATGTGCATATTGGAGTCAAGCTAGGATGATCAATGAACTACTATCTACCTTCAATTGGTATCTACTACATCCTTCCAATGATATCTCGGTAACAAGTATCTATTCATGCTTTCCCCTCTTGCATTCAACCTTGTGTAGGTTGTATCTTGGCATGATATATATTTCATATCTTGTGATACTTGTTTCCTTTCTCAAAGCATCCCAACGATGATCTCTGTTGCTAGTTGTGATGCCCTTGATGGATGTGTGTTTGGACTTCATTTATATACAATAAGACCATATCTAGCCAAGTGCTATGCTTTCAAGAAAATATCTTATTGGTATATTTATGACTTCCTTGTGGATATCTTGTTCCTTCGTGTTGTAACTATTTCGGGTGTACATCCTTCTTTGTAGATATATATATCATCATGATTTCGTCTACATAGAACCTTATACACTTGAGAGAAATTACATCTCTAGTTGATATCCTTTCTTTCACGTCCACCTTGTCTTTCTTATGTTATTTCTTTGGTGGCTCCGTGAAAGCTTTTGCCTTGAGTGCATGTCCTCTATCGTTGCATCTTGATGCACTCTTGTGTGGTGAAGATTATTTTCCTCATGCGTAACTTTACGGGGCTTTTGCCATCTTAATTGGCATCCCTCGTCTTGATGAGGCTTTCATCTTCTATCTTCACCATGGGTTGTCACAAGCATAAGTTCTTTATATGCTTATTAGTAAGCTTGTGAACCCATTTGCTAGTTGTGTGTGGGAATGATAGGCCTTGCACTGTGTGCCTCATTCTTTCAAGACTATGTTGATGCTTAATGCTCATCCTAATTTTAGTCTTCTTAAGTACTTCGCCATGACTCACACACATCATTTTGGTTGAGCCTATTCTTAAGTTGCCTCTTTTACATGTTGCTCAACCATGTGCTTGTTGCAAGCGCTAGGCTTTGTTTCCTATAGGCTCACTTGCACTGGATGTGAGTTTCTATTGATTTTGGGGGAACTATGATCCTATTTTGTGCACTTTGTATTCAAATACAAAAATTCTTATGTGTGCACAAATCATGAGGAGCTTCTCTAGTTCCTTTAGAACACTCCTTTGCGCTTATCATAATATCTTTATTCTTGTGGCATGTAGGATCATTGGTCTAGTTGGTTCAATTTATATCCGTTGATTGCTTGCTTCAATTGGTATCTTCCGATTGCTTGTGTCTCTCTTTGTTATGTCTTTGTGTCATATCTTTTTGTTGCAATCTTTGGGCCTCAATATAGTTTGTCTTCCTCCAAGTATCGGCAGTTGGATATGTGTATTGCATTCCACTCTCTTGTTGAGAAATACAAAATTTATGGAGGAACATCTTTTATTTTGGCCTTCTCAGCTTTTCACCCATTTTAGCAATCGATGCCAATGGGGGAGGAGTTTCAGAGAGTTTTGTGGAGAAGTCTTCTGAGTTTCCTCCTTGCTTTGGCTTTGGTTCCTAAGCATTTGCATCTCATTCTCATGCATCATTTGTTGTTGCATTGCATGGTGATGCATAATTCCTTGTATAAACTCTCTTGAAAGTGATTGTCATCAATTACCAAAATGGGGGAGATTGAAAGAACATGCGGTGCCCCCATGTTTGGTTTTGGCAATTGATGACAATCTCTATGGACTAATGGTTTCCTTGAGTTATATTTGAAGGGTTTGTCCATAGGCTTTTCTTGGAGTCCATTTGTTGGTCTCAAGGAGAGTTTGTGATGACCATGGTGCTATTAAGGAATTATCCAAAGATCGGTCATGTGAGTGTTGAGCTTAGTGCAAGCATGTCTTGAAGAAGAAGATTGTGTGATCATTCATGTCTACCTTCAAGACATCATCCAAATGAAGAGAGTTGGAAAGATTCAAGGTTGATCAAGACTAAGTCAAGAGTGAATCAAGTTGATCAACTCACAAAGCGTAGAAGATGTACCGAGAGGGATCAAGTGATCCCATGGTATGGTAAGCATTGTCCATTGCACTCTGTGTACTAACCCATGGTCTATGTGAGAGTTCTATGTGGGGTTAGGTACGTGTCCATGGGCTTGCGTCAAGAGGCAGATATCATACAACCCATGGAAAGGATGACATCAAGTGGTGATCGTCATCAAGATTGTCGTGTGCAAGTTCAAGTGGAGAATCACGAAGAGATCAAGTGCTTGAATCTTGCCATCCATTGTGGTGTCAATGGACTTGTGAAGATGTGCCTAAGAGTGGCTCACCCATAGTGGACTATGGGGGAGAAATCATCTAGTCTTCATTGAGCCAACGCAATCAAGAAAGGTGGTCCAACTTGAGGGAGTCAAGATCGTCTTCATCTAGTTCAAGTGGACCATGTGCAAGGCAAAGGTTTACCCTTGATAGGTTTTCTATTTTACCGGTCTCGTGGTGGTAGTTGGGAGACCGAGTTATAGGATCGTTTGCCGTACTATCAAGGGGGGCTCTCAAGTTGGTAGCTTGATCGTATCGTTAGTAGAGAGCTCAAACCATTGCATCCTTGCATCATGTTTCTTGGTTCTTGTTTGGTTATCTTTGTGAGTCTTAGAGCTTATGTTCATCTTGATGACAAGCTTGAGTTCATCGAAAACGGAGTTCGCATGCGTCTTCTATGATGTTTTCGGTGTTGGAGGTTTTACCGGTCTTATCCGATGAAGGGTTCTCACCATTTTCTTATGGGACTTTTCTCATTTGCTTATTCTTGATATTTCTATCAAGATTGTGTTAGCCCATGTCGTTAGCTTTCCAACAAACTTGGTTTCGTTGAATTCGGAGTCCGTTTGCAAAAGTTGTGGCTGTTTTGGTAAAGGCTGCAGCGGTACTACCGCGACTAGAGAGGATGTAATTTTTTACTACCGCTCCAGAGCAGTACTACCGCGGCTCCTGAGCGGTAGTACCGCTCCAGAGCAGTACTACCGCGGCTCCTAAGCGGTAGTACCGCTCCGGACCAAAATCTCATGTTTTGCTCAGCGGAAGTAGGCACAAAAGTATTTTTTTAGTACCGCTCGCAAGTAGTAGTACCGCTACCATTTGCGGTAGTACCGTGAGGACGAGCGGTAGTACCGCTCCGGCGGTTCTACTGGCCTTTTGCCTCCTCGCTGTTGTTTTTCAAAGGGGTACTACCGCCCTAGCGGTAGTACCGCTCCTTGGAGCGGTAGTACTGCTCTGTGCGGGCTGTGAGCATAACGGTTGGATTTTTCCCCACCTATAAAAGGGGGTCTTCTTCCCCATTGAACCTTATCCTTTGAGCTCGTGTTCTTCCCCCATTGTTGACCTTCTTCGATCTTGCTATCTCTCAATCCCTCCAATGATTCTTGCTAGTTCTTGAGGGAAAAGAGAGAGGAGATTTAGATCCACGTTTCTACCAATCACTTTCTCCTCTTAGTGAGGGGAACCCCTTGGATCTAGATCTTGGAGTTCTTCGTGTTCTTCTTTCCTTCTTCCTCTCATTTTCTTCCCTAGCATTAGTTGCTTTGGTGGGATTTGGCCATTTGGGAGAGAAGGACTTGGGCACTCCGCGTGCCCTTGCCATTGCATTTGGTGCATCGGTTTGAGTTCTCCACGCGATACGTGGAAGTTACAAGTTGAGAAGCTTATTACTCTTGGGTGCTTGGTGCCCTTGAGCTTGTTCCTCTTGGGTGCTTGGGCGCCCTAGACGGTTGGTGGTGTTCGGAGCTCAATCATTGTGGTGTAAAGCTCCAGGCAAGCGTTGGGGTCTCCAATTAGGTTGTGGAGATCGCCCCGAGAAATTTGATGGGTACCGGTGACCGCCCCCAAGGGTTGCCAAAGTGTACGGGTTCGGTGACCACCCCCAAGGGTCACCATTTGTACGGGTTCGGTGACCGCCCTCAAGGGTCCCTTAATGTAATCACGGCATCTTGCATTGTGCAAGGGCATGAGGAGATTACGGTGGCCCTAGTGGCTTCTTGGGGAGCATTGTGCCTCCACACCGCTCCAAACGGAGATTAGCATCCGCAAGGGTGTGAACTTCGGGATACATCGTCGTCTCCGCGTGCCTCGGTTATCTCTTACCCGAGCCCCTTTACTTATGCACTTTACTTTGTGATAGCCATATTGTTCTTTGTCATATATCTTGCTATCACATAGTTGCTTATCTTGCTTAGCATAAGTTGTTGGTGCACATAGGTGAGCCTAGTTGTTGTAGGTTTTGTGCTTGACAAATTAACCGCTAGGTTTATTCCGCATTTGTTCAAGCCTCTACCGTAATTATTTTAAAACGCCTATTCACCCCCTCTAGGCGACATCCACGATCTTTCAGCTGGAGCGGCGCGTCGGTGGCAGGTCGCTGGAGCGGCGCGTGGCAGAGAGGGAGAGGAAGAGGGGAAGAGGAAGCGTGGAGAAGGCGTGTGGCGCGCGCAACACTTTTATAGGCGCCCGCGAAGCGACGCGCCAAATCTTGCGCGCGATCTGGCGCCTTTTCACGCGCACGCGCAAACGGTTCCCGCACGCGCTTGTTTCCCGCGGCCGCTGGAGCGCGGCAAACCACCCCCCGCGCGCTAAAAGCTGGGTTTACCGCGCACGCGTCGTTTGGGGCGTCTGTTGGAGATGCTCTTACAGATGGTTTCGAGAACACAAAGTATTTTCAGCGTCGGGCAAGAATGCGTTGGAGGAAGAATCAAATTAAAAGCTTGGTACGTGTTGATGGCTCTATAAGTCAGGACCAATCAGAGATGGCCAGCTTGACAAATGCTTTCTATAAGAACCTGTTTGCGGCCGAGGGAACGCTGGGAATGAGCAATGTTTTACACGCAGTCCCAACTAGGGTGACACCCGAGATGAATGCAAATCTGACAGCACCTTACACAGCAGACGAGATTAAGATCGCCCTCTTCCAAATGTATCCAACAAAAGCTCCCGGTCCAGATGGCTACCCAGCTCATTTCTTCCAGCAGCATTGGGAGTTATGCGGTGACGAGATCACCGATGTTGTTATTCGTATCCTTCGAGGAGTGGGAGAGCCCCGACGTAATCAATGAGACATTCCTTGTCCTCATCCCAAAGGTAAAAGACCCAACCGAGCTGACTCATTTCAGGCCCATATGCCTTTGTAACATCCTATATAAAATTGCTTCAAAGGTTCTGTCCAATAGACTGAAGTTAATCTTGCCTGAAATCATACCCGAAGAACAATCCACCTTCGTTCCAGGGAGATTGATCACTGATAACATAATCTCTGCATATGAATGCTTACACTTTATGAAGAGGAACAAGGCACAAAGGAACATATTTTTTGCTGTGAAGTTGGATATGATGAAAGCGTATGATAGGGTTGAGTGGGAGTATCTAGAAGCTATCATGCTCAAGCTGGGGTTTGCGCCCACTTGGGTAACCTTAATTATGCAGATGGTAAGTTCGGTAAAATTTCCTGTCATTTTTAATGGGACTAAGCTTGAAGAATTTGTAACTTCCAGAGGGATCCGACAGGGGGACCCAGTTTCTCCTTACCTGTTTTTGCTTGCAGTGGAGGGCCTTTCGTGCCTCTTGAAAACAATAAATGAATCATCGCACCTCAGTGGTATTCAAGTTGCTCCATCGGCACTGCCGGTAAGCCACTTGCTATTTGCGGATGATAGCCTGCTGTTTGTAAAAGCCAGTGTAGATGGAGCAAATGAGTTGTCCTCCCTATTGGATTCTTATTGCAATGCTTCTGGGCAGAGAATAAATCTGTCCAAATCATCATGCTTTTTTAGTAAGGGATGTCCAAACAATCTAAAAACAAAAGTGAAGAATGCTCTTAACAGTACAAATGAATCGCTCTTTGAGAGATACCTGGGCATGCCAACTGATGTGGGTAATAGAAAGAATGGTGCTTTCAAATTCCTCAAAGACAGAGTTTGGAATAAAGTGAAAGGGTGGTTGGAGAAAATTTTGTCAGCTGGAGGTAAGGAGGTTTTAATCAAGTCCGTGGCTCAGGCGGTCCCAGTATTTTCTATGTCATGCTTCAAACTTCCCCGTGGCCTTTGCAAGCATCTAAACTCATTGATCCGGAAATTTTGGTGGGGAAGTAAAGAAGGTAAGAGGAAACCAAGATGGGTCTCATGGAGTGTGATCACCAGACCAAAACAGTGTGGCGGTTAGGCTTTCGCGACATTGAACTTTTCAACCTTGCCTTATTATCTAGACATGCATGGCGAATCCTAACGGAGCCAAACTCTTTAAGTGCCCGGATCATCAAAGCAAAATATTTTCCAAACAATGAGTTTTTGCAGGCTGAACTGGGATCATCTCCTTCTCAAGTATGGAGGGCTGTCCTAGAAGGTTGGGATACTTTGGCACAAGGCTTAATATGGTGCATCGGGGATGGGCAGTCGACCCTCATTTGGCAGCATAATTGGCTCCCACGCCCTTCCAATATGAGGCCGATCACAAGCAGAATCCAAAACCCACTGCAGGTTGTTGGTGATTTGATATTAGCCGACGCAAGTTCGAACCGGGGGCTGTTGAGGAATTTTTTTATCCACAGATGCAGATGTGATATTCTCCATACCCCTATGTACTAGTCACATTCAGGATTTTTGGTCTTGGACACATGAGAATAATGGTCAATTACTGTACGGTCTGCATACCATATGTTAGTATCCACTAAACTGAGACGCGAGGCTTTAGCATCATAGGAGCATGTCCACTGTTACAACTTGTGGCTTATGTGGAGCAGAAGATTCATGGCAACACTCGCTCATTCACTGCAATGTTGCTCGATGTGTATGGGATCTTCAAGATCCTGATTTGTTTCAAGTTCTGAATGAGACCACTGAACCTGATGCAAAGCGGTGGATTTTTGCACTCATGGAATCCCTTCCTACAGCTGAATTCACTCAGGTTTTAACTACCCTTTGGGCTATCTGGTATTCCCGGCGACAAGCCCTACATGAAAATATTTTCAAGAGTCCTCTAGCTACTCATCATTTTATTATGAAGTACATCCATGAGCTTGAAGAGTGTAGACCAAAGAAGATGCAGCAAGTGGCCAATACACCCATCAACAATGCCAGACCAAGACGGGTCCATCCCCCTGAAGGTATTGCAAAGATTCGAGTCAATGATGCTGTTTCAAGAGCTGCAAAGGAAGGAACCTACAGTGCAATATGCAGGGACCATGATGGAAAATACTTGGGCTCATCTGCCATTAGAGTCTCGGGTATCACGGACCCGGGGACTCTCGGGCTTGCCGCGAGGCGCTTGCTCTAGCCATGGATCTTGGGCTGCCAAATGTACTTGTTGCTTCAGATTGCAAAGTTGTGGTGAACGACATCAAGCTAGGTAGGAGAGGCATGTACGAAAGCATAGTGAAGGAGATAAGAAATACATCCGAACAATTTCAGCAATGCATCTTCATCTTCAAAGGTCGCGGTACTAATCTTGAGGCGCATAGCCTTGCTAAGCACACCTTTGGTCTGAACTTAGGGCGCCATTTGTGGCTTATAAACCCTCCAGACTTGAATTGTGTCCCTTTGAACATTTTATAGTAATAAAGCAGTGTGTTTAGATGCAAAAAAAACCTAGTAGACTTCATATAGCTCTCCAAAAAAACCAACCGTATTAGTTACGGAGGGAACCTCTTCAACGGTGTTGCAAAGAAGGAAAGAGAAATCAATGACATATTATAGTGTTTATGTCGAAGCATATTTGTGGTGCCGGGACGGTGCAAGAAAGGAGCCATGCAAAGACTTTGTGCTTCATAGTAGACTTGGTTCTCCAAATGGCTTGAAGGTAGGAAGGGTGAAAACATCCTAAAAATAAAAGCTATAAATTTACTAGGCAGGTATCTCATATCAGTAGTAGAAAACAGGGCCTTTGGTTCAGGCTAGATAAGCCCATTAGTCCCGGTTCAGTCACGAACCGGGACCCATGGGGGCATTGGTCCCAGTTCGTGAGCCCAGGGGGCCGGCCGGGCCTCGTGGGGGCATTGGTCCTGGTTTGTCTGGCCCCTTTGGTCCCGGTTGGTGGGACGAACCGAGACCAATGTGCCTCGATCCTGGCCCACCACCATTGGTCCCGGTTGGTGGCATGAACTGGGACCAAAGGGTGTCCTTTAGTCCCCGTTCGAGCCACGAACCAGGACCAATGAGTTTCCTATATATACCCCCTCGCCGGCGAGCAGAGCACTCCACACTGCTCTGCTTTTTCTGGCCAGCGAGGGGAGGGCTTTGTGGTGCTCTAGCTCACCTCCTATGCACATGAGGTGTTCGATGGAATGCCCAAGCCACAGTACTTAAGCTTTATCCTCTCCAAGCTCGACCTCCAAGCTCCATTTTCCTCAATATTTGTCTAGGTTTAGCAGTCCGCATGTCCCATCCCCATCTTCACCACCGTCGATCGCCCGCGCTGATCTCATCGCCGGCACTATCGTGGTGACCCTCTTGTTCTGATCTCTTTCTGAAAGGAAAAAAAATCTTACTTGTATGTTTAGATAGATACTTGTATGATTTTCTTACTTTTATTATTGCTTCTTATTATATAGTGCGATGGTTTTGGTATCCGCCCCCGTTGGCCCTCGTCCTGTCTATGATTCAGATGTGGTATATATTATGTTTTATAACTATTTGGTTCATTTATTATTTATGCCAATTATGCCGACCAACGTGACATAGATTTTATTTATCTAGGAGGTGTGTGACCCAGAAATTCCAACCGACCCTATTGTCGAGAGGTTAAATTTAGTTGAAGAAGAAAACAATTTCTTGAAGGAAAAAATAAAAAAAAATGAGGAGGAGAAGATGATATTGGAGTTGCATGTTGTGGATGTCGTCGATGATCACAAGATCAAGATGGATGCAATGCGCTTGAAGATTAGAAAGATTAGAAAATATGCCATTCATACCGAGGCTTGGTATCATTATGCCGCTGGATCAATTGTTATCTTGGTTGTGATTATGATCGCATTTGTTTTTGCATTGAAATGTTTTACATAGTTTCAATGAGAACTATGTATGTACTTTGGTTTTAATGTGATGATGAACTTCTATTAATTTGGTCACTTAATTATCTATTCATGATGTTCTGTAATGGTTTTTGACACACTAAATTATATATAATGCACGCAGATGAACCGGCAATGGATGTACGGTGATAGACACACCTCTCAGTACATTAAGGGTGTGCATAAGTTTATCGAAGTGGCTGAGGCAAACAAGAAGAATGGTTTTATGTGTTGTCCATGTCCTATATGTGGGAATACGAAGTCCTACTCTGACTCGAAAACCTTTCACACCCACTTGCTTTATAAGGGTTTCATGCCACACTATAATGTTTGAACCAATCACGGAGAAATAGGGGTTATGATGGAAGACAACAAAGAAGAAGAGGACGATGACAACTATGTGCCCCCTGAATACGGTGATGCTGCAACGGGGGAAGCTGTTCAAGATCAAGAGGAACTAGATGATGTGCCCGATGATGATCTCCGTCGGGTCATTGTTGATGCAAGGAGATAGTACGAAAGTGAAAAGGAGAAGCTGAAGTTTGATCGCATGTTAGAGGATCACAAAAAGATTTGTACCCCAATTGCGAAGATGGAAACACAAAGCTTGGTACCGTACTGGAATTGCTGGAGTGGAAGGCAAAGAATGGTGTGTCTGACAAAGGATTTGAGAATCTACTGAAAATATTGAAGAAGAAGCTTCCAAAGAATAACGAATTGCCCGACAGTACGTATGCAACAAAGAAGGTTGTATGCCCTCTAGGATTGGAGGTGCAGAAGATACATGCATGCCCTAATGACTGCATCCTGTACCATGGTGCGTACGAGGATTTGAACGAATGCCCGATATGCGGTGCATTGTGGTATAAGATCAGACGAGATGACCCTGGTGATGTTGACGGCGAGCGCCCTGGGAAGAGGGTTCCTGCCAAGGTGATGTGGTATGCTCCTATAATACCACGGTTGAAACGCCTATTCAGAAACAAAGAGCTTGCCAAGTTGATGCGATGGCACAGAGAGGACCATGAGAAAGACGGGAAGTTGAGAGCACCCGCTGACGGGTCGCAGTGGAGAAAAATCGAGAGAAAGTACTCGGAGGAGTTTGCAGGTGACGCATGGAACGTATGGTTTTGTTTAAGCGCGGATGGCATTAATCCTTTTGGGGAGCAGAGCAGCTATCACAACACCTGGCCCATGACTCTATGTATCTATAACCTTCCTCCTTGGCTGTGCATGAAGCGGAAGTTCATTATGATGCCAGTTCTCATCCAAGGCCCTAAGCAACCTGGAAATGACATTGATGTGTACCTAAGGCCATTAGTTGAAGAACTTTTACAGCTGTGGATTGGAAATGGTGTACGTGTGTGGGATGAGCATAAACAGGAGGAATTTGACCTGCATGCATTGCTGTTTGTAACCATCAATGATTGGCCTGCTCTCAGTAACCTTTTAGGACAGACAAACAAGGGATACCACGCATGCACGCACTGTTTAGATGACACCAAAAGTATATACCTGGACAAATGCAGGAAGAATGTGTACCGTGGGCATCGTTGATTTCTTTCAACCAACCATCAATGTCGAAAGAAAGGCAAGCATTTCAAAGGCGAGGCAGATCACCGGAAGAAGCCCACCATGCGTACCGGTGATCATGTACTTGCTATGGTGAACGATTTAAAAGTAATCTTCGAAAAGGGTCCCGGCGGACTATCTATTCCGAATGACGCTGAGGGACGCACACCCATGTGGAAGAAGAAATCTATATTTTGGGACCTACCCTACTGGAAATACCTAGAGGTCCGCTCTTCAATCGACGTGATGCACGTGACGAAGAACCTTTGCTTGAACCTGCTAGGATTCTTGGGCGTGTATGGGAAGACAAAAGATACACTGGAGGCACGGGAGGACCTGCAACATTTGCACAAAAAAGTTGGCATGCCTCGAAAGCAGTATGAAGGTCCTGCCAGCTACGCTCTTACCAAAGAAGAGAAGGAAATCTTCTTTGAATGACTGCTCAGTATGAAGGTCCCGTCTGGCTACTCGTCGAATATAAAGGGAATAATAAATATGGTAGAGAAAAAGTTCCAGAACCTAAAGTCTCATGACTGCCACGTGATTATGACGCAACTGCTTCCGGTTGCATTGAGGGGGCTTCTACCAGCAAACGTTCGATTAGCCATTGTGAAGCTATGTTCATTCCTCAATGCAATCTCTCAGAAGGTTATCGATCCAGAAATCCTACCAAGGTTAAGGAGTGATGTGGCGCAATGTCTTGTCAGTTTCGAGCTGGTGTTCCCACCATCCTTCTTCAATATCATGACGCACGTCCTAGTTCATCTAGTCGATGAGATTGTTGTTCTGGGCCTTGTATTTATACACAATATGTTCCCCTTTGAGAGGTTCATGGGAGTCCTAAAGAAAATTTTCCGTAACCGCGCTAGGCCAGAAGGGATCATCTCCATGGGCCATCAAACAAAGGATGTCATTGGGTTTTGTGTTGACTTCATTACTGACCTTAAGAAGATAGGTCTCCCTCAATCGCGGTATGAGGGGAGACTAGGTGGAAAAGGCATGCTAGGAGGGGACTCAATAATATGTAGGGACAGGCATTCTTGGTCTCAAGCACACTACATGGTTCTACAGAATTCTACCTTGGTGACCCCGTATGTCGATGAACACAAGAACATTCTGCGCTCCAAACACCCGGACCAGTGTGACGACTGGATTACATGTGAACACATCAGGAGTTTCGGCAGTTGGTTCAAAACACGTCTCAGGGGTGACAACACTGTTTCTGATGACTTGTACTCATTGGCGAGGGAACCATCTTCGACTGTAATGACTTACAAAGGGTACGAGATAAATGGGAATACATTTTACACGATCGCCCAAGATTAAAAGAGCACCAACCAAAACAGTGGTGTCCGCTTTGATGCAGCAACCAAGATGGGAAAGGACACATATTATGGTTACACAGTGGACATATGGGAACTTGACTATGGACATGATATTAAGGTCCCTTTGTTTAAGTGCAAATGGGTCAATCTGTCAGGAGGCGGGCTACAGGTAGGCCCACAGTACGGAATGACAACAGTGGATCTGAACAATCTGTGGTACACAGACGAACCATTCATCCTAGCCAATGATGTGGCGCAGGTTTTCTATGTGAAGGACATGTCTACCAAACCGAGAAAAAGAAAAGATAAGGAAGTAGATACATCATACGATGAGCCAAAGCGCCACATAGTTCTTTCAGGAAAAAGAGACATTGTGGGATTGGAGGGCAAGACAGACATGTCTGAAGATTATGTAAAGTTTCATGAAATTCCCCCCTTCAAAGTCAAGGCTGACCCAAGCACCCTGTTAAACGATGAAGATTATCCATAGTTACGGCGCAATAAGCAAATGACACAAGCGAAGAAAAAGTGAAGACTTTCTATCCACAACTATTATGATGATGTCTTTGATCTAGAATATCACTGCAGTTACATGTGAACAAATGAATCCCTTTGTAACAGATGAGTTTGCGTCCGAAACGCTGATACTTCCAAAGAGATTGTCTGTTTTGTACATGAAGTGCATCCAGTTTTTGTCATAACCCTCTCAACTTTTTAGAACATGCTATGTGGGTGAAATGATGATACCATGCCAACTTTCAACCTTTTCAGAGTTGATTTTGTAGTGCTTTTCAATTTAAGGTTCATTTAGCTGAAAGAATGAACTAATAGCAAAAAGAATGAACTAATAGCAAAAAGAATGAACTAAAAATAATGAATTAAAATATTCTGTTATGATCAACTAAAACAAAACTATAATATCCTTCAATAGCAAAAAGAATCAACTAAAAAGCTTTTATAAAACTCCAATAGCAAAAGGAATCAAGTCAAAAAACTTTTATAAACCTCTAGTATTATTGATACTAAAATTATATAAAATTTATGCAACCAAATTTATAAAAGTATTTTCTGTTCGAAACATTAAAGCAAAAAGAATTTTCATAAAGATTTTTTTGTTAGAAACTTTAATTGCAAAAAGAATTATCATAAAGATTTTTTTGTTACAAACTAAAATAACAAAATCTTTTTTTGAATATAATGATAAAACAGAGGAATATTAAATAGCAGGAAAAAGAATCACTCGAAAATCTATCTTTATAGTAAATTTATTCAAAAACTAGTGATTCACACAAATTTAAAAAAATTCAAATTTAAACTATTCAAATTGGAAAACAAATGGCACAAACAGAAATTTTTTAATTTTTATTACCTAAAAGCAAAAAGAATTAAAAAATAAAGAAAAAAACAAAAGAAAATAAATAATGCAAAAAAACAAAACAAAAAACTGGAAAAAATTAAAAAATCCCACCTACTGGGCCACCACGGCCTGAATACGACTAGAAATCCAGTTAGTTGGGCTAGGATTCAGGCCCGCAGAAGGCCCAACAGGCCCATAGGCATAGTAGTGTCAGTTTGGGCCCATAGGCCTGCAGTTCAGAGGAGTTCGAGAGGGAAGAGGCAGCAGAGCTTATAAACAGGTGCGGGGCGCTCTCAACTAGCAAGGTGAGACTAAACTCCCACCACCACGCCGCTGTGCAAGGCCATTGGTCCCGGTTGGTGGGACCAACCGGGACTAAAGGAGGGCATTGGTCCGGTTGGTGCCACGAACCGGTATCAATGGCTCCCTTTAGTCCTGGTTGGTGGCACCAACCGGGACCAAAGGCCTCGTTTTCCCGCCCTTTGGGCTGCTGAAAATTGACCTTTGGTCCCGGTTGGTGGCACCAACCGGGACTAAAGGGGGGCATTGGTCCCGGTTGGTGCCACGAACCAGGACCAAAGGTGTGCCTATATAAAAAAACTTAGCAGTTTTCCATTCACTTCGTCCTTCGGTCTCTCCTCTCCCCCGACGGTGCCACGACCACCTCGACACCGCTAGGCTGCCGGATTGCGCCATCGCCTCCCCGACGCCCTCATCGCGCGTGCCCCCGAGCCCGCCGCCGACCTCCTCCTCGTCGCCGAAGCTCGCCCCAAACGCCGTCGCCGCGCCGCGCCTGCCCCGACACCATTGCCGTCACCGTGCACGCCGCCCCAGCTGCAAGCTCGTCGCCCCTGCCGCGCACGCCGCCCCTGCCCCGACCCCGCACAGTCACGGCGTGCGCCGCCCCTGCCCTGACCCCGTCGCTGTCGCCCCGACCACGCCCTGCCCCGACCACACGCCGCCGCCACGTTCGGTCTGGCCGACCTTCCTCTCTGTTTTTCATATATATGATGTTTTTAGATTATATGTATATTTGTGATTATATGTATGTGTGTATATATGATTATATATCCTGTTTTTTTCCAGATTTTTTGTTCATATATATGATGATTTGTTTTTTGCATTTTATAAAAATGTATATATGTATGTATGTTCTCTGTGTATATATGTTCATATATGCAAAAGTTAGATTTTTAGAAAAGTTTTATATATTTAGGAAGAAGGAAGAGAAGGAAGAAGGAAGAAAAAGAAAAAGTTTTCTATCTAGGAAGAAGGAAGAATGAAGAAGAAGAAAAAGAAGGAGAGGAAAAAGTAAAATAAGAAGAGGAAGGAGAAGAAGAAGGGAAGAAGAGGAGAAAAAAATAAGAAGAGGAAGAAGAAGAAAAAAGCCTTCTTCTTCTCCTCTTTCTTCTTCTTCTTCTTCTTCTCCTCTGTTTTTTCTTGTTCTTCCTCTTCTTATCTTTTATCGGGAACGAGGGTGTCGGGAACTAGGGTGTCAGAAACTAGGGTAGAGAGGGTCGAGGGTCGCCGAGGGGTCGAGTGTCGAGGGTCGTGAGGTTCGAGGGTCGTCGAGGGGTCGAGGGTCGTCGAGGGTCGAGGGTCGAGGGTCGTCGAAAGTCGAGGGTCGAGGGGGTCAAGGGTCTAGGGTCGTTGAGTGGTCGAGGGTCAAGGGTCGTTGAGAGTCTAGGGTCGAGGGGCCGTCTAGGGGTCGAGGGTCGAGGGTCGTCGAGGGGTCGAGGGTCGAGGGGTCGAGGGTCGAGATGTCGAGGGGTCGAGGGTCGAGGATCGCCGAGGGTCTCCGTTTAACAAGAATGCCCACATTATGGATGTGCACAAGTTGATCCATTTTTTTTTCTGATCTCATCCATGCCTACATCATTTGCTGTAAGTAACAGGCGTATGACGCTACGAAACTCTTCAAAGTTACTTTGGAACGGAGTTCCGGATAGGATGGTTCGCTTTTTGGTACGAATTTCAGCAAAGGCCTTCCAAATAGCGATATTCGGAAGGCTCTTGCTGAACTTCGTACCAAAAAGTGAATTGTCCTATCCGGTACTCCGTTACAAAACAATTTTGGAGAGCTTCGACCATTATGCGCCTGTTACTTTCGGGAAATGATGAAGCAATGGTTGATACGTCTCCAACGTATCTATAATATGTGATTGTTCCATGCTATTATATTATCCATCTTAGATGTTTTATATGCATTTATATGCTATTTTGTATGATTTTTGGGACTAACCTATTAACCTATAGCCCAGTGCCAGTTTATGTTTTTTCCTTGTTTTTGAGTTTTACAGAAAAGGAATACCAAACAGAGTCCAATTGACCTGCCAATTTTTATGTATTTTTTATGGACCAAAAGAAGCCCCCGAAGTAAAAGAGTTGGGCCAGAAGAGTCCCGAGCCATCCACGAGGCTGTAGGATGCGCCCTACCCCCTGGGCGCGCCCCCTATCTCGTGGATGACTCGGAGACCCCCCCCCCCCCCTGACGTGAGACCGACGCCAAAAATTCCTATAAATATAGAAACCCCCGAAAAGAAACCTAGATTGGGAGTTCCTCCGCCGCAAGCCTCTGTAGCCACCAAAAACCTCTCGGGGGCCCATTCCGGCACCCTGCCGGAGGGGGGAATCATCACCGGTGGCCATCTTCACCATCCCGGTGCTCTAAACAATGAGGAGGGAGTAGTTCACCCTCGGGGCTGAGGGTATGTA
This sequence comes from Triticum timopheevii, assembly GCA_963921465.1. Lineage (NCBI taxonomy): Eukaryota > Viridiplantae > Streptophyta > Magnoliopsida > Poales > Poaceae > Triticum > Triticum timopheevii. The sequence goes on from OY997262.1 coordinate 445,310,003, forward strand.
CCAGTAACTTTGTGTTTGATCTCCCTCTCGTGTTCTTGATATGGCACGATCTTGATGTATCACGAGCTTTGCTATTATAGTTGGATTGAGTTTTCCCTTTGAAGTTATCTTATCAGATTGAGTCTTGAAGGATTTGAGAACACTTAATGTATGTCTTGCATGTGCTTATCTATGGTGACAATGGGATATTCACGTGGTCTACTTGATGTATATTTTGGTGATCAACTTGCGGGTTCAGTGACCTTGTGAACTTATGCATAGGGGTTGGCACACATTTTCGTCTTGACTCTCTGGTAGAAACTTTGGGGCACTCTTTGAAGTTCTTTGTGTTGGTTGAATAGATGAATCTGAGATTGTGTGATGCATATATAATCATACCCGCGGATACTTGTGGTGACATTGGAGTATCTAGGTGACATTAGGGTTTTGGTTGATGTGTGTCTTAAGGTGTTATTTTACTACGAACTCTAGGGCTATTTGTGACACTTATAGAAATATCCCAATGGTTTGAACGGAAAGAATAACTTTGAGGTGGTTTCGTACCCTACAATAATCTCTTCATTTGTTCTCCGCTATTAGTGACTTTGGAGTGACTCTCTGTTGCATGTTGAGGGATTGTTATATGATCCAATTATGTTATTATTGTTGAGAGAACTTGCACTAGTGAAAGTATGAACCCTAGGCCTTGTTTCCTAGCATTGCAATACCATTTTCGCTCACTTTTACTGCTTGCTACCTTGATGTTTTTATATTTTCAGATTACAAAAACCTTTATCTACCATCCATATTGCACTTGTATCACCATCTCTTCGCCGAACTAGTGCACCTATACAATTTACCATTGTATTGGGTGTGTTGGGGACACAAGAGACTCTTTGTTATTTGGTTGCAGGGTTGTTTGAGAGAGACCATCTTCATCCTACGCCTCCCACAGATTGATAAACCTTAGGTCATCCACTTGAGGCAAATTTGGTACTGTCCTACAAACCGCTGCACTTGGAGGCCCAACAATGTCTACAAGAAGAAGGTTGCATAGTAGACATCAAGCTCTTTTCTGGCGCCATTGCCGGGGAGGTTAGTGCTTGAAGGTATATCTTTAGATCTTGAAATCGAATATTTTTGTTTCTTGTTTTATCACTAGTTTAGCTTATAAAAGAAAACTACAAAAAAAGGAATTGAGGGTGCCTTATATGCTTCATTTTTTTAATGTCTTTCATGAAAAATAAGGATTCCGATAATTGTGCTCAGTTGCTAGAGGAAGAATGCATTAAAATGTTTGGCACTAAATTTTTGGATGATGAGCATGATTGCAATGTTGTTAGTATGAATTCCTTGAATATCCATGATGCTAATAATATGCAAAGCCACAAGCTTGGGGATGCTATGTTTGATGAAGATGATATTGTTTGTCCCCCAAGTCTTGATGAGAATATTTATTATGACGAAAGCATGCCTCCTATTTATGATGATTATATTGCTGAAAGTGGATTTGGAGAGGTCATGACTTTATTTAGTGATGAATCCACTATTTCGAAAGAGGTTCCAATTGATTATGAGAACAAAGTTGCTATCTATGATGATTATTGTGATGACATGTATGCTATAAAGAATAATTATAACCATGAAACTTGTCATCTTGATTTTAATTTTCAATTGGACTATGCCTCACATGATAGTTATTTTGTTGAGTTTGCTCCCACTACTATTCATGAGAAGAAATTCGCTTATGTGGAGATTAATAAAAATTCTATGCTTATGCATCATGAAAAGAATGGTTTATGTGATTGTTATATTGTTGAATTCATTCATGATGCTACTGAAAATTATTATGAGGGAGGAATATATGCTTGTCGGAGTTGCAATAATATCAAGTTTCCTCTCTATGTGTTGAAAATCTTGAAGCTATGCTTGTTTTGCTTTCCTATGCTAGTTGATTCTTGTTCATGTAAGTTGTTTGCTCACAAAATCCCTATGCATAGGAAGTGGGTTAGACTTAAATGTGCTAGTCATATTCTTCATGATGCTCTCTTTGTGTTTCAATTCTTATCTTTTATGTGAGCATCATTGAAATCATCATGCCTAGGTAAAAATGCATTAAAGAAAAGCGCTTGTTGGGAGACAACCCAACATTTACCCCTACTGTTTTTGTGTGTCCACATTATTAATCTACTGTAGTAATCATGTTTTATAGCTTTTGTTTCAATAAAGTGCCAAGTAAGACCTTTGGGAAGACTTGGGTGAAAGTTAATGTGATCTTGCTGTAAAAAACAGAAACTTTGCACTCACGAGATTAGCTGTCATTATTTACAGAAGAGTGATTTTGTGTTGATTCTTTTTGTAGAAGATTAATAGAAAAATTCCTCACGTCCACCAATTTATTTTAAAATTGTTGGAGTTATACAAGTATTCGAGAGTCACAGATTACTACAGACCGTTCTGTTTTTGACAGATTCTGTTTTCTATGTGTTGTTTGCTTATTTTGATGAATCTATGAGTAGTATCGAGGGTATGAACCATATAGAAGTTGGAATTCAGTAGATATTACACCAATATGAATTTCTAATGAGTTCACATCAGTATCTAAGTGGTGATTGATACGTCTCCAACGTATCTATAATTTTTGATTGTTCCATGCTATTATATTACCCCTTTTGGATGTTTATGGGCTTTATTTTACATATTTATATCATTTTTGGGACTAACCTACTAACCGGAGGCCCAGCCCGTATTGCTGTTTTTCTTGCCTATTTCAGTATTTCGAAGAAAAGGAATATCAAATGGAGTCCAAACGGAATGAAACCTTCGGGAGCGTGATTTTTGGAACAAACGTGATCCAGAGGACTTGGAGTGCAAGTCAAGAAGCAATCGAGGCGTCCAGGAGATAGGAGGGCGCGTCTACCCCTCCTGGGCACACCCCCGGTCTTCTGGGCCCCACGAGCAGCCACCGACGTACTTCTTCCTCCTATATATACCTACGTATCCCGAAAACATCCAGGGAGCCAACAAAAAACAATTTGCACCGCCATAACCTTCTGTATCCGCGAGATCCCATCTTGGAGCCTTCGCCGGCGCTCCACCGGAGGGGGAATCGACCACGGAGGGCTTCTACATCAACACCATAGCCCCTCCGATGAGTTGTGAGTAGTTTACCTTAGACCTTCGGGTCCATAGTTATTAGCTAGATGGCTTCTTCTCTCTTTTTGGATCTCAATACAATGTTCTCCCCCTCTCTTGTGGAGACCTATTTGATGTAAACTCTTTTTGCGGTGTGTTTGTCGAGATCCGATGAATTGTGGGTTTATGATCAAGTTTATCTATAAGAAATATTTGAATCTTCTCTGAATTCTTTTATGTATGATTGAGTTATCTTTGCAAGTCTCTTCGAATTATCAGCTTGGTTTGGCCTACTAGATTGATCTTTCTTACCATGGAGAAGTGCTTAGCTTTGGGTTCAATCTTGCGGTGTCCTTACCTAGTGACAGAAAGGGTTGCAAGGCATGTATTGTATTGTTGCCATCGAGGATAAAAAGATGGGGTTTATATCATATTGCTTGAGTTTATTCCTCTACATCATGTCATCTTTCTTAATGTGTTACTCTGTTCTTATGAACTTAATACTCTAGATGCATGCTGGATAGCGGTCGATGTGTGGAGTAATAGTAGTAGATGCAGGCAGGAGTTGGTCTACTTGTCACAGACGTGATGCCTATATACATGATCATGCCTAGATAATCTCATAATTATTTGCTTTTCTATCAATTGCTCGACAGTAATTTGTTCACCCATCGTAATACTTATGCTATCTTGAGAGAAGCCACTAGTGAAACCTATGGCCCCCGGGTCTATCTTTTATCATATAAGCTTTCAATCTACTTTCATTTGTATATTTACCTTTTGCATCTATATTATAAAATACCAAAAATATATTTATCTTATCATACTATCTCTATCAGATCTCACTTTCGCAAGTGGCCGTGAAGGGATTGACAACCCCTTTAATGCGTTGGTTGCGAGTTCTTTGTTTGTTTGTGTAGGTGCGTGGGACTTTTGAGGATCCTCCTACAGGATTGATACCTTGGTTCTCAAAAACTGAGGGAAATACTTACGCTACTATTGCTGCATCACCCTTTCCTATTCAAGGAAAACCAACTCAAGCTCAAGACGTAGCAGTGATTTATTTTCTTATACTAACGAAGCTTATGAGTTTTCTGTTGAGTTTTGTGTTGTGAAGTTTTCAAGTTTTGGGTAAGGATTCGATGGACTATGGAATAAGGAGTGGTAAGAGCCTTAGCTTGGGGATGCCCAAGGCACCCCAAGGTAATATTCAAGGACAACTAAGAGCCTAAGCTTGGGGATGCCCCGGATGGCATCCCCTTTTTGGTCTTCGTTCATCGGTAACTTTACTTGAGGCTATATTTTTATTCACCACATGATATGTGTTTTGCTTGGAGCGTCATTTTGTTTTGCTTTCTATTTGAATAAAATACCAAGATCTGAATTCTTAAATGTTAGAGAGTCTTCACATAGTTACACAATTATTCTACTACTCATTGATCTTCACTTATATCTTTTGGAGTAGTTTTTCGTTTGTTCTAGTGCTTCACTTATATCTTTTTAAAGCACGATGGTGGTTTTATTTTGAAGAAATAGATGAAATCTCATGATTCTTTTATATTATTTTGAGAGTCTTTTAGAACAGCATGGTAATTTGCTTGGGTTATAAAACTAGTCCTAATATGATGGGCATGCATGAAGGATATAATAAAAACTTTCATATAAAGTGCATTGAATACTATGAGAAGTTTGATTCTTTATTATTGTTTTGAGATATGAAGATGGTGATATTAGAGTCATGCTAGTGGAGTAGTTGTGAATTTGAGAGATACTTGTGTTAAAGTTTGTGATTCCCGTAGCATGCACGTATGGTGAACTGTTATGTGATGAAGTTGGAGCATGATTTATTTATTGATTATCTTCCTTATGAGTGGAGGTCGGGATCACGCGATGGTTAACTCCTACCAACCCTTCCCCTAGGAGCATGCGTGTAGTACTTTGTTTTGATAACTAATAGATTTTTGCAATAAGTATGTGAGTTCTTTATGACTAATGTTGAGTCCATGGATTATACGCACTCTCACCCTTCCACCACTGCTAGCCTCTCTTGTGCCGTGCAAATTTCATCGGTACCATACACCCACCATATACCTTCCTCAAAACAGCCACCATACCTACCTAGTACGACATTTCCATAACCATTCCAAGATATATTGCCATGCAACTTTCCATCGTTCCGTTTTATTATGACACGCTTCATCATTGTCATATTGCTTTGCATGATCATGTAGTTGACATCGTAATTGTGGCAAAGCCACCTTTCATAATTCTTTAATATGTGTCACTCTTGATTCATTGCACATCCCGGTACACCGCCGGAGGCATTCATATAGATTCATATTTTGTTCTAAGTGTCGAGTTATAATTCTTGAGTTGTAAGTAAATAAAAGTGTGATGATCTTCATTATTAGAGCATTGTCCCAGTGAGGAAAGGATGATGGAGACTATGATTCCCCCACAAGTCGGGATGAGACTCCAGACGAAAAAATGAAAAAAAGACAGGCCAAAAAAAAGAGAAGGCAAAAAAACAACAAAAAAAAGAGAGAAAAAGAGAGAAGGGGCAATGCTACTATCCTTCTACCACACTTGTGCTTCAAAGTAGCACCATGATCTTCATGATAGAGAGTCTCCTATGTTGTCACTTTCATATACTAGTGGGAATTTTCATTATAGAACTTGGCTTGTATATTCCAATGATGAGCTTCCTCAAAATGCCCTAGGTCTCCGTGAGCAAGCGAGTTGGATGCACACCCACTTAGTTTCTTTTTGAGCTTTCATACACTTATAGCTCTAGTGCATCCGTTGCATGGCAATCCCTACTCACTCACATTGCTATCTATTGATGGGCATCTCCATAGCCCATTGATATGCCTAGTTTATGTGAGACTATCTCCTCTTTTTGTCTTCTCCATAACCACCATTCTATTCCACCTATAGTGCTATGTCCATGGCTCATGCTCATGTATTGCGTGAAAGTTGAAAAAGTTTGAGAATACTAAAGTATGAAACAATTGCTTTGCTGAAACCAGGGTTGTGCATGATTTGAATATTTTGTGTGACGAAGATGGAGCATAGCCAAACTATATGATTTTGTAGGGATAAGCTTTCTTTGGCCATGTTATTTTGAGAAGACATGATTGCTTCGTTAGTATGCTTCACATATTATTGTTTTTATGTCAATATTAAACTTTTGTTTTGAATCTTGTGGATCTAAATATTCTTGCCACAATAAAGAATATTACATTGATAAATATGTTAGGTAGCACTCGACATCAAAAATTCTGTTTTTATCATTTACCTACTCGAGGACAAGCAGGAATTAAGCTTGGGGATACTTGAGACGTCTCCAACGTATCTATAATTTTTGATTGTTCCATGCTATTATACTATCCATCTTAGATGTTTTATATGCATTTATATGCTATTTTATATGATTTTGGGAACTAACCTATTAACCTAGAGCCTAGTGCCAGTTTCTATTTTTTCCTTGTTTTTGAGTTTTACAGAAAAGGAATACCAAACGGAGTCCAATTGACCTGCCAATTTTTATAGTTTTTTTATGGACCAAAAGAAGCCCCCGAAGTAAAAGAGTTGGGCCAAAAGAGTCCCGAGCCATCCATGAGGGTGGAGCCCTATCTCATGGATGACTTGGAGACCCCCCTGACGTGAGACCGATGCCAAAAATTCAAATAAATACAGAAACCCCCAAAAAGAAACCTAGATCGGGAGTTCCGCCGCCGCAAGCCTCTGTAGCCACCAAAAACCTCTCGAGGGCCTGTTTCGGCACCCTACCGGACGGGGAATCATCACCGGTGTCCATCTTCATCATCCCGACGCTCTCAATGATAAGGAGGGAGTAGTTCACCCTCGGGGCTGAGGGTATGTACCAGTAACTATGAGTTTGATCTCTCTCTCGTGTTCTTGATATGGCACGATCTTGATGTATCGCGAGCTTTGCTATTATAGTTGGATCATATGATGTTTCTCCCCCTCTACTCTCTTGTAATGGATTGCGTTTTCCCTTTGAAGTTATCTTATCAGATTGAGTCATTAAGGATTTGAGAACACTTGATGTATGTCTTTCATGTGCTTATCTGTGGTGACAATGGGATATTCACGTGACCTACTCGATGTATGTTTTGGTGATCAACTTGTGGGTTCAGTGACCTTGTGAACTTATGCATAGGGGTTGGCACACGTTTTCTTCTTGCTCTCCGGTAGAAACTTTGGGGCACTCTTTAAAGTTCTTTGTGTTGGTTGAATGGGTGAATCTGAGATTGTGTGATGCATTTCATATAGTCATACCCGCGGATATTTGTGGTGACGTTGGAGTATCTAGGTGACATTGGGGTTTTGGTTGATGTGTGTCTTAAGGTGTTATTTTACAACGAACTCTAGGGCTGTTTGTGACACTTATAGGAATAGCCCAATGGTTTGATCGGAAAGAATAACTTTGAGGTGGTTTCGTACCCTACAATAATCTCTTCGTTTGTTCTCTGCTATTAGTGACTTTGGAGTGAATCTTTGCTGCATGTCGAGGGATTGTTATATGATCCAATTATGTTATTATTGTCAGGAGAACTTGAACTAGTGAAAGTATGAACCCTAGGCCTTGTTTCCTAGCATTGCAATACCGTTTTCGCTTACTTTTACCGCTTGCTACCTTGCTGTTTTTATATTTTTCAGATTACAAAAACCTTTACCTACCATCCATATTGCACTTGTATCACCATCTCTTCGCTGAATAGTGCACCTATACAATTTACCATTGTATTGGGTGTGTTGGGGACACAAGAGACTCTTTGTTATTTGGTTGCAGGGTTGTTTGAGAGAGACCATCTTCATCCTACGCCTCCCACGGATTGATAAACCTTAGGTAATCCACTTGAGGGTAATTTGCTACTGTCCTACAAACCTCTGCACTTGGAGGCCCAACAACGTCTACAAGAAGAAGGTTGCGTAGTAGACATCAATGGTTTTCTTGAGATCAGGAAAAATATGGACCATTTTCTGCACGTCCAGAATGGCGCCATCTTGTTAAATCCCTTTAAGGTTAAGAGAATCCGAGCGGTCGAGGATCGGAACTAGCTAGGGTATATGGGGTCAAGGGTCACCGAGGGGATGAGGGTCGAGGGTCTAATCACCCGCAAGTATATGGGATTGTTGTAGCCTCTTTTGATAAGTAAGAGTGTCGAACCCAACGAGGAGCTAAAGGTAGAACAAATATTCTCTCAAGTCCTATCGGCCACTGATACGACTCTACGCACGCTTGATGTTCGCTTTACCTAGAACAAATATGAAACTAGAGGTACTTTGTAGGTGTTGTTGGATAGGTTTGCAAGATAATAAAGAACACGTAAATATAAACTAGGGGCTTTTTAGATAAAGAAGCAATAAAGTAAATATAGCAAGTGTGGAAAGTGGTGGTAGGAGTTGTGGAATTATCCCTATGCAATTGACTACATTACTAGAACGGTAATCACTATTGCAATTCTATTTGAGGGAGAGGCATAAGCTAACATACTTTCTCGACTTGGATCATATGCACTTATGATTGGAACTCTAGCAAGCATCCGCAAATACTAAAGATTCATTAAGGTAAAACCCAACCATAGCATTAAAGTATTAAGTTCCCTTTATCCCATACGCAAACAACCTACTTACTCGGGTCTGTGCTTCTGTCACTCACACCACCCACCATAAGCAAATCATAAACATATTGCAAACCCTACAGCGGGAATCCCTCACGCTTGCGCAACACGGAGGGCACAATAGGACAGCACTAATAATAAAACATACAACTCAAACCAATCATAGCAATTCATCAATCACCGATAGGACAACGGAAATCTAGTCAGACATCATAAGATGGCAACACATCATTGGACCATAATATGAAGCATAAAGCACCATGTTCAAGTGGAGGGTACAGTGGGTTGCGGGAGAGTGGATCGCTGAATATAGATGGGGGAAGGTGATGGAGATGTTGGCGAAGATGGCGGAGGTGTTGGTGAAGATCGCAGTGATGATGATGACCCCCAACAGCGCTTCGGCGCCACCGGAAGCAAGGGGGAGAGGGCCCCCCTTATTCTTCTTCTTCCTTGACCTTCTCCCTTGATGGGAGAAGGGTTTCCCCTCTGGTCCTTGGCTCCCATGGCTTGGGAGGGGCGAGAGCCCCTCCGAGATTGGATCCATCTCTCTGTTTCTTCGTTCTTAGATTCTACCCCTTCACCGATTCTTTTATATCCGGAGATCTGTAACTCCGATTGGGGTGAATCTTTCGCCCAGATCTTTCTCATAAAATTAGCTTTCTTGCGGCAAAATAAGAGCGTCAACCGCCTTATGGGGGGCCCAGGAGAGTCCAGGGCGCGCCTGCCTCCCTAGGGCGCGCCCCTATCTCCTGGCCCACTCAGGCACCTTCTCGCGTTGATTTTACTTCCCAAAAATCACAAATATTCCAAAATAATTCTCTGTCCGTTTTTATCCTGTTTGGACTCCGTTTTATATTGGGTTTCTACGAAACAAAAAACATGCAACAGACAGGAACTGGCACTGGGCACTGGATCAATATGTTAGTCCCAAAAAATAGTATAAAAATTGCCAAAAGTATATGAAAGTTGTAGAATATTGGCATGGAACAATCAAAAATTATAGATACGATGGAGACATATTAGCATCCCCAAGCTTAATTCCTGCTCGTCCTCGAGTAGGTAAATGATAAAAAAGATAATTTTTGATGTGGAATGCTACCTAGCATAATCTTGATCATATGTCTAATCATGGCATGAATATTAAGACACGAGTGATTCAAAGCAATAGTCTATCATTTGACATAAAAACAATAATACTTCGAGCGTACCAATAAAGCAATCATGTATTTTCAAAACAACAAGGCCAAAGCAATATTATCCCTACAAAATCATATAGTTTGGCCATGCTTCATTTTCGTCACACAAAATGCCCCCATCATGCACAACCCCGATGACAAGCCGAGCAATTGGTTCATACTTTTTAACTCGCTTCAGCTTTTTCAACCCTCACGCAATACATGAGCGCAAGCCATGGATATAGCACTATAGGTGGAATAGAATATAATGATGGAGGTGTTTATGTGGAGAAGACAAAAAGGGAGAAAGTCGCACATCGAAGCGGCTAATCAACGGGCTATGGAGATGCCCATCAATTGATGTCAACATGAGGAGTACGGATTGCCATGCAACGGATGCACTAGAGCTATAAATGAATGCTCAACAAAAGAAAACTAGTGGGTGTGCATCCAACTTGCTTGCTCACGAAGACCTAGGGCATTTGAGGAAGCCCATCGTATGAATATACAAGCCAAGTTCTATAATGAAAAATTCCCACTAGTATATGAAAATGACAACCTATGGGACTCACTATATGAAAAACATGGTGCTACTTTGAAGCACAAGATATGAGACTCACTACATGAAGAACATGGTGCTACTTTGAAGCACAAGTGTGCAAAAAGAGATAGTAACATTGCCCCTTTATATATTTTTTTCTTTTTTTCTTTTTTTTTCTTTTTTTTCTTTTTTTCTTTGGCCTTTCTTTTTTTTCTTTTTGGCCTTTCTTTTTTTTCTTTTTGGGGACAATGCTCTAATAATGATGATCATCACACTTTTATTGATTACAACATACGAATTACAACCCGAAACTAGAACAAGATATGACTCTATATGAATGCCTCCGGCGGTGTACCGGGATGATGCAATGAATCAAGAGTGACATGTATGAAAAATTATGCATGGTGGCTTTGCCAAAAATACGATGTCAACTACATGATCATGCAATGGCAATATGACAAAAGTAATGTATGTCATGATGATGATGATGAACGGAACGGTGGAAAGTTGCATGGCAATATATCTCGGAATGGCTATGGTAATGCCATGATAGGTAGGTATGGTGGCTATTTTGAGGAAGATATAAGGAGGCTTATGTGTGATAGAGCGTATCATATCACGGGGTTTGGATGCACCGGCGAAGTTTGCACCAACTCTCGAGGTGAGAAAGGGCAATGCACGGTACCGAAGAGGCTAGCAATAATGGAAAGGTAAAAGTGCGTATAATCCATGGACTCACATTAGTCATAAAGAACTCATATACTTATTGCAAAAGTTTATTAGCCCTCGAAGCAAAGTAGTACTACGCATGCCCCTAGGGGGATAGATTGGTAGGTAAATACCATCACTCGTTCCCGATCGCCACTCATAAGGAAGACAATCAAAGAAACACCCCATGCTTCAAATTTGTAACACAACGGTTACCATACGTGCATGTTACGGGACTTGCAAACCTCAACACAAGTGTCTCTATAATCCACAACCACCCACTAGCATGACTCTAATATCACCACCTTTATATCGCAAAACTATTGCAAGGAATCAAACATATCATATTCAGCGGTCTACAAGTTTATGTAGGATTTTATGACTAACCATGTGAATGACCAATTCCTGTCATCTCTCTAAAAAGATATAAGTGAAGCAAGAGAGTTTAATTCTTCCTACAAAAGATATGCCCACGCTCTAACAAATATAAGTGAAGCAAAAGAGCATTCTACCAATGGCAGTTTTCTATGTGAAGAGAAACAGGCAATCCAAACTTCAAATGATATAAGTGAAGCACATGAAGCATTCTATAAAGCCATACTCAAAGGATTTAAGTGAGGTGCAATGAGCATTCTATAAATCAACCAAGGACTATCTCATACCAGCATGGTGCATAAAAGAAAAGTGAAAACTAAATGCAAAAGACGCTCCAAGACTTGCACATATCGCATGAACGAAACGAATATGAAAACATACCGATACTTGTTGAAGAAAGAGGGGATGCCTTCCAGGGCATCCCCAAGCTTAGACGCTTGAGTATCCTTGAATATTTACTTGGGGGTGCCTCGGGCATCCCCAAGCTTGAGCTCTTGCCTCTCTTCCTTTTCCTCATATCGAGACATCCTCGATTAGACACTACATCCACACAAAACTTCAACAGAAAACTCGGTAAGATCCGTTAGTATAATAAAGCAAATCACCACTCTAAGTACTGTTGCAAACCAATTCATATTTTGTTTTTGCATTGTGTCTACTGTAATATAGCTTTTCCATGGCTTAATCCACTAGTATAAATTGATAGATTCATCAAAACAAGCAAACTATGCATCAAAAACAGAATCTGTCAAAAACAGAACAGTCTGTAGCAATCTGAACATTCACCATACTTCTGGTACCCCACAAATTCTACCAAAATTAGGAAAAATAAACAAGTTGTACAAGAAGACAGTGCGGAAGTAATCAGAACTAGTTGACGTTTTAGTTAAAAATGTAAAATCGCTCACTACAGCCAAAGTTTCTGTCCCACACCGTTCAAACCAACAAGCATTGTAAACATCCTAAAGGCAAAACTTGGCACATTATTTTTATAATGCAATGGAATTGTACAAGGGGATAATTATTTTTGTTGAAAATTATCTGTAATCAAGATTAACAAAGTTTCCGTGAGCATGAACAAAGTTCAAGGAGCTCTCCCACTTCAACAATGCTTCTCTCTCTCACTTTCACTTTCCTTTTTGAAAAGTTTTAGGTTCCCCTCTTTATTTTTTTGTTTTTAAACTATATAAAAGTACTCAACAGAAATAAATGACTATCTAAAACTTCCGGGTTGTCTCCCTGGCAGCGCTTTCTTTAAATCCATTAAGCTAGGCATAAAGTGCTCAAGTAATGAATCCACCGGGATCCCAAGGTATATCGAAGCCAATTTTAATTAACAATGATTTGTAATTTAGTAGTGAGCACAAAGTAACATATATCATGCAACAACGAAGTCTAACTCTCTTCCTATGCATCGGCATGTCATAAAAGAACAATTCATGCACACATAGTAAAGGCCAAATGCATAGTATAAGCAGTTTCTGGCAATTTCATCGTATTGGAAACATAAAGAGGCGGAGATGTAGTTCCCCTCTCATAATAATTGCAAGTAGGAGCAGCAAGCACATGCATATTATATTCATCAAAATCATCATGTGCAATGGTAAAAGGCAACCCATCAATATAATCCTTAATAAGCACAAACTTCTCCGATATAATGTAGTTTGGAGAATTCAAAAAGATAATAGGACTATCATGCGTGGGTGCAATAGCAAAAATTTCATGTTTAACATAAGGAACTATAGCAAGTTCATCTCCATAAGCATAATTCATATTGGCATCTCGGCCACAAGCATAGCAAGCATCATCAAAAAGGGATATTTCAAACAAATTCAAGGGATCATAGCAATCATCATAGCAATCATCCTTCGGTAAGCACGAAGTGGAATTAAATAATGTATGAGTTGGAGGGTTACTCTCATTAGAAGGTGGGCACGGGTAGCTAATCCGCTCTTCCTCCTTTTGTTCTTCGCTCTCCTCCTCATCTTTTTCATCCAATGAGGTCACTGTTTCATCAATTTCTTCTTCCATAGCTGCCTACAAAATATTAGTCTCTTCTTGGACAGCGGAGAAGTCCTCAATATAAGGTTTAACATGGGCATTAGAAGCATAATTATCATAACAATATTGAAATATGGCAAAAATTTCATATTTGTAAAGAGTAGCATCATACTTTTCAATCAAAGAGGCAATCTCATAAGCACCTTTAAAAGCAACAAATTCTTCAATTTGTTGAACATCATAGTAATTGTAAACACCCTTAGCATATGAAGATACTATTCCATTATCACTAAACAAGCATTGATAGGGTAGGTGTTTCTTAGGGTCTTCATAACAACAAGTAAACTCATATATTTCACATAAATTCCAAGCATAGCATTGCAAACGTTGAATTTGATCCCATAATAATTTCCCTTTTTCAGATATATGGTGTCGCACAAAACAAGCATGCTCATCTAAAGATTTTCCCTCAACTAAACTAGTGGGGGTTTCAGCACGAGAACAAAGGGATCGAAGATGATCCATGTAAAAAGCTTCAGGAGTGCGATAGATTTTGAGTGGTTCTTCAACCACTGGTTCAGTAGGTACAACTAATTATTTTTGGTATTTTGCGTTTCCTACCCATAGCTAAAGATATAAAACAACTAAGAACAGCAAATAAAAATTACTTAGTTATAAAGCAAACAAGCACACACGAGAATATTCACCCCACACTATGACTCCCCGGCAACGGCGCCAGAAAAAGGTCTTGATGACCCGCAAGTATATGGGATAGTTGTAGCCTCTTTCGATAAGTAAGAGTGTCGAACCCAACGAGGAGCTAACGGTAGAACAAATACTCTCTCAAGTCCTATCGGCCACTGATACGAATCTACGCACGCTTCACGTTCGCTTTACCTAGAACAAGTATGAAACTGGAGGTACTTTGTAGGTGTTGTTGGATAGGTTTGCAAGATAATAAAGAACACGTAAATATAAACTAGGGGCTGTTTAGATAAAGAAGCAATAAAGTAAATATAGCGAGTGTGGAAAAGTAGTGGTAGGAGTTGTGGAATTGTCCCTAAGCAATTGACTACGTTACTAGACCGGTAATCACTATTGCAATTCTATTTGAGGGAGAGGCATAAGCTAACATACTTTCTCTACTTGGATCATATGCACTTATGATTGGAACTCTAGCAAGCATCCGCAAATACTAAAGATTCATTAAGGTAAAACCCAACCATAGCATTAAAGTATCAAGTCCCCTTTATCCCATACGCAAACAACCTACTTACTCGGGTCTGTGCTTCTGTTACTTAGGCCACCCACCATAAGCAAATCATAAACATATTGCAAACCCTACAACGGGAATCCCTCACACTTGTGCGACATGGAGGGCACAATAGTACAGCACCAATAATAAAACATGCAACTCAAACCAATCATAGCAATTCATCAATCACCGACAGGACAACGAAAATCTACTATAAGATGGCAACACATCATTGGACAATAATATGAAGCATAAAGCACCATGTTCAAGTAGAGGGTACAGCGGGTTGCGGGAGAGTGGACCTCTGAATATAGACGGGGGAAGGTGATGGAGATGTTGGTGAAGATGGCGGCGGTGTTGGTGAAGATCGCGGTGGTGATGATGACCCCCGGCAGCGCTCCGGCACCACCGGATGCAAGGGGGAGAGGGCCTCCCTTCTTCTTCTTCTTCTTCTTCTTCTTCCTTGACCTTCTCCCTAGATGGGAGAAGGGTTTCCCCTCTAGTCCTTGGCTCCCATGGCTTGGGAGGGGCGAGAGCCCCTCCGAGATTGGATCTATCTCTCTGTTTCTGCGTTCTCAGATTCTACCCCTTCACCGTTTCTTTTATATCCAGAGATCCATAACTCCGATTGGGGTGAATCTTTTGCCCAGATCTTTCTCATAAAATTAGCTTTCTTGCGGCAAAAGAAGAGCGTCAACCGCCTTATGGGGGCCCCAGGAGAGTCCAGGGCACGCCTGCCTCCCTAGGGCTTGCCCCCTATCTCCTGGCCCCCTCGGGCACCGTCTCGCGTTGATTTTACTTTCCAAAAATCACAAATATTCCAAAATAATTCTTTGTATATTTTTATCCCGTTTGGACTCCGTTTGATATTGGGTTTCTGCGAAACAAAAAACATGCAACAGATAGGAACTGGCACTGGGCACTGGATCAATATGTTAGTCCCAAAAAATAGTATAAAAAGTTGCCAAAAGTATATGAAAGTTGTGGAATATTGGCATGGAACAATAAAAAATTATAGATACGACGGAGATGTATCAGGGTCGTCGAGGGGCCGAGGGTCAAGTATCACCGAAGGGTCGATAGGGGGACGTCGATCAACCCTTTCTCGCTCGACCAACTCTTGAGGACACCCAAACCATAGAAAAAAACGTAGTCGATCTCGTACCCCCTCCTGCCCCTACCTGACAACTCTCTCGCGTCTACCCCTGGAGTCTGTGTAGGACTCTTGCCTTTCGGGCAAAACCGACTTTGAGGAGGCTTTTACTCCAAGTTTTGACCCCAAGGCTCAACATATAAATAGAGGGGCAGCGCTAGCACCAAAGACACATCAAGAAACACCAAGCCGTGTGCCGGCAACCCCGTCCCCTCTAGTTTATCCTCCGTCATAGTTTCCGTAGTGCTTAGGCGAAGCCCTGCAGAGATTAATCTTCACCAACACCGTCACCACACCGTCGTGCTGCCGGAACTCATCTACTACTTCGCCCGTCTTGCTGGATCGAGAAGGCGAGGACGTCATCGAGCTGAACGTGTGCAGAACTCGGAGGTGCCGTGTGTTCGGTACTTGGATCGGTCGGATCGTGAAGACGTACAACTACATCAACCGGGTTGATAAGCGCTTCCGCTTATATAAGAGAATTATCAAGAATGCCCCCATTATGGTTGTGCATAATTAAGTTGATCCCTATTTTTTCCTGATTTCATCTACCATTCTATATGTGCACGTTCTCTTTTGTCAAAGTACTGAATCCTTCGACACTACTAGACAACGTGACATATAGAAGGGTAGATGAGATCAGGAAAAATAGGGACCATTTTTTTCTGCACATCCAGAATGGCGCCATCTTGTTAAATCCCTTAAGGTTAAGAGAATCCGAGCGGTCGAGGATCGGAACTAGCTAGGGTAGGGGGTCAAGTGTCGCCCAGGGGATGAGGGTCGAGGGGTCAAGGGTCGAGGATCGCCAAGGGGTCTATGTTTGCCACTATTAATATATCCATCTCTCATGTTTGTATATTAATTGCCATGTTGTAATATTTGCAGGAACTATGGATCAACAAAGAGACTTCAAACAAGAAGAGATATTGGGGGAGATAATCCGCGATGGAGGTGATGTCTTGTCGTTTCTCAACGATGTCGAAGAAGGTCTGGAAGGAGAGGAAGCAGGAGAGGAAGGAGAGGAAGCAGGCTACGGTGATCAAACAATGGAGGAGGAAAGTCATGATCATGATGGTGGCTCCGACGACCGTGATGACGGCTCCGGTGACCGAACAGAGTTGGGATCAGCTATTGCAAAGTATATATAAAGCCTGTGCTGACTAGCTAATTGATGCATTAATTGTTTTGGTATGTGTATATATTAACCCTTCTTTCTTCTTTTATTGCCCTCCGGATCGAGCAAAACTTTGGTAACGAGACGAGGCCCGAAGAAAGGGTTGCACCCGGATGAAAGGTTCACGATCACAGAAATCGCGCGCGATGGCCAACCGATTAAACCCTCTGGACCAAGGAAGCATTTACTGCTCAGTGCGGCGTTCTTGTTAGGGACATGATCCCGATCAGCATCCAGCTATGTTATAAGCCTAAGAAGGAAGACCGTCAAATTTCTTTTGTCAAAGATAGACAGATAGATGATCTTTGGAAGGTGCTGAAGGTAAATTTCACCCTACCGGCAGAGGAGGATCCGAAGAAGCCAGTTATAGAGCCATTGATTAAGGCTGCTGCTCTCAAGAAGATGGCAGATCTATTCAGGAGGTGGAAGAATGAGTTGAAATCAACGTATGCCAACAAAAACAAGACTCCAGAATTCATTGGCCGATTTGAGAAGATAAGAGATCACTGGCCCGCATTTATGGCCCACAAGAAATCGGAGAAGAGTAAGAAGATGTCAACGACTAACAAGATAAATGCTGCAAAGAAGAAGCATCACCATCGCTTGGGGTAAGGTGGCTACCTCAAAGCCTGACTGTTGTGGGACAAGGCTGAGCAGGACCTGATTGTTAAAGGGGTCAAACTAGAGACATTGCACTGGCTAGACCGTTCAAGGACTTGGTTCTTCGGGGTTGGGGGAACTTTGGACCCTGAAACAGGGAAGTCCTATTGGACGAACGAGCAACTTGCAACACCCATCACGAAGCTTTAGAAAGAAATCAAGGAAGCGCAGGAACGGACATTCGTTCCTGACAGAGAGAACGACGAGCTCACAAGGCCCTCGGGAATCCTGAGCACCCTGGACGAACACGAGGCACGCCAGGCTCCGTTGCATGGAAGGTTGGGTTTCCCGACACAGGCAGTTAAAAAACCCAAGAGAGGAGGAGGAAGTGGAGCAGAGCGAACTGTAGCAGTTTCACGCAAGGGTACGAAAGCTAGAGGAACGACAAGCTGTTGAGAACCTGCGAGATCCTGCCCAAGCGCTACCCTAGAAGCTACCCCGCCATCTCAGCAAAGAAGTAGTGTGGCTTGCACCGAGCTCGTTCAGCAGCCTGACTTCACGGGTCCTAGCTACCCCGTGGATTTTATCACGGATTCACACCAGTGCCACCTTATGACGCAATGGCTTTAGCTCAAAGTCAAGGCGGCTGTCGGCTCTGTGTTCCCTCCTTCACGCGGAGCAACTTTTCACTGCTGTCTGATTCAACCAGGCTATGCTGTTGTGATGGTGGATGAAATAACGGAGGGATTTGAGGAGCTCCAGCTTGAGCACCCTACAGGTGATGGGGAGACTCAGCTGGGTCTTGCTATGAAGACTCCGTGTCTATGGCGGAAGGAGCACATCAAGCTTCTGAACGTCACGCCTCCTGCGAGTTAGCTGGGCACTCCGCCTCCTCCTCCTCCTCCTCCTCCTCCTCCTCCTCCTCCTCCTCCTCCTCCAGCGAGTGATCAGGGCACTCCGCCTCCTGCTCCGGCGCATGAGGGCGGCAGTACTCTGCCTCCTTCTCCTCCTGCTCCGGCGTGTCTGAGCAGCCCGCCTCCTGCTTCGCTGCCTCGTAAGCAACGGCGAAGGCGGAACAGAGGCACCGCCACTCCTACTGCTCCGGCGCGTCATAGCAGTCCGCCTCCTTCTTCTCCGCCTCATAAGCAATAAAAGAAGACAGCCGCAGCCGCTTCGGCTGCTCTGGTGTCTAGCAGTACAGCCAGAGGCGGGAGGCAATACAGATTCGGTCCATCATCTCTCAAGGCTCTAGAGAAGTTACCATACTAGAGGAGCGAGGAGGAAAACCAGAAGATCTGTGAAGGCCAAGTGAGGGACTTCTTTGAATCGGTAAAAGCCAAGAAACATCCACCTTCGGAGGAGAAGATAGATCCGGTGAAAGCGAAGTGCACTTTGGATGCCCTGTAGCGACTATCACCTCCTCCGCCGCAATCCAACTATAACCGCGTTATTGAAATGACATATAGGGAAGCAGAGCGGTTGGGAAGTACTTGCACTGATCAAAGGTTATCAGAACGAAGAAGAGAGAAAAGAAATTCCCCAGCTCAACAAACAAGTGAAGCAATCGTGCCCCCGCTCAATGTGTCTAGCGATATCGTCGCTAATCTTCCGGGAATGTTGCCTGGTACCAATCCTGGAGATTACATGCCCAACGATGCAGTTTTTGATACAATGGAGGTGGACATATTAAAATTCGGCACGGGAAGCCTCTCGTCAAACCTGGTACTCCTCTAACAACGATGATGCGAAGATTCCATGATTGGTACATGGACATCTGCAGCAAGTCTGGGATGGATACTTTGACGGTGAGAGTTAAAGAGGAGCACGACCTCGTTGGAATTGATCTGTTGTCTGTTCCGTATGAGGAGTTCTTCCAGTTTTTCAATAAAAAGGCCCTCGATAATACAATCATCACTTGCTACTGTTTGTAAGTACTACTCCTTTGTAATTAATTAAGTCTCTATATATAGCTCAGCTCTTTCATTGCATGTATATATAATTATCCTCACTATATTATGCAGATTGAAGATCGCCGAATTGAAGAAAAGACAAATAGGTGATATTGGGTTCATTAACATGAATCTCATGGATGAATGGACTGTTAAACATGATGCCAAACAAACCGAGGCCAACTTGCTCGCATCGTTACTTCGGAATCAAAACAAAGATACAATACTCTTTCCTTATGAATACATGTGAGTGTTACTATCCTGTGCATATTCGGTTTCCCTTATTACTTGAGGTTATAGTAATGTAATTTATGAGTTATGCATCCGTGTGCAGCTTCCACTTTATTCTGCTAGAGATTAAGCTTGAGCAGGGACTAGTAACCGTCATAGACTCGAAACAAAAAAATCCCGAGGAGTATGCGACCATGACTAAAATTCTTGAGAAGTAAGTTCAATCGATCATTATCGCACCATATCGGAAATTTTGTTCATTTCCTGATATCAAGTAATTGGTTTGTTTGTATGGCAGGGTTTGGAAAAAGTTCACCGCACAAGCTCCGAGACTGTCGGCAGAGCTGCGATTTAACCACCCGAAAGTAAGTACTACTAGCTAGTTCTGCGCATCTCCCATTGATTCTAGCTAGTTTCATGAATACCATTTAGCATGCTTGCTTATCAGTTTGATTAACCTGTTAGGTAACGTAGTAATTTCAAAAAAAATTCCTACGCACACGCAAGATCATGGTGATGGCATAGAAACGAGAGGGGAGAGTGTTGTCTACGTACCCTCGTAGACCGTTAAGCGGAAGCGTTATGACAACGCGATTGATGTAGTCGTACGTCTTCACGATCCGACCGATCCAAGCACCGAACGTATGGCACCTCCGTGTTCAGCACACGTTCAGCTCGATGACGTTCCCCAGGCTCCAATCCAGCAAAGCGTCGGGGATGAGTTCCATCAGCACGACGGCATGGTGACGATGATGATGTTCTACCGGCGCAGGGCTTCGCCTAAACTCCGTGACGATATGACCGAGGTGGAATATGGTGGAGGGGGGCACCGCACACGGCTAAGGAACGATCCGTAGATCAACTTGTGTGTCTATGGGGTGCCCCCTGCCCCCCTATATAAAAGAGTGGAGGAGGGGAGGGCCGGCCCTCTCTATGGCGCGCCCTAGGGGAGTTCTACTCCCACCGGGAGTAGGATTCCCCCTTTCCTAGTCCAACTAGGAGTCCTTCCAAGTAGTAGGAGTAGGAGACAAGGAAGGGGAAGAGGGGAGGGAAGGAAGGAGGGGGTGTGCCCCCCCCTAGTCCAATTCGGACTAGGCCATGGGGGGGCGCGCGGCCTGCCCTAGGCAGCCCCTCTCTCTTTCCCGTATGGCCCAATAAGGCCCAATACTTCTCCCCGGGGAATTCCCGTAACTCTCCGGTACTCCGATAAATACCCGAATCACTCGGAACCTTTCTGAACTCCGAATATAGTTGTCCAATATATTGATCTTTACATCTCGACCATTTCGATACTCCTCGTCATGTCCCCGATCTCATCCGGGACTCCGAACTCCTTAGGTACATCAAAACTCATAAACTCATAATAAAACTGTCATCGTAACGTTAAGCGTGCGGACCCTACGGGTTCGAGAACTATGTAGACATGACCTAGAACTGTTTCCAGTCAATAACCAATAGTGGAACCTGGATGTTCATATTGGCTCCTACATATTCTACGAAGATTGAGGGAGTCCTGGACTAGGGGGTGTCCGGATAGCCGGACTATCATCGTCAGCCGGACTCCAAGACTATGAAGATACAAGATTGAAGACTCCGTCCCGTGTCCGGATGGGAATTTCCTTGGCGTGGAAGGCGAGCTTGGCGATACGGATATGTTGATCTCCTACCATTGTAACCGACTCTATGTAACCCTAGCCCTCTCTGGTGTCTATATAAACCGGAGGGTTTTAGTCCGTAGGACAACACAACCATTACAACAATCATACCATAGGCTAGCTTCTAGGGTTTAGCCTCCTTGATCTCGTGGTAGATCCACTCTTGTACTACCCATATCATCAATATCAATCAAGCAGGAGTAGGGTTTTACCTCCATCGAGAGGGCCCGAACCTGGGTAAAAACATCGTGTCCCTTGTCTCCTGTTATCATCCGCCTAGACGCACAGTTCGGGACCCCCTAGCCGAGATCCGCCGGTTTTGACACCGACATTGGTGCTTTCATTGAGAGTTCCTCTGTGTCGTCACCGATAGGCTTGATGACTCCTTCAATCAACAACAACGCCGTCCAGGGTGAGACTTTTCTCCCCGGACAGATCTTCGTGTTCGGCGGCTTCGCACTGCGGGCCAATTCGCTTGGCCATCTAGAGCAGATCGAAAGCTACGCCCTTGGCCATCAGGTCAGGTTTGGAAGCCTAAACTTCACGGTCGACATCCACGGAGACTTGATCTTCGACGGATTCGAGCCACAGCCGAGCGTGCCGCGCTGTCACGATGGGCATGATTTAGCTCTGCCGCCGGACAGTGCCCTGGAGGCCGCACACGAGTCCGCTCTGACCCATAGTTCAGAGCAGACCGCGCAGATCGAGGACAGGTGGCTGGACACCGCCTCAGGGGCTGCGACTTCTACGGCGATAGAGCCGAATACTGACCTTGTCCCTTATAAAGCTCATGACTTCGAGACGCCGGACTCCTTGCCGGACTCTGAACCTCCGGCTCCCCTGCCAATCGAATCCGATTGGGCGCCAATCACAGAGTTCACCGCCGCGGACATCTTTCAGCACTCACCCTTTGGCGACATCCTGAATTCGCTAAAGCATCTCTCGTTATCAAGAGATCCCTAGCCGGACTGCGGTCAGGATAGTTGGGATGCGGATGACGAAGAGATTCAAAGCCCACCCACCACCCACTTTGTAGCCACTGTCGACGATCTAACCAACATGCTAGACTACGACTCCAAAGACATCGACGGTATGGACGACGATGCCGGAGACTACCAAGAACCAGCGCTTACCGAGCACTGGAAGGCCACCCCAACCCATGATGTATACATGGTGGACACCCCAAAAGGAAGCGATAACAAGGAACAACGGGACGCGGCAAAGGATAATCCCGCCGACAAACAACCAAAACGGCGACGCAGACGCTGCCCTAAGTCCCGCCTCGACCAAAACAGCACTCCTAATGACCCAGCAATGGAGCAGGGCAAACTAGTGGACGACGAACATGCAACCAAGCAACCATCCAAACAGGATGAATCGGATAATCAATCCATGCCCGGCGAGAACAACAGTCCAGATGACCTCACGCCGGACACACCACTGGAGCATAAGAACCTTCACAAAAGACTCGTCGCCACTGCAAGAAGTATGAAGAAGGAAAAACGGAAGCTCAAAACAGCGGAAGACATACTCGGAATGAGGTGGAGCAAAGTACTCAAGACCGCGGACAAATATGGCAATGGCCACCAAACAAAGAGGTACCCGAAGCGTAAGCTGTTGCCAGAATTCAACGAGGAGGCCATAGAGCCCCCACAGTCAAAAAGCAAAGAGGCCGCCTAGCCGGATAGACGACCAGATGACAGGCCAAAAGCGATAAGCGGTGCCGCACACAAGCCGACTCATGATCCTCGGAAAACAAACGGCCCGGTCAGGTCCATTTATGGGCCAAAAAAGAGGGCCCCAGGAAGCAACACAACACGCCGAGTGTTCGAAGACAACGGCACACCCAAATATAGGGGCGCCGCACACCCACTATGCTTCACCGGTGAGGTGCTGGATCATGAATTTCCAGCGGGGTTCAAACCCGTAAGCATAGAGGCATACGACGGAACAACAGACCCTGGAGTCTGGATTGAGGATTACATCCTCCACATACACATGACCAGAGGAGATGATCTCCACGCCATAAAATATCTACCCCTCAAGCTCAAAGGGCCAGCTCGGCATTGGCTCAAAAGCCTCCCAGAAAATACTATTGGAAGTTGGGAAGAGCTTGAGGACGCGTTTAGAGAAAATTCTCAAGGGACTTATGTCCGCCCTCCGGATGCACACGATTTAAGTCACATAACTCAACGGCCCGGAGAGTCAGCGCGCAAATTCTGGACCAGGTTCCTTACCAAAAAGAACCAAATAGTCGACTGTCCGGACGCCGAAGCCTTAGCAGCTTTTAAACATAATGTCTGAGACGAATGGCTCGCCAGACACCTCGGCCAAGAGAAGCCGAGAACAATGGCCGCGCTAACAAGCCTCATGACCCGCTTTTGCGCGGGGGAAGATAGCTGGCTAGCAAGATGCAGCACCAGCGACCCGAGTACATCCGAGATCAGAGATGGAAACGGAAAATCACGGCACAGAAAGGATCAGCGCCGAAATAAAGAAAAAAGCCCAAAGAACACAGCGGTCAACGCCGGATTCAAAAGCTCGCGGCCGAACAACAAAACACTACCTCTTAAGGACAACAATGACGAGCTATCCAACTTAAACAAAATTTTGGATCGGATATGTCAAATCCACAGCACCTCCGGAAGGCCTGCAAACCACACCCACCGAAATTGTTGGGTCTTCAAACAGTCCGGCCGACTCAACGCCGAACACAAGGGGCTCGACGCGTCAAGCAAGGATAACGACGAACCCAACCAGCAGAGCACCGGAAAACAAAAGACTTTCCCACAAGAAGTCAAAACAGTAAACTCACTTCATGTGATAATATGGAGCAACAGTGCGGCACCCGCCAAAGTAGGTATCGCACGGTCCACCCCAGCGGAACCTCGAGGTTGGATGTCAAATCCAATTACTTTCGACCACCTGGACTATTCCAGAAGTATTCAAAACGCAGGATGGACTGCTCTGATATTGGATCCTATAATCGACGGACTACAATTTACACAAGTCCTGATGGACGGCGGCAGCGATTTAAATCTGCTATATCTGGACACGATCCGCAAGTTGGGGATAGACCTTACTAAAATTCGACATAGCCGCACTTCCTTCAAAGGAGTGACGCCAGGCCCTTACGCCAAGTGCACGGGCTCCTTACTACTAGAAGTTGTGTTCGGGTCACCCGACAACTTCCAACACGAAAAGCTAATCTTTCATGTCGCCCCATTCAAAAGTAGCCATCAAGCACTATTGGGACGAGAAGCTTTTGTCCGCTTTAATGCAATACCACACTACGCGTCTCTTACACTTAAAATGCCCGGTCCACACGGCATAATCTCACTAAAAGGTCGTTCAAGACCCCAGACACGGCTAGACGAGTCCGGCATAAAATAAGCTAGGGGCTCCCTAGAAGCACACCCCTTTGCAAGGGGCTGTGCGTATGAGCTAATATAGGCTCAGCGTTATTCATTCGTTCATATTTTGATTTTTAATACATTTTTTGCACGATTTCCTTTCAAGCTAAGTTCCTCTCTTTTTACAGATGAACAACGTGTACACCCGTCCAGGATACGGCACAACGGAGACACAGGCGCAGATGTGCAGCAGGGACCCGTCGCAAGGATTCTTTTCAGATTAAGTCCCTGCGTAAACCTTTCTTACTGTCTTTTGTTGATCACATCCCACGGTTTTTCACCATAACCAACGAGGAGGCTGGCGTTTTGGCATCGGCCGCGCCAGAAAATCTTGCCCGTACCTGGACACTAGGGGCTTAGGGCATTGTTCTGCCCGTTATTATAAAGACCGAACACCTTAGGGAGTGTTCGGCGTCTCGAGTTAGGCCTTATATGCATCAGCTCCGAGTCATGTCTTTGGTCAAATGTTGGGTTTGCCCGGCTCCTGTGTTTTGTTGCCTTACATTCCGTATCATCGGCTAACGCGGCACCAGGAGAACTACTGCGATTGTGCCCCAGTTCGGCTGGGCGAGCACCTCAGTAGAGAAAGCCGAAAACTGACTGTCATGATATAGCGAGAGACTAGTCAACCACTCGATCGACTATAGGAATGTTTAGAATTCCGCCTCTTTGACGAAGGACCGTTTCCCGGTCAGGCACATACGCGCCCCGAAGTCGGAGAGCGCAGTGCCCCTAGGGGCTATGTCGTAGCCCCACCCCGAACTCCTATGGCTAAGTGAAAGTGATAAAGCATTATAGTCTGGTTGCCTCATTTGCTATGCTACCACCTCCTTCACAGGACCGAGACGTCGAATTAAGTGTGAAAATGCGCTATTTTTGCAAACACCCCCGCACCTTGTGCGTGGGGGCTGAAGCCGACGACTGCCATCTTTCAGGTTATACACACGTATACATAAACGGCCGCACAAGAGATATTTCAATACTTGAACGCACAAGTACAAAAAGCGCGTACATTATAAACATCGTTTTACAAACCATAACGTTCATTTGAACATGACATTTTTTGAGCACTGCGACTCTATTTCACGAGCACCACGCAGAACTTCCCCAAAATAGTGCTCGGCGGGTAACCGGCTCTCGTCCGTACCCTGGGTCGCAACAGTGGTGGCATCCATCTCCGTCCAGTATGTCTTCACACGGGCGAGGGCCATCCGTGCACCCTCTATGCAGGCCGACCACTTCATCGCCTTGATATGTGGCACCGCCCCAAGGAATTGCTGCAATAAGCCAAAATAACTCTTCGGCTTGGGCCTATCTGGCCAGACATGAGTCACGATATCCGTCATGGCAAGTCCGGACAATCTATTTAGCTCAGCCCACTCGGCCAAACGATCGGTCAGCGGAAGGGAATGCTCCGGATTATGGAATTGAGACCAAAACAGCTCTTCCGTCTTGTGATCTTTCTGACTTTGGAAGTGCACAACGGCATCCGCCGCACTCGCCGCTAAGTCCATATAAGGATCCTCCGGACCCCACAGCTGGCCAAGCTGAGCATACTTTGGATCTGTAACCTTCGGCGCAGCAGAAAGGGCTTGCCAGCCACAATGTCTCCAGCCTGGCGCAGCTCCTCCTTTATAGCCCGCATTGCAGAACGGGCATCCTTGGCTTCGGCGGTGGCCTTCCCCAGGTCTTCTCGCTCCGCTAGGCGCTCCTTTTGAAGGACCTCATTGTGGTCGGTAGCATATTTTAACTTCACGGCCATTTCGGCCATCTCCTCCCTGCTTCGGCAGTGTGCAGCCCTTTCGGCTTCTACCTCTTCGGTCGCCCTCGAGGCAGCCGCATCACTCCTTCTCGCTCGCTCCTTGGCTTGAGCAAGTTCTGCCCGAAGGCTCTCCACAGCAGTGGCACCATCTGCATTTAGCACACATGTTGTAAGGAGTGGGCTTCGGCTCCCTTACTCGGTGACCATGGAGAAAAAACCTACCTTGCGACTCGTCAAGTCATCTATTAACCAGCGCGATGTCCGCATCCGCAGCGTCGAGCTGCCGCTTTAGTTCGGCAACTCCATTAGTCCATCTAGCCACCGAACTGTCCGCCACCTGCATAGGAAAGGCGAAAATCAATACCTGGGATTTTGATCCTCGGCACGCTGTCGTTCTCGACACCCTACCGAGTCTCAGGGGCTACTATCTATACAGGGTGCACTTTATGTGTAAAACTGTCAAAGGGTATGTCATTTTTACGTACCTCAAACCCCGCCAGCAAACTCCTGACGGCATCACGCAATCCTCCTTCGGTGGATGAGATTCTTTCAATCACCGTACTCATTAGCGTACGGTGACCTTCTGAGATAGACGCCCTCTCAAGCAGATCCTTCAGCTCCCCCAGCCGCACACCAGTTGGTACCGAACTATTCGGCCCCGCCGGACTCGGGGATACCCTCCGTGATGACACTTCAGGCTCGTCCGCCCTATCCGATGGTGCGGCAGATGGAGGCATCTCGCTCTCCATCATCTCCGGACGGAGTTCCCCCGAAGACGAGCTCATCTGATAAGGACGAAGATCCGAACTACAAGGTAAAAACCTAAGTTATCCTCAGAAGCACAAATAGGGATGTCCCTTATTACAAAACTCCCTTTTTTCCACTTATGGCTCGCTGGAGGGCTGATTCTCTAGGGGAGACTGTGCGGCCGGAGCCTCTCCGGACGCAGGACCCTCCGGTGAAGATCTCTTCCCCCGCTTCGGAGCTTTGGCCTCCGGGTTTTCGGAGGCGGTCCTCTTCTCCCCCTGGAAGGAGGGATCCTCGATCCCTCCTTCCTCAAAAGCCTCCTTAGTTGAGGCAATAGTTCCTCTGTTCTCCCCTTCGCCTTCCTCCGAAGGCGCAACCTCCAGCATCCTGACCAGCACGGGATCCGGCGCGGTCTCTGGGAGGGGGGCCGGACACCGTATCAGTTTTGCTTGCACTATCCACTCCTACTTAGAGGGCAGTTGGTCAAAAAGCGAATCATAGAAAGGCAAAAAAAGGTATGTCCGGACATGGAGCTACTTACTTGTGTATCCGGGCGATTGCAGCTTAGGCCGGCGTCCTCGGTCAATTCCGGACACGCCTCTCGTGATCCGAAGAACAGTTTGTACATCTCCACAGGTGTCATACCCATGAAGTGTTGGAGAATTCGTGGTCCCTCCGGATTAAACTCCCACAGCCGGAGAGGACGACGTTTGCAGGGCAGGAGACGCCTAATCAGCATGACCTGCATCAACACGACTAGATTGATCTCCCTCGCTTGGAGGTCTCGAATCCGGCCTTGCAATAGGGTCACGTTCTTTGACGGCCCCCAGTTGAGTCCTTGGCTGACCCATGACACCAGCCGCTGTGGAGGGCCCGAGCGGAAGATGGGCGGCGGTTTCTGCCTGCTGCCCCTGGGAGCGGTTATGTAGAACCACTCCTGCTGCCACAAGCAGAGCTCCTCCTGGAAAGAGCCCTCGGGCCATGGAGCCTCGGCCCTTCTGCTCACAACCGCCCCGCCGCACTCTGCTTGACGCCCCTCGATCATCTTCGGCTTCACGTCGAAGGTCTTAAGCCACAAGCCGAAGTGAGGGGTGACGCGGAGGAAGGCTTCGCAGACGACAATAAATGCAGAAATATGGAGGATGGACTCCGGAGCCAAGTCGTGGAATTCCAACCCATAGTAAAACATGAGCCCTCTCACGAAAGGATTCGTCGGGAAGCCTAAACCCCGACGGAGGTGGGATACGAACACGACATATTCGCCGGGCTCAGGGGTGGGGATGATTTGCCCTTCGGCGGGCAACTTGTGCGAAATCTCGTAAGACAGGTACTTGGCCTCTCGCAGCTTTAGCACGTCTTCTTCCGTAACGGAGGAGGGCATCCACCGGCCCTGTAGGTTGGAGCCGGACATTGTTGAAGGTCCGAAGCGCTCGAATCTGGGGCTCTGGGTGTTGGAACTCGGGGCAAGGAGTAGATTCGATTGAACATTGAAGAAAAGAAACAAGCCTTGGTCCCATTATAAAGAGGGAGAATACCAAGAGCCGTCCCCGTGACCGTTCGGGACTCGCCTCCGATAGAGGGGGCGTGGTGACGGGCACGGTTGGGTTACCCACGTCCATGTTGATGGGAATCCCGAAATAAGGGGAACACGATCTCTGCTTCGACAAGACGTGCCAAGGAAACCGCTTCGCTAAACGCGCCGAGGTGGCATAATAAAAAATGATTCAAGTAAAGGATTGGTGGTGGTATGACGTCATGCCACAAAATGCGTCAGCAGATTGAACTTGTGTACATATTATTCTCTCTACGGTGGAATGTGGAAATTATTTTGCAGAGCCGGACACTATCCTGGTGTTCACAATCTTCTATGAATTATTCGGAGGAGGAACCCGCCTTGCAATGCCGAACAATATGCGCGCCGGATTCATCGTCATTGAAGCCTGGTTCAGGGGCTACTGAGGGAGTCCTGGACTAGGGGGTGTCCGGATAGCCGGACTATCATCGTCAGCCGGACTCCAGACTATGAAGATACAAGATTGAAGACTCCGTCCCATGTCCGGATGGGACTTTCCTTGGCGTGGAAGGCAAGCTTGGCGATACGGATATGTAGATCTCCTGCCATTGTAACCGACTCTGTGTAACCCTAGCCCTCTCCGGTGTCTATATAAACCAGAGGGTTTTAGTCCGTAGGACAACACAACCATTACAACAATCATACCATAGGCTAGCTTCTAGGGTTTAGCCTCCTTGATCTCGTGGTAGATCCACTCTTGTACTACCCATATCATCAATATCAATCAAGCAGGAGTAGGGTTTTACCTCCATCGAGAGGGCCCGAACCTGGGTAAAAACATCGTGTCCCTTGTCTCCTGTTGCCATCCGCCTAGATGCACAGTTCGGGACCCCCTACCCGAGATCCGCCGGTTTTGACACCGACAAAGATCTTTATCGGTCAAACCGCATAACAACATACGTAGTTCCCTTTGTCATCGGTATGTTACTTGCCCGAGATTCGATCGTCGGTATCCAATACCTAGTTCAATCTCGTTACCGGCAAGTCTCTTTACTCGTTCCATAATACATCATCCCGTAACTAACTCATTAGTTACAATGCTTGCAAGGCTTAAATGATGTGTATTATCGACAGGGCCCAGAGATACCTCTCCGACAATCAGAGTGACAAAACCTAATCTCGAATTACGCCAACCCAACATGTACTTTCGGAGACACCTGTAGAGCACCTTTATAATCACTCAGTTACGTTGTGACGTTTGGTAGTACCCAAAGTGTTCCTCCGGTAAACGGGAGTTGCATAATCTCATAGTTACAGGAACATGTATAAGTCATGAAGAAAGCAATAGCAACATACTAAACGATCAAGTGCTAAGCTAACGGAATGGGTCAAGTCAATCACATCATTCTCCTAATGATGTGATCCCGTTAATCAAATGACAACTCATGTCTATGGCTAGGAAACTTAACCATTTTTGATTCACGAGCTAGTCAAGTAGAGGCATACTAGTGACACTATGTTTGTCTATGTATTCACACATGTATTATGTTTCCGATTAATACAATTCTAGCATGAATAATAAACATTTATCATGAAATAAGGAAATAAATAATAACTTTATTATTACCTCTAGGGCATATTTCCTTCAGTGTCCCACTTGTACTAGAGTCAATAATCTAGTTCACATCGCCATGTGATTTAACACCAATAATCATATCTGTATATGATTAACACCCATAGTTCACATTGTCATGTGACCAACACCCAAAGGGTTTACTAGAGTCAATAATCTAGTTCACATCGCTATGTGATTAACACCCAAAGAGTACAAAGGTATGATCTTGTTTTGCTCGTGAGAGAAGTTTAGTCAACGGGTCTGTCACATTCAGAGCCGTATGTATTTTGCAAATATTCTATGTCTACAATACTCTGCATGGAGCTACTCTAGCTATTTGCTCCCACTTTCAATATGTATCCAGATTAAGACTTAGAGTCATCTGGATCAGTGCCAAAACTTGTATCGACGTAACCTTTTACGACGAACCTTTTGTCACCTCCATAATTGAGAAACATATCCTTATTCCACTAAGGATAATTTTGACCAATGTCCTGTGATCTACTCCTAGATCACTATTGTACTCCCTTGCCAAACCAGGGCAGAGTATACAATAGGTCTGGTTCACAGGATAGCATACTTTATAGAACCTATGACTGAGGCATAGGGAATGACTTTTCATTCTCTTTCTATTTTCTACTATGGTCGGGTCTTGAGTCTTACTCAACTTCACACCTTGCAACATAGGCAAGAACTCCTTCTTTGACTGTTCCATTTTGAACTACTTCAAAATCTTGTCAAGGTATGTACTCATTGAAAATCTTATCAAGCGTCTTGATCTATCTCAATAGATCTTGATGCTCAATATGTAAGTAGCTTTACTGAGGTCTTTATTTTAAAGAACTCCTTTCAAACACTCCTTTATGCTTTGCAGAATAATTCTACATTATTTCCAATCAACAATATGTCATTCACATATACTTATCAGAAATGCTGTAGTGCTCCCACTCACTTCTTGTAAATACAGGCTTCATCGTAAGTCTGTACAAAACTATATGCTTAGATCAACTCATCAAAGCGTATATTCCAACTCCGAGATGCTTGCACCAGTCCATAGATGGATCGCTGGAGCTTGCACATTTTGTTAACACCTTTGGATTGACAAAACCTTCTGGTTGCATCATATACAACTCTTCTTAAATAAATCCATTAAGGAATGCAGTTTTGTCTATCCATTTGCCAGATTTCATAAAATGCAGCAATTGCTAACATGATTCAGACAGACTTAAGCATAGATACGAGTGAGAAACTCTCATCGTAGTCAACACTTTGACCTTGTCGAAAACCTTTTGCGACAATTCTAGCTTTGTAGATAGTAACACTACTATCAGCGTCCGTCTTCCTCTTGAAGATCCATTTATTCTTAATGACTCACCGATCATCGGGCAAGTCAATCAAAGTCTACACTTTGTTCTCATACATGGATCATATCTCAGATTTCATGGCCTCAAGCCATTTCGCGGAATCTTGGCTCATCATCGCTTCCTCATAGTTCGTAGGTTCATCATGGTCTAGTAACATGACTTCCAGAATAGGATTACCGTACCACTCTGGTGCGGACTGTACTTTGGAAGACCTACGAGGTTTTTGTAGTAACTTGATCTGAAGTTTCATGATCATCCTCATTAGCTTCCTCACTAGTTGGTGTAGGAATCACTGGAACTGATTTCTGTGATGAACTACTTTCCAATTCGGGAGAAGGTACAAATTACCTTATCAAGCTCTTACTTTCCTCCCACTCACTTCTTTCAAAAGAAACTCCTTCTCTAGAAAGGATCCATTTTTAGCAACGAATATCTTGCCTTCGGATCTGTGATAGAAGGTGTACCCAACAATTTCCTTTGGGTATTCTATGAAGACGCACTTCTCCGATTTGGGTTTGAGCTTATCAGGATGAAACTTTTTCACATAAGCATCGCAGCCCCAAACTTTTAAGAAACGACAACTTGGGTTTCTTGCTAAATCAAAGTTCATATGGTGTCGTCTCAACGGATTTAGATGGTGCCCTTTTAACGTGAATGTAGCTGTCTCTAATGCATAACCCCAAAACAATAGTGGTAAATCAGTAAGAGACATCATAGATCGCACCATATCCAATAAAGTGCGGTTACAACGTTCGGACACACCATAACATTGTGGTGTTCCAGGTGGCGTGAGCTGTGAAATTATTACACATTGTTTTAATTGAAGACCAAAACTCGTAACTCAAATATTCGTCTCCGCGATCAGATCGCAGAAACTTTATTTTCTTGTTACGATGATTTTCCACTTCACTCTGAAATTCTTTGAACCTTTCAACTATTTTAGACTTATATTTCATCAATTAGATATACCCATATCTGCTCAAATCATCTATGAAGGTCAGAAAATAACGATACACGCCACGAGCCTCTACACTCATCGGATCACATACATCGGTATGTATTATTTCCAATAAGTCAGTAGCTTGTTCCATTGTTCCGGAGAACGGAGTTTTAGTCATCTTGCCCAAAAGGCACGGTTCGCAAGCATCAAATGATTCATAACCAAGTGATTCCGAAAATCCATCTTTATGGAGTTTCTTCATGCGCTTTACACCGATATGACCCAAACGGCAGTGCCACAAATAAGTTGCACTATCATTATTAACTTTGCATCTTTTGGCATCAATATTATGAATATGTGTATCACTACGATCGAGATCCAACAAACTGTTTTCATTGGGTGTATGACCATTGAAGGTTTTATTCATGTAAATAGAACAACAATTATTCTCTGACTTTAAATGAATAATCGTATTGCAATAAACATGATCAAATCATATTCATGCTCAACACAAACGCCAAATAACATTTATGTAGGTTTAACACTAATCCCGAAAGTATAGGGAGTGTGCGATGATGATCATATCAATCTTGGAACTACTTCCAACACTCATCGTCAGTTCCCCTTCAACTAGTCTCTGTTTATTCTGTAACTCCTGTTTCGAGTTACTAATCTTAGCAACCGAACAAGTATCAAATACTCACGGGCTACTATAAACACTAGTAAGGCACACATCAATAACCAGTATACCAAATATACCCTTGTTCACTTTGCCATCCTTCTTATCTACCAAATATTCAGGGCATTTCTGCTTCTAGTGACCATTTCCTTTGCAGTGTAAGCACTCAGTTTCAGGCTTTGGTCCAGCTTTGGTCTTCTTCACGGGAGTGACAACTTGTTTGCCATTCTACTTGAAGTTTCCCTTTCTTTCCCTTTGCCCTTTTCTTGAAACCAGTGGTCTTATCAATCATCAACACTTGATATTCTTTCTTGATTTCTACCTTCGTCGATTTCAACATCACGAAGAGCTCGGGAATCGTTTTGGTCATCCCTTGCATAAAATAGTTCTTCAAGAAGTTCTAGTAACTTAGTGATGGTGAGTAGAGAATTCTGTCAATCACTATCTTATCTGGAAGATTAACTCCCACTTGATTCAAGCGATTGAAGTACCCAGACAATCTGAGCACATGCTCGCTAGTTGAGCGATTCTCCTCCATCTTTTAGCTATAGAACTTGTTGGAGACTCATATCTCTCAACTCGGGTATTTGCTGGAAATATTAACTTCAACTCCTGGAATATCTCATATGGTCCATGACGTTCAAAACGTCTTTGAAGACCCGATTCTAAGCCATTTAAGCATGGTGCACTAAACTATCAAGTAGTCATCATTTTGAGCTAGCCAAACGTTCATAACGTCTGCATCTGCTCCTGCAATAGGTTTGTCACCTAGCGGTGCATCAAGGACATAATTCTTCTGTGCAGCACTAAGGATAAACCTCAGATCACGGATCCAATCCGCATCATTGCTACTAACATCTTTCAACACAGTTTTCTCTAGGAACATATCAAAATAAACATATGAAAGCAACAACGCAAGCTATTGATCTACAACATAATTTGCAAAATACTACCAGGACTAAGTTCATGATAAATTTAAGTTCAATTAATCATATTACTTAAGAACTCCCACTTAGACAGACATCTCTCTAGTCATCTAAGTGATCACGTGATCCAAATCAACTAAACCATAACCGATCATCACGTGAGATGGAGTAGTTTTCAATGGTGAACATCACTATGTTGATCATATCTACTATATGATTCACGCTCGACCTTTCGGTCTCCGTGTTCCGAGACCATATCTGCATATGCTAGGCTCGTCAAGTTTAACCTTAGTATTCTGCGTGTGCAATACTGGCTTGCACCCGTTGTAGATGGACGTAGAGCTTATCACACCTGATCATCACGTGGTGTCTGGGCACGACGAACTTTGGCAACGGTGCATACTCAGGGAGAACACTTCTTGATAATTTTTAGTGAGAGATCATCTTAAAATGCTACCGGCAATCAAAGCAAGATAAGATGCATAAAGGATAAACATCACATGCAATCAATATAAGTGATATGATATGGCCATCATCATCTTGTGCTTGTGATCTCCATCTCCGAACCACCGTCGTGATCACCATCGTCACCGGTGCGACACCTTGATCTCCATCGTAGCATCGTTGTCGTTTACGCCATCTATTTCTTCTACGACTATTGCTACCGCTTAGTGATAAAGTAAAGCAATTACAGGGTGTTTGCATTTCATACAATAAAGCGACAACCATATGGCTCCTGCCAGTTGCCGATAACTTCAGTTACAAAACATGATCATCTCATACAATAAAATATAGCATCACGTCTTGACCATATCACATCACAACATGCCCTGCAAAAACAAGTTAGACGTCCTCTACTTTGTTGTTGCAAATTTTACGTGGCTGCTACGGGCTTAGCAAGAACCGTTCTTACCTACGCATCAAAACCACAACGATAGTTCGTCAAGCTAGTGCTGTTTTAACCTTCGCAAGGACCGGGCATAGCCACACTCGGTTCAACTAAAGTTGGAGAAACTGACACCTGCCAGCCACCTGTGTGCAAAGCACGTCGGTAGAACCAGTCTCGCGTAAGCGTACGCGTAATGTCGGTCCGGGCTGCTTCATCCAACAATACCGCTGAACCAAAGTATGACATGCTGGTAAGCAGTATGACTTGTATCGCCCACAACTCACTTGTGTTCTACTCGTGCATATAACATCAATGCATAAAACCTAGGCTCGGATGCCACTGTTAGGTAACGTAGTAATTTCAAAAAAAAATCCTACGCACACGCAAGATCATGGTGATGGCATAGCAACGAGAGGGGATAGTGTTATCTACGTACCCTCGTAGACCGTTAAGCGGAAGTGTTATGACAATGCGGTTGATGTAGTCGTACATCTTCATGATCCGACCGATCCAAGCACCGAACGTACGGCACCTCCGTGTTCAGCACACGTTCAGCTCGATGACGTTCCCCAGGCTCCAATCTAGCAAAGCGTCGGGGATGATTTCCGTCAGCA
Source organism: Triticum timopheevii (assembly GCA_963921465.1). Classification (NCBI taxonomy): domain Eukaryota; kingdom Viridiplantae; phylum Streptophyta; class Magnoliopsida; order Poales; family Poaceae; genus Triticum; species Triticum timopheevii. Next base: position 445,346,047 of record OY997262.1, read on the forward strand.
TGACGGCGTGGTGATGATGATGATATTCTATCGGCGCAGGGCTTCGCCTAAACTCCGCGACGATATGACCGAGGTGGAATATGGTGGACGGGGGCACTGCACACGGCTAAGGAACGATCCGTAGATCAACTTGTGTGTCTATGGGGTGCCCCCTGCCCCCGTATATAAAGGAGTGGAGGAGGGGAGGGCCGGCCCTCTCTATGGCGCGCCCTAGGGGAGTTCTACTCCCACCGGGAGTTGGATTCCCCCTTTCCTAGTCCAACTAGGAGTCCTTCCAAGTAGTAGGAGTAGGAGACAAGGAAGGGGAAGAGGGGAGGGAAGGAAGGAGGGGGTGCGGCCCCTCCCCCTAGTCCAATTCGGACTAGGTCTTGGGGGGCGCGCGGCCTGCCCTAGGCAGCCCCTCTCTCTTTCCCGTATGGCCCAATAAGGCCCAATACTTCTCCCCGGCGAATTCCCTTAACTCTCCGGTACTCCGATAAATACCCGAATCACTCGAAACCTTTCCGAACTCCGAATATAGTCATACAATATATCGATCTTTACGTCTCGACCATTTCGAGACTCCTCGTCATGTCCTCGATCTCATCCGGGACTCCGAACTCCTTCGGTACATCAAAACTCATAAACTCATAATAAAACTGTCATCGTAACGTTAAGCGTGCGGACCCTATGGGTTCGAGAACTATGTAGACATGACCTAGAACTGTTTCCGGTCAATAACCAATAGTGGAATCTGGATGTTCATATTGGCTCCTACATATTCTACGAAGATCTTTATCGGTCAAACCGCATAACAACATACGTAGTTCCCTTTGTCATCGGTATGTTACTTGCCCGAGATTCGATCGTCGGTATCCAATACCCAGTTCAATCTCGTTACCGGCAAGTCTCTTTACTCGTTCCGTAATACATCATCCCGTAACTAACTCATTAGTTACAATGCTTGCAAGGCTTAAATGATGTGTATTACCGAGAGGGCCCAGAGATACCTCTCCGACAATCAGAGTGACAAAACCTAATCTCGAATTACGCCAACCCAACATGTACTTTCGGAGACACCTGTAGAGCACCTTTGTAATCACTCAGTTACATTGTGAGGTTTGGTAGCACCCAAAGTGTTCCTCCGGTAAACGGGACTTGCATAATCTCATAGTTACAGGAACATGTATAAGTCATGAAGAAAGCAATAGCAACATACTAAACGATCAAGTGCTAAGCTAACGGAATGGGTCAAGTCAATCACATCATTCTCCTAATGATGTGATCCCGTTAATCAAATGACAACTCATGTCTATGGCTAGGAAACTTAACCATCTTTGATTCACGAGCTAGTCAAGTAGAGGCATACTAGTGACACTATGTTTGTCTATGTATTCACACATGTATTATGTTTCCGGTTAATACAATTCTAGCAAGAATAATAAACATTTATCATGAAATAAGGAAATAAATAATATCTTTATTATTGCCTCTAGGGCATATTTTCTTCATAACCTCTATTTCTTATAAAGTGGTTGTGGCAGGAAGCCGGGAATGATTTCTGTGGATACTACATTTGCGAGTTCATCCGCCACATAACCTGTGAGCGGGGCTACTCTAAAAAATAATATGAAGTGCGTAAGCAATAATATTCACAAGTTTATTTTATTACCATCATTTGTGTTGAGTTTCATTCATATATATGTATTGACCCCTTCTTCAAATTAGATGTGGCAGATGCGGGATGAACTCCTACCACGAGATCACATGCGAGCAATTCAAGAGGAATTGGCAGGATTCTTTCTTGACCACGTCATCAACAAAGACGGATAATACCATGTGGAAGTTGAGTTCAGATGTTAGGGGATTGTAAGAGATCTTATATTGTATATACATAGCTAGTAGCATCAAATAGATATACGAAAACTTGTTGTTCGACCAATCACTCGGAGAAGGAGAGGTCGATCACTTCTCTCTGTCTATGTTCATGACGATCTTCTGTACTTAATGGTTTCCTTCATTTTCTTACTAGCTAGCTAGCGTGTCGAGTCCTCTCTATCTCTACCTAATAATAAAGCACGGACCGTTTCTTACCCCCTAAATTTTGGTCCGTTTCGTCCGTCCACTTCGTACGTCAGTTTTCTACCGTTGTTCGTTTTCGTAGGTCAATAAGCCTGCCCGAGCGAACAAACAAGGCCATGTGCTTCGGCCCAGCGAATCCGGCCCACTCTGGTGGCCCTGGAAGGCAAAAAATACTTCACGCAAGTGGAATCGATCCCAAGACCTCTCGTCTCCTATAAAATGGCACGACCAACTGAGCTAGACTGTGTTATATGTTGACCATTGCTTCCGATGAAAATAGTCCCATATCGCTTCTTTCTACCCAACCAATCTCATTTAAATACGTCTTTAATTTCATGGGTATCAGGAAGCCTTCTCAGATCATGAAAGATGAACGTGGAAGGAAGAAGAGGTTAATTACATGGGAAACAAAAAGAAGAAAAGAGAGGCTAATTACACGAGAAATAAAGAAGGAAAGAGATGCTAATTATATGAGAAATAAAGAAGGAAACCGAGGCAGATTACACGGGAAATAAAAGAAGGAAAGAGAGGCTAACTATAATGGGCTATTAAACGGATTCCTGCATGTAATTTAAGTAGGACAGAAGGAATAAGAACGGAAAGGATAGATCTTATTACATGCGGCACAAGCCATTGTCGTTGGTCATCATGAATAAATGAAAAATCTATATTTAGAGCAGAAAAATGATTGATCGCTGGTGGCTAATGGTGCACAATTAAAGTAGGACTTTAACTCGGTTGAAGTTGGATTGCATCCGTCATGAAGCAGGAGGACTCTAGCCCTGGTGTTTGTTCTATGGTTAAGCATGGGCGTTGTGCCAAGGATTCTTTTTTTTTCAATTAATTTTGGTGATAAACATTTTTCTTTCTCCCGTTGCAACGCACGGGCATTTTTGCTAGTACGTATGATACGTAGCGTCGACTGATACATCTTCAACGTATCTATAATTTATGAAGCATTCATGCTATTATATTATCTGTTTTGGATGATTATGGGCTTTATTATACACTTTTATATTATTTTTGGGACTAACCTATTAACCGGAGGCCCATCCCATATTGCTGTTTTCTTGCCTATTTCAGTGTTTCGAAGAAAAGGAATATCAAACGGAGTCCAAGCGGAATGAAACCTTCGGGAGCGTTATTTTTGGAATGGATGTGATCCAGGAGACTTGGAGTTGAAGTCAAGGAAGCTTCGAGGTGGCCACGAGGGTGGGGGGCGCCCCCCTACTGGGCGCGCCCCCTGTCTCGTGGGCCCCTCGAGCATCCCCTGACCGACTTCTTTCGCCTATATAAGTCCATATACCCTAAAACCTTCGGAAAACAAGATAGATCGGGAGTTCCGCCACTGCAAGCCTCTGTAGCCACCAAAAACCTCTCGGGAGCCCGTTCCGGCACCCTGCCGGAGGGGGAACCCATCACCGGTGGCCATCTTCATGATCCCAGCGCTCTCCATGACGAGGAGGGAGTAGTTCACCCTCGGGGCTGAGGGTATGTAGAAGTAGCCATGTGTTTGATCTCTCTCTCGTGTTCTTGAGGTGATATGATCTTGATGTATCATGAGCTTTGCTATTATAGTTGGATCTTATGATGTTTCTCCCCCTCTACTCTCTTGTAATGGATTGAGTTTTCCCTTTGAATTTATCTTGTCAGATTGAGTCTTTAAGGATTTGAGAACACTTGATGTATGTCTTGCTGTGCTTATCTGTGGTGACAATGGGATATCACGTGATCCACTTGATGTAAGTTTTGGTGATCAACTTGCGGGTTCCGCCCATGAACCTATGCATAGGGGTTGGCACACGACTCTCCGGTAGGAACTCTAGGGCACTCTTTGAAGTACTTTGTGTTGGTTGAATAGATGAATCTGAGATTGTGAGATGCATATCGTATAATCATGCCCACGGATAATTGAGGTGACAATGGAGTATCTAGGTGACATTAGGGTTTTGGTTGATTTGTGTCTTAAGATGTTATTCAAGTACGAACTCTATGATAGATTGAACGGAAAGAATAGCTTCATGTTATTTTACTACGGACTCTTGAATAGATAGAACAGAAAGGATAACTTTGAGGTGGTTTCATACCCAACCATAATCTCTTCGTTTGTTCTACGCTATTAGTGTCTTTGGAGTGACTCTTTGTTGCATGTTGAGGGATAGTTATATGATCCGGTTATGTTATTAATGTTGAGAGAACTTGCACTAGTGAAAGTATGAACCTTAGGCCTTCTTTCCTACCATTGCAATACCATTTACGCTCACTTTTATCGCTTGCTACCTTGCTATTTTTATATTTTCAGATTACAAATACCCATATCTACTATCCATATTGCACTTGTATCACCATCTGCTTGCCGAACTAGTGCACCTATACAATTTACCATTGTATTGGGTGTGTTGGGGACACAAGAGACTCTTTGTTATTTGGGTGCAGGGTTGTTTGAGAGAGACCATCTTCAGCCTATGCCTCCCACGGATTGATAAACCTTAGGTCATCCACTTGAGGGAAATTTTCTACTGTCCTACAAACCCCTGCACTTGGAGGCCCAACAACGTCTACAAGAAGAAGGTTGTGTAGTAGACATCAAGGTCTTTTCTGGCGCCGTTGCTGGGGAGGTGAGTGCTTGAAGGTATATCTTTAGATCTTGCAGTCGAATCTTTTTGTTTCTTGTTTTATCACTAGTTTAGTATATAAAAGAAAACTACAAAAAATGGAATTGATTTTGCCTCATACGCTTCATCTTTTTAATATCTTTTGCGAGAATGATGGAAAGGAAAATTGTGCTCAAGTGCTAGAACAAGAAGTCTATAAAATGTTTGGCATAAAATATTTGAATGATGAGCATGATTGCAATGTTGTTAGTATGAATTCCTTGAATATCCATGATGCTAATGATATGCAAAGCCACAAGCTTGGGGATGCTATGTTTGATGAATATAATATTTTTTGTCCCCCAAGTTTTGATGAGCAAATTTATTATGATGAAAGCATGCCTCTTATTTATGATGATTATATTGATGAAAGTGGGATTGGAAGAGTGTCAACTATAGGAAGTAATGATCTCACTATTTTGGAGGGTGTTGAATCTTATAATATTTATGAAAGTGGATTTGGAGAGGTCATGACTTTATTTAGTGATGAATCCACTATTTCGGAAGAGGTTCCAATTGATTATGAGAACAAAGTTGCTATCTATGATGATTATTGTGATGACTTGTATGCTATTAAGAATAATGATAACCATGAAACTTGTCCTCATGATTTTAGTTTTCAATTCGATTATGATTCACATGATATTTATTTTGTTGAATTTGCTCCCACTACTATTGATGAGAATAAATTTTCTTATGTGGAGATTAGTAAAATTTCTATGCAAGTAGATCATGAAAAGAATGCTTTAGGTGTTGGTTATATTGTTGAATTCATTCATGATGCTACTGAATATTATTATGAGGGAGGAACATATGCTTGTAGAAATTGCAATAATATCAAGTTTCCTCTCTATGTGCTTAAAATCTTGAAGTTATGCTTGTTTTGCCTTCCAATCACTACTAGGGAAAACCTGCTACACAGAACTTTAGCAGTAGTGTGGGTCAAAAAAGCATGCTGGTGCTAAGTAGCAGTAGCGCGCCTGTGCAAACTGCACTATAGATAAAGTTCTAGAAGTAGCGCGCCTTTTTCCAAACACGTTACTACTAAAATTCCCACGGCTTAACCGATAGGCTACACATAGTAGTAGCGATCTATATCGAATCGCGCTACTGCTACTATCTTTGTAGCAGCACATTTTATTCTAAACTCGCTACTGCTAAAGGATATAAAATTAAATGAAAAGCAAATAGAAAGGTAAGTGAAAATGAAAGAAATAGAAGAAGGTGAAAGGAAAAAAAATAAAATGTGAAGAAAAATAAATGAAAAAGGGGAAAAAAGAGAAAGGAGTAGCAGTAGCGCGTATCCCAGAACGCGTTGTAGCCAACGTAGCAGTAGCGCGCTTTCTGGAACACGCTACTGCTACTTCTGACTTAACCACGGGGTTCGTCCTTCCCCACGGCCCCTTCCCCCAAATCCAACTACTCCGCTCTCGCCGCCGCCATCGCCCGTCGGCCGCCACGCGCTCTCCACACACCCTCTATGCCGCCCCTGACCCGGATTCAACGCAGCCCCCGCCCCCAACCTCAACGCCGTCCCGGACGCCGGACCCCGACCCCCACCTCGACGCTGCCCTCCGCTGCGCGCCCGAGCCCCGACCCTGACCTCGACGCCGCCTGCCCTCCCTCGTCGCAGGCACCCGAGGTGAGCACGCCTGCTCCTCCCTCTCCCCTACCTATGCCTAGGGTTTCTTCATATTTTAGGTGCATCAAATTAGTTAGGGTTCATGTAAGGGTGGAAACGCATCGGATGCGGATGCGGCTCAAATTAGTTAGGGTTCATGTAAGGGTGGAAATGAATCAAATTTCTAAGATGAATCATAAAACGAGTAAAATTTGACCACTTATTTCATTTTTAAGTTGGATAATTGGAATATCCGCTACCACTTTCCACCCCTAGGTTCATCAAATTAGATGGTAATTAGGGCAGTAGTTCCTAGGTACTAATTAGGTACTAGTTTATTTTTATTTATAGTAAGTTTATTTTTAGTAAGAACTAGTTGAATTAATATAACTAGTTAGTAAGAACTTGTTGTTATTTTTTTAGTTAAAGCAATTTTTCCCGCATCGACGTCGATGATGCCTATCCTGCATCCTTGTCGTCGAGTTGGCGGAGGACACCTGCATCACCAGATGGGTCATGTCCAGGACTAGGCTCCGCCGGGGTGGTAGTGGGAGGTGCTACCTACCGGGGGGCGCAGGTTGGTAAGGAGCCAGCCTATCGTTGACCCGAACCTTCTTTGGTGGCGGTCGCGTAGGCCAGTGATGGTCCAGAGGCTCGAGGACCCCGCGGAGGTGGTGCGTCATCGTGTCAGTGAGGAGGACGCGCACGTCCGTCGCTACTTATTTGCGTTGGAGCACAGGTTCTCCAATACTTGGCAGGTTCTCCAGGGATCTCACTGGAGCTATGATCCTGTGATGGTTCCTTCTCTGTGGGTGTCCACTGCCCGCGCCGATACCCGTCGTGCGCTAGGGTTTTAGTTGTATTAGTGATGTTATATGTATGATACTATTCAGGATGTATTAGTGATAATATTCGACGATGTACGGACGCATGAGATGATTTACTTTTGCTTGTTGAATGCATGCTAATTTGAGTCCTATAAGATATTTTGAAATGTATATCTTGTGTTGCTCAAATAGGATATGTGCTTGCCCAAGTGGCCGGTCATGTTTGCAGGTTACACCTCCGAGTGGCCTATGTTTTGCCGGAGTGTTGATTCATTTCCGTTCCGGCAAATTTCAGGCGCTCAGTATGTCCTATTTTAGCAAAGGTCATGCCGGATTTTTCCGTAAATTTTGGCATGACTTGTGCCAGAATATGTAGGAAATATCGAGTGCCCCGGATTTATGTGTTGAGTATCCTGGTAGTTGTCTTCGATCGATTTTCAATTAATGTTTCAACTATGAACATAGGAAATGTCTGACGATGAAAAGGATTTCGGTATTTGCAAATACTATGAAGACGAGCGCGGCCTGTGCGACGGAATCTTCCTAGATGATGATAGGTGCTTCAGCATTAAGCTGGACGAGAACTTCGAAGTGGATACAGTAAGTCACAACGACAAGTCTTTTTTCGTAATTAAGCATGACATCTGCTTCATTTGCTTCAACTTATAATTTATTTATTTTACTACTCTACTATCGTATCCCCTGCCATGCAAGAGTTTTTGTATTGGATAAGATAGATTTCAGTCATATTATGGAGGTAAAGAAAGTTTACTTGAAGACCGAGCATGGTTATATTTTCCACGCAAAATTATACAACACAGATGACTACACCTATTTTGGATGCAAAACATGGCGAGCACTATGCAAGACTTATGCATTTGAGCCTGATATGGTTATCACCTTTGATATTCGTCCAGAAGATGATATTGAAGGTAATACCGACATCTGGGTCGATGTGCAGACGCCTCCAGTTATACCATGATGTGAGTTTCTCAACCATATTTGTCTTTGATATTGTTTATTCAAAAATAGTTGACAACTAATTTCTATATTCAGCTTATTTTCGTTCAAGCAAACATGTCCACCGCTTGGTAGACAGGACCTACTGTCCCGGGGCTGAACTAAACTGTCAAGACAAATTTTCTTCCTGCATTTAAAAATGTTCGTACTGAAAGCGTGCAACCAATAGTGTTCTTAATGAACTACGGTCACATCTATTTAAGGAAGATTGTAAGATTTTTACTATTTGTCCTCAGTGCATCTTTTCCATACATTATTTTTTAAGCTAAACTTCATTGCTAAGTATGTTACCATACGATGTTCTTCAACAGGGACTCCCGATGAATGTTCTGCCTTATGGGATCGAGACTAAAGGTACCATGAGTATTGTTAGCTTACGGCCAAGATATCCTACAATGCACTTTAGTGCATTCAGGATTAGCGACGAATTCTTAATAGTGAAAGACTGGACCAAATTTGTGATGGAGGAGCGCAGAGAAGTACTAGGGGGCAGCAATCAGAAGCGCATCCCACGATTAGGAGACAGGTTCATCTGCATGCTCCAACTTGATGAATGAGGAGAGCTACACATGTTTTATGCTATTTTACCTGAGAGAGAGCAGCATGAGTGATTAGCTAGCTAGAAATGAGTTTGAAGATGATGATGTGCTACACTATGACTATGATTATTAAATAGCTAGTGTTGGTGGTAATGACTATGATGATTATTATTAGCTAGTGTTAGTGGAGATTAGATAGCTACTGCATCTAGTGTTGGTGGTGATTAGCTAGCTAGAATGAGTTTGAAGATGATTATGTGCTACACTATGACTATGGTGATTAAATAAATACTGTTGGTGGTAATGACGATGATGATGATTAAATAGCTTGTGCTGGCGGATTAGATTCAAGTGGAGGCAACATGTGGTGCACATCGAAAGTACTACTAGTCCAAACTAGATCAAGTTTGGATTAGTAGTATACTTTTGACATGCACCACATATTGCCTCCACTTGAACCTAATCCACCCTCATTTGGCACACTGTTATGGACATAATGATATAAAACCTCATAACTGGTATTGTACCAAAATTTGTATAACAGCATATAAATACACTAAAAAGAAAAAAAAAGAATACTAGTAGCGATGGATAGTAAACACGCCGCAACTAGCTAGATTAGCAGCAGCGCGGGAGAGAAGAAGTTTTGCCGCTATGTGTCTTAGCAGTAGCGCGTGTCACACGCGCTACTGCTAAATAATAGCTGTAGTGCCTTATTAGTAGCGCGGCAGCACACACTACTAGTGGGCTTTAAACCCGCGCTACTACTAGGGTTTTCCCTAGTAGTGTATGCTAGATGATTATTGTTCCCATAAGTTGTTTGCTCACAAAATCCCTATGCATAGGAATCGGATTAGACTTAAATGTGCTAGTAATATTCTTCATGATGCTCTCTTTATGTTCCAATTCTTATCTTTTATGTGAGCATCATTGAATTCATCATGCCTAGCTAGGGGCGTTAAATGTTAGCGCTTGTTGGGAGGCACCCAATTTATTTTTGTTCCTTGCTTTTTGTTCATGTTTAGTAGTAAATAATTCATCTAGCCTCTGGTTAGATGTGGTTTTATGTTTTAATTAGTGTTTGTGCCAAGTGGAGCCTTTGGGAAGACTTGGGTGAAGTCTTTATGATCTTGATGTAAAAAACAGAAACTTTTGCACTCACGAGATTAGTTGTCATTTTTTTACTGGAGAGTGCTTTTAGGTTGATTACTTTTGCAGATTTTTAATAGACAAATTACTCAGGTCCACCAAGTTATTTCAGAATTTTTAGAGTTACAGAAGTATTCGAATGATACATATTACTACAGACTGTTCTGTTTTTGACAGATTCTGTTTTCTATGTGTTGTTTGCTTATTTTGATGAATCTATGTGTAGTATCGGAGGGTATGAACCATAGATAAGTTCGAATACAGTAGATATTACACCAATATGAATAAAGAATGAGTTCATTACAGTACCTTAAAGTGGTGGTTTGTTTTCTTTTACTAACGGAGCTTACGAGTTTTGTGTTGAGTTTTGTGTGGTTGAAGTTTTCATGTTTTGGGTAAAGATTCGATGACTATGGAATAAGGAGTGGCAAGAGCCTAAGCTTGGAGATTACCAAGGCACCCCAAGGTAATATTCAAGGACAACCAAGAGACTAAGATTGGGGATGCCCCGGATGGCATCCCCTCTTTCGTGTTCGTTCATCGGTAACTTTACTTGGAGCTATATATTCATTCACCACATGATATGTTTTTTGCTTGGAGCATCATTTTGTTTTGTTAGTATTTTCTTGCTGTTATTTATAATAATGTTTTTCATCTATATTTTCAATAAAAATGTCAAGGATATCCTTTACCATGCTTGTTTTGCAAGTATACATGTTGCTGTTTGAAAACAGAAAGCTTACCGCTGTTGCAAAAATTCCCTAGAAAAGTCAGAGAATGATATAATGTTGAAACTTTCTGCATAATGAGCTATGATAAATCTTATAAAGCTTGGTATTTTTCTCATAATTTTTGGAGTTAGGGAAGTATGATGAATCTTGCATTCTTGACAGACTATACTGTTTTGGCAGATTGCTGTTATGTTTGCATTGTTTGCATATGTTTGCTTGTTTAATGATTCTATTTTATGATAGGAGTATTAAATATGCAGAGGCATTTAGTATGCAATGTTGAATAATAATTTTAGTGATTTGTTACAGTAGAAAATGATAAGGTTTTGCATTGGTTTATACTAACTTATCTCACGAGTTCTTGTTGAGTTTTATGTGGATGAAGTTTTTGAGAAATAGAGAAACTGAGATATAAAAGGAATTAAGGAGACACAAAAGCTCAATCTTGGGGATGTCCAAGCCACCCCAAGATAATATTTCAAGAAGTGTCAAGCATCTAAGCTTGGGGATGCCCCGTTAGGCATCCCACCTTTCTTCTTCAACAATTATCGGTTAGTATCGGTTGAACCTAAGTTTTTGCTTCTTCACATGAGCTGTGCTATCCATGCAATGTCATTTTATTTTGTTTTGCTTGCTGTTTGAATAAAATACCAAGATCTTAAATTCTTAAATGAGAGAGAGTCTTCACATAGTTACGTAATTATTTAACTACTCATTGATCTTCACTTATATCTTTTTGGAGTAGTTTTTCATTTACTCGTGTGCTTCACTTATATCCTGTGAGTAAATGGTTGAATGAGTTAAATGTCATAAATCTGAAATTATATATATCTCATTTGCTTATCCCATGGGGAGTAATGACTTCCCATCTAAGAAGTAGAGGTTGTAAATTTATTGAAGGTTAGCAAGCATTGTATTGGTAATTTGAACAATTCATGAAAGAATATTGAAGGAAGAGAGATTTCACATATAAATATACTATCTTAGACATCTTTTATAATTGTGAGCACTCATTAGGTATGACATGCTAAAGAGTTGATGTTGGACAAGGAAGACAACGTAATGGCTTATGTTTTCTCATATCTCAATTAAAGTATATTGTCATGGATCATTCAAACATGTTGAGCTTGCCTTTCCCCCTCATGTTAGCCAAAATTTCTTGCACCAAGTAGAGATACTAATTGTGTTTCCAAATATCCTTAAACCCAGTTTTTGCCATGAGAGTCCACCATACCTACCTATGGATTGAGTAAGATCCTTCAAGTAAGTTGTCATGTTGCAAGCAATAAGAATTGCTCTCTAAAAATGCATGACTTATTAGTGCGGAGAAAATAAGCTTTATATGATCATGTGATATGGAAGTAATAAAAGCGATGGACTGCATAATAAAGGTTCATATCACAAGTGGCAATATAAAGTGACGTTCTTTTGCATTAAGATTTTGTGCATCCAACCCTAAAAGCACATGACAACCTCTGCTTCCCTCTGCGAAGGGCCTATCTTTTACTTTCTGTCTTTTACTTTATGCAAGAGTCAATCTTCACCTTTCCCTTTTTCAGTTTATACTTTGGCAAGCACCTCGTGTTGGAAAGATCCTGATATATATATATCCAATTGGATGTAAGTTAGCATGAACTATTATTGTTGACATCACCCAAAGGTGAATACGTTGGGAGGCAACACTATAAGCCCCTGTCTTTCTCAGTGTCCGATTAAAACTCCATAACCATAAGTATTGCGTGAGTGTTAGCAATTGTAGAAGACTATATGATAGTTGAGTATGTGGAGTTTGCTAAATCAAAGCTCTGACATAGACCCTTCCTGAAAATAAGATGAATTGCAATTGTTTGATGATTGAGAATGAAGTTTGCTAGTTTTCAAGAAATTTTATGATCTATGCTTTAACATGTGAATAGCTTGTTACTTGATCTTGAGAAGTTTTATGAGATGAACTACCGTTATGACATATAATCATGCTAGAAAAGGTTATTGAAATTATCATTGATCAAACTTGTGCACCTGCTAGCATTCACACTTCATAAATTCTTTCTTTTATCATTTACCTACTCGAGGACGAGCAGGAATTAAGCTTGGGAATGCTGATACGTCTCCAACGTATCTATAATTTATGAAGCATTCATGCTATTATATTATCTGTTTTGGATGATTATGGGCTTTATTATACACTTCTATATTATTTTTCGGACTAACCTATTAACCGGAGGCCCAACCCATATTGCTGTTTTCTTACCTATTTCAGTGTTTCGAAGAAAAGGAATATCAAACGGAGTCCAAACGGAATGAAACCTTTGGGAGCGTTATTTTTGGAACGGATGTGATCCAGGAGACTTGGAGTTGAAGTCAAGGAAGCTTCGAGGTGAACACATGGGTGGGGGGCGCGCCCCCTACTAGGCGCGCCCCCGTGTCTCGTAGGCCCCTCGAGCATCCCCCGATCGACTTCTTTTGCCTATATAAGTCAATATACCCTAAAACCTTCGGAGAACAAGATCGATCGGGAGTTCTGCCGCCGCAAGCCTCTGTAGCCACCAAAAACCTCTCGGGAGCCCGTTCCAGCACCCTGCCGGAGGGGGAACCCATCACCGGTGGCCATCTTCATCATCCTGGCGCTCTCCATGACGAGGAGGGAGTAGTTCACCCTCGGGGCTGAGGGTATGTACCAGTAGCTATGTGTTTCATCTCTCTCTCTCTCTCATGTTCTTGAGGTGAGACGATCTTGATGTATTGCGAGCTTTGCTATTATAGTTGGATCTTATGATGTTTCTCCCCCTCTACTCTCTTGTAACGGATTGAGTTTCCCCTTTGAAGTTATCTTGTCGAATTGAGTCTTTAAGGATTTGAGAACACTTGATGTATGTCTTGCCTTGCTTATCTGTGGTGACAATGGGATATCATGTGATCCACTTGATGTATGTTTTGGTGATCAACTTGTGGGTTCCGCCCATAAACCTATGCATAGGGGTTGGCACACGTTTTCATCTTGACTCTCCGGTAGAAACTTTGGGGCACTCTTTGAAGTACTTTGTGTTGGTTGAATAGATGAATCTGAGATTGTGTGAGGCATATCGTATAATCATGCCCACGGATGCTTGGTGACAATGGAGTATCTAGGTGACATTAGAGTTTTGGTTGATTTGTGTCTTAAGGTGTTATTCTAGTAGGAACTCTATGATAGATTGAACGGAAAGAATAGCTTCGTGTTATTTTACGACGAACTCTTGAATAGATAGAACAGAAAGGATAACTTTGAGGTGGTTTTGTACCCTACCATAATCTCTTCGTTTGTTCTGCGCTATTAGTGTCTTTGGAGTGACTCTTTGTTGCATGTTGAGGGATAGTTATATGATCCAGTTATGTTATTATTGTTGAGAGAACTTGCACTAGTGAAAGTATGAATCTTAGGCCTTGTTTCCTACAATTGCAATATCGTTTACGCTCACTTTTATCGCTTGCTACCTTGCCGTTTTTATATTTTCAGATTACAAATACCCATATCTACTATCCATATTGCATTTGTATCACCATCTCTTCGCCGAACTAGTGCACCTATACAATTTACCATTGTATTGGGTGTGTTGGGGACACAAGAGACTCTTTGTTATTTGGTTGCAGGGTTGTTTGTGAGAGACCATCTTCATCCTACACCTCCCACGGATTGATAAACCTTAGGTCATCCACTTGAGGGAAATTTTCTACTGTCCTACAAACCTCTGCACTTGGAGGCCCAACAACGTCAACAAGAAGAAGGTTGTGTAGTAGACATCATCAACCAAGCACGGAGATAAGAGAGGACAGTTCTCTCTCTTAGCTAGCTAACACAATATATGAACCCCCTAAATTAACCCTACAAAAACCCCACCCCCCCTTTAGAAAAAGAACAAAAACCACAGCCCCTGAACTACAAACGCGTGGAAGGTTTTTGGTCCCGGTTGGTGGCACCAACTGGGACAAAAGGCCCTCCTGCCTGTGCAAGCCACAGCGGCCACGTGGAGCCCCATCTGTCCCGGTTCGTGGGCGAACCGGGACTAAGATATTGGGCTTTAGTACCGACCCTTTAGTCTCGGTTCTGCAACTGGGACAAATGGGCCTCATGAACAGGGACAAATGGGGCTTTTTCTACTGGTGTATATCCTTAGTTAAATATCCTAGTATCAGTGGTTAGTCCACCCAACTATTCAAAATACACTCTGAAAAGAGAATGAGCTCTGCCATTGGCTTCGGAAGATAGAGGTAGCATGAAATGGGTTGTCGGCTCAGGGTTTTCCCCAAAATTTTTGCACTAAAGTATCTACATGGTAGCAAATTAAAGAAAATAGCCAAGCAAATGAAATCTTGAACAAGAGTTTTAACACACCACACATCTTTCCATAGGAGAACCATGTCCCCAACACCAACAATAAAGGTGGTGACACCCTATATGCATACTGGAGGGTGAAAATGTGACGTCGTCGAAAAGAAGCCCAAGGTAGCTGAGCATGTGGGGCGCCTTGCTTGTACTACTTGTTCCAAATTAACCAAACCCATGAGGTGTCGTGCTTATGAAGGAATTTGTGTATGAACTTAAGTAACGAACCTCGAATTTTATCTGTAGGTTAAGCACGCCTAGCCCACCACGATTTTATGATGACTGATCATATCCTGGGTAGCACAAGCCGAATCACGGCCATTGCGATCAGCCAATCAACAATTTTATGACACAAATTCAAATATCTTAACCGGGAGCTTTATTAACACACACACACACACACACACACACGACAAACATCATAAAGGAAGACAAAGAAAAGTTGATGGGCTGAAGTTAGCCCCATAATTAAGTCAAACTACAGTGATGGTTAATCTCATTTCAAGTCCATCAACAAGTGGCATGAGCTCAGACACCGATGGATGAGTGGTACCCATCAGCATACCAAGGTACGTGAAATGCATGGTTCTAATCCAAGAATATTAGCCAACTGATCATCTCGTTGAGCTTCAAAGTTAATGGGGATGAGCTGGGATTTGTAGAAGTTGAACTTTTTGTGTGGAAGTTGATCTTTAAGCCGGTAGATGTGGCTGCTACTTATTGAGCTTGCATTGGTTTTTTCCCTTGAAGAGGAAAGGGTGATGCAGCAAAGTAGAGGTAAGTATTTCCCTTAGTTTGAGAACCAAGGTATCAATCCATTAGGAGGTATAAGCAAGTCTCTAATCTATGCACCTACACAAACAATCAAACACTTGCACCCAACATGATAAAAGGGTTGTCAATCCCTTCACGGTCACTTGCAAGGATAAAATCTGATAGAGATAGATACAAAAGATTACTAAAACGTAAAACAAAGTAAAAGTAAATAAAACTCAGCGAGGTATTTTTGGATTTTTGGTTTATAGATATGAAAATAGACCCGGGGGCCATAGGTTTCACTAGAAGCTTCTCTCTTAAAGAAAGCATACGGTGGGTAAACAAATTACTGTTGAGAAATTGATAGTAAAGAGCAAAGTTATGACGATATCTAAGGCAAGGGTCATGAATATAGGCATCACGTCCGTGATAAGTGAAGGAAATATGCCCTAGAGGCAATAATAAAGTTGTTATTTTATGTTTCATGATAAATGTTTATTATTTATGCTAGAATTGTATTAAACGGAAACATGATACATGTGTGGATACATAAACAAAACACCGTGTCTCTAGTAAGCCTCTACTAGACTAGCTCGTTAATCAAAGATGGTTAAGTTTCCTAACCATAGACATGTGTTGTCATTTGATGAACGGGATAACATCATTAGGAGAATGATGTGATGGACAAGACCCAATTCGTTAGCTTAGCAATATGACCATTCAATTTATTTGCTTTCTTCATGTCAAATACATATTCCTCCGACTATGAGATTATGCAACTCCTGGATACCGAAGGAATGCCTTGTGTTCTATCAAACATCACAACATAACTGGATGATTATAAAGATGCTCTACAGATATCTCCGAAGGTGCTAGTTGGGTTGGCGTAGATCGAGATTAGGATTTGTCACTCTGAGTATCGGAGAGGTATCTTTGGGCCCGCTCGGTAATGCACATCATAAGAAGCCTTGCAAGCAAAGTGACTAATGAGTTAGTTGCAGGATGATGCATTACGGAACAAGTAAAGAGACTTGCCAGTAACGATATTGAACTAGGTATGAAGATATCGACGATCGAATCTCGGGCAAGTAACATACCGATGACAAAGGGAATAACGTATGTTGTCATAATGGTTCGACCGATAAAGATCTCCGTAGAATATGTAGGAGCCAATATGAGCATCCAGGTTCCGCTATTGGTTATTGACCGGAGAGGTGTCTCGGTCATGTCTACATAGTTCTCGAACCTGTAGGGTCCGCACGCTTAACGTTCGATGACGATTTTGTATTATATGAGTTATGTGATTTGGTGACCGAATGTTGTTCGGAGTTCCGGATGAGATCATGGACATGATGAGGAGTCTCTAAATGGTCGAGAGGTAAACATTGATATATAGGACGATAGTATTCGGACATCGGAAGTGTTCCGAAGGGTACCGGGTACATATCGGGTCACCAGAAGGGGTTCCGGGCAACCCCCGACCTAGATCTTTATCTTTACCTAATATTAAAGGAAGCATTGTTTCTTCACTTTTTTTTGGTCATATGGTCGGACAACATGAATTTTCGTTCGTCATGCATTTTCTTGTTGGTCCCGATTTGTTTTCTGTGAAAGAAAATAAAATTAAGTCACACATAGCCGCGATGGGCCGACCCATTAGTACAACTCCCGCACCAGCGAAAAAGTCCAAGGAAAAAAATATTGCGTCTGGAGGACTCGAACACGGGCGCTCAAGCTAGAGGGCTCAGAAAGCCAGCCACTAGACTAAATAAACACTTATGCTTATGTGGCAGCGTGACCTATTAAATCAAACTAGAAGCCGCGCCAGATATTGACAGCAAAATATTTTGTTTTGCAAAAACTGAATATATTTTAGAATGAACATATTTTGCAAAGTTGTGGACAAGAAATATCAAATTCGAGCATTTCAAAAATAACCATTTTTTTGTTTTTTAGCCTGAATATTTCTTAAAACATGAACAATTTTTTAAAACTAGGAGGAACTATACTGATTTTTTTGAGCTTGCGAACATTTTTTAAAACGCAAAAAAACTGAACCCTGAATTTGAAAAGGCAATGATTTGTTAAAAACATAAACATTCTTGAAAAAGGGAGGTACTACAACTAACTTTTGAAATACACCCACGGATGCATTGTTTTAGTATAATTTATTAATCTAGGGGTATGGAAGGAATCCTTTTCTTGGTCGCCTCCTCATGTATGACCAGCCTAGCTCGGCCTAGTGACCCCGGTCACAATGCATGAGGAGTCCAACTAAGACTTCCTGGTCTATTTGACACAAACTACTCAATTTATATGATAGCATCGTCATATATTATGTGCAGTACCTTTTCCGAATATATTAGTGGGATGATAAAAAAATCTTTGTTCAAAGCTCTTGATCTTGTCGGACGCGAAGGAGGCTGAAGGAGCGGGCCAACCTTGGTTAGTGACAACTGGTACTGTGGCCGCCAAGGACAAGGACAACAAAGAGGACAAACGGAAACATGTGTCTGATGTCATATTGAAATGGAGAATGTGGACCTGAAGCCAAGGTAATAGTCATATTTATTATGTTAGGGGAATGAGGGTGAGGTCTTTAGCCATGCTCAAGGACGTGTGGGGGCTGTTTCCTCCCGTTGCAACGCACGAGCATGTTTGCTAGTATGGGCCTAATGGGTCAAGAGGAGAAACGCAGCAGCTAGCAGGGCTGTCGCGCCCCCCATATGGGCCGAACCACATGAGGAAAGAAAGGGGGAAGAGAGAAGGAAGGGGAGGGATTCGGCCTCCCCCTTCCTTCCCTCCTCTCTCCCCTTCCTTCCCCCTCCTGAAAATATGGTGGGGGGGGGGGGGCGAATTGGACTAGGCCCTCAAGTAGGATTCCTCCTACTTGGGTCGCCCCAAGGTTGTTCCCCTCCCCATCCCACCTATATATACATGGGGAGGGGCGCCTTGAACACACATCAACAATTGTTAGCCGTGTGCGGCGCCCCCTCCACATTTTACGCCTCCGATCATATTCTTGTAGTGGGGCGAAGCCCTGCGCGGATAACTTCACCATCACCGCCACCATGCCGTCGTGCTGACGGAACTCATCTACATCCTGGACACTCTACTAGATCAAGAGTTCGAGGGACGTCATCGAGCTAAAAGTGTGCAGAACTCGGAGGGGCCATACGTTCGGTTCTTGATCGGTCGGAACAAGAAGAAGTTCGACTACATCAACTGTGTTGTCAAACGCTTCCGCTTTCGGTCTACGAGGGAAAGTAGACACACTCTCCCCCTCTCGTTGCTATGCATCTCCTAGATAGATCTTGTGTGAGTGTAGGATTTTTTTTGAAATTGCATGCTACGTTTCTCAAGAGTGGCATCCGAGCCAGGTCTATACGTAGATGATATGCACGAGTAGAACACAAAGAGTTGTGGGCGATGATCGTCATACTGCTTACCACCAATGTCTTATTTTGATTCGGTGGTATTGTTGGATGAAGCGGCTCGGACCAACCTTACATGACCATGTTCATGAGACCAGTTCCACCTACAGACATGCAACTAGTTTTGCATAAAGGTGGCTGGCGGGTGTCTGTTTCTCCTACTTTAGTTGAATCAAATTTGATTGCGGCTGGTCCTTGTTGAAGGTTAAAACAACAAACTTGATAAATCACCGTTATGGTTTTGTGTCATAGGTAAGAACGGTTCTTGCTAGAAGCCCGTAGCAGCCACGTAAAACTTGCAACAACAAAGTAGAGGACGTCTAACTTGTTTTTGCAGAGCATATTGTGATGTGATATGGTCAAGACATGATGTGATATAGGTTGTTGTATGAGATGATCATGTTTTGTGAAGTTATCAGCAACTGGGAGGAGCCTTATGGTTGTCACTTTGTTGTATGAAATGCAAACGCCATGTAATTGCTTTACTTTATCACTAAGCGATAGCTGTAGAAGCAATACTTGGTGAGACAACCACGACGCTACGCTGGAGATCAAGGTGTCAAGACAGTGACGATGGAGATCACGACGATGCTCTGGAGATGGAGATCAAAAGCACAATGGAGGCCGAAAGGTCGAACATGAATCATATAGTGGATATGATCAACATAGAGATGTTCACCATTGATGACTAGTCCATCTCATGTGATGATCAGACATGGTTTAGTTGATTTGGATCACGTATCATTTAGATGACTTGAGGGATGTCTATCTAAGTGGGAGTTCTTAAGTAATTTGATTAATTGAACTTAATTTTTCATGAACTTACTCCTGATAGTATTTGCAAATTATGTCGTAGATCAATAGCTCGCGTTTATAGCTCCCCTATTTTTTGATATGTTCCTAGAGAAAACTAGGTTGAAAGATGATAGTAGCAATGATGCGGACTGGGTCTGTCATATGAGGATTATCCTCATTGCTGCATAGAAGAATTATGTCCTTGATGCACTGCTAGGTGACAGACCTATTGCAGGAGCAGATGCAGACGTTATGAACGTTTGATAAGCTCGGTATGATGACTACTTGATAGTTTAGTGCGCCATGCTTTACGGCTTAGAACTGGGACTTCAAAAACATTTTGAACACCATAGAGCATATGAGATGTTCCAAGAGCTGAAATTGGCATTTCAGACTCATGCCCATGTCGAGAGGTATGAGACCTCTGACAAGTACTTTGCCTACAAGATGGAGGAGAATAGCTCAGCCTGTGAGCATGCGCTCAGAATGTCTGAGTACTACCATCGCTTGGATCAAGTGGGAGTTAATCTTCCAAATAAGATAGTGATTGATAGAGTTCTCTAGTCACTATCACCAAGCTACTAGAACTTAGTGATGAACTATAATATGCAAGGGATGATGAAAAGAATTCCCAAGCTCTTCGCGATACTGAAATCGGCGAAGATAGAAATCAAGAAAGAGCATAAGTGTTGATGGTTAACAAAAACACTAGTTTCAAGAAAAAGGGCAAGGGAAAGAAAGAGAACTTCAAGAAGAATGGCAAACAAGTCGCCACTCCCGAGAAGAAGCCCAAAGCTGGACCCAAGCCAAAAACTGAGTGCTTTTACTACAAAGGAATTGGTCACTGGAAGCGGAACTGCCCCAAGTATTTGGCAGATAAAAAGGATGGCAAAGTGAACAAAGGTATATTTGATATACATGTTGTTGATGTGTACCTTACTAGTGCTCGTAGTAGCCCTGGGTATTTGATACCTGTTCGGTTGCTAAGATTAGTAACTCGAAACATGAGTTGTAGAATAAATGGAGACTAGTTGAGGGTGAAATGACGATGTGTGTTGGAAGTGGTTCCAAGATTGATATGATCATCATCGCACACTCCCTATACTTTCGGGATTAGTGTTGAACCTAAATAAATGTTATTTGGTGTTTGCATTGAGCATGAACAAGATAGGATCATGTTTATTGCAATACGGTTATTCATTTAAGACAGAGAATAATTGTTGTTCTGTTTACATGAATAAAACCTTCTATGGTCATACACCCAATATGGATGGTTCATTGAATCTTGATCGTAGTGATACACATATTCATAATATTGATGCCAAAATATGCAAAGTTGATAATGATAGTGCAACATACTTGTGGTAGTGCCATTTAGGTCATATTGGTGTAAAGCGCATGAAGAAAATCCATGCGGTTGTGCTTTTCGAATCACTTGATTATGAAGCATTTGATACTTGCGAACCATGCCTCATGGGAAAGATGACTAAAACTCCATTCTCCGGAACAATGGAGCTAGCCAATGACTTATTGGAAATAATACATACCGATGTATGCGGTCCAATGAGTGTTGAGGCACGCGACAGGTATCATAATTTTCTAACCTTCATAGATGATTTGAGCAGATATGAGTATATCTACTTAATGAAACACAAGTCTGAAACATTTGAAAAGTTCAAAGAATTTCATAGTGAAGTGGAGAATCATCATAACAAGAAAATAAAGTATCTATGATCAGCTCGCGAAGGTGAATATTTGAATTATGAGTTTGGCCTTCGTTTAAAACAATGTGGAATAGTTTCACAACTCACGCCACCTGGAACACAATAGCGTAACGGGTGTGTCTGAACATCGTAACTGTACTTTATTAGATATGGTGCGATCTATGATGTATCTTACCGATTTACCACTATTGTCTTGGGGTTATGCATTAGAGACAGATGCATTCACGTTAAATAGGGCACCGTCTAAATCCGTTGAGACGACACCGTATGAACTGTGGTTTGGTGATAAACACAAGTATAGGGGATCAATTGTAGCCTATTTCGACAAGTAAGAGTGTGGAACCCAACGAGGAGCTAAAGGTAGAACAAATATTCCCTCAAGTTCTATCGACCACCGATACAACTCTACGCACGCATAACGTTCGCTTTACCTAGAACAAGTATGAAACTAGAAGTACTTTGTAGGTGTTGTTGGATAGATTTGCAAGATAATAAAGAGCACGTAAATAAAAAGTAGGGGCTCTTTAGATAAAGAAGAAATAAAGTTAGTATAGAGAGTGTGGAAAAGTGGTGGTAGGAGTTGTGAAATTGTCCCTAAGCAATTGACTACTTTACTAGATCGATAGCACGTTTTATGTGGGAGAGGCATAAGCTAACATACTTTCTCTTCTTGGATCATATGCACTTATGATTGGAAATCTAGCAAGCATCCGCAACTACTAAAGATCACTAAGGTAAAACCCAACCATAGCATTTAAGCATCAAGTCCCCTTTAGCCCATGCGCCACAACCCCCTTACTCGGGTTTATGCTTCTGTCACTCAAGCAACCCACTATAAGCGAATCATGAACGTATTGCAACACCCTACAACGGGAATCCCCCAAACTTGCGTGACACGGAGGGCACAATAGGACAGCAACATAACCACAAGCAAATTAAACTAATCATAGCAATTCACCAATTACCGATAGGACAACGAAAATCTACTCAGACATCATGGGATGGCAACACATCATTGGATAATAATATGAAGCATAAAGCACCATGTTCAAGTAGAGGGTACATCGGGTTGCGGGAGAATGGACCGCTGAATATAGATGAGGGAAGGTGATGGAGATGTTGGTGAAGATGGCCGAGGTGTTCGTGTAGATTGCGGTGATGATGATGGCCCCGGCGGCGTTCCGGCGCCACCGGAAGCCAGGGGGAGAGAGCCCCCCTTCTTCTTCTTCTTCCTTGACCTTCTCCCTAGATGGGAGAAGGGTTTCCCCTCTGGACCATGGTCTCCATGGTGTGGGAGGGGCGAGAGCCCCTCCGAGATTGGATCCGTCTCTATGTCTATCTCTGTTTCCACGTTCCCAGATTCTGCCCTTTCACCGTTTCTTATATATCCGGAGATCCGTAACTCCGATTGGATTGAAACCTTCACCAAGATTTTTCTCCAAAAAATAGCTTTCTTGCGGCAAAAGAAGAGCAACAACTGCCTTACGGGGTGCCCACGAGGGTCAGGGGCGCGCCCCCTGCCTCATGGCCCGCTCGGGCACCGTGTCGTGTTGATTCTTCTTCCCAAATATTCCAAATACATTCTTCGTCCATTTTTACCCCGTTTGGACTCCGTTTGATATGGGGTTTCTACGAAACATAAAACATGCGACAAATAGGAACTAGCACTGGGCACAGGATCAATATGTTAGTCCCAAAAATAATATAAAAAGTTTCCGAAAGTATTTCAAAGTTGAATAATATTGGCATGGAACAATCAAAAATTATAGATACGACGGAGACGTATCAGCATCCCAAGCTTAATTTCTACTCTTGCTTGAGTAGGTAAATGATAAAAAAGATAATTTTTTATGTGGAATGCTACCTAGCATAGTCTTGATCATGTAATCTAATCATGGAATGAATATTAAGACACGAGTGATTCAAGGCAATAGTCTATCATTTGACATAAAAACAATAATACTTTGGGCATCCCAACAAGCAATCATGTCTTTCAAAATATCAATGCTAAAGAACGCTATCCCTACAAAATCATATAGTCTTGTATGCTCCCTTTTCTTAACACAAGGAACCCCTCATGCTCATCCCGGTGTCGGCCAAGCAATTGGTTCATACTTTTTAATGCGCTGCAGCTTTTTCAACCCTCACGCAATACATGAGCGCAAGCCATGGATATAGCACTATAGGTGGAATTGAATATGATGGTGGAGGTTTATGTGGAGAAGACAAAAAGGGAGAAAGTCTCACATCGATGCGGCTAATCAACGGGCTATGGAGGTGCCCATCAATTGATGTCAATGCGAGGAGTAGGGATTGCCATGCAACGGATGCACTAGACCTATATGTGTATGAAAGCTCAAACTGAAACTAAGTGGGTGTGCATCCAACTTGCTTGCTCATGAAGACCTCGGGCATTTGAGGAAGCCCATCATCGGAATATACAAGCCAATTTCTATAATGAAAATTGCCACTAGTATATGAAAGTGAAAGCATAAGAGACTCTCTATATGAAGAACATGGTGCTCTTTGAAGCACAAGTGTGGTAAAAGGATAGTAACATTGCCCCTTCTATCTTTTTCTCTCATTTTTTTATTTTCTATTTTTTGGTGGGCTTCTTTGGCCTCTTTTTTATTTGGGCTTCTTTGGCCTCTTTTATTTTTCATAAAGTCCGGAGTCTCATCCCGACTTGTGGGGGAATCATAGTCTCCATCATCCTTTCCTCACACTACTAGGGAAAACCTTATACACAGAAATTTAGCAGTAGCGCAGGTCAAAAAAGGGTGCTAGTGCTAGATAGCAGTAGCGCGTTAGGGAAAGGGCGCTAAAGATAAAATTGTCGCAGTAGCGCGTGCAAGTGTAAAAGCGCTACTACTAATATTCCCATTGCCGAGCCGATAGGCTACACATAGCAGTAGCGGGCTTGCAAGAACTGCGCCACCGCTAGGATCTAAGTAGTAGCGCGTTTCATAATAAAAGCGCTACTGCTAATGGAAATAAAATAAAATGAAAAAAATATAAAAGTAAATGAAAATGAAAGAAGTAGAAAAAGGAGAAAGGAAAAAATAAAATGTAAAGCAAAATAAATGAAAAAGCGAAAAAAGGAGAAAGGCGTAGTAGTAGCATCTGTTCATAAGAGGCTCCACAGCTAATATAGCTGCACCGCGTTTCCTAAACCCCCGCTATAGAAACAGAAAAGGAAATAAGAAAGTAAAAGGAAATTACATAGCTATAACAGTAGCGCATTTTGTAAAAACCGCTATAGCTACCTTAGCTATAGCGCGTTTTACGAAACGCGCTACCGCTAAGTTTGACTTAACCCAAAAACCATTTCCCCCTGGCCACCACTTCTCCCCGAAATCCCTCAACCCACCCCGCCGCCGTCTCCCGGATTCGCCGTCGCCCCACTTCGCTGGCGTCTCCTGCCGACGTCGACGCCCCCGGAGCCACCAGACCCGTGCGCCGT
Organism: Triticum timopheevii; assembly: GCA_963921465.1. Lineage (NCBI taxonomy): Eukaryota > Viridiplantae > Streptophyta > Magnoliopsida > Poales > Poaceae > Triticum > Triticum timopheevii. The sequence continues at coordinate 445,371,184 of OY997262.1, forward strand.
CGACGCCACCGGAGCCGCCCCCAATGCCACCGAGCCGCGCGGCCTCATCAACACCACCGGAGCCGCCGTCAACGCCACTGGATCTTCCCTCGCCACAACTGCCTCCCTCGCCGTCACCGGAGACGCCCCTGCCTCCCTTGGCACCACTGCCTCCCTCGCCACTACCGAAGCCATCCTCTGTAAGCCCCCACCCCTTCTCTCTCTCTCATGCATAGCACAAACACTAGACAGGGAACTAGCTAGCTAGGTTAACTAGTTTAATTAGGATAATTATCTAGGTTAGTGCAAAAATTTATTTAGGGCTTTGATAGAGCACTAGTTAGGTTAACAAGTTTAATTATGTTAATTATCTAGGTTAGTGCAAAAATTTAGTTAGGGCTTTGATAGAGAACTAGTTAGGTTTTAACTAGTTTAATTACGTTAATTATCTAGGTTAGTGCAAAAGTTTATTTAGGGCTTTGACAGAGAACTAGCTACGTTAACTAGTTTAATTAGGTTGATTATCTAGGTAAACTAGGTTAACTAACTAGGTTAAATAGGTAGGGTTAATTAGGTTCGTTAGGTTAACAAGCTAGGTTAGAGCAAAAATTTATTTTAGAGCATTAGGTCAGAAGGATTAGAGAAATGGAGTTCCTTTGCAATTTAATTGGGTTCTGTCCTAGGCAGAGAAGGGTTAGAGAAAATAATGTGTGTGTGTGTGTGTGTGTGAGGAATAGCTAGATCAACAGAATTTGGGTTCTGTCCTAGGCCTAGTGTTTAGTGAGGTCACTTTGCAAAGGTTTTTTATTTTTGAAAAGACCACTATTTTTCAAGGAAAATAATTTAGGCAAGTTTTATTTTAATGATGATCCCTTCCTAGACTTTTATTGTTGATTATATCTTTTCATTGAAGTGGTCATGTTATATCTTTTCATTTAAGTGGTTCGATTGTGCCCAAGTGGCTTTGTTGTTTCTAGAGAATGAAGCCGAGTGGCCTATGTTTTGCCGGAATGTTGATTCATTTCCGTTTTGGCAAATTTCAGGTTCTCGATTTGTCAACTTTTTAGCAAAAGTCATGCCAAAATTTTCCGTGAATTTCGGCATGACTTGTGCTACAAACTAGGACATATCAAGTGCCCGGGATTTGCCGCACCGGGAAGGAGTCAACGTTCCTGTAAAGCATAGGCCTTTTTTATGTCATTATTCATTTTATTAGGTCGAGAATTAATTGACTAGATTTAATCGTAGGAAACATGGCTAGTAACGATGATGGACAGGGTTCTGGTGACTGCGACAACGTCTACCTGGCGGCAGAAGAATTTTTGAGGGAAGCCAACGATCAACAGTTGATGTTGGTGGGTCCAACTGTCACATCGGAGATTGGTACCGACATCAGGACCGGCGCTGAGACTGAGACCGGTGCTGAGACAGAGACCGGCATTGAGATCGGCGCTGAGACTGAGACCGGCGCCGAGACTAGCGGAGCCGGTATAGAACCGAAAGCAAAGAGGCAACGGCTTCCTAACAAGCTCAGGACTACTAGACTGGTGGTCATGGAGGTGGACGAGGACAATTTTGAGCCAACCGCGCCCGAGGAAGCGCGCGCGTGCTACGGCAAACAAATAGGCCGCATCATATGGACAACTGGCACCATCAACGATGAGAAACTAAATAAGATAGATAATATGAGGCCCTCCCTGCTAAAGATGTTGCACCAGATATTCTTGTTCCCGGGCCAGAATGAAAAGGATTATAAAGATCCAGATAAGGACCCGACAATGAAGAAGATAAACAAACACGCCATGACCAAGTTTAGCGACGCGTTGGCTTCCTGGAAAGCAAGGGTGAAATATCGGATCGTCATCAAAAAGGAACCCTACTCCGAGATTGTATAGGATAATTCGACAATCACGACAGAGCACTTTAAAATATTCCAGGCGGCTTGCGAGGCCGAAGCTGCCAGAAAAAAGTCGAAGTACATGAAGGGGCTTCAATAGAGGAACATTGGGTCCCACCACGTTGGAAGCCGTGGTTACGATGGGAGGAGGTCCATATGGGCCAAGGAGGACGTAGAAGCCGTGAGTCTGGGCATCCCAGACTCCTTGGCGGAGTTCACCGTTCCGCAGGAGTGTGACGTCCTCAGGGCCCGGCACCGTTGGGACCTAGTGAAGAAGGTTTTCGAGACGAACGCGGTCATGACGGAGTTTATGAGACTGATGGTAATTTTAGTTTCTGATCAATTCGACTGCACATTATTCATATTTGTAAACGATCCTTGTGCCTTTTGCAGAGAGAGCAGCACAGGATGGCGGTCGAAAGCGACTCGCCATCTGGGACACTCCATTCAACCGGGTGTTGAACATACTGAAAGGACTCCCGGTGGAGACTCGACCATCATATGGACGTGTGCACGGTGTAGGAGACGGCGCCACATGGAAGAAGTACTACCGTGAGACCACGGAGGAGAGAAAGGAAAGACGAATGTTAACTAAAGAAAACATCGACAAGAAGGTTGAGATTGCGGTTGAGAAGAAATCATTTGAGATAGTCGCAACAGCGGTAGCTACCGCAAAACAGGTGCTTGTAGATATGTCTACTACCTTGGTTCCGGCCGTTTTCAATTGGAGCAGGCAAAATCCAGAAAAAAATGTAGCGGACTTTCCCCTTGCTGACTTCTTGGGGAGCAGATCGACTAGCGTTGCACCAGCATCTGCAGCTGCACCTGCTCCTGCACCAGCTCCTGCACCTGTTCCCGCACCAACTTCCGCATCGGCTCCGGCTCCGGCACCGGACGTGTTTGGTTGTTCTTCATCTTTGGCTGAGCTCGACGCCCTCACGGTATCTGTCACACCGGCCCTCTTAAATAAATGTATAATCTCCCGTTTTCATTGCCTTTCGGATGTCTCACGTCACAGACTTTTCTTTGCAGGCCGAGGAAATCCCGTGCACCATATTGTACACCATCAGCGACCAGAAGGTGGACGTGGGGAAAGAGACGATAATGGAGCCAAAGGAACCATTTTCCACAGCCGGCCGATCCCCCCGAACGTCTTCAAGGTTTCCGTGGCCAGTGTCAAACTGGGCCATGAGAATTTGGCTCCTCTGGTACTAGGGGGGGATGATGACGAGACCCCGCGATGGCTTGGTGATTGCAATGGGTGGGTCCTGTTGTGGCCAAAGAGTCTGCTTCGTCTGGAGGTGGCCCGGAGCACACCCACAAGCACACAGTTAGGTATGAACATCAACACCCCACCTACTCAATTAGCATTGGCTGTCGTGCTGGGTGATAGTGGATGGGGTGAGGAAGTGCCTCCATTAGTTGCTGGTGACATCACCATAGATGAGGATGAGGATGATGATGACACTCAATAGTATGTCAATACTAGCGCCTACTTAGGGTTTGAGCGTCATGAGTCAGTGCCTGAATTGCCGCCTCCGGAGTCTGAACGTATTATGGACGACCTTTTAGTAACAAAGAAGGGTAGGAAGAGATCAAGGAAAGGAAACAAAGCTGCTTCTATGATCCAGCCGCCTCAGCAGCCTCGGGTTCAAGACCGTATAGATATCCCCGGTGCGGCAAAATGGCATATCGCCGGTGACCCAATCCTACCTGAAGCAGCACTTGGGGGTAGATTCGGTGATTTAAGGAGACTTCATGATGATGTGCTGCGGATAGAGAAAGGCCTCATCGCCTCAAAAAATCCAGGATACCCACTCTACGTGGTTAATGTGCCGCAGCAATTGTCGTACGTCCACACATTCCCCGCGGAGAAGTTATTCCTTCGATTTGATTACATCTTCGACATGTTTCACTTGAAGAAGCTGGATTTTACATTTGTCCGCCTTTATGCCTTGCACATGAACTACCTCATCGGGTTTGAGCAGATACCTTATATCTGTGTCGCTGACCCATACTTCATGGACGATGGCTTCTTGGCAGTCTGCACAAAGCACTGCGAATACGCGAGGGACTACCTCGTCAATTTCATGCTCACCAATAAGGACAAGGAGGCGATTCTCGTGCCTTATCATGCCCTGTAAGTCATCCGCGCGGATATCCTTCCTTCCATTTCAATCATTCATTTGCACGGTGGAGGCTAACTAATTTGAGGTGTACTTATTTTGCGCAGCGGCGGGTGCGCCGTCCTCATCATCCTCTACCCCCGATACTCCCACGCTCTTTACTTGGACTCGTCGAAGAACATTAACAAAAAGGATTACACCCACATCAAGTCTGTTCTCGACAGTGCTATCTTTTACTATGGCACACGGAGTGGAGAGGTCAAGGACAAGAAGTACAGGGACGGCAGGCCCGCCTGCAGCCATAAGACCGACTTCTGCTGCATCCAGCAACCGAGTAATTCTCTTAATGATTGATTCTATGTCCTACACCACATGATGGAGTACAGACGGGATCACCAGAACCTTCACATGTCACCTAGATCCGGCGATGCCCATATTCTGCAATGGGCAAAGAACTTAGGAGATACCGAGGATCATTGACTTCGAGCTGAGTTCTATCACATCCAGTGCGAACTTGCCCAAATAATCATGAAGGAGGTCATCTAAAAAACAGGCATGTTCTACGAAGAAGGACAAATGTCGCGGGAAGACGTCCGAACACGCATAGCCTCTCAGCGTCTCGACATGAAGCCTTTCATTAAGCTCAGGGACTATCTCCCTGACCTGGATGGATGGCACGACATGTTGGAGTGATTGTCGATATATGACAATGTGTCCGTTTAGTCCATAATTTCTGTATGACAAAACTTTGAGTTATGCACGACGAAAATTTATTTGGGATGTAATTAAACCTCGTCCTTGACTAGCAAAGATCACTCTAGTTAGGGCATTTTGGGTACGATGAACTTTGTTATTTACGCTTATGATATGTTGCTTCTATTTTTGCCAAGTCTGTCTCTTTCTGTTGCTCAACTATATATGTTGCACATCATCGACTCATGTGACGATGCAGGTGCATAGATCATCGATGGAGAAGAAGTGTTACGCCAAGAGTATACAACAAGTGGCCGGAGTGTCAGGCCCTGGTGTACCAGTTTCCGGTTTCCGAGCGACAGCCAATAGTTAGTTTAGGTTTCATAGTGATAGCTCTTCTCGCGTATATCATTGTTTAGATGGATGACGATGTAGTTGCAAGTAATCGAGACTTGTCTCGCTATTTTCGAGATGATGACGAGAGACCACTGTGTGTTGGATGATGATTATGATGATGACATGATTTGATGAGACTATTTGTATGTATATGCTATGATTACATTTGTATGTGTATGATATGCTAAAGATTATTGTATAAAGCCTATTCAATACAAAACAAATATGCAAAAAACAAAACAGAAACTAATAAAACTAGCAGTAGCGAGGGGATTAAAATTAGTAGTAGCGCTCACTTACCAGTAGCGCTGCCTGCTATAAAGCGTTGTAGATATTAGCAGCAGCGCTCTGCCGTAAAGATCGCTACTGCTATCCATGTATAGCAGTAGTGTGGGATAATAGGCGCTATTGCTATATGTTAGCTGTAGCGCCTTATCAGTAGCGCGGCATCCCGCACTACTGATAGGCAAAATACCCGCGCTACTGCTAGTGTTTTCCCTAGTAGTGTCACTGGAGCAATGCTCTAATAATGATGACCATCACACTTTTATTTACTTATAACTCAATATTACAACTCGATATCTAGAACAAAGATATGACTCTATATGAATGCCTCCGGTGGTGTACCGGGATGTGCAATGATCTAGCATAGCAATGACATCAAAAAATGGACAAGCCAGGAAAACATCATGCTAGCTATCTTATGATCATGCAAAGCAATATGACAATGAATGCTCAAGTCATGTATATGATGATGATGGAAGTTGCATGGAAATATATCTCGGAATGGCTATGGAAATGCCATGATAGGTAGGTATGGTGGCTGTTTTGAGGAAGATATAAGGAGGTTTATGTGTGATAGAGCGTATCGTATCACGGGGTTTGGATGCACTGGCGAAGTTTGCACCAACTCTCGAGGTGGGAAAGGGCAGTGCACAGTACCAAAGAGGCTAGCAATGATGGAAGGGTAAGAGTGCGTATAATCCATGGACTCACATTAGTCATAAAGAACTCCTATTCTTATTGCAAATGTTTATTAGCCCTTGTCGGTGTCAAAACCGGCGGATCTCGGGTGGGGGTCCCGAACTGTGCGTCTAGGTGGATGGTAACAGCAGACAAGGGACACGATGTTTTTACCCAGGTTCGGGCCCTCTCGGTGGAGGTAAAACCCTACTCCTGATTGATTAATATTGATGATATGGGTAGTACAAGAGTAGATCTACCACGAGATCAGAGATGCTAAACCCTAGAAGCTAGCCTATGGTATGATTGTTGTTCGTCCTACGGACTAAAACCCTCCGGTTGATATAGACATCGGAGAGGGCTAGGGTTACACAGAGTCGGTTACAATGGTAGGAGATCTACATATCCGTATCGCCAAGCTTGCCTTCCATGCCAAGGAAAGTCCCATCCGGACACGGGACGAAGTCTTCAATCTTGTATCTTCATAGTCTTGGAGTCCGGCCAAAGATGATAGTTCGGCTATCCGGACACCCCCTAGTCCAGGACTCCCTTAGTAGCCCCTGAACCAGGCTTCAATGACGACGAGTCCGGCGCGCATATTGTCTTCGGCATTGCAAGGAGGGTTCCTCCTCTGAATACTTCATAGAAGATTTTGAACACAAGGATAGTGTCCGGCTCTGCAAAGTAAGTTCCACATACCACCGTAGAGAGAATAATATCTACACAAGTTCAATCTGTTGACGTATTTCGCGTCGTGACATCACACCGCGGCCAAGCCTTTATTCAAGTTGTTTTTACTATTCCACCTCAGCACGTTTAGCGAAGTGGTTTCCTTGGCACGTCTTGTCAAAGCAGAGATCGTGTCCCCTTATTCCGGGATTCTCATCAATACGGGCGTGGGTAACCCAACCGCGCCATTGATTGCGGCGCTTGGGAGATAAGCGAGTTTTACCAGGCTGGTGGGGACGCATAGTTTCGTCCGCCCATATATAAGGGGATAAGGATCCACCTTTTTACTTATGCCTTCTTCCTCCTTTGCTTATCCATCTCCGCGCACTCGAGCTCCAGCGCCCAAGTCCGCACATCTCGCCTCAACCTTCTCCAGCCATGTCTGGAGCGGGAGGCAAGTGGATGGCCTCCTCCGTCACGGAGGGGCACATCAAAAGGTTGAGGAAAGCCGGATACCTGCACAACGACATTGCGCACCGGCTTCCAGACGAGGGGCAACTCATCCCCACCCCCAGGCCCCATGAGAGGGTGGTGTTCCTTCCCCATTTCCTCCGTGGACTGGGCTTCCCACTCCACCCATTTGTCCGGGGGCTCATGTTCTACTACGGCCTAGATTTCCACGATCTGGCCCCGAATTTCATCCTCAACATCTCAGTGTTTATCGTTGTGTGTGAGGCCTTCCTCCGCATCACACCCCACTTCGGCTTTTGGCTGAAGACCTTCAATGTCAAGCCGAAGGTAGTGGGCGGCCAGCAGGCGGAGTGCGGATGCGCCATGGTGGGCAAGATGCCCAACGTCACATGGCTCGAGGGCGCCTTCGTGGAAACCATCAAAGGGTGGCAATCGGGGTGGTTCTACATCACCGAGCCGCGTGACCCTGAATGGGCAGCGGCCCCCGAATTCAGATCTGGCATCCCCACACGGCTCACCTCCTGGAAAGAGAAGGGCCTGACATGGGGTAGTCTGGAAGTGCTTACCGGACTCCAAACCTACGCCCAAAACCTTGTGAACGAGAAGATCAAGCTCGTCAACGCAGTCCAGGTCATGCTCATCCGCCAGATCCTCCCGTGCCAACAACGGGCTTTCAAATTGTGGGAGTGTGATCCGGCACAGCACCAGACCTTGAGCAGGCTCTTCGACACTATGTACGAAGACGCCTGGAGGGTGCTGTTCAAGGGCGCCGAGGCTCCCGCATCCGCTACCGAAGATCGCGGATTCAGCTCGCAGCGTCATGCCAGCGAGGTAAGCTATTTTACCCTTTACGGGACACTTGTTTTTCATAGTTTGACTCTATGCGGGATCTAAACTCCCTTACCTTTGACAGGCCTGGCAGAAGATGTCCGGGAAGGTTAACTATCTGGCTCCCTTACCAGAAGACCCAGTGGATGCCCGATTAATGGGGCTGCTGGTTCCGGCGCCTTACGTGGTACCGGAGAAGAAGGCCAAGAAGAAGGCCACGGGAACTCGGAGGAGTTCCCGGCGCCAGGTGTTATCGAACTCATCGTCCGATGACTCTGAGGCGGACTCCTCCGGTGAAGACGAGGAGGAGAAAAAGGAGGCTTCCTCCCCAGCGAGGGGAGAGAAGAAAAGGAAGGCTTCTCCAACGGGGGAGGCCGAAGGTCCAAGAAGGGAAGGACCCTTCATCCAGACAGTTCCGCCAACGCCGACAATGGTGAAGAGGAGTGGCCATCGAGGGCCAAGCCCCTGGCGAGATCATAGGTGTCCGGATTTTGGAATAACTTATGACTTTTCTTTTGTCGCATAGTGTCTTCTAACGCCGAATACAACCATGTAGCCCGCCCAAGGACGATCTCCCCGCTTCGTCGAGCAGCTCCCTGGATTCGTCGGATGTGAATAGCACTTCACTTCTGAATGCCTCCTCCCCCCGTGACGCAGACGACACCGAGGTGGGGTCCCAGAAGGGGCCCGACCAGGAGGAGGTGGTCCTGGAGGCGCCGCAAGGCGACCTCCCGGACTCTGGGCGAAAAGAGGGCGAAACCCCCTAGGGCTCTAAGGCCAGCCCTGTGCCGGACTCCGTACTGGAGCCTACAGTGGTTCCAAAGTCCGGTGGGCGGTCCCTTCGTAAGAAGGGCAAGACTGCGACGCCGATGGCCTCCGTCCAACTGGAGGCACCAGATGACTTGCTGGAGGCGCTTAACGGCGCCTCCATCAAGGAGGAGCACCGCACTGTTATGAGTGCGGTGATCCGGAAAGTTCTGTCCGCCAAGAGCGGGCTCACTGAAGCCTGTACCAGCCTTCTAACAAGATTTGAGGTAAGTTTTTAAGATATGTAAGAATAGTACTGCATAGAAAGTAGCCCCTGATGCTTAGTTTGGTGTTCGGAAAGAAAAGCTGAACTAAGGATCTAAAAAGATATACGCAGGAGTCCTTCATAAGCATGTCAATATGGGAATGCAGGCTGCGCTGCTGACCTCTACCGCACTGACTGCGGAGGTCAATGTTTTGAAGCAGAGCCTCGAGCGGTCCAAGAACGAGCTCGGCCGTGCCAAGAAGCATCTCGAGGACAAGGAAGGTAAGTAATACCTTATTAAAGTAATACCTTATAGAAAAGGATTTTGTTGCAAAAAATGACAGGAATAACGTGAGTATTGCAGGGGCCACGAATGAGGTGGTGACCCTGAAGGAAGCGGTGTCCGAGGCCGAATGTAATGCGGACGCAGAACGCACCAAGCGAGAGAAGCAGGAGGCGCGGGTGGCGGAGGTGCGGCAAGAGCTCCTGGCTCTCGTGGAAAAACACGAGAGTTTGGAGCGTGACTCGAAGACTCGAGAGTCCGAGCTTGCCTCGGCTCTTGAGAGTGCCAAAGCCGCTAAGGCCGAAGCCCAAAAAGCCCTCCAGGAAATTGAGGCGATAAAGAAGATAACGGCGGGTAAGGCATTCTTCATGCAAAGCAAGCACGTGAAAGTGAATTACTTTTTACTTACCCGAATCCGGAGCTCTCCAGGAGCATTCGCAGATCTGCCCCGCAGTGTGTCCGAGGCTGCCGCATTCTACTGGGCCGAGGAAGGGAGCTCGATAGAGAAGGTATTCTGATCTTAGTATGCTGAGGCCGGACCATTCGGTGCCCCTGAGCAACCAGCTGAAGCAGCTGGCCGAGCTCCACAAGGTGGCCGAATAGGCCATGAAGGGCCTCATAGTTTGGCTGTGGCCTAAAGAAGCCATGCCTGGGAGCTACTTCGGTCTGGTGCGGCGGCTGGTGAACGCATGTCCATGGGTTGAAATCATCAAGCACTCCGTCTGCATTGATGGTGCCCGTCGGGCCCTTGCCCGTGCTAAAGTGCACTGGGGCAAGATGGACGCTGAGAAGCTTGTGACGGACGCGCCACCGCCGGGCAAGGAGTATCGCACGCCCGAGATGTACTATAAGGGTGTCCTGAAGGGTGCCCGCCTTATAGTGGGTGAATGCTCCCAAGATGTAATTTTTGAGTATACTCGCATTTTGTTATCCTGTGCGCTGAAAACATGTTCATATGCGCTAAGCAACGCTTGTTAATTTAAAATATTACCTTCTGTGCGGCCGTTTATCAAATTTGAGAGATGGCAAGTCGTTGGCTTCAGCCCCCATGCCACGAGTGCTGGGGTGTTCGGGATAAACTTGAGCGCTCTTGTTCCAATTTTTGGGTCCTTCGAGGGAGGCGATCAACACAACAAACGAGGCAACCGGACTTATAATGCTTGAATACTCCCACTTAGCCATAGAATTCTATAATTTTAAATTTCGGCGAAGCCCCTAGTGTTCGGAAGACTGAATTCGGGGCGCTATCCACGCCTGGGGACGAACAAAGCCGGCTCCTCACTCGAAGCGGCATAAGTCTTTAGGGACTCAAAAAAACCTCTCGAACAGCGACCGGCTCTCGCCCTATCATGACGGTCAGTTTTAGCTTTCTCCATTGAGGTGCTCAACCCAGCTCAACTGGGGCACAATCGCAGTGGTTCTCCCAGCGCTACCTTAGCCGATATAACGGAACGTAAGGTACCAAAACATGGGAGCCGGGCAAACCCAATTATTGACCCAAGACATGATTTGGAGCCGATGCATATAATGCTATTAGTTCGGGGTGCCGCACTTGTGAAAGTGTTCGGACTTATCACACCATATGTTGGGGAACTTAAGCCCCTGGTGTATTTGGCCGTACCAAAGCGTACGGATGCGACATGTCATAAGTGAACATCTATAGATAAAAAAAGGAATGCAATAATAGGCAAAAAGCGATGCATTGTTTATTCAAAAAAATACTGCAATGAAAGCAGAACGATACAAATAGTGCGATAAGCAAGGGATGGGACTATTTAACATGTCCCCCTCCAGGGGTAGGCTGCGAGATGGTATGCAAAACAGGTATAATGCTCGTAATAGAGACCACCTGGATACTCGATGTAGCTTTTCTGCTTCCCTGGCTGTTGCATTGTGAGTTCGGCGATTCTACTGCCGGGCAGGGCTTCTTGAAAACGGAGTCCTGAGAATAAGAAAAAAAGAAGGAATGATACAATTAGGAGCCCCTAGTGTGGTTGAGCCGCAATCTGGGCATGCCGTGGTCGTGCCCATCCCCCTATGCCCATGGTATCTCCAGAGCGTAGTTATGTACGCGTGGTACTGGTCTCATGATTTCGCGAGGGCTGGGGTTGGGGTCGCATTGCTACGCGTGCTCAGAACGTGCCAGGTGGTCTTGTTGTGGGTTACTCCAGGCACGCTTGACAGTGTCCGGCCGCTTAACAGCGGGACTCGAGAATTGCCTTAAGAGGCTGCTTTGTACTTCTGCCGCGAGAGCCGCTGTATGCTCCTCCATTCAGAGAGAGCGTTCAGTGTTTCTGTTGACCGTAATGACTCCTCAAGGGCCTGGCATCTTGAGCTTGAGGTATGTGTAGTGCGGCACCGCATTGAACTTTGCAAATGCAGTTCGTTCGAGCAGTGCATGATAGCCGCTGCAGAACGGGACTATGTCAAAGATTAACTCCTCGCTTCGGAAGTTATCCGAGGATTCGAAGACCACTTCAAGTGTAACTGAGCCTGTACAGTTGGCCACTACAATTGGTATGACGCCTTTAAAGATCGTTTTGGTGGGTTTAATCCTTGAGGGGTCTATGCCCATCTTGCGCACTGTATCCTGATGAAGCAGGTTCAGGCTACTGCCGCCGTCCATCAGGACTCTAGTGAGGTGAAATCCGTCGATGATTGGGTCCAGAACCAATGCGGCGAATCCTCCATGGCGGATGCTAGTGGGGTGGTCCCTTCGATCAAAAGTGATCGGGCATGAGGACCACAGATTGATCTTTGGGGCGACTGGCTCCATCGCATATACATCCCTGAGTGCACGCTTCCGCTCCCTTTTGGGTATGTGGGTTGCGTATATCATGTTCACCGTCCGCACTTGTGGGGGGAAACCCTTCTGTCCTCTATTGTTCAGCGGCGGGGTCTCTTCTTCGTCATCGCTAGTAGCCCCTTGTAATTGTTTTCGGCAATTAACTTGCCTGCCTGCTTGAACACCCAACAATCCCTGTTGGTGTGATTGGTTGGCTTTTCGGGGGTGCCGTGTATCTGGCACAAGCGATCGAGTATTCGGTCCAAATTGGACGGGCCCGGAGTATTTCTTTTGAATGGCTTTTTCCGCTAACCGGGTTTAGAGCCTATGAATCCGGCATTAACTGCCGTATCTTTAGTATTATCGCCGTTAATGCGGCGCTTGTCCTTATTGCAACGCGACCTGCCATTGTTGTCCTTTGTATCCGAACTACCAGAGTTTTTGGCCAGGTTGTTACTGCGAGCTAGCCAGCTATCCTCTCCCGCAGAGAAGCGGGTCATGAGTGATGTGAAGGCTGCCATGGATTTCGGCTTTTCCTGTCCTAGGTGCCGGGCAAGCCACTCGTTGCGGATGTTATGTTTGAAGGCTGCAAGGGCCTCTGCATCCGGACAGTTGATGATTTGATTTTTCTTGGTTAAGAACCGTGTCCAGAATTGTCTGGCCGATTCGTCTGGCTGCTGAATTATGTGGCTTAGGTCATCAGCGTCTAGTGGTCGCACATATCTGCCCTGGAAGTTATCAAGGAATGCAGCTTCCAGGTCTTCCCAACACCCAATTGATTCTGCTAGCAAGCTGTTGAGCCAAAGCCGAGCTGGTCCTTTAAGCTTGAGTGGGAGGTATTTGATGGCGTGTAGATCATCACCGCGGGCCATGTGGATGTGAAGCAGATAGTCTTCGATCCAAACCGCAGGATCTGTTGTGCCGTCGTATGATTCAATGTTTACGGGTTTGAAACCCTCGGGGATTTGATGATCCATTACTTCGTCTGTGAAGCATAGTGGGTGTGCGGCGCCTCTGTATTGGGCTATATCACGACGCAGCTGAAATGAGCTTTGTCTAATGTGTTCGGCCCGGCCGGAATTGCTGTATCCGGCGTGACGGTTGTCGTCACGTATCGTGGGGCGCCCACGCAATCCGTAGATCGATCTTGTTTGTCTTGCCTTATCCTCCAATATGTCTCGTAAGTCTGGTGCATTCCCACGTGGCTTTGTACTTTTCGAGCGACGCCGGGGTGCGGCTTTAGTGGAGGGCCTAGAGGCCTCTCTGTCACGGCCACGAGGTGGCCGGTCGGCCGTATTGTGCGCTGGTGATGTTGGTTTATGTGCTTCCTCCTCTAATCGGGGTAGCAGCTTGTGTTTTGGGTAGCTTTTGGAGGGGCGTTCGAGTTCATACTCTTCGGCCGCAAGGACTTCAGTCCATCTGTCGGCTAGAAAGTCTTGGTCAGCTCTAAGTTGTTGCTGCTTTTTCTTGAGGCTGCTTGCAGTGGCCATAAGCATCCGTTTGAAACGCTCTTGTTCGACGGGATCCTCAGGCACGACAAATTTGTCGTCGTCGAGGCTTGCCTCGTCTCCGGAGGGAGGCATATAATTATCGTCCTCTACCTCTCTGTCTGCCGCTCTCTCATGAGGGCTGGCTTCTCCATCCTCCTGCGCTGAATCCTGCTAGAGGGGGTTGTCTTTGGCACTGTCCGGGGTGTTATTATCTCCCGTGCCGGAATCTCCATTTTTGCTATGGCGGGATTTAGAGCGTCGCCGCTGACGCCGGTGCTTAGGTTGTTTCTTGGAGGGGTCGTCCTCCGTTGTTCCATCACCATTCCCATTCTTTGGGATGTCCACCATGTAAATGTCGTATGATGAGGTGGCCTTCCAGTGCCCTGTAGGCACTGGTTCTTGGTCGTCTCCTGCATCGTCGTCCATACCGTCGATGTCTTCGGAGTCGAAGTCTAGCATGTCGGTTAAGTCATCGACAGTGGCTACAAAGTGGGTGGTGGGTGGGCATTGAATTTCTTCGTCGTCCACATCCCATCCTACCTGATCATAGTCCGTCCAGGGCTCTCCTGATAAAGAGAGAGACTTTAGTGAATTCAGGATGTCGCCAAAGGGCGAGTGCTGAAAGATGTCCACAGTGGTGAACTCCATGATCGGCGCCCAATCGGATTCGATTGGCAGGGGCGCGGAAGGTTCGAAGTCCGGAGAGGATTCCGGCACCTTGGAGTCACGGGCTTCGCAAAGGACAAGATTGGTATTCGGCTCTAACGCCGTAGAGGTAGCAGCCCCCGGGGCGGTGTCCAGCCACCCGTCCTTGATCGACGCAGTCGGCTCTGAGATAAGGGTCGGAGCGGACACTTGTGCAGCCTCCAAGGCACTGTCCGGCGGCAGAGCTAGATCATGCCCATCGTGACAGTGCGGCATGCTTGGCTGTGGTTCGAACCCGTCAAAGATCAAGTCTCCGCGGACGTCAGTTCAAACTTCTGAATCTGAGCTGATGGCCAGGGGCGTAGCTTTCGATCTGCTCCAAATGGCCAAGTGAATTGGCCCGCAGTGCAAAGCCGCCGAATATGAAGATCTGTCCGGGGATAAAAGTCTCACCCTGGACCGCATCATTGTTGATGATCGAAGGAGCCATCGGGCCTATAGGTGACGACATAGAGGAACTCTCAATAAAAGCACCAATGTCGCTGTCAAAACCGGCGGATCTCGGGTAGGGGGTCCCGAACTGTGCGTCTAGGCGGATGGTAATAGGAGACAAGGGACACGATGTTTTTACCCAGGTTCAGGCCCTCTCGGTGGAGGTAAATCCCTACTCCTGCTTGATTAGTATTGATGATATGGGTAGTACAAGAGTAGATCTACCATGAGATCAGAGAGGCTAAACCCTAGAAGCTAGCCTATGGTATGATTGTTGTTCGTCCTACGGACTAAAACCCTCTGGTTTACATAGACACCGGAGAGGGCTAGGGTTACACAGAGTCGGTTAAAATGGTAGGAGATCTACATATCCGTATCGCCAAGCTTGCCTTCCATGCCAAGGAAAGTCCCATCCGGACACGGGACGAAGTCTTCAATCTTGTATCTTCAGTCTTGGAGTCCGGCCAAAGATGATAGTTTGGCTATCCAGACACCCCCTAGTCCAGGACTCCCTCAGCCCTCAAATCAAAGTACTACTATGCATGCTCCTAGGGGGGAGGTTGGTAGGAGTTAACCATCGTGCGCCCCCGACCTTCACGCAAAGATAAACAATAAAAAAAATGCGTGCCAATTTGGTTACATAGTTAGGAGACCATACGTGCATGCTTCGGGAATCACAAACCTTAACACCAATATCCTTACTAAACACAACCATTTACTAGAACCTCCCACATATTATCATCTCTATATCACAAAACTATTGCAAGGAATCAAACATATCATATTCAGTGATCTACAAGTTTTATGTAGGATTTTATGACTAACCATGTGAATGACCAATTCCTGTCATCTCTCTGAAGAGATATAAGTGAAGCAAGAGAGTTTAATTCTTTCTAGAAATAATATGCCCACACTCTAACAAATATAAGTGAAGCAAAAAAGCATTCTACAAATGGCAGTTTTCTATGTGAAGAGAAACAGGCAATCCAAACTTCAAAAGATATAAGTGAAGCACATGAAGCATTCTATAAAGCCATACTCAAAAGATTTAAGTGAAGTTCAATGAGCATTCTATAAATCAACCATGGAAAATCTCATAACAGCATTATGCATAAAAGAAAAGTGAAAACTAAATGCAAAAGACGGTCCAAGATTCGCACATATCACATGAATGAAACGAATCCGAAAACATACCGATACTTGTTGAAGAAAGTGGGGATGCCTTCCGGGGCATCCCCAAGCTTAGACACTTGAGTCTCCTTGAATATTTACTTGGGGTTCCTGGGCATCCCCAAGCTTGAGCTTTTGGCTCTCTTCCTTTTCCTCATATCGATACCTCCTCGATCTTCGAACACTTCATCCACACAAAACTTCAACAGAAAACTCGGTAAGATCCGTTAGTATAATAAAGCAAATCACTACTATAATTACTGTTGAAAACCAATTCATATTTTCTTTTTGCATTTTGTCTACTGTAATATAACTTTTCCATGGCTTAATCCACTGATATAAATTGATAGTTTCATGAAAACAAGTAAACTATGCATCAAAAACAGAATCTATCAAAAACAGAACAGTCTGTAGAAATATGAACACTCACCATAATCCTGATAACCAAAAAATTCTGCAAAAATTAGGAAAAATAAAATATTTGTATATAAAGACAGTTCAAAAAGAATCAGAACCGTTTGACGTTCCAGTAAAAAATGTAAAATCGTGCACTACAGCCAAAGTCTTTGTCCTGCACCGCACAAACCAACAAGCATTGTAAACATCCTAAAGGCAAACCTTGGCACATTATTTTTATAATACAATGGAATTGTACAAGTGGATACTTATTTTTGTTGAAAAGTTTCTATAATCAAGATTCACAAAGTTTCTGTGAGTATGAACAAAGTTCAAGGCTAGCTCCCACTTTAACAATGCTCGTCTTTCCCACTTTCGCTTTCCTTTCTAAAAAGTTTTGGGTTCCCCTATTTTTTTTTGTTTTTAGACTATATAAAAGCACTCAAAAGAAATAAAAGACTCTCTAAAACTTCCGGGTTGTCTCCCTGGCAGCGCTTTCTTTAAATCCATTAAGCTAGGCATATAGTGCTCAAGTAATGGATCCACCCGGATCCCAAGGTATATCGAAGCCAATTTTAATTAACAATGATTTGTGATTTAGTAGTGAGCACAAACTAACATATATCAAGCAATGGCGAAGTCTAACTCTCTTCCTATGCATCGGCATGTCATAAACGAACAATTCATGGACACCAAGCAAAGGTCAACTCGTAGTATAAGCAATTTCTTGCAATTCTATCATATTGGAAGCATAAAGAGGTGGAGATATAGTTCCTCTCTTATAATAATTGCAAGTAGAGGCAGCAAGCACATGCATAATATATCTATCAAAATCATCATGTGTAGTAGTAAAACGCAACCCATCAATATAATCCTTAATAAGGGCAAACTTCTCCGATATAGTGTAGTCGGGAGAATTTAAAAAGATAATAGGACTATCACGCATGGGTGCAATAAGGAACTATAGCAAGTTCATCTCCATAAGCGTAATTCATATTGGCATCCTGGCCACAAACATAGCAAGCATCATCAAAAAGGGATTTTCAAAAGAATCAACGGGATCATGACAATCATCATAACAATCATCCTTCGGTAAGCACGAAGGGAAATTAAACAACGTATGAGTTGAAGAGTTACTCTCATTAGAAGGTGGGCACGGGTAGCTAATCCGCTCTTCCTCCTTTTGTTCTTCGCTCTCCTCATCACCTTTTTCATCCAATGAGCCCATAGTTTCATCAATTTCTTCTTCCATAGACGCATGCAAAATATTACTCTCTTCTTGTACAACGGAGACTTTCTCAATAAATGCATCAATATCGGAATTGTATTCATAATTCTCATGACAATATTTAAGTGTAGCAAAATTTTCAGGTCTGTAAACAGCATCATCAAGATTTTCACTCTTTAAACAAAGATTCAATTTCATAAGCACCCATAAAATCAACGAATTCTTCTGTTTGTTCCACATCATAGTAATCATATATACCATTAGCATAAGAAGCTAAGGTTTCATTATCATTAAATTTGAAAGAAAAGGGAAGGTGTGGAGCCTTCATCCTAGAGCAACAAGTATAATCATATCTCAAGCATAGTTGCCTAACATACCAATACAACATATAAATTTGATCCCATAATAGTTTCCCTTTTTGTGTCAAGCGATAATCCTTAAAGTATTCACGTTGATCCAACGTGTCTCCCATAACATAATTGAATGGGGTTTTCACAGGATTATCAAAGTAGTACATAATATCTTTCACATATTGAGCATCAAGGGTTTTAGGAGGTTCCCCATCTCCATGAGTAGCAAGTACACCTAATTGTTTTGGTATTTCGTGTTCCATACCCATAACTAAAGATAAAGAACAACTTAGAATAGCAAATAAAAATTACTTAGTGATAAAGCAAACAAGCACACACGAGAATATTCACCCCACACTATGACTCCCCGGCAACGGCGCTAGAAAAAGGTCTTGATAACCCACAAGTATAGGGGATAAATTGTAGCCTCTTTCGATAAGTAAGAGTGTCGAACCCAACGAGGAGCTAAAGGTAGAACAAATATTCCCTCAAGTTCTATCGACCACCAATACAACTCTACGCACGCTTAACATTCGCTTTACCTAGAACAAGTATGAAATTAGAAGACTTTGTAGGTGTTGTTGCATAGATTTGCAAGATAATAAAGAGCACGTAAATAAAAAGTAGGGTCTGTTTAGATAAAGAAGCAATAAAGTTAGTATAGTGAGTGTGGAAAAGTGGTGGTAGGAGTTGTTAAATTGTCCATAAGCAATTGACTACTTTACTAGACCGATAGCAAGTTTTATGTGGGAGAGGCATAAGCTAACATATTTTCTCTTCTTGGATCATATGCACTTATGATTGGAACTGTAGCAAGCATCCGCAACTACTAAAGATCATTAACGTAAAACCCAACCATAGCATTAAAGCAGCAAGTCCCTTTTATCCCATACGCCACAACCCCCTTACTCAGGTTTATGCTTCTGTCACTCAAGCAACCCACTATAAGCGAATCATGAACGTATTGCAACACCCTACAACAGGAATCCCTCATGCTTGCGCGACACGGAGGGCACAATAGGACAAAACATAACCACAATCAAATTAAACCAATCATAGCAATTCACCAATTATCGATAGGACAACGAAAATCTACTCAGACATCATAGGATGGCAACACATCATTGGATAATAATATGAAGCATAAAGCACCATGTTCAAGTAGAGGGTACAGCGGGTTGCGGGAGAATGGACCGCTGAATATATATGGGGGAAGGTGATGATGGCAGAGGTGTTGGTGTAGATCGCGGTGATGATGATGGCCCCAACGGCGTTCCGTCGCCACTGGAAGCGAGGGGGAGAGAGCCCCCCTTCTTCTTCTTCTTCCTTGACCTTCTCCCTAGATGGGAGAAGGGTTTCCCCTCTGGACCATGGTCTCCATGGCGTGGGAGGGCGAGAGCCCCTTCGATATTGGATCTGTCTCTCTGTCTCTCTCTGTTCCTGCGTTCCCAGATTCTGCCCTTTCACACTTTCTTATATATCTGGAGATCCGTAACTCCGATTGGATTGAAACCTTCACCAAGATTTTTCTCCGAAAATCAGCTTTCTTGCGGCAAAAGAAGAGCAACAACCTCCTTACGGGGTGCCCACGAGGTTCAGGGGCGTGCCCACCCCCCTGGGGCGCCCCCTGCCTCGTGGCTCCCTTGGGCACCGTCTCGCGTTGACTCTTCTTCCCAAATATCACAAATATTCCAAAAATATTCTCGGTCTGTTTTATCCCGTTTGGACTCCGTTTGATATGGGGTTTCTGCAAAACATAAAACATGCAACAAACAGGAACTGGCACTGGGCACTGGATCAATATGTTAGTCCTGAAAATAATATAAAAAGTTGCCAAAAGTATATGAAAGTTGAATAATATTGGCATGGAACCATCAAAAATTATAGATACGATGGAGATGTATCATTTGGCAATAAACCTAAGCTGTCGTTTCTTAAAGTTTGGGTTGTGACACTTATGTCAAAAGGCTTCAGCCCGATAAGCTCGAACCCAAATCAGAGAAGTGTGTCTTCATAGGATACCCTAAGGAAACAAATGGGTCCACCTTCTACCACAGATCCGAAGGCAAGATCTTTATTGCCAAGAATGGAACCTTTCTAGAGAAGGAGTTTCTCTCGAAAGAAGCGAGTGGGAGGAAAGTAGAACTTGATGAGGTAATTGTACCTTCTCTCAATTTGGAAAGTAGCTCATCAATACACCAACTAGAGAGGAAGCTAATGATGAAGATCATGAAACTTCAGATCAAGTTACTACCAAACCTCGTAGGTCAACCAGAACACGATCAACACCAGAGTGGTACGGAATCCTTTTCTGGAAGTCATGTTACTAGAGCATGACAAACCTACAAACTATGAAGAAGCTATGATGAGCCCATATTCCGATAAATGGCTTGAGGCCATGAATCTGAGATGGGATCCATGTATGAGAACAAAGTGTCGACTTTGGTGGATTTGCCCAATGATTGGCAATCCATAGAGAATAAATGGATCTTCAAGAAGAAGACTGATGCTGATGGTAATGTTATATCTACAAAGCTCAACTTGTCGCAAAAAGGTTTTTGACAAGTTTAAGGGGCTGACTACGAGGAGACTTTCTCAACCGTAACGATGCTTAAGTCCGTCTGAATCATGTTAGCAATTGCCACATTTTATGAAATCTGGCAAATGGATGTCAAAACTGCATTCCTTAAATGGATATCTCTAAGAAGAGTTGTATATGATGCAACCAGAAGGTTTTGTCGATCCTAAAGGTACTAACAAAGTGTGCAAGCTCCAGCGATCTAATTATGGACTCGTGCAAGCATCTCGGAGTTGGAATATACGCTTTTATGAGGTGATCAAAGCATATGGTTTTATATTGACTTTCGGAGAAGCCTGTATTTAGAAGAAAGCGAGTGGGAGCTATGTAGCATTTCTAATATTATACGTGGACAACATATTGTAGATGGAAATTATATAGAATTTCTGGATCGCATAAAAGGATAGTTGAATAAAAGTTTTTCAATGAAATACCTCGATGAAGCTTCTTATATATTGGGCATCAAGATCTATAGAGATAGATCAAGACGCTTAATAAGACTTTCACAAAGCACATACCATGACAAAGTTTTCAAGAAGTTCAAAATGGATCAGTCAAAGAAAGGGTTCTTGCGTGTAGTACATGATGTGAAATTAGAGAGAAAATGAAAGTAATTCCCTATGCCTCTGCCATAGGTTCTATCATGTATGCTATGCTTTTTACCAGACCTGATGTGTGCCTTGATATAAGTTTAGAAGGGAGGTACCAAAGTAATCCAAGAGTAGATCATTGAATAGCGGTCAAGAACATCTTGAAGTACCTGAAAAGGACTAATGATATGTTTCTCGTTTATGGAGGTGACAAAGAGCTCATCGTAAATGGTTACATCGATGCTATCTTTGACACTGATCTGGATGACTCTAAGTCACAAACCGGATATGTATTATTATTGAATGGTGGAGCTGTCAGTTGGTGCAATTCCAATCAGAGCGTCGTGGCGGGATCTATGTGTGAAGCGGAGTACATAGCTGCTTTAGAAGCAGCAAATGAAGGAGTCTGGATGAAGGAGTTCATATTCGATCTAGGTGTAATACCTAGTGCATCGGGTCCAATGAAAATCTTTTGTGACAATACTAGAGCAATATAATTGCCTTAGCGAAGGAATCCAAATTTCACAAAAGACCAAACACATCAAGAGACACTTCAACTCCATCCGTGATCTAGTCAAGGAGGGAGACATAGAGATTTGCAAAATACATACGGATCTAAATGTGACAGACCCGTTGACTAATCCTCTCTCACAAGCAAAACATGATCACACCTTAGTACTCTTTGGGTGTTAATCACATGGCGATGTGAACTAGATTATTGACTCTAGTAAACCCTTTAAGTGTTGATCACATGGCGATGTGAACTATGGGTACTAATCACATAAAGATGTCAGCTATTGGTGTTAAATCACATGGCTATGTGAACTAGATTATTGACTCTAGTGCAAGTGGGAGACTGAAGGAAATATGCCCTAGAGGAAATAATTAAGTTGTTATTTTATATTTCCTTATTTCATGATAAATGTTTATTATTCATGCTAGAATTGTATTAATTGGAAACTTGATACATGTGTGGATACATAAACAAAACAGCGTGTCCCTAGTAAGCCTCTACTAGACTAGCTTGTTAATAAAAGATGGTTAAGTTTCCTAACCATAGACATGTGTTGTCATTTGATGAACGAGATCACATCATTAGGAGAATGACGTGATGGACAAGAACCATTCGTTAGCTTAGAATTATGATCGTTCAGTCTTATTGCTATTGCTTTCTTCATGTCAAATACATATTCCTCCGACAATGAGATTACGCAACTCCCGGATACCAGAGGAATGCGTTATGTGCTATCAAGCATCACAACGTCACTGGGTGATTATAAAGATGCTCTACAGGTATCTCCAAAGGTGTTTGTTGGGTTGGCATAGATCGAGATCAGGATTTGTCACTCAAAGTATCAGAGAGGTATCTCTGGGCCCTCTCGGCAATGCACATCATAAGAAGCCTTGCAAGCAAAGTGACTAATGAGTTAGTTTTAGGATGATGCATTAAGAAACAAGTAAATAGACTTGCCGGTAATGACAGTGAACTAGGTATGAAGGTACCAATGATCGGATCTCGGGCGAGTAACATACGGATGACAAAGAGAATAACGTAGAATAACGGTTCGACCGATAAAGATCTTCCTAGAATATGTAGGAGCCATTATGGGCATCCAGGTTCCACTATTGGTTATTGACCAAAGAGGTGTCTCGGTCATGTCTACATAGTTCTCAAACCCGTAGGGTCCGCACGGTTAATGTTCGATGACGATTTTGTATTATATGAGTTATGTGATTTGGTGACCGAATGTTGTTTGGAGTCTCGAATGAGATTATGAACATGACGAGGAGTCTCGAAATGGTTGATAGGTAAAGATTGATATATAGGACGATAGTATTCGGACACCGGAAGTGTTCCGGAGGGTACCAGGTACATATTGGGTCACTAGAAGGGGTTCCGGGCAACCCCCGGCACAGATATGGGCCTAATGGGCCAACAATGGAAATGCAACATGCAACAGGGGCTGCTGCGCCCCCCATATGGGCCGAACCATAGGAGGAAGGAAAGAGGGGAATGATACGTCTCCGTCGTTTCTATAATTTTTGATTGTTTCATGCCAATGTTATACAACTTTCACATACTTTTGGCAGCTTTTTATATGATTTATTGGACTAACCTATTGATCCAGTGCCCAGCGCGAGTTCCTGTTTTTTGCATGTTTTTTGTATCACAGAAAATCCATATCAAACAAAGTCCAAACGCGATAAAAATCTACAGAGAATTATTTTGCAATATATGTGATTTTTAAGAGGTGGAATCAACGCAAACGGGGGCCCACAGAGCCCACAACCTACCAGGGCGCGCCATAGGCCCTAGCCGGGCCCTGGTGTATCATGCCCTCCTTGAACGTTGGTGGGAGCCCTTCTTCCAGCGCAATAAAGATAATTTGTGGAAAAAACGTGTAAAAATTTCAGCTCAATCGGAGTTACGGATCTCCAAGAATTTAAGAAACCGTGAAGGGCCAGATCTAAGAGCGCAAAACAAAACAGAACAGAGAGGGATATCCAATCTCGGAGGGGCTCCTGCCCCTTTGCCGCCATGGAGGCCATGTACCAGAGGGGGAACTCTCCTCCCATCTAGGGAGGAGGCCAAGGAAGAAGAATGAGGAGGGGGGATCTCCCCCCTCTCTCCCGGTGGCGCCGGAGTGCCGCCGGGGCAAGGATCGTGACGGCGATCTACATCAACAATCTTGCTACCGTCAACACCAACTTTCCCCCCTCTATGCAGCGGTGTAACACCCCTTCTCCCCGCTATAATTGATACGTCTCCAAGGTATCTATAATTTTTGATTGTTCCATGCTATTATATTACCTGTTTTGGATGTTTATGGGCTTTACTATACACTTTTATATCATTTGTGGGACTAACCTACTAACCGGAGGACCATCCCAAATTGCTGTTTTTTGCCTATTTTAGTATTTCACAGAAAAGGAATATCAAGTGGAGTCCAAACGGAAAGAAACCTTCGGGAGAGTTATTTTTGGAACAAATGCGATCCAGGAGACTTGGAGTGGACGTCAAGAAAGAAACGAGGCGGCCATGAGGCAGGAGGGCACGCCCAGGGGGGTAGGCACGCCCCCCACCCTCGTGGGCCCCTCGTGGCTGCCCTGACTGACTTACTTCGCCTATATATATCTACGTACCCCGAAAACATCCAGGAGCACCACGATAAACTATTTCCAGGAGCACCATTTCAGTGTTTAGCAGAAAAGGAATATCAAACCGAGTCCAAACAAAATGAAACCTTCGGGAGCGATCTTTTTGGAACAAACGCAATCCAGGAGACTTGGAGTGGACGTCAAGAAGCAGCCGAGGCAGCCACGAGGGTGCAAGGCGCACCCTAGGGGGGGCGCCCCCATGCCTCGTAGGCCCCTCGTGGCTCCCCTAACCGACTTCCTTCGCCTATATACATCTACGTACCACGAAAACATCCAGGAGCACCACGAAAAACTATTTCCACCGCCGCAACCTTCTGTACCCGTGAGATCCCATCTTGGATTCTTTTCCAGCACTCTGTCGGAGGGGGAATCGATCACGGAGGGCTTCTACATCAACACCAAAGCCTCTCCAATGAGTTGTGAGTAGTTTACCACAGACCTTCGGGTCCATAGTTATTAGCTAGATGGCTTCTTCTCTCTCTTTGAATCTCAATACATTGTTCTCCTCGATCTTCTTGGAGATCTACTCGATGTAACTCTTTTTGCGTTGTGTTTGTCGAGATCCGATGAATTGTGGGTTTATGATCAAGTTTATCTATGAGAAATATTTGAATCTCCTCTGAATTCTTTTATGTATGACTGGTTATCTTTGCAAGTCTCTTCGAATTATCAGTTTGGTTTGGCCTACTAGATTGATCTTTCTTGCAATGGAAGAAGTGCTTAGCTTTGGGTTCAATCTTGCGGTGTCCTTTCTCAGTGACAGTAGGGGCAGCAAGGCACATATTGTATTGTTGCCACCGAGGATAAAAAGATGGGGTTTATATCATATTGCTTGAGTTTATCCCTCTACATCATGTCATCTTGCTTAATGCCTTACTCTGTTCTTATGAACATAATACTCTAGATGCATGCTGGATAGCGGTCGATGTGTGGAGTAATAGTAGTAGATGCAGGCAGGAGTCGGTCTACTTGTCACGGACGTGATGCCTATATACATGATCATGCCTAGATATTCTCATAACTATGCACTTTTCTATCAATTGCTCGACAGTAATTTGTTCACCCACCGTAGTAATTATGCTATCTTGAGAGAAGCCACTAGTGAAACCTATGGCCCCCGGGTCTATTCTCTATCATATAAGTTTCCGATCTACTTTATTTTGCAATCTTTACTTTTCAATCTACATCATAAAAATATGAAAAATATTTATCTTATCTTATTATCTCTATCAGATCTCACTTTTGCAAGCGGCCTTGAAGAGTTTGACAACCCCTTTATTGCGTTGGTTGCGAGGTTCTTGTTTGTTTTTGTAGGTACAAGGGACTTGCGTGGATCCTCCTACTGGATTGATACCTTGGTTCTCAAAAACTGAGGGAAATACTTATGCTACTTTGCCGCATCACCCTTTCCTCTTCAAGGGAAAAACCAACGCATGCTTAAGAGGTAGCAGTAATCTCTACTTCAACATGGTTCTCAACTCCATATATTATTTCCCAATGATATTTGGCTATCCTATGATGTTTGAGTAGATCTGTTTTGTCCTATGGATTAATCGTGATCTTGGTTGGTATGATTGTATATTTTATTTATGGTGCTGTCCTACGGTGCTCTCCGTCTCACGCAAACGTGAGGGGCCCCCGCTGTAGGGTGTTGCAATACGTACATGATTCGCTTATGGTGGGTTGCGAGAGTGACAGAAGCTTAAACCCGAGTAGGTGGGTTGTTTTGTATGGGATAAAGAGGACTTGATACTTAATACTATGGTTGGGTTTCACGACCTTAATGATCTATAGTAGTTGCAGATGCTTGCTAGAGTTCCAATCATAAGTGCATATGGTCCAAGTATAGAAAGTATGTAAGCTCATGCCTCTCCCTCATATAAAATTACAAGAATGATTACCGGTACTTGTTATTGATTGCCTAGGGACAAATGACTTTCTTGTTGACAAAAGCTATCCACTTTTATTACCTTGCAATTTATTCGTAGTTTTATTCTTGCAAAGTACTCGTAGTTTTATTCTTACAAAATAGTTCCATACTTGTTTTAGGTAAAGCAAACGTCAAGTGTGTGTAGAGTTGTATCAGTGGTTAATAGAACTTGAGGGTATATTTGTTCTGCCTTTAGCTCCTCATTGGGTTCGACACTCTTATTTCTCGAAGAAGGCTACAAACGATCCATTATACTTGTGGGTTATCAGGGAATATAGAAGGAAGGGGAGGGATTCGGACTCCCCCTTCCTCCCCCTCCGAAAAATATGGTACCGGGGGGGGGGGGAATTGGACTAGGCCCCCAAGTAGGATTCCTCACTAAGTAGATTTTATTTCCTGTTCTAAGTTGTTCTCTATCTTTAGTTATGGATATGGAATACGAAACACCAAAAAAAATAGTTGTACTTCCTACTCATGGAGATGGGGAACATCCTAAAACCCTCGATGCTTGTTATGTGAAAAATATTATGCAATACTTTGATAATCCCGAGGAAACCCATTCAATATGATAATGGGAGACACGTTGGATCAACGTAAATACTTTAGGGAATATCGCTTGACACAAAAAAGGGAAACTTTCATGGGATCAAATTGATGAGTTGCATTGGTATGCTTGGAATTTATGCCAGAGATATGATTATACTTGTTATTCTAAGATGAACGCTCCACATCTTCCCTTTTCATGCAAATTTAATGATAATGAAACCTTGGCTTCTTATGTTAATGGTATATATGATTACTATGATGTGGAACGAATAGAAGAATTTGTTGCTTTTAAGGGTGCTTGAGGGAGTCCTGGACTAGGGGGTGTCCGGACAGCCAGACTATCATCGTCCGCCGGACTCCAAGACTATGAAGATACAAGATTGAAGACTTCGTCCCGTGTCCGGATGGGACTTTGCTTGGCGTGGAAGGCAAGCTTGGCAATACGGATATGTAGATCTCCTACCATTGTAACTTACTCTGTGTAACCCTAGCCCTCTCCGGTGTCTATATAAACCAGAGGGCTTTAGTCCGTAGGACACAACATTCATTACAACAATCATACCATAGGCTAGCTTCTAGGGTTTAGCCTCCTTGATCTCGTGGTAGATCCACTCTTGTACTACCCATATCATCAATATTAATCAAGCAGGATGTAGGGTTTTACCTCCATCAAGAGGGCCCGAACCTGGGTAAAACATCGTGTCCCTTGTCTCCTATTACCATCCGCCTAGACGCACAGTTCGGGATCCCCTACCCGAGATCCGCCGGTTTTGACACCGACATTGGTGCTTTCATTGAGAGTTCCTCTGTGCCGTCACCGATAGGCTTGATGGCTTCTTCAATCAACAACAACGCCGTCCAGGGTGAGACTTTTCTCCCAGGACCGATCTTCGTATTCGGCGGCTTCGCACTGCGGGCCAATTCACTTGGCCATATGGAGCAGATCGAAAGCTACGCCCCTGGCCGTCAGGTCAGATTTGGAAGCCTAACTTCACGACTGACATTTGCGGAGACTTGATCTTCGATGGATCCGATCCGCAGCCGTGCGTGCCGCACTGTCATGATGGCCATGATCTAACTCTGCCGCCGGACAGCGCCTTGGAGGCCGCACACGAGTCCGCTCCGACCCATAGTCCGGAGCCGATCGCGCAGCTCGAGGATGGGTGGCTGGACACCTCCTCGGGAGCCGCAATTTCCACGGCGATGGAGCCAAAAACTGACCTTGTCCCCTATAAAGCTCGTGACTCCGAGGTGCCGGACTCCCTGCCGGACTCCAAACCTCCTGCACCCCTACCAATCGAATCCGATTGGACGCCGATCATGGAGTTCACCGCTGCTGACATCTTTCAGCACTCGCCCTTTGGCGACATTCTAAATTCGCTAAAGCATCTCTCGCTATCCCGAGAGCCCTGGCCGGATTATGTCCAGGATGGTTGGGATGCGGACGACGAAGAAATTCAAAGCCCACCCACCTCCCACTTTGTAGCCACTGTCGACGATCTAACCGACATGCTAGACTACGACTCCGAAGACATCGACGGTATGGACGACGATGCCGGAGACGAACAAGAACCAGCGCCTACATGGCACTGGAAGACCACCTCGTCATATGACATATACATGGTGGACACCCCAAAAGATGGGGATGGCGAAGAAACAGCTGAGGCTGATTCCTTAAAGAAACAGCCTAAGCACCGACGTCAGCGGCGCCGCTCTAAATCCCGCCACAGCAAGAATGAAGATTCCGGCACAAGAGATAATAACACCCCAGAAAGTGCCGAAGGAAATCCCCTCCAGCAAGATTCAGCACAGGAGGATGTAGAAGCAAGCCCTCACGAGAGAGCGGCAGACGAAGAGGTCGAGGATGATAATTACATACCTCCCTCCGGAGACGAGGCAAGCCTCAATGACGACGAATTCGTCGTGCCAGAGGATCCCGTCGAACAAGAGCATTCTAAACGTAGGCTTATCGCCACGGCAAATAGCCTAAAGAAAAAGCAGCAGCAGCTTCAAGCTGATCAAGACCTGCTGGCCGACAGATGGACTGAGGTCCTCGCGGCCGAAGAGTATGAACTCGAACGTCCCTCCAGGAGTTACCCAAAACGCAAGTTGCTCTCCCGATTAGAGGAAGAAGCATACATACCTTCATCACCAGCGCACAATACGGCCGACCGACCACCCCGTGGTCGCGACAGAGAGGCATCCAGGCCTTCCATCAAGACCGTACTCCGGCATTGCTCGAAAACTACAAAGCCACGAGGGAACGCGCCGGACTTGCGGGACATATTGGAGGATAAGGCAAGACAATCCAGATCTATTTGTGGATCATGTGGGCGCCCCACGACCCACGACGAATACCGTCGAGCCGGATACAAAACTCCGGCCGGGCCGAACACAGCAGACAACGCTCCCTTGAGCTACGTCGTCATATTGCTCAATACAGAGGCGCCGCACACCCGCTATGCTTCACTGACGAAGTAATGGATCATCAAATCCCTGAAGGGTTTAAACCCGTAAACATCGAATCCTACGATGGCACGACAGACCCCGCGGTTTGGATCGAATATTATCTCCTTCACATCCATATGGCCCGCGGCGACGATCTCCACGCCATCAAATACCTCCCGCTCAAGCTTAAAGGACCAGCTCGGCATTGGCTTAACAGCCTGCCCGCAGAGTCAATTGGGTGTTGGAAGGACCTGGAAGCCGCATTCCTCGACAACTTCCAGGGCACATATGTGCGGCCACCAGATGCCGATGACCTAAGCCACATAATCCAGCAGCCAGACGAATCGGCCAGGCAATTCTGGACACGGTTCTTAACAAAGAAAAATCAAATCGTCGACTGTCCGGATGCAGAAGCCCTCGCAGCCTTCAAACATAACATCCGCCACAAATGGCTAGCCCGGCACCTAGGACAGGAAAAGCCGAAATACATGGCAGCCCTCACATCATTAATGACCCGCTTCTGTGCGGGAGAGGATAGCTGGCTAGCTCGCAGCAACAAACTCAGTAAAAATGCTGGCAGTCCGGATACTAAGGACCACAACGGTAGGTCGCGTCGAAGCAAAAACAAACGCCGCGTTAACGGCGACAACAATGAGGATACGGCAGTCAACGCCGGATTCTGAGGCTCTAAACCCGGTCAGCGGAAGAAGCCATTCAAAAGAACCACTCCGGGTCCGTCCAATTTGGACCGAATACTCGACCGCTTATGCCAGATACATGGCACCCCCGAAAAGCCAGCTAATCACACCAACAGAGACTGTTGGGTATTCAAGCAGGCAGGCAAGTTAATTGCCAAAAACAATGACAAGGGGCTGCATAGCGATGACGAGGAACAGACCCGGCCGCCGAACAGTACAGGACAGAAGGGTTTCCCCCCACAAGTGTGGACGGTGAACATGATATACGCAACCCATATACCCAAGAGGGAGCGGAAGCGTGCACTAAGGGCCCTCATGGAGTCATCACGGTCAACGGAAATACGGAACGCTCCCTTCGAACGGAGGAACATACAGCGGCTCTCGCGGCAGAAGTACAGAGCAGCCTTTTAAGGCAATTTTCGAGTCCGGCCGTTAAACGACCGGACACGGCCAAACGCGCCCGGAGCAACATCAATCAAGACCACCTGGCACGTTCCGAGCACGCGTAGCAATGCGGCCCCAATCCCAGCCCTCGCATGATTGCAAGACCAACCCTTCGCGTACATCATTACGCTCTGGAGATACCATGGGCATAGGGGGAGGGGCACGACCACAACAGACCCAGAGTGCGGCTCGACCACACCAGGGGCTCCCAAGTGTGTCACTCATTTTATTTTGCTTCTTCTTATATACAGGACTCCGTTCACTAGAGGCCCTGTCTAGCGGGGAGCCCGCCGAACTTACGATGCAACAGCCAGGGAGGGAAAAAGGCTGCGACGAACACTCAGGTGGTCTCCATTATGAGCATTAAAGTATATACACCAGTCCGCAGCCCACCCCTGGAGGGGGGCATGTTTAATTAGTCCAATCCCTTGCTTACCGCACTATTTGTATCATTCCGCACTTATAGCGGAATTCCTTGAATAAATAATGCAGCACTTTTTTGCCTGTAATTGCATTACTTTACATATATGTTCACTAATGACATCTTGCACCCGTATATTTTGGTACGGCCGAATACACCAGGGGCTTATGTTCCCCGCATTATGGTGTGATAAGTCCGAATACTTTCAAAAGTGCGGCACCTCAAACTTATAGCATTATATGAATCGGCTCCGAATCATGTCTTGGGTCAATAGTTGGGTTTGCCCGGCTCCCACGTTTTGGTACCTTATGTTCCGTTCTGTCGGCTAAGGTGGCACTGGGAGAACCACTGCGATTGCGCCCCGGTTGAGCTGGGCGAGCGCCTCAGTGGAGAAAGCTAAAACTGACTGGCATGATAAGGCGAGAGACTGGTCGCTGTTCGAGAGGTCTTTTCGAGTCCTTAAAGACTTATGCCGCTTCGAGCGAAGAACCGGATAATGTCCGACGAAGGTGTGGATAGCGCCTCGAATTCTGTCTTCCGAATACCAGGGGCTTCGCTGAAATTTAAAATTATAGAATTCTATGGCTAAGTGAGAGTGTTCAAGCATTATAAGTCCGATTGCCTTGTTCGTTGTGTTGAGCGCCTCCCTAGA
Source organism: Triticum timopheevii (assembly GCA_963921465.1). Taxonomy (NCBI): domain Eukaryota; kingdom Viridiplantae; phylum Streptophyta; class Magnoliopsida; order Poales; family Poaceae; genus Triticum; species Triticum timopheevii. Next base: position 445,402,523 of record OY997262.1, read on the forward strand.
TGGACCCAAAAATGGGAACAAGAGTGCTCAAGTTTATCCCGAACACCCCAGCACTAGTGGCATGGGGGCTGAAGCCGACGACTTGCCATCTCTCAGATTTTATAAACGGCCGCACAGAAGGTAATATTTTAAATTAAACAAGCGTTGCTTAGCGCATATGAACAAAGTTTTCAGTGCACAGGATAATACATAGCGAGTTTACTCAATAATTACATCTTTGGGGCACTCATCCGCAATCTTGCGGGCACCCTTCAGGACAGTCTTATAGTACATCTCGGGCGTACGATACTCCTTGCCCGCTGGTGGCGCGTCAGTGATGAGCCTTTCCGCATCCAGCTTGCCCCAGTGCACCTTTGCGCGGGCAAGGGCCCGACGAGCACCTTCAGTACAGGCGGAGCGCTTGATGACCTCCACCCAGGGGCACGCATCCACCAGCCGCCGCACGAGGCCAAAGTAGCTCCCAGGCATGGCCTCTCCAGGCCACAGCGGGACTATGAGGCCCTTCATGGCCTGCTCGACTACCTTGTGGAGCTCGACCAGCTGCTTCAGCTGGTCGCTAGGAGGCACCGAAAGGCCGGCCTTAGCGTACTGAGACCAGAAGACCTTCTCCGTTGAGCTCCCCTCCTCGCCATGGTAGAATGCGGCGGCATCGGATACACTCCGAGGCAGATCTGCAAACGCCCCTGGAGAGCTCCGAATTTGGGTAAGTGTCAGGTAGTTTACATTAACATGCTTGCTTTGCATGAAAAATGCCTTACCCGCCGCTATTTTCTTCACATCCTCAACCTCCTGAAGGGCCTTATGGGCCTCGGCCTTGGCGGCTTTGGCACTTTCGAGAGCCGAGGCAAGCTCGGACTCTCGAGTCTTTGAGTCGCGCTCCAAACTCTCATGCTTGTCCATGAGAGCCTGGAGCTCTTGCCGCACCTCCGCCACCCGCGCCTCCTGCTTCTCCCGCTCTGCCCGTTCCGCGGCCGCATTGCGTTCGGCCGCGGACACAGCCTCCTTCAGGGTTGCCACCTCGTTCGTGGCCCCTGCAGTACCCATGTTATCCTTGTTATTTTTATTGCATCCTAAATCCTTTTCTGTAAGGAAACTATTCAAAGTGGTGTTACTCACCTTCTTTGTCCTCGAGCTGCTTCTAGGCACGGCCGAGCTCTTGCTCGGACCGCTCGAGATCCTGCTTCAATGCACCGACCTCCGCAGTCAGTGCGGCAGAGGTCAGCAGCGCAGCCTGCAAACCCATATTGACATACTTTCTAGCAACCCTGCGTATATCTTATTAGATCCTTAGTCCGGCTTTTCTTTCCGAACACCGAACCGAGCATCAGGGGCTACTGTCTATGCGGTATCACATTACATAATTTTAACTTCTTACCTCACAGCCTGTTAGAAGGCTACTGCAGGCTTCGGTCAGCCCGCTCTTGGCAAGCTGAACCTTCTGAATCACCGCACTCATAACAGTGCGGTGTTCTTCCTCAATGGAAGCGCCTTGGAGCGCCTCCAGCAAGTTGTCTGGCGCCTCCGGTTGGACAGAGGCCGCCGGCGTCACGGTCTTGCCCTTCTTGCGAAGGGGCCGCCTGCCGGACTCCGGAACCACTGCGGGTTCCGGTGTGGAGTCCGGCGCAAAGTCCGGGAGGCTGCCTTGCGGCGCCTCCGGAGCCTCCTCCTGATGGGTCCCTTCCTGGGATCCCACCTCGGCGTCCTCAACGGCGCGAGGGGTGGAGGCAGTCGGGATGGAATCCACATCCGACGGAGCCACCGACCCACTCGATGAAGCGGGGAGATCATCATTGGCCGGACTGCAGGCAGTATGCGGCATTAGAAGGACACTATGTGACACAAAAGAGAAATTATAAATCATTCAGGAATCCGGATAATTACGATCTTGCCAGAGGCCTGGCCCTTGAAGGCCACTCTTCGCCGCCAACGTTGGTGTTGGCAGAGCTGTCCGGGGGATAGTTCTTCCCCTCTTGGACCCTTCGGCCTCCCCTGTTGGGGAAGCCTTCCTCTTCCTCTCACCCTCCTCTGGGAGAGAGTCTTCTTCCTCCTCATCATCTTCGGGGGAGGAGTCCGCCTCGGAGTCGTCGGAGACCTGAAAACGGGAACTCTTTCGAGTACCCGTGGCCACCTTCTTGGCCATCTTCTCCGGCACCACATGCAGTGCCGGAACCAGCAGCCCCGCTAGACGGGCGTCTACTGTATTTTCTGGCATGGGAGCCAGTCAGATGAGCTGCTCCGCCTTCTTCATCCAGTCCTGTCAAAGGAAAGGGGAGATTGAAACCCGCTTAGAATCAAACTATTAACAACAAGTGTCCTGTAAAGGGGTAGAATCACTTACCTCGTCAGCTGGACGCTGCGAGTGAAATCCGTGATCTTCCATCGCAGATGCGGGGGCTTCGGCGCCCTTAAACAGCACCCTCCAGGCACCTTCGTACGTCGTGTCGAAGAGCCCGCTCAACGCCTGGTGCTGTTCCGGATCGAACTCCCACAGATTGAATGCCCGTTCTTGGCATGGGAGAATCCGGCGGACGAGCATGACTTGGACCACGTTAACAAACCTGAGCTTCTTGTTCACCAGCTTCTGGATATAGGCTTGGAGTCCCGTCAGCTCCTTCAAATTACCCCATAGCAAGCCCTTCTCTTTCCAGGAGGTGAGCTGCACAGGGATACCAGATCTGAACTCGGGGGCCGCCGCCCATGTAGGGTCGCGCGGCTCGGTGATGTAGAACCACCCCGACTGCCACCCCTTGACGGACTCCACGAAGGCCCCTTCGAACCAGAGGACGTTGGGCATCTTGCCCAACATGGCGCCTCCGCACTCCGCCTGCGTGCCCTTCACTACCTTCGGCTTGACATTGAAGGTCTTGAGCCACAAGCCGAAGTGGGGCTGGATGCAGAAGAAGGCCTCGCACACGACGATAAACGCCGAAATGTTGAGGATGAAGTTCGGCGCCAGATCGTGGAAATCCAGGCCACAGTAGAACATGAGCCCCCGGACAAAGGGGTGAAGTGGAAAGCCCAGTCCGCGGAGGAAGTGGGGGAGAAATACGACCCTCTCATGGGGCCTGGGGGTGGGGATGAGCTGCCCCTAGTCGGGCAGCCGGTGCGCAATGTCGCCGGAAAGGTATCCGGCGCTGCGCAGTTTGGCGATGTGCTCCTCCTTAACGGTGGAGTCCAACCATTTACCTCCCGCTCCGGGCATGGTCGGAGAAGGTTGAGACGAGATGCGCAAACTTTGGCGCTGGAGCTCGAGTGCACGGAGATGGATAAGCAAAGGAGGAAGAAGGCGTTGGTGAAAAGGTGAATCCTTATCCCTTATATATAGGCGGACGAAGACTATGCGTCCCCACTGGCCTGGTAAAACTCGCTTATCTCCCAAGCGCCACCATCAATGGCGCGGTTGGGTTACCCACGTCCGTATTGATGAGAATCCCGGAATAAGGGGAACACGATCTCTGCTTCGACAAGACGTGCCAAGGAAACCGCTTCGCTAAACGCGCTGAGGTGGTAAAATAAAAAACGATTCAAGTAAAAGCTTGGTAGTGGTGTGATGTCACGCTGCAAAATACGTCAGTAGATTGAACTTGTGCACATATTATTCTCTCTACGGTGGAATGTGGAATTTATTTTGCAGAGCCGGACACTATCCAGGTGTTCGCAATCTTCTATGGATTATTCGAAAGAGGAACCCGCCTTGCAATGCCGAACATTATGCGCGCCGGACTCATCGTCATTGAAGCCAGGTTCAGGGGCTACTGAGGGAGTCCAGGACTAGGGGGTGTCCGGACAGCCGGACTATCATCGTCCGCCGGACTCCAAGACTATGAAGATACAAGATTGAAGACTTCGTCCCGTGTCCGGATGGGACTTTCCTTGGCGTGGAAGGCAAGCTTGGCAACACGGATATGTAGATCTCCTACCATTGTAACCGACTCTGTGTAACCCTAGCCCTCTCCGGTGTCTATATAAACCGGAGGGCTTTAGTCCGTAGGACACAACATTCATTAGAACAATCATACCATAGGCTAGCTTCTAGGGTTTAGCCTCCTTGATCTCGTGGTAGATCCACTCTTGTACTACCTATATCATCAATATTAATCAAGCAGGACGTAGGGTTTTACCTCCATCAAGAGGGCCCGAACCTGGGTAAAACATCGTGTCCCTTGTCTCCTGTTACCATCCGCCTAGACGCATAGTTCGGGACCCCCTACCCGAGATCCGCCGGTTTTGACACCGACAGTGCTTATGAAATTGAATCTTTGTTTTTAAAGTATGAAGCTTTTGATGATGATGTTTATAGAACTGAAATTTTTTCCATACTTAAGTATTGCTATGATAATTATAAATACAATTCCGATATTGATGCCTTTATTGAGAAAATCACCGCTGTCCGAGAAGAGACTAATGTTTTGCACGAGTCTGTGGAAGAAGGAATTGATGAAACTGTGAGCTCATTGGATGTAAAAGATGATGAGGAGAGCAAAGAACAAAAGGAGGAACAGCGGATTAATCACCCGTGCCCACCTTCTAATGAGAGTAACTCTTTGACTTATACATTGTTTAACGTCCCTTTGTTCTTACCGAAGGATGAATGTTATGATAACTGCTATGATCCTGTTGATTCGTTTGAAATATCCCTTTTTGATGGTGCTTGCTATGCGTGTGGCCATGATGCCACTATGAATTATGCTTATGGAGATGAACTTGCTATAGTTCCTTATGTCAAGAACGAAATTATTGCTATTTCACCCACACATGATAGTCCTATTATCTTTTTGAATTCTCCAAACTACACTATATCGGAGAAGTTTGCACTTATTAAGGATTATGTTGATGGGTTGCCTTTTACCATTGCACATGATGATTTTGATGAATATAGTATGCATATTCTTGCTGCTCCTACTTGCAATTATTATGAGAGAGGAACTACATCTCCACCTTTCTATGTTTCCAACACAATAAAATTGCAAGAAACTGCTTATGCTATGTATTGGCCTTTACTTGATGTGAATGAATTGTTCTTGTATGACATGCCGATGCATAGGAAGAGAGTTAGACTTCGCCATTGCATGAAATATGTTGCTTTGTGCTCACTACTAAATGTCAAATTATTGTTAATTCAAATTGGCTTTGATATACCATGGGATCCGGGTGGATCCATTACTTGAGCACTTCATGCCTAGCTTAATGGTTTAAATAAAGCACTGCCAAGGAGACAACCCTGCAGTTTTAGAGAGTCATTTATTTCTATTGAGTGATTTTATAAAGTTTAAAAACAAAAAAAATATAGAAGGGAACTTAAAACTTCACAAAAAGAAAAGTGAAAGTGAGAAGGGCGAGCACCGTGGAAGCGGGAGCATGCCTTGAACTTTGTTCATGCCCATGGAAACTTTGTGAATCTTGAATTATAGAAACTTTTCAACAAAAATAATTACCCCCCATTGTATTATAAAAATAATGTGCCAAGATTTTCCTTTAGGATGAGTAGATTGCTTGTTGGTATGTTCAATGCAAAAACAGAATCTTTGGCTGTAGAACGATGAAACTAGAACGACGAAAGGTTCTAAATTTTTTTGCACTGTCTTGCTATACAAATTGTTTATTTTGTCATAATTGTTTCAGAATTTTTGGAGTACCAGAAGTATGGTGAATGTTCAGATTACTACAGCCTGTCCTGTTTAAGACAGATTCTGTTTTTGATGCATTGTTTTGCTTGTTTTGATGAAACTATCGATTCTATCGGTGGTATAAGCCATGGAAAAGTTATATTAGAGTAGCTACAATGCAAAACCAAAATATGAATTGGTTTGCAACAGTACTTAGAGTAGTGATTTGCTTTATTATACCGAGTTGTCTGTTGAGTTTTGTGTGGATGAGGTGATCAAAGATCGTGGAGGTCTCGATATGAGGAGAAGGAGGAGAGGCAAGAGGCAAGCTTGGGGATGCCCAAGGCACCCCAAGTAAATATTCAAGGAGACTCAAGCGTCTAAGCTTGGGGATGCCCCGGATGGCATCACATCTTTCTTCAACAAGTAACGGTATGTTTTTGACTTTGTTTTGTTCATGTGGTATGTGCAAATCTTGGAGCGTCTTTTGCATTTAGTTTTCAGTTTTCTTTTATGCACCATGCTGGTTTGAGATAGTCCATGGATGATTTATAGAATGCTCATTGCACTTCACTTATATCTTTTGAGTATGGCTTTATAGAATGCTTCATGTGCTTCACTTATATCATTTAAAGTTTGGATTGCCTGTTTCTCTTCACATAGAAAACCGATGTTCGTAGAATGCTCTTTTGCTTCACTTATATTTGTTAGAGCATGATCTTTTGTGGAAAGAGTTAAACTCTAATGCTTCACTTATATCTATTTAGAGAGAAAAACGGAATTGGTCAATTGCATGGTTAGTCATGAAATCCTACATAAAACTTATGGATCACTGAATATGATATGTTTGATTCCTTGCAATAGTTTTGTGATATAGAGATGGAATATGTGGGAGGTACTAGTAGACGGTTGTGGTTAGTAGGAATATTGGTGTTAAGGTTTGTGATTCCCGAAGCATGCACGTATAGTCTCTCGTTATGCTATGAAGTTGGAGCATGATTTATTATTGATTATCTTGCTTATGAGTGGCGGTTGGGGACGAGCCATGGTCTTTTCCTACCAATCTTCGAGGGCTAATAAACTTTTGCAATAAGTATATGAGTTCTTTTTGATTAATGTGAGGCCATGGATTATACACACATACGGTATCATGCATTGCCCTTTCTCACCTCGAGAGTCGTTGCAAATTTCGCCGGTGCATCCAAACCCCATGATATGATACGCTCTATCACACATAAGCCTTATTATATCTTTCTCAAAACAGCCACCATACCTACCTATTATGCCTTTCCATAGCCATTCCGAGATATATTGCCATGCAACTTCCACCGCCTCTGTTGTGATGACTTGAGCATTCATTGGCATATTGCTTTGCATGATCATATAGCTGACATAGTAGTTGCGGCTTAGCCACCGTGCATCATTTTTATACATGTTACACTAGATCATGCATATCCTGGTATTGCTAGAGGCATTCATATAGAGTCATAATTTGTTATAGGTATCGAGTTGTAATTTTTATTTCTTTTGAGTTATAAGTAAATAGAAGTGTGATGTTCAACATTATTCATTTTTAGAGTAGTGCCCCAGTGACGAAAGGATGATGGAGACTATGATTCCCCCACAAGTCGGGATGAGACTCCGGACAATGAGAGAGAAAAAAGAGAAAAAGAAAAAAAAGAAAAAAAGAGGAAAAAGAGAAAACTAAAATAAAAATAATAATAATAAAATAAACAAAGAGAGAAGGGGCATTGTTAGTATCCTTTACCACACTTGTGCTTCAATGTAGCACCATGTTTTTCATATGGAGAGTCTCCTATGTTGTCACTTTCATATACTAGTGGGAATTTTTCATTATAGGATTAGATGCACACCCACTTAATTTTCATGTTGAGCTTTCATACACTTATAGCTCTTAGTGCATTCGTTGCATGGCAATCCCTACTCCTCGCATTGATATCGATTGATGGGCATCTCCATAGCCCGTTGGTTAGCCACGTCAATGTGAGACTTTCTTACTTTTTGTCTTCTATATATTTATCCCCATCATCATACTCCATTCCACCCATAGTGCTATATCCATGGATTGCACTCATGTATTGCGTGAGGGTTGAAAAAGCTGAAGCACGTTAAAAAGTATTTACCAATTGCTCGGGTTGTCACCGAGGTTGTGCATGATAAATACTTTATGTTAAGAAGACAGAGCATGACAAGACTATATGATTTTGTTGGGATAACTTTCTTTAGCATTGATATTTTGAAAGACATGATTATTTATTGGGATGACTGAGTATTGATGTCTTTATGTCAAATTATAGACTATTGCTTTGAATCAATTATGTCTTAATATTCATGCCATGACTAGATATATGATCAAGTTTATGCTAGGTAGCATTCCACATCAAAAATTATCTTTTTTATCATTTACCTACTCGAGGACGAGCAGGAATTAAGCTTGGGGATGCTGATACGTCTCCATCGAATCTATAATTTTTGATTGTTTCATGCCAATGTTATACGACTTACACATACTTTTGGCAATTTTTTATATGATTTATTGGACTAACCTATTGATTCAGTGCCCAGCGCCAGTTCCTTTTTTTTGCATGTTTTTTGTATCGCACAAATATCCATATCAAACAAAGTCCAAACACGATAAAAATCTATGGAGAATTATTTTGGAATATATGTGATTTTTAGGAGGTGGAATTAGTGCAAACGGGGGCCCACAGAGCCCACAGCCCACCAGGGCGCACCACAAGCCCCAGGAGTGCCCTGGTGTATCGTGCCCTCTTCAAACATCGGTTGGAGCCCTTCTTCTGGCGCAAGAAAGATAATTTATGGAAAAAATTGTGTAAAAATTTGAGCGCAATCGGAGTTATGGATCTCCGGGAATTTAAGAAACCGTGAAGGGCCAGATCTAAGAGCGCGAAACAGAAGAGAACAGAGAGGGAGATCCAATCCCGGAGGGGCTCCTGCCCCTCCGCCGCCATGGAGGCCATGGACCAGAGGAAGAACTCTCCTCCCATCTAGGGGGGAGGCCAAGGAAGAAGAAGAAGAAGAAGGGGGCTCTCTCCCGCTGGCGCCAGACTACCGCCGGGGCAAGGATCGTGACGGTGATCTGCATCAACAATCTTGCTACCGTCAACACCAAATTTCTCCCCCTCTATGCAGCAGTATAACACCCCTTCTCCCCATTGTAATCTCTACTTAAACATGGTGCTCAACTCCATATATTATTTGCCAATGATATTTGGCTGTCCTATGATGTTTGAGTAGATCTGTTCTGTTCTATGGGTTAACCGTGATCTTGGTTGGTGTCGGTGTCAAAACCGGTGGATCTCGGGTAGGGGGTCCCGAACTGTGCGTCTAGGCGGATGGTAACAGGAGACAAGGGACACGATGTTTTTACCCAGGTTCGGACCCTCTCGGTGGAGGTAAAACCCTACTCCTTCTTGATTACTATTGATGATATCGGTAGTACAAGAGTAGATGTACCACGAGATCAGAGAGGCTAAACCCTAGAAGCTAGCCTATGGTATGATTGTTGTTCATCCTATGGACTAAAACCCTCCAGTTTATATAGCCACCGGAGAGGTCTAAGTTACACAGAGTCGGTTACAATGATAGGAGATCTACATATCCATATCGCCAAGCTTGCCTTCCACGCCAAGGAAAGTCCCATCCGGACACGGAACGGGGTCTTTAGTCTTGTATCTTCATAGTCTTGGAGTCCGACCAAAGATGATAGTTCGGCTATCCGGACACCCCCTAGTCCAGGACTCCCTCGGTAGCCCCTGAACCAGGCTTCAATGACGACGAGTCCGACGCGCATATTGTCTTCGGCATTGCAAGGCGGGTTCCTCCTCCGAATGCTTCATAGTAGATTTTGAACACCAGGATAGTGTCCGGCTCTGCAAAATAAGTTCCACGTACCACCGTAGAGAGAATAATATTTACACAAGTTCAATCTGCTGACGTATTTCATGGCGTGACGTTGCACCACGGCCAAGCTTTTATTCGAGTTGTTTTTATTGTTCCACCTCAGCGCGTTTAGCGAAGCGGTTTCCTTGGCACGTCTTGTCAAAGCAGAGATCGTGTCCCCTTATTCCGGGATTCTCATCAATACGGGCATGGGCAACCCAACCGCGCCCGTTGGCACGCCCCTCTATCGAAGGTGAGTCCCAAACGGCCACGGGGAGGGCTCTTGGTATTCAAACCCTTTATAACGAGACCAAGGCCTGCTCCTTTCTTTCAATCTCAATCGAATCCACCCCTCGCCTCGAGTTCCAACACCCAAAGCTCCAGATTCAGGCACTTCGGACCTTCGACAATCTCTGAATCTGACCTGCAAGGCCGGTGGGTGCCTTCTTCCGTCACGGAAGAAGACGTGCTAAAGCTGAGAGACGCCAGGTATTTAACTGGCAAAATTTTGCATAGGCTGCCTGCCCAAGGGCAGGTTATTCCTACTCCCGAGCCCGGTGAGAGCGTGGTGTTCGTGTCTCACTTCCTTCGGAGTTTAGGCTTCCCGACGGACCCCTTTGTGAGGGGGCTCATGTTTTATTATGGGCTGGAATTTCATGACTTGGATCCGGAGTCCATCCTCCACATCTCATCGTTCATTGTCGTATGCGAAGCCTTCCTCCGCACTACCCCTCACTTCGGATTGTGGCTCAAGAACTTCAATGTGGAGCCGAAGATGATCGAGGGGCAGCAGGCAGAGTGCAGAGGGGCTCTTATAAGCAAGAGTGTTGACGCTCCATGTCCCGAGGGCTCTTTTTAAGAGGAGCTTGGTTTGTGGCAACAGGAGTGGTTCTACATCACCGCTCCCAGGGGCACCAGATGGGTGGCGCCACCTGCCTTTCGCTCGGGTCCTCCACAACGGCTGGCGTCATGGGTCAAGAAAGGGCTTGACTAGGGGCCGTCCAAGGACGTACCTCTGTTGTAGGGCCGTATTCGAGACCTCCAAGAGAGAGAGATCAATCTGGTTGTAGTGGCGCAGGTCATGCTGATTCGGCGCCTTCTGCCCTGCAAACGTCGCCCCCTCCGCCTATGGGAATTCAATCCGGAGGGACCACGAGCTCTCCAACACTTCATGGGCGCGACGCCCGTGGATATGTATAAACTATTCCTCGGATCACAAGAGATGTGTCCGGACTTGACCGAGGACGCAGGTCTGAGCTGCAATCGCCCGGATACTCAAGTAAGTAGTCCTGTGCCTGGACGCTATCCGTACATTTATCATAAACTTGCCCTTTAAAGAGCTGTCCATTGAACAGGAGTGGATAGCAGAAGCAAAACTAATAAGGTGTCCGACCCCCCTTCCTGAGACCACGCCGGATCCTGTGTTAACCAAGATGCTGGAGGCTGCGCCTTTGGAAGAGGGCGAAGGGGGGAACAGGAAAGCTACTGCCTCTGCGAAGGAGGCTTGCAAAGAAGGGGGGATCGAGAATCCCTCACTCCAGGGGGAGAAGAGGACCGCTTCTAAAGATCCGGAGGCCAAGGCCTCAAAGCGGGGGAAGAAATCTTCACCAAAGGGTCCTGCGCCAGGAGAAGCCTCGGCCGCACTATTTCCCCAAGGGGATCAGCCCTCCAGCGAGCCATAAGTAGAAAGGGGAGTTTTGTAATTAGGGACATCCTTGTTTTTATTTCTGCTGTGGAGGAAGTTCATGGATCCGAAGTATGCTCAATTGGGCCAGCTATGGGGTGCGGAGGATGCTTATCTGGATTTGGCGGCGAGTGCCGCAGTCGCGGTTGCACACTTCCGAGGCCAAAAGGATCACAGAATGGAAGAGCTTTTTTGGTCGCAGTTCCATAGTCTAGAGCGTCCACTTCCTTTAACCGATCGGTTAGCCGAATGGGCTGAGCTAAATAGGTTGTCCGGACTTGCTATGAAGGATGTCATGATTCATTTGTGGCCGAAAAGGCCCGAGCCGAAGAGTTATTTTGGCTTGGTGCAGCAGTTCCTTGATGCGGTGCCGCATATCGATGCAATGAAATGGTCGGCATGCATAGAGGGTGCACGGATGGCTCTTGCCCATGTCAAAACAGACTGGGCAGAGATGAAGGCCACCGACGTTGCATCCCAGGATTCGGACAGAAGCCGAGTACCTACCGAGCACTATTTTGAGGAAGTCCTACAGGGCGCTTGTTTAATAGAGACACAGTGCTCGAAGAATATTATGTTCAAATGACATGTATGATTTGTGAAACCATGTTTCAAATATAATATAAGGGCTTTTTATACTTGTGCGTTCAAGTATTGAAATACCTCCTGTGCGGCCGTTAATGTATATGTGTATATAACCTGGAAGATGGCAGTCTTCGGCTTCAGCCCCCACGCACATGGTGCGGGGGTGTTTGCAAAAAAGCGCATTTTCACACTTAATCAAACGTCTTGGTCCTGTGAAGGAGGTGATAGCGTAGCAAACAAGGCAACCGGACTATAATGCTTTATCACTTTCACTTAGCCATAGGAGTTCGATGGTGGAGCTACTATATAGCCCCTAGGGGCACCGCGCTCTCCGAATTCGGGGCGCGTATGTGCTTGACTGGGAAACGGTCCTTCGTTAAAGCGGAGGAATTCTAAACATTCCGATGGTCGATCGAGTGGTTGACCAGTCTCTCGCTATATCATGACAGTCAGTTTTCGGCTTTCTCTACTGAGGTGCTCACCTGGACGAACCGGGGCACAATCGTAGTAGTTCTCCTGGTGCCGCGTTAGCCGATAGAGCGGAACGTAAGGCAGCAAAACACAGGAGCTGGGCAAACCCAACATTTGACCAAAGACATGATTCGGAGCTGATGCATATAAGGCCTAACTCGAGACGGCGAACACTCCCTAAGGTATTCGGTCTTTATGAAAACGGGCAGAACAATGCCCTAAGCCCCTAGTGTCCAGGTACGCGCAAAAATTTCTGACGTGGCCGATGCCAAAACGCCAGCCTCCTCCTCAGTTATAGTAAGAAACCGGGGGATGTGTATCAACAAGAGATAGTAAAAAAGGTTTACGCAGGGTCTTAATTTGAAAAGAATCCTTGCGACGGGTCCCTACTGCACGTCTGCGCCTGTATCTCCGTTGTGCTGTATCCTGGACGGGTGTAGCACGGTGTTCATCTGTAAAAGAGAAGAACTTAGTTGGAAAAAAGGATCGTGCGAAAAATGTATAAACAAAGTATGATTCAAAAAATGAATTAAATTGAGCTTTATTGTCTCTTATTGTACATGCGTGCAGCACCTTGTAAGGGGGTACGCGGCTAGTAAGACCCTTGTTTATTTATGCCGGACTCGCCTAACCATGTTCGGGATCTGAATGACCTGTTTAGGTGCTTTGATCAGCAAAGCCGGATTAGTGTGTGGCTGTCAAGGCAGTCTCACGTTCTTCCGTATTCGAGCAACACTCGAAGTTTCCCTTTAATGAGATGATGCCGCGTGGACCGGGCATTTTAAGTGTAAGAGATGCATAAAGCGGTATTGCGTTAAAGCGGGCGAAAGCTTCGCGTCCCAATAGTGCTTGATAGCTACTTTTAAATGGGGCGATGCGGAAGACTAACTTTTCACGACGGAAGTTGTCGGATGAGCCGAACACAACTTCTAGTGTTAGAGAGCCCGTACAATGGGCATATGGGCTTGGCATCACTCCTATAAAGGAAGTGTTGCTATGGCGAATTTTGGTTGGGTCTATCCCCATTCTGCGGATTGTGTCCTGATATAGCAGGTTTAGATCACTGCCGCCGTCCATTAGGACTTGCGTGAATTGTAGTCCGTCGATTATAGGATCTAATATCAAAGCAGTCCATCCTGCATTCCGGATACTTGCGGAGTAATCCTGATGGTCGAAAGTGATTGGTTTTGACATCCAGTGTCGGGACTCCGCTGGGGTGGACCGTGCGGCGTGTATTTCAATGGGCGCCGCTCTTTTTTTCCCTGTTGTCACTTGAAGTGAGTTTACTGTTTTGACCTCTTGTGGGAAATTCTTTTGTTTTCCGGTGCTCTGCTTGTGGGGTTCGTCATCGTCTTCACTTGGTGTGTCGAGCCCCTTGTGTTCGGCGTTAAGTCGGCCGGACTGTTTGAAGACCCAGCAATCTCTGTGGGTATGGTTTGTAGGCTTCCTGGGGGTACTGTGGATTTGGCATGTCTTGTCCAAGATTTTGTTTAGGTTGGATAGCTCGTCGCTGTTGTCCTTAAGAGGCAGTTTTTTTGTTGTTCTGCCGAGAGCTTTTGAATCTGGTGTTGACTGCCATGCTCTTTGGACTGTTTCCCTTGGTCCGGCACTGGTCCTTGCTGCGTCGTGGTTTTCCATTTCCATCCCTGACCTCGGATGTACTTGGGTCGCTGGTGCTGCATCTTGCCAGCCAGCTATCCTCTCCCGCACAAAAGCGGGTCATGAGGCTTCTTAGTGCGGCCATTGTTCTCGGCTTTTCTTGGCCAAGGTGTCTAGCGAGCCATTCGTCTCGGACGTTGTGTTTGAAAGCTGCTAAGGCTTCGGCGTCCGGAGAGTCGACTATTTGGTTCTTTTTGGTGAGGAACCTGTTCCAGAATTTGCGGGCTGACTGTCCGGGCTATTGAGTTATGTGACTTAAATCGTCTGCATCTGGAGGGCGGACATAAGTCCCCTGAAAATTTTCCCGAAACGCATCCTCGAGCTCTTCCCAACTTCCAATGGTATTTTCTGGGTAGCTTTTGAGCCAATGCCGGGCTGTCCCTTTGAGCTTGAGGGGTAAGTATTTTACGGCGTGGAGGTCATCTCCTCTAGCCATATGTATGTGCAGGATGTAATCCTCAATCCAGACTCCAGGGTCTGTTGTTCTGTCGTATGCCTCTATGTTTATGGGCTTGAATCCCGCTGGAAATTCATGATCCAGCACCTCATCGGTGAAACATAGGGGGTGTGCGGCACCCCTATATTTGGGTGTGCTGTGATGTTCGCATACTCGACGTGTTGTATTGCTTTCTAGAGCTTGCTTTCTTGGCCCATAGATAGACCTGACTAGGCCATCCTTTTGGTGCGGATCCTTATGCGGATCGCGTGCCGGCTTGTGTGCGGTGCCGCTTGCCGCTCTTTGTTTGTCATGTGGTCGTCTATCCGACCGAGCGGCCTCTTTGTTCTTTGATTGTGGGGGCTCTACGGCCTCCTCGTCAAATTCGGGCAGTAGTTTGCGCTTCGGGTAGCTCTTTATTTGGCGACTATCGCCGTATTTGTCTGCGGTGTTGAGTACCTTGCTCCATCTCATTCTGAGTGCGTCTTCCACTGTTTTGAGCTTCCGCTTCTGCTTCTTCAGACTACGTGCAGTGGCGATAAGCCTTTTGTGGAGGTTCTTCTGCTCCAATAATGTGTCCGGCGTGAGATCGTCCGGACTGTTATCTTCGCCGGGGATGGATTGTCTATTCAAGTTATCCTGTTCGGATGGTTCCTCGAGGGCATGTTCATCATCCACCGGTTCACCCTGCTCTATGGCCGGGTCTGTATGGGTGCTGTCTTTGTCGAGGTGGGGCTTTGAGCGGCGCTTACGTCACCGTTTTGACTGCTTTTCGAGGGAATTATCCTTTGCGGCGTCCCGTTGTTCCTCGTTTTTGCTTCCTTTAGAGGTATCCACCATATATACATCGTGAGTTGAGGTGGCTTTCCAGTGCCCTGTAGGCACTGGTTCTTGGTCGTCTCCGGCATCGTCGTCCATACCGTCGATGTCTTCGGAGTCGAAGTCTAGCATGTCAGTTAAGTCATCGACAGTGGCTACAAAGTGGGTGGTGGGTGGGCATTGAATTTCTTCGTCGTCCGCATCCCATCCTACCTGACCATAGTCCAGCCAGGGCTCTCCTGATAAAGAGAGAGACTTTAGTGAATTCAGGATGTCGCCAAAGGGCGAGTGCTGAAAGATGTCCGCGGCAGTGAACTCCATGATCGGCTCCCAATCGGATTTGATTGGCAGCGGCACGAAAGGTTCGGAGTCCGGAGAGGAGTCCGGCACCTTGGAGTCACGAGCTTCACGAAGGACAAGATTGGTATTCGGCTCTAACGCCGTAGAGGTAACAGCCCCCGAGGTGGTGTCCAGCCACCCGTCCTCGATCGGCGCAGTTGGCTCCGAGCTAAGGGTCGGAGCGGACACTTGTGCGGCCTCCAAGGCACTGTCCGGCGGCAGAGCTAGATCATGCCCATCGTGATAGTGCGGCGCGCTTGGCTGTGGCTTGAACCCGTCAAAGATCAAGTCTCCGCGGACGTCAGCCGTATAGTTCAAACTTCCAAATCTGACCTGATGGCCAGGGGCGTAGCTTTCGATCTGCTCCAGATGGCCAAGTGAATTGGCCCGCAGTGCAAAGCCGCCGAATACAAAGATCTGTCCGGGGAGAAAAGTCTCACCCTGGACTGCGTCGTTGTTGATGATCGAAGGAGCCATCGGGCCTATAGGTGACGACAAAGAGGAACTCTCAATGAAAGCACCAATGTCGGTGTCAAAATCGGCGAATCTCGGGTAGGGAGTCCCGAACTGTGCGTCTAGGCGGATGGTAACAGGAGACAAGGGACACGATGTTTTTACCCAGGTTCGGGCCCTCTCGGTGGAGGTAAAACCCTACTCTTGCTTGATTAATATTGATGATACGGGTAGTACAAGAGTAGATCTACCACGAGATCAGAGAGGCTAAACCCTAGAAGCTAGCCTATGGTATGATTGTTGTTCATCCTACGGACTAAAACCCTCTGGTTTATATAGACACCTGAGAGGGCTAGGGTTACACAGAGTCGGTTACAATGATAGGAGATCTACATATCCGTATCGCCAAGCTTGCCTTCCACGCCAAGGAAAGTCCCATCCGGACACAGAACGGGGTCTTCAATCTTGTATCTTGATGACCCACAAGTATAGGGGATCTATCGTAGTCCTTTCGATAAGTAAGAGTGTTGAACCCAACGAGGAGCAGAAGGAAATGATAAGCGGTTTTCAGCAAGGTATTCTCTGCAAGTACTAAAATAAGTGGTAACAGATAGTTTTGTGATAAGATAAATGGTAACGAGCAACAAGTAACAAAAGTAAATAAAGTGCAGCAAGGTGGCCCAATCCTTTTTGTAGCAAAGGACAAGCCTGGACAAACTCTTATAATAGGAAAAGCGCTGCCGAGGACACATGGGAATATCGTCAAGCTAGTTTTCATCACGCTCATATGATTCGCATTCGGTACTTTGATAATTTGATATGTGGGTGGACCGGTGCTTGGGTACTGCCCTTACTTGGACAAGTATCCCACTTATGATTAACCTCTATTGCAAGCATCCGCAACTACAACAAAAGTATTAAGGTAAACCTAACCATAGCATGAAACATGTGGATCCAAATCAGCCCCTTACGAAGCAACGCATAAACTAGGGTTTAAGCTTCTGTCACTCTAGCAACCCATCATCTACTTATTACTTTCCAATGCCTTCCTCTACGCCCAAATAATGGTGAAGTGTTATGTAGTCAACGTTCACATAACACCACTAGAGGTTAGACAACATACATCTTATCAAAATATCGAACGAATACCAAATTCACATGACTACTAATAGCAAGACTTCTCACTTGTCCTCAGGAACAAACGTAACTACTCAGAATGCATATTCATGTTCATAATCAGAGGGGATATAATGTGCATAAAGGATCTGAACATATGATCTTCCACCAAATAAACTAACTAGCATCAACTACAAGGAGTAATCAACACTACTAGCAACCTACTAGCACCAATCCCGGACTTGGAGACAAGAATTGGATAGAAGAGATGAACTAGGGTTTGGAGATGAGATGGTGCTAGTGAAGATGTTGATGGAGATTGCCCTCTCCCGATGAGAGGAGCGTTGGTGATGATGATGACGATGATTTCCCCCTCCCGGAGGGAAGTGTCCCCGGCAAAACAGCTCTGCCGGAGCCCTAGATTGGTTCCGCCAAGGTTCCGCCTCGTGGTGGCGGAGTCTCGTCCCAAAAGGTTGCTTCTTATTTTTTTCTCATAGAGAGACCTCATATAGGAGAAGATGGGCGTCTGAGAGCCACCAGGGGGCCCACGAGGTAGGGGGGTGCGCCCAGGGGGGAGGGGCGCGCCCCCCACCCTCGTGAGCAGGGTGTGGGGCCCCTGGCCTTCATCTTTGGCGACGATTTTTCTTTATTTCTTTTAAGATATTCCGTGGACTTTCAGGACTTTTGGAGTTGCGCAGAATAGGTCTCCAATATTTGCTCCTTTTCCAGCCAGAATTCCAGCTGCCGGCATTCCCTCTCTTCATGGTAAGCCTTGTAAAATAAGAGAGAATAGCCATAAGTATTGTGACATATCGTGAAATAACAGCCCATAATGCGATAAATATCGATATAAAAGCATGATGCAAAATGGACGTATCATATCTTCATAGTCTTGGAGTCCGGCCAAAGATGATAGTTCGGCTATCTGGACACCCCCTAGTCTAGGACTCCCTCGGTTGGTATGATTGTATATTTTATTTATGGTGCTATCCTATGATTCCCTCCGTCTCGCGCAAACGTGACGGCCCCCCTCTGTAGGGTGTTGCAATACATTCAGGATTCGCTTATGCTGGGTTGCGCGAGTGATAGAAGCTTACACCCCGAGTAGGTGGGTTGTTGCATATGGGATAAACACTATTGGAATCAGGATCTTTGCCGTCAGCCCTCTCTTTGCCGTCTGCTAGCTGACGGCAAATAAGCTCTTTGCCATCAGCTTGAGTAAAGCTGATGGCAAAGAATGAGCAGACGATAAAGAAGGTGTTTGCCGTCAGCCTCCTCTTTGCCGTTTGCTAGCTGACGACATAGAATCTTTGCTATCTGCTAGCAGACGACAAAGATGGTGGGTGGCGGACTATAGGAACGACCTAGCGGCCAGACTCTTTGCCGTCAGCTAGCCGACGGCAAAGATCATTAGTCGTCAGCGAGCAGACGACAAAGAATCTTGCCGTTTTAACGGCCGTCCCCCCGGCCCCACCCCTCGTGCCCCACCTCACCTCACACTCCCCTCTCTCTATATATATCCCAGCCCTCACCTCACCCGCGCTGCCGCCCCCACCCTGACCCCCCGCCCCAGCCGCTGCACTGACCCCCCACCCCCGCTGCCCCCGCCGCCCCGAGCTCCGCCCCGCCCCGTCACCGCCTCCTCCTTGCCTCGCCCACCGCCCCGATCCCCCATCCCCGCGCGTTGCTACCCGAGGCCTCTGCTCCTTGCCTCTCCGACGATGTGGCCTCTGCCTCGCCGCCCGAGTCCCGTCGTCGACCATCGCCGCCCCGAGCTCCAGCCCCTCCGCCCCTCCCCCGACCCCGGCCGTCCCCAACACCGAGGTGTGCCACCCCTCCCTTTCCCCTCTCTCTTCTCTCTCTATCTGTTTAGGTTTAGGTTTAGGTTTTGGTCTAGGTTTAGGTTCAGCATGGTCCTAGTGCAGAATACTCATTGAACGAGAACTAGAATTTTAAATATTGGAAGTTTGTGTCTATTTAGCTGTAGACGATATAAACATGCGAACAAATGTATAAACCAATTTTAAATTGTTAGTTGAGTCTATATTACCTGTAAATATCATACAGTGAATGCGACTGAAACATATTCAACCGATCTTTTCATGTATCGATTGCAAACTAAATCATTCAACTAAACAGTATGCCAAGTCTGTGACTATCCTTGTCCATATAGGGTCCAAATATATACATAGAAAAATGCCTTCTAGTTACCTTGGAGCTTATCTTTTCAATTTGTACAACTTCCAAAGGCAATTCCTATGTACAGATAAACCAAGTCGTACAACCAATCATACTTGAAGCATCTGCATCAATAGTTGAGATTTCGAGAGAGAAACATAGTTTCATAGAACCTACTGTGGAAAATAAAATAAAATAAATATAGAAATAATGGTAGCTCTGTACTTTAGAAAGATTGGGACAATTGGAAGTATGATGACGAGCTGCACAGAATCTCATTTGCAGAAACACGAATCCTAACTTCTAGGATTTCTCTAGTTGCATAGTTGAATCCTAGCTACATTACTATGCTATGTTTTTCAACATTTCAGTTTTCTTTCATGTATAAAATCCCTAGTTTTGAAGGGTTGCCAATTGCCATTGCCAACTAACCTACGAAATTAATTAAGTGTTGTTGATGTTGTTGATTATTAGAGATGGGGGGAGGCCGCCACCGCAGGCTGCGCTCTGCCACACTGGAGTATGAGTTGGATGCTTTCGGGTTCTTCACTATCATACTTGAGAATTCCTCCAAGAGGCGGGTATATAAAAGGAGAGATCTCCCCTTCACCCATCTCCTTATGATAACTCCACAGTTTGCTACATCACTTCTTGACCCACGCTGTAGAGGCTGCCTGACACTTTTATGAAGATGCTGGACGGCCATCGGCTAAAGAATGTGAAGCTACGACAGGCCGACAGCGGGCTTCATAGGAATTGGGACGTGGAGTTGGTGATCAGGTACGACCACATGTACCTGTGTCATGGCTGGGAGCAGTTCTACCGTGCCTACGACCTGCGGCATGGGTACTTCCTTCTCTTTAGGTACGACGGCGACGCCATGCTCACCATGAAGGTGTTCAACACGCCTATGTGTCGCATGCGCTACCAGGACGACGATGATGCCAGTACATTCTGCCTCTTCTTCCTCTACATTTGGCTTTGTCTCACATCAATTGTTAACGGTCATTATTGCATTTGGTCAGGCAATGGGAGCAGCAGCAGCGACTCTGGCTACAGCCAAAGCAGCAGCGACTCTGGCTGCAGCAAAAGCAGCAGCGTGGATGATCGAGAATGGAGTGGGGAAGAAGAGGAGCATAGTGGGGATGAGGAGGTGCAGGCTGACGATGGGCAACAGATGGTGGTGGCTGAGGATGACCTAGCGATGGTGCTGCTGGAAGATGGCCCCGCGATGGTGGTGGTGCCTGACAATGACCTCACGATGGTGGTGGCACCGGCGATCCCACAGCCGGGCGACATGACCATACCAATTGTGGTAGAAGACTACATCCCACTGCCTCCACCACTTCGCCACTCTTGGCGCATTAGGATGAGGAAGAAGGAGAAGAGGAAGGAGGAGTGAACTATGTCAGGTATGTCAGATCTCCAAAATGATCTATATATACTTAGCTTTGTTTCCTCCGAAATGACATAAGTTAGCTCTAATATGCTAATTTATATGTAATATGCTTAGGATGAGGAAGGAGAAGGAATAGTAAGAAGAAGAAGAAGAAGAAGAAGAAGAAGAAGAAGAAGAAGAAGACTAGAAGAAGAAGAAGAAGAAAAGTTTCTTCTTCTTTCTTCTTCTAGTTTTCTTCTTCTTCTTCTCCAAAATGAAGTTAGCTCTAAGTTAGCTCTAATATGCTTAGTTACCTAGGTTAGTTCACTCAAAAATGGCATAATTAGCTACGTAAGCTCAAAAATGGCATTTTTCTTCTTATTTAGCCTATTTAGTTGTGACACTCCAAAATTTTTATTTTTGGTTTTCAGCAAAAACTTTGTGGTTTTTGAAAAGAGGCCATTTAAAATCTTCCAGAAAACCTTCCTCTTAAAAACCTTTCTTTTCTTTGGCAAGGATTTTATTTTTCTTGAAACTATGGTGTTTGATCTCTTGAAGCTTCTTCTCTGTTGGTTCCCTCTCAAATTATTTTGGGAGTTTAATTTATTTTTTTTCTTTCTTTTAAAAAGAAACTCTATGAAAATTTGGGATTTTCATATCTGGGAAACCACCCATGACTTTGTATTTTGCCCATGTGGTAAAACCCCTCCAAAACCTCCCCTCCTCCTTGTAATCAACCAAAGTTCTCTGTCCCAACTAATCCAAGCAAGTTTTGGATTTTATTCCAATTTTCTTTCCCCTCAAATCATTTCTGCAAATTATTTGGAGCCTGAGAGATTTTCAAAGCAAGTACCCTTTTGCATTTGAGTTTTGACCTCAAACCAACTCTCCTGGATGGTCCTTTGTACCCACAACCCAGAACCATCTTGATCCACTCCTCCTCTTTTCAAATTTTTCAAATTTCAGTCTCTGCAAGTTTGGACCAGATTTGCCAAATTTGGTGAAATTCATATCTACACATTTTCAAAAATTCCACCAAAATTCAGGCAGCCTACTGGAGCAATGAGAGGCCACCCCACCAAGTTTCAGCTCAAGGAAAAATCCCTAGATGCCTAGATCATTCTGTCGAACACCTTGCATGCACTGTTCTGTTCATCTTCAGTTAAGTTCAGAATTTAGTGTCGTTTTTCCTTCGACAGACTCGGTCACACGCCCACAGTGCGCCCTGGCGCGTTGCACGCAGCCTCTTCCCCTTGACCAGCACCCCGCACGCACGCTTGGCCGATTCCTGGCATCGGTAGCGACAAGCCTCGCCGGCGTTGGAAGCTTCTGCGATGGCTGCACCTCCCGTGGCGGCCAGCGAGGGCCCGAGCCCACTCGCCATGCCACCCGGCGCCGCCCAACGCCCCCTGGCTCTCCGCGTGTCCCTGCCATGCCAGCGCACGCCCGTGGCACCGTCGCCGTGGCCCGGCAAGCACGGAACGTGCTCCCTGCCGCCGACGGGCCGCGCCACCCCTGTTCCGTCAAGCTCTCCCTAAACACCCAAATCTCGGCTAGTTTAGCACCCAAACGGACCCAGTGAACCCCTACGATGGCGCTCGACTCCCTAATCTCCCCCGACCAAGCACTGTGCCGCCGTAACCTTCACCGGAGATCCCCGTTCACGGCCACCGCCTCGGATCGCCTATAAAAAGGACCCCGAGCTCGCTCACGACCCCCACACCCTCACTGCACCTCTCCAAGACCCTGCCAAGCCACCAGGAGGACCTCGAGGAGGTCTCCTCCCCCGACTCCGGCCACCCCGTTCCGCCTCGGCCTCCACCTCGATTCGCTCCGGTGAGGCCGTCTCCGGCGCCCAAACCCCGTCCGTTACCCTCTCTAGCTACCAGAAGTCTAACCCCCTCCTCAATTTGGCCTTCGCAGCTCCATCCGACGAGGCCCTCGACCACCCGAACAGCCGTCCGCCGGAGCAAGGCTCGCTGTCTGTGTGGTGCTCGCCGGCGACCACCTCCACCACCAACCGACGCGGAATGGCGCCCTGAACACGGAGGTACCCTCCAATCTCCCTACCTCGCCGTGGATCGCCGCCGGCGACCACCGCGGCTCTCGGGCACCGGCGAACTCTGCCGCCCCGTTTGAATGTTTAAACCTGACGAGTGGGACCCGCCCGTCAGCCTCTCAGATCCTTTTAAACGAATCGTTTTCTGAAAGCGCCTTCGGGCAAAATACACTTTCCCCTCTGGGCTGGCGTATTCAAGACTGGAATGTTTTCTGTTTTTATAAGCTAGCCCCTGGAAACTTTCTGTTTCATTGCAGATGGGTCCCTGGACAAAAACCTTTATAACTTTTAAACATAAAAGTATTTTTGATTGATTCTTTTTCTGTCCTCTTTAAAATTTTGTCTAGTTTTTTATCAGATTTATTTGAAAAATATTTGGAATACTTTTTGTGTACCTCTTGGTATTTACGATAGCGCATATATTTTCTTTATACCGTAGATACCGAAGGAGGTGACGGAGCCGCGAACTTCACCGAGCTAGGCTCCGACTACTCCGAACCAGGCAAGCGTGTTTGAAATTTTGATATGATGATTGTTTTGGCATGTTTGCATTAAGTGGTTTATGGCATGTTGATGAATATACCAACGAATGTCATGTTACCTGAGACGATGAGGCAAGTGAGTTTCGAAAATCCATGAGTGGATGGATGTGAGTATGCATGGCCATGTGTTGGCATGAGGATGGGTAAGATGGCAGTGTTCTAGCATGCCAGGCTTATGCCAGACTATGTGACTTCAATGTCAACTCGTATCATTCCCGTTCTTTCCATTCTTCCTTCCTTGTACTACCACATGTTTTCCGCAAGGAATATGTCTTAGTAAGTTGTAAACCGCTTTCCTGGTACACACCAAAAAGGAGAGGCCGTGATGATGGTTCCATGGCCCTGGATTAAAGCCAGTCATCCGGTCAGGGGGCATGGGTGTTTCCGGTTGGGACCAAGAGGGGGGCACCCCTTAGAGCGCGCGTATATAAATTTGATCCCATGCTATTCGAGATTGTGATCTCCCCGTCTCAAAAGTTTTTTCTTGGATGATGTCTAGGGTGATTCCTAGCATCGAGAGGTAGGATGGGTGTGTACTGGTTAGATGTGTTTCCTACCGAAAAACCGTAAACGGAACTAGTCCTTCGTGACTACGGAAATCCGTTGGCTCTGGGAAAATTTTTGTACAAACTCTGCAGAGTCATATATTCCTTCAAATAATCTATTCCATGTCCAAGTTCGATATTAACTTATCCTGACCAAACGTCAGTCTTGATGACAGAGACTCCGGTGAATCGCATGAGTGCTAAGCCCGGTTAAATGATTACTCCTGTGGATGGACTAACCCGTTTGTTTTCATGAATTGAATGTTTATTATGAGTATTATTTACTTGTGAATAAAAGCCCTTTCTGCGATGTCGCTCAGAGTCCGACTGTGGCATTTCTTTTAAAGCCCTTTAGGTGGTGTCGCTAAGACGCCCGACTGTGGCATTTCTTTTAAAGCCCTTTCTGTGATGTCGCCCCGACGTCCGACTGTGGCATTTCTTTTAAAGCCCTTTATGTGGTGTCGCTAAGACGCCCGACTGTGGCATTTCTTTTAAAAGCCCTTTCTGTGATGTCGCCCCGACGTCCGACTGTGGCATTTCTTTTAAAGCCCTTTATGTGGTGTCGCTAAGACGCCCGACTGTGGCATCATTTCCGTATATTTATTCGTTCACCTTTCGAGGCGTCGCTTCAGACACCCGATCGGTCTCCACTTATGTTTTGTTGGGATTTCAGGTGGACTACCGCTGTTTCCCTTTTACTTACCTCGTTATGCTAATTTTTGAATGTACATTGGTGAATTAATCATGACGCATCCATGCATGCTTTTGTTATATCTTATGTCCGAACTGTCTTGCGAGTACTTTCAAAGTACTCACTGGCTTGTTGATTTGGCCAGATGCTGACGAAGGCGATCTCATGGATGAAGAATTTGATAGCGAGTCCGACGCCTAGAGGAGTCCCAGTCAGTCTCGTGCGACCCTGGATTTGGTCACTGTATTATATCCGCTTCCGCTACCAAATAAATTCATCGAGCCTCACCTCGATGCTCGATGAGATGACAGTTTTAGAGTCTTGTATCCCTCTCCCCGCTGTGTTTTTCCACCACCGCCCTATCCTCGAGTCAGTAGTATGCCTCCACACCACCGTGTCATGTCCGCCATTATGTATAATTATTGGCGTGCTTGTAATATTTTGGTTGAGCAACCGTAGTTCGACCCTGTAATATATTTTTATGCTACTGGCTTATTGTATCGAGAATTTGTCTACCAGTGAGGAGGATTTCTCTCATACTGGACTCAAAAGATTGGTTTCTCAATAAATATTTTTATTGGAAAACCGGTCGTGACAAGCTTGGTACCAGAGCCAGGCTGACTGTAGGAAACCACTAGGTGCGATCGCTAATTGGTTATTAGCATAATAGAGCCATTTTATATTTTTCTGCAATTGTAGACATTTCTGACAGTCAGCATAAATTTATGATCTAACCATTCCGAATTTTTGCCTACTTTTGTAGATGGCCGACAATAGCTGCGAGTCTCAGACCTTCGCCAACGTGCCCGATGGGTTCGTCAAGCTTCTTTCCTTCATCGTTCAGGTCGCGATGGGGCCATCTGTGCGCCCAGTCTTCACACTCTGCCAGCACAGAGTCAACGACAGTCTGACCATGCACCAGGCCGCGGTGCAGTTCAAGGGAGGGCATGGTGAGTTACGCCGCTTCCGGTTCTTGGGAAGAGCCATGCCTACGGAGAGGCATGCTATGCAGATGGCAGCCCGCGAGGCGACAGCTCGTCTCAGGGATGTCCTCCCCGTGATGAAGACTCGTCGTTACCATTATCTTCCATGCCATGTGCCTTACACCTGTCACTACGCACTCTCCTGCCCCACAGGAGAACGAGACGAGGCTTTTGAGATGCTTATTGAGTATCTCTAGGCCCTGGAGGCAGCCTTCGACAACCTGGTGGACGACTTCGTGGCTGCCCGCATGGACTCAGTTCATGGATGTGCTGCCAACAGGAGGGAGCTCCTACCCACCGCACCGCCACTGACTTTTGTCTCGTCCTCAGCATCTTATGCACCTACTCGTCGCCTACCTTCTACCGAAGAATTCAACCAAGTTATTGTGCCCACTCCAGCGCGCACTGCACCACCCTTCGCGCCCACTCCTATTCGTGTTGTTCCGCCCCTGGCACCCGCTCCGTCCACTCTGCGCAACACTACACGTATGGAGCCTATTAGCGAGGAGGAAGTCGAGTCCCCCGCCTCGCTACGCCTCACCCTCGGCAGGGCAAAGGAGGTCGTCAACATCTCCGCCTGAGTACGCTTAGCCGCCATGTAATGTGCCGCTTTGTATGATATGTTTATATGTACATAGGTTGTGAGAAGTAGCCTGTTTGCGCATCATGTAGGATCTGGAGAATTGCACTAGCCTAAATAACATGTCAGGATTATGTACGCATATCCTGAGTGATGTATTGTATAATTACCGCCCGCGTGTAAGATATGTAATGAGCAGTCCTTCTCCGTGCGCAAGTCGATTTGTTTTTCTTAAGTAAGCTTGGTTATTTAATTTTATTTGCCATCTTTATGCATTTATGGAATTGTTTTTGCGACTCTTTCCGCTTTTCTTATGGGTTTTACAAAATATATCCCCAGAGTGAAAAATGTCTCGTCCTTGGACTCGCTCCATGCCAACTCCTCCAGAGGAAAATTATGATACACAACCCAGCAACGAGTTCACTCAGGGACAGTCAAGCCAACAGGGCAGCGAATCGGCACTTTCACAAATGTGCCGCCTTTATGAGCAGAGTCAGCAACAACATCGGGAAATGATGAACCAAGTCATCAACATGGGAAATCACCATGGACAGTATCAGCAGCATTCCAAGTTATCTGAGCTACAGAAGACACGTCCCCAAACATCTCTTGAAGCCGAGGATTGGCTTCGAGATATGGAGAGAAAATTAATTATTGCAAAATGTTCAGATCTCGAGAAAGTACTATATGCTCCGCACTATCTCACAGGAGCAGCTGCATCATGGTGGGAGAATTTTCTGCACATGCAGCCCAACGAAAATGATATAACCTGGGATGATTTCAAGGAAGGTTTCCGTGGTGCACACATTCCCAAGAGTATTATGAAAATTAAGAAGAGAGAGTTCGATGACCTCAAACAAAGGAACATGATAGTGTCAGAATACAACGGTCAATTTACCCTATTGTCTCGCTACGCCAATGAAGAACGTATGACTGAAAGCAAGAAGATGGAGAAATTCCTTGACGGTCTGGCGCCCGCACTTAAATGCCAACTGGTCGTGCACACTTTTCCAGATTTTAAAACACTAGTAGACAAAGCCATTACTCTGGAAAATGAGAGACGTAGCTTGGAGGATTTACGCAAGCGAAAAAGAGACCAGACTACTCTTGCGCGCAACCACCGAAGCAGGACAGATTTTCAGAAAGGTGGGACACAGAAACCTACAACAAATATCTCTCGCCCAACCAAGAATTTCCATGCAAGGGACAAAGAGTTCACATATCGCTCAGGCGTTACTTGCTACGCTTTCGGAGAAGAAGGGCACTACGCCAAACAGTGCCCCAAGCCAAGGAACTCGACCCCGAAGCCAAACAACGGTGGCAATAATTTAGCGCCCAAGCGCAACAATTTCAACCCCAACAACAACCACAGGAAGGGTCATCTAAACCACGTGACCAAAGAAGAAGCACAAAATGCTCCGGATATCGTACTCGGTACGTTTCCTGTCAACACAATACCTGCAACGGTTTTGTTTGATTCTGGAGCTTCTTACTCATTCATTTCGAAAAGTTTTTCTTTGCAAAATAATTTTTCGATGTTTCCCTTGGAAAAATCCCTGATCATCAAGTCCCCTGGGATTCAGCAAGTTACTCAGAGTTACTGTCAGAATGTGGTCATTGAGTTCGAAGGATTGAAATTTTACGCCAATCTTATTGTGTTGGGAAATAAAGGACTGGATGTCATCCTAGGGATGGACTGGTTAACCACCAACAAAGGTTTTATTGACTGTTTCAACCGGACCGTAATTCTCACGCACCACCACGGGAAGACAATAAAAGTATCAGCCAAGAAAAGAAAAATACCCCGGCAGCCGAGATTGAATAAGGTGGACGTTTCTGAGTTAAGCAAGGTTCCAGTATTATGTGAATTTCCACACGTATTTCCCGAAGAACTACCAGGCATGCCACCAGACCGAGAAATAGAATTCAGCATTGAGCTAGCACCAGGAACCACCCCCATATACAAGAAACCATACAGAATGGCACCATCCGAGTTGATTGAGTTGAAGAAACAAATAAAGGAATTACTGGACAAGGGATACATTCGAGCCAGCTCCTCACCTTGGGGATCACCAATTTTATTTGCCAAAAAGAAGGATGGAACACTGAGATTGTGCATAGACTACCGAGCACTTAACATGGTCACGGTCAAGAACAAATACCCGATGCCGAGGATAAATGATTTATTTGATCAGCTCGCTCAGGCCAAGGTATTCTCAAAGATTGACTTAAGGTCAGGATACCATCAATTAAAAGTGCGAACAGAAGATATCCCCAAAACAGCCTTCACCTCCAGATATGGACTATATGAGTTCACAGTTATGCCTTTTGGATTAACAAACGCCCCCATATATTTTGTTCACCTCATGAACAAAGTATTTATGAAGTTTATGGACAAATTCGTTGTGGTATTTATCGATGATATTCTGATATACTCCAAAACACCAGAAGAGCACGCAGAACATCTTAGGATTGTGCTAGGAGAACTCGGAAAGCATCAATTGTATGCCAAGTTCAGCAAGTGCGAATTTTGGCTAAGGCAAGTAGGCTTTCTAGGTCACGTGCTGACCCAAGACGGTATCGCAGTGGACCCGGAGAAAGTTAGGGCCATACTTGACTGGAAGGCACCAGCCAGCGTAACGGACATACGAAGTTTCTTGGGAATGGCAGGATATTACCGCAGATTTATTGAAGGATTCTCCACTCTAGCCAAGCCAATGACGCAGTTGCTCAAGAAGGACAAGAAGTTTGAATGGACAGAAGCCTGCGAAAAAAGTTTCCAAGAGTTAAAACAGAAATTAACCACAGCACCGGTATTAATTGTGCCAGACATACACAAAAACTTTGTGGTGTATTGTGACGCATCCTGAAAAGGTCTCGGGTGCGTGTTGATGCAGGAAGGCAAGGTTGTCGCATACGCTTCACGACAACTCTGCAAGCATGAGGAAAATTATCCCACTCATGACTTAGAAATGGCAGCAGTCATTCATGCACTTAAGGAATGGAGGCATTTCTTACTTGGGAATCGATGTGAAATATACACGGACCATAAAAGTCTCAAATATATTTTCACACAGCCAGAACTAAACTTACGGCAACGACGCTGGTTGGAATTGGTAAAGGATTATGACGTTGGTATCCACTATCATCCAGGGAAAGCAAATGTAGTGGCCGATGCTCTTAGTCGAAACCCCAGCTCCGACGAAAACAATCTGCAAAGTTTGAGACCTGAATTCCAACAAGAATTTGCCAAACTCAACTTGTTAATGATCGCGGAAGGCACCATATCAAACTTGGAAATAAAGCCCGACCTTGTGGAGAGAATTAAAGAAGCTCAGCCTGGTCACCCCAGCATTGAAGGAATTAAAAGAAAGGTGAGTATGGGCAAGGCCTCGGAATTTGTCATAGGCGATGATGGAATATTATGGTACAGGGACAGACTCTGTGTGCCAAACATAGAGGACCTCAGGCAGCAAATCCTAGCTGAAGCACACACCACTCCATATTCAATCCACCCTGGAGGAACCAAAATGTATAAGGATATTCAGGAAAGATTTTGGTGGCACGGTATGAAGAGGGACATAGCCACATTCGTTGCATGTTGCGATTCGTGTCAACGCATAAAAGTTGAGCATCAAAAACCAGCCGGACTACTGCAACCAAACAAAATACCTGAGTGGAAATGGGATGAAATAGGGATGGATTTTATTGTCGGACTACCTCGGTCACGACACGGGAATGATGCCATATGGGTCATCACTGATAGATTAACCAAGGTGGCACATTTCATTCTAGTGAAGACAACCTACAACACTCAGAAGCTTGCCAGGATTTATCTCTCCCGTATAGTTTGTCTGCATGGAGTCCCGAAGACTATAATATCCGACAGAGGCACTCAGTTTGTCTCGAGATTCTGGGATCATTTACAACAGGCTCTGGGAACTCAATTGGCCTTCAGCACAGCCTACCATCCCCAGACTAATGGACAGACTGAACGCGTAAACCAAATTTTAGAAGACATGCTGAGAGCATGTGTCCTCACCTATGGAACCAGTTGGGAAGAAAGCCTGCCATATGCCAAGTTCGCATACAACAACAGTTACCAGGCCAGCCTGCAAATGGCACCTTTTGAAGCCCTATACGGACGGAGATGTCGTACCCCGCTAAATTGGTCAGAGACCGGAGACAGCCGTATCTTCGGCCCAGACGTGCTCAAAGAAGCCGAGGAAAAAGTCAAGCTAATCAGGGACCGACTCAAGACCGCTCAAAGCCGACAGAAGAGTTATTACGATCAGAAACATCGTGGGGTCAATTTAGAACCCGGTGAATTTGTGTACCTACGAGTATCACCTATGAGGGTACTGCAACGGTTTAAGATTAAAGGAAAGTTAGCACCAAGATTCATTGCACCATTCTGCATAGTGGCATGAAGAGGCACTGTAGCCTACCAGCTAGACTTACCCGAAGACTTGTCCGACATTCACGACGTGTTCCACGTCTCTCAATTAAGGAAGTGCGTAAGCAAACCAGAGAAACAAGTATTCCATGAGAACATTGACGTGCAGCTAGACCTCACTTATCGGGAACGCCCAGTAAAAATGTTAGAGGAGTCTGAAAGGAGAACCCGACAGAAGACCATCAAGTTTTTCAGAGTTCAGTGGAGCAATCACACCGAAAGTGAAGCAACCTGGGAAAGGGAGGATTTCCTTCGGACAGAGCATCCACACTTATTTAAGGATCAGCTGAAATCTCGGGGACGAGATTTTTCCTAAGGGGGTAGGTGTTGTGACACTCCAAAAATTTTATTTTTGGTTTTCAGCAAAAACTTTGTGGTTTTTGAAAAGAGGCCATTTAAAATCTTCCAGAAAACCTTCCTCTTAAAAACCTTTCTTTTCTTTGGCAAGGATTTTATTTTTCTTCAAACTATGGTGTTTGATCTCTTGAAGCTTCTTCTCTGTTGGTTCCCTCTCAAATTATTTTGGGAGTTTAATTTATTTTTTTTCTTTCTTTTAAAAAGAAACTCTATGAAAATTTGGGATTTTCATATCTGGGAAACCACCCATGACTTTGTATTTTGCCCATGTGGTAAAACCCCTCCAAAACCTCCCCTCCTCCTTGTAATCAACCAAAGTTCTCTGTCCCAACTAATCCAAGCAAGTTTTGGATTTTATTCCAATTTTCTTTCCCCTCAAATCATTTCTGCAAATTATTTGGAGCCTGAGAGATTTTCAAAGCAAGTACCCTTTTGCATTTGAGTTTTGACCTCAAACCAACTCTCCTGGATGGTCCTTTGTACCCACAACCCAGAACCATCTTGATCCACTCCTCCTCTTTTCAAATTTTTCAAATTTCAGTCTCTGCAAGTTTGGACCAGATTTGCCAAATTTGGTGAAATTCATATCTACACATTTTCAAAAATTCCACCAAAATTCAGGCAGCCTACTGGAGAAGTGAGAGGCCACCCCACCAAGTTTCAACTCAAGGAAAAATCCCTAGATGCCTAGATCATTCTGTCGAACACCTTGCATGCACTGTTCTGTTCATCTTCAGTTAAGTTCAGAATTCAGTGTCGTTTTTCCTTCGTCAGACTCGGTCACGCGGCCACAGTGCGCCCTGGCGCGTTGCACGCAGCCTCTTCCCCTTGACCAGCACCCCGCACGCACGCTTGGCCGATTCCTGGCGTCGGTAGCGACAAGCCTCGCCGGCGTTGGAAGCTTCTGCGGTGGCTGCACTTCCCGTGGCGGCCAGCGAAGGCCCGAGCCCGCTCGCCACGCCACCCGGCGCCGCCCAATGCCCCCTGGCTCTCTGCGTGTCCCTGCCATGCCAGCGCACGCCCGTGGCACCGTCGCCGTGGCCCGGCAAGCACGGAACGTGCTCCCTGCCGCCGACGGGCCGCGCCACCCTCGTTCCGTCAAGCTCGCCCTAAACACCCAAATCCCGGCTAGTTTAGCACCCAAACGGACCCAGTGAACCCCCACGATGGCGCTCGACTCCCTAATCTCCCCCGACCAAGCACTGCGCCGCCGTAACCTTCACCGGAGATCCCCGTTCACGGCCACCGCCTCGGATCGCCTATAAAAAGGACCCCGAGCTCGCTCACGACCCCCACACCCTCACTGCACCTCTCCAAGACCCTGCCAAGCCACCAGGAGGACCTCGAGGAGGTCTCCTCCCCCGACTCCGGCCACCCCGTTCCGCCTCGGCCTCCACCTCGATTCGCTCCGGTGAGGCCGTCTCCGGCGCCCAAACCCCGTCTGTTACCCTCTCTAGCTACCAGAAGTCTAACCCCCTCCTCAATTTGGCCTTCACAGCTCCATCCGACGAGGCCCTCGACCACCCAACCGCCGTCCGCCGGAGCAAGGCTCGTCGTCGACGTGGTGCTCGCCGGCGACCACCTCCACCACCAACCGACGCGGAATGGCACCCTGAACACGGAGGTACCCTCCGATCTCCCTGCCTCACCGTGGATCGCCGCCGGCGACCACCGCGGCTCTCGGGCACCGGCGAACTCTGCCGCCCCGTTTGAAAGTTTAAACCTGACGAGTGGGACCCGCCCGTCAGCCTCTCAGATCCTTTTAAACGAATCATTTTCTGAAAGCGCCTTCTGGCAAAATACGCTTTCCCCTCTGGGCTGGCGTATTCAAGACTAGAATGTTTTCTGTTTTTATAAGCTAGCCCCTGGAAACTTTCTGTTTCATTACAGATGGGTCCCTGGACAAAAACCTTTATAACTTTTAAACAGAAAAGTATTTTTGATTGATTCTTTTTCTGTCCTCTTTAAAATTTTGTCTAGTTTTTTATCAGATTTATTTGAAAAATATTTGGAATACTTTTTGTGCACCTCTTGGTATTTACGATAGCGCATATATTTTCTTTATACCGTAGATACCGAAGGAGGTGGCGGAGCTGCGAACTTCACCGAGCTAGGCTCCGACTACTCCGAACCAGGCAAGCATGTTTGAACTTTTGATATGATGATTGTTTTGGAATGTTTGCATTAAGTGCTTTATGGCATGTTGATGAATATACCGACGAATGTCATGCTACCTGAGACGATGAGGCAAGTGAGTTTCGAAAATCCATGAGTGGATGGATGTGAGTATGCATGGCCATGTGTTGGCATGAGGATGGGTAAGATGGCAGTGTTGTAGCTTGCCAGGCTTATGCCAGACTATGTGACTTCAATGTCAACTCGTATCATTCCCGTTCTTTCCATTCTTCCTTCCTTGTACTACCACATGTTTTCCGCAAGGAATATGGCTTAGTAAGTTGTAAACCGCTTTCCTGGTACACACCAAAAAGGAGAGGCCGTGATGATGGTTCCATGGCCCTAGATTAAAGCCAGTCATCCGGTCAGGGGGCATGGGTGTTTCCGGTTGGGACCGAGAGGGGGGCACCCCTTAGAGCGCGCGTATATAAATTTGATCCCATGTTATTCGAGATTGTGATCTCCCCGTCTCAAAAGTTTTTCTTGGACGATGTCTAGGGTGATTCCTAGCATCGAGAGGTAGGATGGGTGTGTACTGGTTAGCTGTGTTTCCTACCGAAAAACCGTAAACAGAACTAGTCCTTCGTGACTACGGAAATCCGTTGGCTGTGGGAAAAATTTTGTACAAACTCTGCAGAGTCATATATTCCTTCAAATCATCTATTCCATGTCCAAGTTCGATATTAACTTATCCTGACCAAACGTCAGTCTTGATGACAGAGACTCCGGTGAATCGCATGAGTGCTAAGCCCGGTTAAATGATTACTCCTGTGGATGGACTAACCCGTTTGTTTTCATGAATTGAATGTTTATTATGAGTATTATTTACTTGTGAATAAAAGCCCTTTCTGCGATGTCGCTCAGACGTCCGACTGTGGCATTTCTTTTAAAGCCCTTTAGGTGGTGTCGCTAAGACGCCCGAATGTGGCATTTCTTTTAAAGCCCTTTCTGTGATGTCGCCCCGACGTCCGACTGTGGCATTTCTTTTAAAGCCCTTTATGTGGTGTCGCTAAGACGCCCGACTGTGGCATTTCTTTTAAAAGCCCTTTCTGTGATGTCGCCCCGACGTCCGACTGTGGCATTTCTTTTAAAGCCCTTTATGTGGTGTCGCTAATACGCCCGACTGTGGCATCATTTCCGTATATTTGTTCGTTCACCTTTCGAGGCGTCGCTTCAGACACCCGATCGGTCTCCATTTATGTTTTGTTGGGATTTCAGGCGGACTACCATCGTTTCCCTTTTACTTACCTCATTATGCTAATTTTTGAATGTACATTGGTGAATTAATCATGACGCATCCATGCATGCTTTTGTTATATCTTACGTCCGAACTGTCTTGCGAGTACTTTCAAAGTATTCACCGGCTTGTTGATTTGGCCAGATGCTGACGAAGGCGATCTCATGGATGAAGAATTTGATAGCGAGTCCGACGCCTAGAGGAGTCCCAGTCAGTCTCGTGCGACCCTGGATTTGGTCACTGTATTATATCCGCTTCCGCTACCAAATAAATTCATCGAGCCTCACCTCGACGCTCGATGAGATGACAGTTTTAGAGTCTTGTATCCCTCTCCCCGCTGTGTTTTTCCACCACCGCCCTATCCTCGAGTCAGTAGTATGCCTCCACACCACCGTGTCATGTCTGCCATTATGTATAATTATTGGCGTGCTTGTAATATTTTGGTTGAGCAACCGTAGTTCGACCCTGTAATATATTTTTATGCTACTGGCTTATTGTATCGAGAATTTGTCTACCAGTGAGGAGGATTTCTCTCATGCTGGACTCAAAAGATTGGTTTCTCAATAAATATTTTTATTGGAAAACCGGTTGTGACATTAGTCCATTTATGACATAATTTAGCCTATTTAGTCCACAAATGACATAATAAGATGAAGAAAATCAAGGAAGAGGAAGAAAAGAAGGAATAGGTCTTCTTCTTCTTCTTCTTCGTCTTCTTCTTCTTCTTCTTCTTCTTCTTCTTCTTCTAGTTTTATTCTTCTTCTTCTTCTCCAAAATGAATTTAGCTCCAAGTTAACTCTAATATGCTTAGTTACCTAGGTTAGTTCACTCAAAAATGGCATAATTAGCTACATAAGCTCAAAAATGGCATTTTTCTTCTTATTTAGCCTATTTAGTCCATTTGTGACATAATTTAGTCTATTTAGTCCACAAATGTCATAATAAGATGAAGAAAATAAAGGAAGAGGAAGAAATGAAGGAATAAGAAGAAGAGGAAGAAGAAAATTTTCTTCTTCTTCTTCTTCTTCTAGTTTTCTTCTTCTTCTTCTTCTCCAAAATGAAGTTAGCTCTAAGTTAGCTCTAATATGCTTAGTTACCTAGGTTAGTCACTCAAAAATGGCATAATTAGCTACGTAAGCTCAAAAATGGCATTTTTCTTCTTATTTAGCCTATTTAGTCCATTTATGACATAATTTAGCCTATTTAGTCCACAAATGACATAATAAGATGAAGAAAATAAAGGAAGAGGAAGAAAAGAAGGAATAGGAAGAAGACTAGAAGAAGAAGAAGAAAATTTTCTTCTTCTTCTTCTTCTTCTTCTTCTTCTCCAAAATGATGTTAGCTCTAAGTTAGCTCTAATATGCTTAGTTACCTAGGTTATTTCACTCAAAAATGGCATAATTAGCTACGTAAGCTCAAAAATGGCATTTTTCTTCTTATTTAGCCTATTTAGTCCATTTATGACATAATTTATCCTATTTAGTCCACCAATGACATAATAAGATGAAGAAAATCAAAGAATAGGAAGAAAAGAAGGAATAGGAAGAAGAAGAAGAAGAAGAAGAAGAAGAAGAAGAAGAAGAAGAAGAAG
Source organism: Triticum timopheevii (assembly GCA_963921465.1). Classification (NCBI taxonomy): domain Eukaryota; kingdom Viridiplantae; phylum Streptophyta; class Magnoliopsida; order Poales; family Poaceae; genus Triticum; species Triticum timopheevii. Next base: position 445,438,387 of record OY997262.1, read on the forward strand.
AAGAAGAAGAAGAAGAAGAAGAAGAAGAAGAACTTCTTCTTCATCTTCTTCTTCTTCTTCTAATTTTCTTCTTCTTCTCCAAAATGAAGTTAGCTCTAATATTCTTAGTTACCTAGGTTAGTTCACTCAAAAATGGCATAATTAGCTAGGTTAGCTCCATTTTACCTAAGTATGCTACTTCTCCTTCTTCCTCCTCTTCTTCTTCATTTTCTTCTTCTTCTTCTGATTCTAGTCTTCTTCTTCTAACTTTCTTGTTTCCCATTTTGCAGATTTAATTCACTATGTGGAAGCTTGCATGGATGGATTGCTTGTTTCCCTGTTCTTCTTTTCGTTTGTATCGATGAAAAATGTGGAACTTGTTATATGGATGCATGGAACAATGTGTTGGACGAACATTGTGATATTACTGTAATATGTATGGATTGAACTTTGTTTCTTATGTATGTATGTTGTCATGGATGGAGCTATGTGTTGGATACATTATATGTCTGCTGTGTCTGTGAAAAATATATATATATATGTATATCTGTGTGTGAATTCCTGTGAAATAAAAATAGAGGATATATATATGTATATGGATATAAATAAAAACAGGGGATATATAGCCTCTTTGCCGTCTGCTAGAGGACGGCAAAGAGCTTTGTCGTCAGCTGGCGGACGGCAAAGAGGACACGTGGTAGCCACTTGTAAGAACTGGGAACAATGGTTGCCTATTTTGGTCACTTTTGCCGTCCGCTGGCGGACGGCATAGCTGGCCACATGGCAGCTTCCCAGTGATGGCCTAGCTGAGCTGTTTGCCGTCTGTCAGTGGACGACAAAGAGCGCCGTTAACCCCCTTGAAGGAAATATGCCCTAGAGGCAATAATAAATTTATTATTTATTTCCTTATTTCATGATAAATGTTTATTATTCATGCTAGAATTGTATTAACCGGAAACATAATACATGTGTGAATACATAGACAAACATAGTGTCACTAGTATGCCTCTACTTGACTAGCTCGTGTATCAAAGATGGTTATGTTTCCTAACCATGGACAAAAGAGTTGTCATTTGATTAACGGGATCACATCATTAGGAGAATGATGTGATTGACTTGACCCATTCCGTTAGCTTAGCACTTGATCGTTTAGTATGTTGCTATTGCTTTCTTCATGACTTATACATGTTCCTGTAACTATGATATTATGCAACTCCCGTTTACCGGAGGAACACTTTGGGTGCTACCAAACGTCACAACATAACTGGGTGATTATAAAGGAGTACTACAGGTGTCTCCGAAGGTACATGTTGGGTTGGCGTATTTCGAGATTAGGTTTTGTCACTCCGATTGTCGGAGAGGTATCTCTGGGCCCTCTCGGTAATGCACATCACTATAAGCCTTGCAAGCAATGTGGCCAATGAGTTGGTTACGGGATGATGCATTACGGAACGAGTAAAGAGACTTGCCGGTAACGAGATTGAACTAGGTATTGAGATACCGATGATCGAATCTCGGGCAAGCAACATACCGATGACAAAGGGAACAACGTATGTTGTTATGCGGTTTGACCGATAAAGATCTTCGTAGAATATGTGGGAGCCAATATGGGCATCCAGGTCCCGCTTTTGGTTATTGACCGAGAATAGTTCTTGGTCATGTCTACATAGTTCTCGAACCCGTAGGGTCCGCACGATTAAGGTTTCGATGATAGTTATATTATGAGTTTATGAGTTTTGATGTACTGAAGGAGTTTGGAGTCCCGGATGACATCGGGGACATGACGAGGAGTCTCGAAATGGTCGAGACGTAAAGATCGATATATTGGACGACTATATTCGGAGTTCGGAAAGGTTCCGTGTGACTCGGGTATTTTCGAGGGTACTAGGGAGTTACGGGAATACGAGGAAGAAGCAATGGGCCTCATGGGCCAAGTGGTGGAAGAGAGGAGGCAGGGCGCGCGGCCCCCCTAGCCCAAACCGAATTGGACTAGGGGGCCGGCCCCACTTTCCTCCTTTTCCTCCCTCTCCTTCCTTCTCCTTCTCCTTCCCTTCCTTCCCCTCTCCTACTTGGACTAGGAAAGAAGGGGGAATCCTACTTGGAGTAGGATTCTCCCCCTTGGGCGCGCCTCCTCCCCTTGGCCGGCCCCCTCCCCCTTGCTCCTTTGTATACGGGGCAGGGGGGCACCCCATGACACACAAGTTGATCTACGGATCGTTCCTTAGCCGTGTGCGGTGCCCCCCTCCACCATATTCCACCTCGGTCATATCGTCGCGGAGTTTAGGCGAAGCCCTGTGCCGGTAGAACATCATCATCGTCACCACGCCGTCGTGCTGACGGAACTCATCCCCGACGCTTTGCTGGATCGGAGCCCGGGGATCGTCATCAAGCTGAACATGTGCTGAACTCAGAGGTGCCGTACGTTCGGTACTTGGATCGGTCGGATCGTGAAGACGTACGACTACATCAACCGCATTGTCATAACGCTTCCGCTTACGGTCTACGAGGGTACGTGGACAATACTCTCCCCTCTCGTTGCTATGCCATCACCATGATCTTGCGTGTGCGTAGGAAATTTTTGAAATTACTACGTTCCCCAACAGTGGCATCCGAGCCAGGTTTTATGCGTAGATGTCATATGCACGAGTAGAACACAACTGAGTTGTGGGCGATACAAGTCATACTGCTTACCAGCATGTCATACTTTGGTTCGGCGGTATTGTGAGATGAAGCAGCCCAGACCGACATTACGCGTACGCTTATGCGAGACTGGTTTCACCGTTATGAGCACTCGTGCTTAAAGGTGGCTGGCAGGTGTCTGTCTCTCTCACTTTAGCTGAATCGAGTGTGGCTACGCCCGGTCCTTGCGAAGGTTAAAACAGCACTAACTTGACGAACTATCATTGTGGTTTTGATGCGTAGGTAAGAACGGTTCTTGCTAAGCCCGTAGCAGCCACGTAAAATTTGCAACAACAAAGTAGAGGACATTTAACTTGTTTTTGCAGGGCATGTTGTGATGTGATATGGTCAAGACGTGATGACATATTTTATTGTATGAGATGATCATGTTTTGTAACCGAAGTTATCGGCAACTGGCAGGAGCCATATGGTTGTCGCTTTATTGTATGAAATGCAAACGCCCTGTAATTTCTTTACTTTATCACTAAGAGGTAGCGATAGTCGTAGAAGCAATAGATGGCGTAACGATAATGAAGCTACGATGGAGATCAAGGTTTTGCGCCGGTGACGATGGTAATCACGACGGTGCTTCGAAGATGGAGATCACAAGCACAAGATGATGATGGCCATATCATATCACTTATATTGATTGCATGTGATGTTTATCCTTTATGCATCTTATCTTGCTTTGACTGACAGTAGCATTTTAAGATGATCTCTCACTAATTATCAAGAAGTGTTCTCCCTGAGTATGCACCGTTGCAAAAGTTCTTCGTGCTGAGACACCACGTGATGATCGGGTGTGATAGGCTCTACGTTTAAATACAACGGGTGGAAAACAGTTGCACACGCGGAATACTCAGGTTAAACTTGACAAGCCTAGCATATACAGATATGGCCTCGGAACATGGAGACCGAAAGGTCGAGCGTGAATCATATAGTAGATATGATCAGCATATTGATGTTCACCGTTGAAACTACTCCATCTCACGTGACGATCGGACAAGGTGTAGTTGATATGGATCACGTAATCACTTAGAGGATTAGAGGGATGTCTATCTAAGTGGGAGTTCTTAAGTAATATGATTAATTGAACTTAAATTTATCATGAACTTAGCCCTGGTAGTATTTTGCAAATTATGTTATAGATCAATAGCTCGCGTTGTTGCTTTCATATGTTTATTTTGATATGTTCCTAGAGAAAATTGTGTTGAAAGATGTTAGTAGCAATTATGCGGATTGGATCCGTGATCTGAGGTTTATCCTCATTGCTGCACAGAAGAATTATGTCCTTAATGCACCGCTAGGTGACAGACCTATTGCAGGAGCAGATGCAGACGTTATGAACGTTTGCCTAGCTCAATATGATGACTACCTGATAGTTTAGTGCACCATGCTTAACGGCTTAGAATCGGGACTTCAAAGACGTTTTGAACGTCATGGACCATATGAGATGTTCCAGGAATTGAAGTTAATATTTCAAAGCAAATACCCGAGTTGAGAGATATGAAGTCTCCAACAAGTTCTAGAGCTAAAAGATGGAGGAGAATCGCTCAACTAGTGAGCATGTGCTCAGATTTTCTGGGTACTTCAATCGCTTGAATCAAGTGGGAGTTAATCTTCCAGATAAGATAGTGATTGACAGAATTCTCTAGTCACCATCACTAAGTTTCTAGAACTTCATGATGAACTATAGTATGCAAGGGATGACAAAAACGATTCCCGAGCTCTTCGTTATGTTGAAATCAACGAAGGTAGAAATCAAGAAAGAGCATCAAGTGTTGATGATTCACAAGACCACTAGTTTCAAGAAAAGGGCAAAAGGAAAGAAAGGGAAACTTCAAGTAGAATGGCAAACAAGTTGTCACTCCCATGAAGAAGACCAAAGCTGGACTAAAGCCTGAAATAGAGTTCTTACGCTGCAAAGAAAATGGTCACTGGAAGCGGAAATGCCCTGAATATTTGGTGGATAAGAAGGATGGCAAAGTGAACAAGGGTATATTTGATATACAGGTTATTGATGTGTGCCTTACTAGTGTTTATAGTAGCCCCTGAGTATTTGATACTTGTTCAGTTGCTAAAAATTAGTAACTCGAAACAGGAGTTACAGAATAAACAGAGACTAGTTGAGGGTGAAGTGACGATGAGTGTTGGAAGTAGTTCCAAGATTGATATGATCATCATCGCACACTCCCTATACTTTCGGGATTAGTGCTAAACCTAAATAAATGTTAGTTGGCATTTGCGTTGAGCATGAATATGATTTGATCATGTTTATTACGATACAGTTATTCATTTAAAGTTAGAGAATAATTGTTATTCTATTTACATGAATCAGACCTTCGATGGTCATACACCCAATGAACATAGTTTGTTGGATCTCGATCGTGGTGATACACATATTCATAATATTGATGCCAAAAGATGAAAAGTTAATAATGATAGTGCAACTTATTTGTGGCACTGTCGTTTGGGTCATATCGGTGTAAAGCGCATGAAGAAACCCCATAAAGATGGATTTTTGGAATCACTTGGTTATGAATCATTTGATGCTTGCGAACCGTGCCTTTGGGCGGGATGACTAAAACTCCGTTCTTTGGAACAATGAAACGAGCAACAAACTTGTTGGATATAATACATACTGATGTATGCAGACCAATGAGTATTATGGCTCGTGGCGGGTATCGTTATTTTCTGACCTTCACAAATGATTTGAGCAGATATGGGTATATCTACTTGATGAAACATAAGTCTGAAATAGTTGAAAGGTTCAAAGAATTTCAGAGTGAAGTGGAAAATCATCGTAACAAGAAAATAAAGTTTCTGCGATCTGATCATGGAGATGAATATTTGAGTTACGAGTTTGGTCTTCAATTAAAACAATGTGGAATAGTTTCACAAACTCACGCCACCTGGAACACCACAATGTAATGGTGTGTCTGAACGTCGTAATCGTACTTTACTAGATATGGTGTGACCTATGATATCACTTATCAGTTTACCACTGTCGTTTTGGGGTTATGCATTAGAGACAGTTGCATTCACGTTTAATAGGGCACCATCTAAGTCCGTTGAGACGACACCGTATGAACTATGGTTTAGCACTAAACCTAAACTGTCGTTTCTTAAAGTTTGGAGTTGTGATGCTTATATGAAAAAGGTTTTCAACTTGATAAGCTCGAACCCAAATCGGAGAAGTGCGTCTTCATAGAAGACCCAAAGGAAACTGTTGGGTACACCTTCTATCACAGATCCGAAGGCAAAAACATTCGTTGCTAAGAATGGATCCTTTCTAGAGAAGGAGTTTCTCTCGAAAGAAGTGAGTGGGAGGAAAGTAGAGCTTGATAAGGTAATTTGTACCTTCTCCCGAATTGTAAAGTAGTTCATCACGGAAATCAGTTCCAGTGATCCCTACACCAATTAGTGAGGAAGCTAATGATGATGATCATGAAACTTCAGATCAAGTTACTACAAAAACTCGTAGGTCTTCCAAGTACAGTCCGCACCAGAGTAGTACGGTAATACTGTTCTTGAAGTCATGTTACTAGACCATGATGAACCTACGAACTATGAGGAAGCGATGATGAGCCCAGATTCCACGTAATGGCTTGAGGCCATAAAATCTGAGATGAGATCCATCTATGAGAACAAAGTATGGACTTTGATTGACTTGCTCGATGATCAGCAAGCCATGTTAAATAAATGGATCTTCAAGAGGAAGACGGACACTGATAGTAGTATTACTATCTACTAAGCTCGACTTGTTGCGAAAGGTTTTCGACAAGTTCAAGGTGTTGGATACGATGAGATTTTCTCACTCATATCGATGCTTAAGTCTGTCCGAATCATGTTAGCAATTGCCACATTTTATGAAATCTGGCAAATGGATGTCAAAACTGCATTCCTTAATGGTTTTCTTATAGAAGAGTTGTATATGATGCAACCAGAAGGTTTTGTCAATCCTAAAGGTGCTAACAAAATGTGCAAGCTCCAGCAATCCATCTATGGACTGGTGCAAGCATCTCGGAGTTGGAATATACGCTTTGATAAGTTGATCAAAGCATATAGTTTTATACAGACTTGCGGTGAAGCCTGTATTTACAAGAAAGTGAGTGGGAGCACTACAACATTTCTGATAAGTATATGTGAATGACATATTTTTGATTGGAAATAATGTAGAATTATTCTGCAAAGCATAAAGGAGTGTTTGAAAGGAGTTTTTTCAAAGAAAGACCTCGGTAAAGCTACTTACATATTGAGCATCAAGATCTATTGAGATAGATCAAGACGCTTGATAAGACATTCAATGAGTATATACCTTGACAAGATTTTGAAATAGTTCAAAATAGAACAGTCAAAGAAAGAGTTCTTGCCTGTGTTGAAATATGAAATTGAGTAAGACTCAAATCCCGACCACAGCAGAAAATAGAAAGAGAATGAAAGTCATTCCCTATGCATCAGTCATAGGTTCTATAAAAGTATGTCATGCTATGGACCAAACCTATTGTATACTCTGCCCTGGTTTGGCAAGGGAGTACAATAGTGATCTAGAAGTAGATCACTGGACATTGGTCAAAATTATCCTTAGTGGAATAAGGATATGTTTCTCAATTATGGAGGTGACAAAAGGTTCGTCGTAAAGGGTTACGTCGATACAAGTTTTGGCACTGATCCAGATGACTCTAAGTCTTAATCTGGATACATATTGAAAGTGGGAGCAATTAGCTAGAGTAGCTCCATGCAGAGCATTGTAGACATAGAATATTTGCAAAATACATACGGCTCTGAATGTGACAGACCCGTTGACTAAGCTTCTCTCACGAGCAAAACATGATCACACCTTAGTACTCTTTGGGTGTTAATAACATAGCGATGTGAACTAGATTATTGACTCTAGTAAATCCTTTGGGTGTTGGTCACATGACGATGTGAACTATGGGTGTTAATCATATACAGATATTGGTGTTAAATCACACGGCGATGTGAAGTAGATTATTGACTCCAGTGCAAGTGGGAGACTGAAGGAAATATATATGCCCTAGAGGCAATAATAAAGTTATTATTTATTTCCTTATTTCATGATAAATGTTTATTATTCATGCTAGAATTGTATTAACCGGAAACATAATACATGTGTGAATACATAGACAAACATAGTGTCACTAGTATGCCTCTACTTGACTAGCTCGTTTATCAATGATGGTTATGTTTCCTAGCCATGGACAAAAGAGTTTTCATTTGATTAACGGGATCACATCATTAGGAGAATGATGTGATTGACTTGACCACTTCCGTTAGCTTAGCACTTGATCGTTTAGTATGTTGCTATTGCTTTCTTCATGACTTATACATGTTCCTATAACTATGAGATTATGCAACTCCCGTTTACCGGAGGAACACTTTGGGTGCTACCAAACGTCACAATGTAACTGGGTGATTATAAAGGAGTACTACAGGTGTCTCCAAAGGTACATGTTGGGTTGGCGTATTTCGAGATTACGTTTTGTCACTCCGATTGTCGGAGAGGTATCTCTGGGCCCTCTCGGTAATGCACATCACTATAAGCCTTGCAAGCAATGTGGCCAATGAGTTGGTTACGGGATGATGCATTACGGAACGAGTAAAGAGACTTGCCGGTAACGAGATTGAACTAGGTATTGAGATACCGACGATCGAATCTCGGGCAAGCAACATACCGATGACAAAGGGAACAACGTATGTTGTTATGCGGTTTGACCGATAAAGATCTTCGTAGAATATGTGGGAGCCAATATGGGCATCCAGGTCCCGCTATTGGTTATTGACCGAGAATAGTTCTAGGTCATGTCTACATAGTTCTCGAACCCGTAGGGTCCGCACGCTTAAGGTTTCGATGACAGTTATATTATGAGTTTATGAGTTTTGATGTACTGAAGGAGTTCGGAGTCCCGGATGAGATCGGGGACATGACGAGGAGTCTCGAAATGGTCGAGACATAAAGATCGATATATTGGACGACAATAATCAGAGTTCAGAAAGGTTCCGAGTGATTCGGGTATTTTCGGGGGTACTAGGGAGTTACAGGAATACGAGGAAGAAGCAATGGGCCTCATGGGCCAAGTGGTGGAAGAGAGGAGGCAGGGCACGCGGCCCCCCTAGCCCAAACCGAATTGGACTAGGGGGGCGGCCCCACTTTCCTCCTTTTCCTCCCTCTCCTTCCTTCTCCTTCTCCTTCCCCTCCTTCCCCTCTCCTACTTGGACTAGGAAAGAAGGGGGAATCCTACTTGGAGTAGGATTCTCCCCCTTGGGCGCGCCTCCTTCCCTTGGCCGGCCCCCTCCCCCTTGCTCCTTTATATACGGGGGCAGGGGGGCACCCCATGACACACAAGTTGATCTACAGATCGTTCCTTACCCGTGTGTGGTGCCCCCCTCCACCATATTCCACCTCGGTCATATCGTCGCCGAGTTTAGGCGAAGCCCTGCGCTGGTAGAACATCATCTTCGTCACCACGCCGTCGTGCTGACGGAACTCATCCCCGACGCTTTGCTGGATCGGAGCCCGGGGATCGTCATCAAGCTGAACGTGTGCTGAACTCGAAGGTGCCGTACGTTCGGTACTTGGATCGGTCGGATCGTGAAGACGTACGACTACATCAACCGCGTTGTCATAACGCTTCCGCTTATGGTCTACGAGGGTACGTGGACAATACTCTCCCCTCTCGTAGCTATGCCATCACCATGATCTTGCGTGTGCCTAGGAAATTTTTGAAATTACTACGTTCGCCAACACCCGTAATGGCTCTCAGCCCACCCCCTGCCGTCCGTTCTCGTTGTCGTCTGCTTGCATCGGATGGCGGAGGAAGCGGACGGAAAAGAAGGCCTTTGCTGGCACCTGTTCAGATGGACTGTTTGCCGTCTGCTGGCGGACGGCACAGAAGTTTGCCGTCCGGCATCTATACCTTTGCCGTCTGCCATGGCGGACGACAAAGAAGGTGATTCCAGTAGTGAAAGAGGGCTTGGTACTTAATGCTATGGTTGGGTTTCACGACCTTAATGATCTTTAGTAGTTGCGGATGCTTGCTATAGTTCCAATCATAAGTGCATATGATCCAAGTAGAGGAAGTATGTTAGCTCATGCCTCTCCCTCATATAAAATTAGAAGAATGATTACCGGTACTTGTTATCGATTGCCTATAGACAAATGACTTTCTTGTTGACAAAAGCTATCCAATTTACTCGTAGTTTTATTCTTGCAAAGTACTCATATTTTTATTCTTGCAAAATAGTTTCATAATTGTTTTAGGTAAAGCAAACGTCGAGTGTGCGTAGAGTTGTATTAGTGGTCGATAGAACTTGAGGGAATATTTGTTCTGCCATTAGCTCCTCGTTGGGTTCGACACTCTTATTTCTGGAAGAAGGCTACAAACGATCCCTTATACTTGTGGGTTATCAGGAAAGATAGAAGGAAGGGGAGGGATTCGGCCTCCCCCTTCCTCCCCCCTTTGGAAAATATGGTAAGCGGGGGGGCGAATTTGACTAAGCCCCCAAGTAGGATTCCTCCTACTTGGTGCGTCACGAGGCTATTCCCCTCCCCCTCCCACTTATATATACATGGGGAGGGGGAGCCTAGAACACACATCAACAATTGTTAGTCGTGTGCGGTGCCCCCCTCCATAGTTTATGCCTTCGGTCATATTCACGTAGTACTTAGGCGAAGACCTGCGCGGATAACTTCACCATCACCATCAGCAGGTCGTCGTGCTAATGGAACTCATCTACTTCCTCGACACTCTGCTGGATCAAGAGTTAAAGGGACATCATCAAGCTAAACGTGTGCAGAACTCAGAGGTGCTATACGTTCCATGCTTGACCGGTTGGAATGAGAAGAAGTTCGACTGCATCAACCGCGTTGTCAAACGCTTCCGCTTTCGGTCTACGAGGGTACTTAGACACACTCTCCCCCTTTCGTTGCAATGCATCTCCTAGATAGATCTTGCGTGAGCGTAGGATTTTTTTTTGAAATTGCATGCTATGTTTCCCAACAATAAGTAGACCGACTCTTGCCTGCATCTACAACTATTACTCCACACATAGACCGCTATCTAGCATGCATCTAGAGTATTAAGTTCATACGAACGGAGTAACGCCTTAAGTGAGATGACATGATCTAGAGGGATAAACTCAAGCAATATGATGTAAACCCCATCTTTTTATCTTTGATGGCAACAATACAATACGTACCTCGCTACCCCTACTATGTCACTGGGTGAGGACACAGCAAGATTGAACCCAAAACTAAGAATCTCTCCATTTGCAAGAAAAACCAATTTAGTTGGCCAAACCAAATCAATAGTTTGAAGGGAAATACAAAGATATCAAATCATGCATATAAGAATTCAGAGGTGACTCAAATAATATTCATAGATAATCTGATCATAAATCTACAATTCGTCGGATCTCAACAAACACACCGCAAAAAAGTATTACATCGTATAGAACTCCAAGAACATCGAGGAGACCATTGTATTGAAGATCAAAAAGAGAGAAGAAGCCATCTAGCTACTAGTTATGGACCCGTAGGTCTGTGGTAAACTACTTACGCATCATCGATAGGGCAGCAAGGTTGATGTAGAGGCCCTCCGTGATCGAGTCCCCCTCCGGCAGATCACTGGAAAAGGCCCCAAGATGGGATCTCACGAGGTTAGAGGCTTGCGGTGGCAGAAAAGTATTTTGGTGGATGCTTCTGGTGGTTTGGGAATATTTTGGAATTTATAGAGCAAAGATTAGGGCTGGGGGACTACCGAGGGGGCCACAAGCCGGGGGGTGCTCCCTGAGGGCTTGTGGGCTGCTCGGGACTCCTCTGGCCCCCTCTCCAAGCTTGTGGGCTCCTCGTCGACTTCCTGGCCCAGCTCTTGTGCTTCAGGGGTCTCTTTTGGTCCATAAAAAATCACCATAATTTTCAGCCCATTCTGAGAACTTTTATTTCTGTACAAAAAATGACACCACTGTTGTTCTACTGAAAACAGTGTCAGTCCGGTTAGTTCTAATAAAATCATACCAAAACCATATAAAATTGTTATAAACATGGCATGAATACTTCATAAATTATAGATACATTGAAGACGTATCAACACACACACACATGGCAAACGTCATAAAGGAAGACAAAGCAAAGTTGATGAGTTGAAGATACCACCATAGTTAAGTCAAACTACAATGTGGTTAATCTCATTCCAACTCTATCAACTAGTGGCATGAGATCAAACACCGATGCATGAGTGGTACCCATCAGCATACTAAGGTGCATGAAATGCATGGTTCTAATCCGAGAATATTAGTGAACTGATCATCTCGTTGAGCTTCAAAGTTAATGGGGATGAGCTGGGATTTGTCGAAGTTGAAATTTTTGTGTGGAAGTTGATCCTTAAGCCGGTAGATGTGGCATAACCATCCAAGATTCCATGGAAATTAAGTAATTGTGTGTCATCGACTTGGACAATAATAGTATTATTGTCGGCATACTAGATCACTCTGAAATCCTCAATAGTATAATTGATAGCTGACGGTAAAAGATCTGCTGGAACTACAAAAAAAGGGGGGGTCTCATTTACGAACTCCTCTGAGTCGGGAACGCCATTAAGAATAGGAAGCACCTCATTCTAGTCCACATAATCCATCTCTCATCAAAGCCTTTGTGACAAAGCTTATATAGGCTAGTATGATGTTCAATTATATCATATGCCTTCTCGAAGTCCAATTTAAGGATGACAATCTCTTCCCTAGAAGCATGGCACTAATGAATAATTTTGAAGACCTATCCCAGAAAATTACATGGATAAATATGTTAGGTAGAACTCCACATCAAAAATTCTGTTTTTATCATTTACCTACTCGAGGACGAGCAGTAATGCAGCTTGGGGATGCTTGATACGTCTCCAACGTATCTATAATTTTTTTATTGTTCCATTCTATTATATTATCTATTTTGGATGTTTTATATGTATTAATATGCTATTTTATATTATTTTTGGGACTAACCTATTAACCTAGAGCCCAATGCCAGTTTCTGTTTTTTCCTTGTTTTTGAGCCTCACAGAAAAGGAATACCAAACGGAGTCCAAACGGAATAAAACCTTCGCGATGATTTTTCTTGGACCAGAAGACACCTGTTAGACCTAGACTCCAAGTCAGAAGACCTTCGAGTAGACGACAAGGCACAAGGGCTCACCCTAGGGGGGTGGGCGCGCCCCCTGCCTTGTGGCCTACTCCAACACCCCCTGGCCTAATTCTTTGTCCTATATATTCACAAATATTCCCAAACCACCATAGGCATCCACAAAAACACTTTTCCACCGCCGCAACCTTCTGTTCCTGTGAGATCCCATCTAGGGGCCTTTTCCGGCATCCTATCGGAGGGGGATTCGATCACAGAGGGCTTCTACATCAACTCTATTGCCCTTCCGATGAAGCGTGAGTAGTTTACCACAGACCTACGTGTCCATAGCTAGTAGCTAGATGGCTTCTTCTCTCTCTTTGATTCTCAATACCATGTTCTCCTTAATGTCCTTGGAGATCTATCCGATGCAATCTTCTTTTGCGGTGTGTTTGTCAAGATCCAATGAATTATGGATTTATGATCTGTTTGTCTATGAATATTATTTGAATCTTCTCTAAATTCTTATATGCATGATTTGATATCTTTGTAATTCTCTTCGAACTATCGGTTTAGTTTGGCCAACTAGATTGGTTTTTCTTGCAATGGGAGAAGTGCTTAGCTTGGGTTCAATCTTGCAGTGTCCTTTCCCAGTGAGAGTAGGGACAGCAAGGCACGTATTGTATTGTTGCCATCAACGACAAAAAGATGAGGTTTACATCATATTGCTTAAGTTTATTCCTCTACATCATGTCATCTTGATTAAAGCGTTACCCTGTTCTTCCTGAACTTAATACTCCAGATGCAGGCAGGAGTCGGTCGATGTGTGCAGTAATAGTAGTAGATGCAGGTAGGAGTCGGTCTACTTGACACGGACGTGATGCCTATATTTCATAATCATTGCCTTGGACATCGTCAGAACTTTGTGTTTTTCTATCAATTGCTCAACAGTAGTTTGTTCACCCACCGTATTATTTTACTTTATGAGAGAAGCCTCTAGTGAAACTTATGGCCCCCGGGTCTATTTTCCATCATATTAGTTTCCAATCTACTATTTTGCAATCTTTTACTTTCAGATCTATAAACCAAAAACCCCAAAATATTTTACCTTTTGTTTATATATCTCTATCAGATCTCACTTTTGCATGTAACCGTGAAGGGATTGACAACTCCTTTACAGCATTGGGTGCAAGTTGTTTGATTGTTTGTGCAGGTATTGGTGGCTTGTGCGTTGTCTCCTACTGGATTGATACCTTGGTTCTCTAACTGAGGGCAATACTTATCTCTACTTTGCTGCATCACCCTTTCCTCTTCAAGGGAAAAATCAATGCAAGATCAAGAAGTACCGGGAAGAATTTCGGGTGCCGTTGCCGGGAAGATCTACGCCAAGTCAATACATACCAAGTACAAATCATAAAACTCTCATCTCTTGTATTACATTATTCACCATTTACCTCTCACTTTCCTTTCCCCCACTTCTAAAACGATTTTAGAAAAGATTGCCCGTGACTGGAGGACAAGGGTCAGAGACGACCACGCTTGACTAGGGCATCATGGAGCCGGTAACCAGGGAGTTGTTCTGAGGGTGGCGAATAGGGATAACCAACCGCGTGGTACGACAATAGTGGCAACGACGATCAGGAACTGTTGTTACGTTTATAACGAGACTATACTAACCTCAGGAAATCAACGATGGGATATTAGTGTACCGCTCCCTCCACTCTATAGTAGTATAAGGTATGAAATGGAAAATTGAGCGGTTCTGGCATGTACCGGTAGATCTGGAGCCGCTCGTTGCAGTCTGAAGATCATGCAACATTGTATAGTATAAAAAGCGAAGCATTCTGTTTGGGAAATACATAGCTATACAACCTACAAACATGGTACATGGGTCCAATGGCAGCTCCAGGAATTTGCAACCGGGTATTCATGTGTATTCATTTTGCCAAAATCATTGCTATTTTTTGAAAATTATCACTCTTTTGCCAAAATCAACACTGTTTTGTAAAAATCATGGGTATTCACATGAAGACCCAAGAATACCCCTAGCGCCGCCCCTGCATGGGTCCCATCAAATGTTAGCTTTTGATCAGATGACACAGTGTCTTGTATGCATGTGCTTCCCATTCTTTCTCTTCTCTCTCCCAAACTAATTCATCCGATTTTAAAACTTTTATATATTTGAACTCATGTCACAAAGACCTTTAAAACAAGACCGATTATACATTTCAAGTGATTTTAAAATTTAAGAAACACATTCAACATATTTCACCCGCTTGAAATCTTATGAATAAAATGATTTGAATCAGTTTCACAAGTTCTTATTTCGGTTTTATGTTGTTTTTCACATTCAAAACTTACATTTTACTTTTCACTGGCTTGTATCAGATAAATCATATCTACTTCAATTGCAAAATTTTGAAAGAACATATTTCACTATTTTAAAATAAATCGTTCACATTTGAAAATGATCGGTCTCACAAGTTGCCATTTCAGTTCATATTGTTTTTCACTTTCAGAAGTTACATTTCACTTTTCACTGGCTTGTTTTACAAAAGATCACTAATTTCAGTTTCATATTATTGAAATAACACATTTCACTCCTTTTGAATAAACTATTACACATTTTAAACATTTAAATTTCACAAGTTGACATTTCAGTTTAACATTTTTCCACTTTCAGGAGGTACATTTCACATTCACTGTCTTATTTCACAAAAATCACATCATTTGCATATTTTTAAAATAACATATTTCACCATTTTGAAGTAAACTGTTACACATTTCCAAATAATCAGTTTCACAACTTGACATTTCATTTTCATATTTGGGTTAAGTACGTTTCGGTGAAACAGGTTGTTTTCACATATTTCTTGTGAAATTGGTTTGTTTCATATTTTTGTAGCGAAATATGTTTTTTCACGTATGAAATGTGAAACGTCAAAGTTCAAGCATGTTCGAAATGTATCCAAAATTAGTCTAGTTCTAAAGGGCTTGACACTAGGAGTCCAAATACATAAAACGTTTCAAAAATGAGTTTATTGTTTAAACATATGAGGGATTTAAGTTGTCTAAGTTGAAATAAAGTCAATGGACTTGTTTGGGATTGAGATAGAGAAGAGAGTTCCATGCCCATCTTTCTTCGCAAAAAGAAGTACTTTGGGCCTGTCAAACCAATACTGATTTGACCCAGAAAAGACATTTTTTCACTTTCAGAAGGTACATTTCACATTTCACTGACTTGTTTCACAAAAATCACATCTGTTTCATTTGCATATTTTTTTAAATAACATATTTCACCCTTAAGAAAACGGTTACCCATTTTCAAATAATTAGTTTCACAAGTTGACATTTTAGTTTCATATTTTTGATTAAGTATGTTTCGGTGAAACAAGTTGTTTTCACATATTTCTAGTGAAATTGGGTTGTTTCATATTTTTAGTGAGATGTGTTCTTTTGACGTATGAAATGTGAAACGTCAAAATTCAAACGTGTTAGAAATGTATCCAAAATTGGTCTAGATCTAAAGGGCTTGACACCAAGAGTCCAAATATATAAAAAGTTTCAAAAAATGAGTTTATAGTTTAAAATATATGAGCGATTGTCTAAGATGAAGTAAAGTCAAGGGATTTTTTGGGATGGAGAGATAAGAAAGGTACATGCATGCACATCTTTGGTGGCAAAAGTAAGTAATTTGGACCCATCAAACTGACACTGATTTGATGAAAAAAAATACAACAATTATACTATTGTTATACATCTAGATGGGCCATAGCTAACACACATCTCAGAAAAATATGGGTGGTCTGAGATCTACCGGTAGGAGCGTAACCGTGCGAAATGACTGCAGTATAAGGTACCATAAAAAAAGCTCAACTAATTAGGTTTCAAGCATCACGCTACAACAGTAGCCGGCACCCTGCCTCCATACCTAATGTCTCATCCCCTTTTCTATATCATTGCTCTAGTACTACAGGACAGATGTGAGAGGATAGTATCCCATCGTTTGGTGCAAAGAATTATATTTTTATATTAGGTTCTGTTGTCTTGCTGAAATTACTTTTTTTTACCGGGGGGGGGGGGGGGGGGGGAGGAGCTTGGTGAAATTTCTTTGACCATGCAGTCTTAGCTAAAATAAAAATTCCCACGGCTCCAATCCGATCAGAAGTGCTTGGTTCGGTCCTACCAAGGAGCTTGGGAGTGTGTGAGAGAGAGAGAGAGGTCATGGACGAAACATCTTGAGAAGAGGGAAGAATATGCATCAATATTTTCATTTTGCACCAAAAGATTGCACACAATTCAAAAATTAAGCCATTTTTCTAATATAAATAAGCACAAACTGATTTTAAGCTAGTGTTCAAACTTTGCAATAAAATGTGAACTGTAAAAATAATAATCAGAAATTACCTTTCACAAATACACAAAGGATATTACTAAATACAAAGTAAAAGATGAGCCAAACTAAAACCAAGTAGTGCAATTCATATATCCAATGTTGTAAGAATTTCCATACATTATCTTGTAGCAAAGGAATGAACAATTTCAAAAAGAAGCACCAATTCAATTCAACCACCTACCCAAAAACTTATTATATATTCTTCGCTGATAATACATAAACCATCATCGTAGATGGCTCAAAAAGAAGTGGAAATTTTTTCCTTTCATCTACAAAGCAAAGTCTTTGGTGAGATAACTCATACAACTTCCTAATAAAGATCTAAGGAAAGGCATCACAATTATGGACGACAAGATGGGGTGGGGGATATGGGATATCATAGATGAAGGCATAAATGCGTCTCCGGTTTTGACCGAGTCATCTGTGATACTATTCCAGGAGTACAATTCACTTAATTAAATAATCACCCACAACAACCCTAAAGAAAAAAGTAATAGTGCCAAACCAAAATATATATCATGGTCAGGACTATACTCTCTCGATCCGACAAAATTCACGTGTTGTTCTGACTTCCACATCACCATCACGATGCTCACTTCAAGGATGCATCCACCAAAAACCTGAAACATGAGAAAGAAGGCATCCATTGATTGCTACACATCTATAAACCAACCAAAGATGGTCATGCATAATTTGATAATTGAAAACACCCTTAATATTCTATATCTAAATAGCTAGCCCACTAACCGAAAATGCCTAGGAGCACCTGCGGGCTCACCACCCTGATATCTCTCCATGGAATAAGCATAGGGATTCGTGCCACTACATTAGACAACATGTATTCTTCAGTTTAGATTGACGTGTGTTTTCTTTTAGGAGAGGTATAGGGTTTGTATTCTTCCAAACTTTTAATGATCTCTGACTAAGAATAAATGTATGGAGATGTAGGTGGCTAACTGACATCTGACAGCGGCCCTACATGCATGTGGATTTTATTGAGCCATGCGTTTTGAATCATATAACACATCTAATATTTAGTTTCTACCAAGTTTTCAAACTGGGAATATTATTTTTCATTTGACAATATCCTTTGCAAGACTATGTATTTGTTTCAGCTTTAAAACTGTAATATCGAACAAACATCAAGTTATGTGTTTTCTATAAAATTGAGAACCTCATCCTATGACAATTAAAATAGTGGATTTCATTATTATTAGAATTTTAAATAAAGAGAGAATTCCAATATTATAATTGCTGGGAAACTCATGGAATAAATTCCATGAAATTAAGTATTCTTATTTTTATTATAGTTAAACCCGAGAACTTCGTGATCATAATTCTAGACAAATTAATTATAGTAATTCCAAAACTTTTCCTTCTCTAAAAACTATGTTATTAGTCACCTTGTCTGGTTTATCAATGCAGCATGGTCGCATTTAATCGTTCATCTTCATGGCCCAGCAAAGATGAATTAACAATAATTACATTGCATGCAACTGTTTTGTTTTTATTTATTGAGTCATGTCATACCTCTGAGCTCCAACAACAGCACATTGATAACTACTCTGACATATCTGTGCAGACAAAGGACATCACATGAACCTTTCTTGCATGCAAACACGTGACATTAACTGAGAATATTGACTTTTGCTGCCCAATTTAGTATGCTAGCCCACCACACTGCACAAATATATCATTAAGTGTCAACTATATTAAATGTCAAAGGACATGTATGCACTGCTAACCTATACAACTTCGTCGTGTATTCACGCGTAAAAAATCAGTTCGGCTAAAGTGACGCGAATCCCAAGGGGGCAGACAACAGGCCGTGATTTTGGAGGGCGTCGTCGCCGTGTGCTCTTAATCCACCTCCACCCAGTAACATATTTATGTGAACATGCCCCCATGCCAGCTCACCATGTAAACATGCATGCACAAGACCTACCCTCATCATGCAAACATGCATGGGAAAAGGCCCATCACCTCAACAAGATACCCATGCATGCAAGAAGACGCACATGGTCATGCAAACATGCATGGGAAAAGGCCTACCTTGTCAATAATTAAATAAAGTAAATCGTATATGTTTTTAGTTTTAGTTCTCATATTATTCAAAATAATCAAATGTCATGAAAGTATGCTGCAACTGAGTCTCACAGCAACATGCGAGGTATCATCTGGTTAAGCCATAATATGTATGTACTCACCAGTACATCATGTGTAGCAAGAGCATTAGCATGTTCCTCGGCCATCTCCATGGTCACATGCCCGAATACCTTCAAGATATTGGTCTTGTTCTTACATCTCACCTTAGCTAATTGGGACACCTTACCGTGCTGGCCGAAGAACTGAGGCAGCTGAGAGTTATTCACCCTGCGAGGTAGGTTGTTTACGATCACCGTGATATAAGCCTTGTATTGTTGTTGCCGAGGTCTCTCCATGTCAATAGTGCTTTTTGGAGTTGTAGTCGTCTGGTTGTTTTTCCTCTTCCACCATTTTGAACACTCACACCTTTCGCTGATTTCTTGATCCAACAAAATCAAATTTATCGCAGAACAGAGGGTTAGTACATTTATCTAACAAATACTATAATGATGCAATACACAGTTTAACCATGAGCTTATCCTATGACATTTGTTAAATAAAATAAAATAAAATATGGCACTACTAACCGCTACATCGAATGAATAATGCTCATGATGCATGCGTGTTCTTAGTATACATGTAATTTTTAGAAAGTATAGCGCTATTTATCGAACTATCAAAAAAGGGTTTGTCTATTTCCAAGAAAATAACTCTTCCTCACTTCTAAGTTGATGCCAAGATCTAAGGTTGTTGGTCAAATCACAAATGGAAGAGAAGATTCGATCTCACAACTGTGAGATAACAATACATAAGTAGAATGTGAAATAGTCATGTTCGGTATGAGATATAACTTTTGTGGAGTTAGGTCTAAATATAATTGCATTTCACCAAAAAAAAAGAGGTCCAAATATAATTTCATATACCTGGTTTGGAGCAACGGCGGGCTGGGGGAAGAGCCACATGCACATATCTTTTTATTAGGTTCTGATGTCTTGGTGAAATTTCTTTGACTAGCAGTATTACCTCGAACAATATTTGCACGGATCCAATCCCATCGAAAGCGATTGGTACGGTCCTAGCAAGGAGCTTGAGAGTGTTTGTGCAGAGAGAGTGAGAGAGAGGTCATGGACGAAATATCTTGAAAAGAGGGAAGAATATGCATCATTGTTTTCATTTTGCACCAAAAGATTGCACATAATTCAAAATTAAACCAGTTTTGTAATATAAATAAGCATAAATTTAATTTAAGCTAGTATTCAAACTTTGCAATACACTGGCAAGTGTAAAAAAAATCAGGAATTACCTTTTACAAATACACAAAGGATGTTTCACAAAGTAAAAGTTGAGCCAAACCAAAACCAAGTAGTGCAATTCATCCACCCAGTGTTGTAAGAATTTCCATACATTATTTTGTAGTAAAAGACTGAACAAATTTTAAAAAAATGCTTCAATTCAACCACATACCCGAAAACTTATTACATATTCTTCGCAAATAATACATAAACCATCATCATAGACGGCTCAAAAAGCAGTGGAAAATGTTTACTTTCATCTACAAAGCAGAGTCTTTGGTGAGATAACTCTTACAGCTTCCTAAAGATCTAAGGAAAGGCATCACAATTCTGGACAACAAGATGCTGTGGGGGATATGGGATATCTTCGATGAAGGCATAAAATGTGGCTCTAGTTTTGACCGAGTCAACTGTGATACTGTTCTAGGAGTACAATTCACGTAATTAAATAATCTTCCACAACATTACAAAAGCAAAAAGTAATAGCCCCAAGCCAATATATATATAATGGTCAAGACTATACTCTCCCGATCCGGCAAAATTCACATGTTGTTCTGGCTTCCACATCACCTTCACGATGCTCACTTCAAGGATGCATCCACCCAAAACCTGGAACAAGATAAAGAAGGCATCCATTGATTGTTACACATCTACAAACCAACCAAAGATGATCATGCACAATTTGATAATTGAAAACACCCCTAATCTTCTATATCTAAATAGCTAGCCCACTAACATATTTCTCTGAACATGCACACATGCCATCTTATCATGTAAACATGCATGCACAAGACCTACCCTTATCATGCAAACATGCATGGGAAAAGGCCCATCACTTCATCAAGTTACACATGCATGCAAAAGACCCACATCGTCATGCAAACATGCATGGGAAAAAGACCCACCTCAACAATAATTAAATATAGTAAATCATATATGTTTTTAGTTTCAGTTCTCATATTATTCATACAAATATTCATATTCAAAATAATCAAATATCATGAAAGTATACTACAACTGAGTCCCACGGCAATACGTGGGGTATCATCTAGTTAAGCCATAATATGTATGCACTTACCAGTCCGTCAAGTGTAGCAAGAGCATTAGCATGTTCCTCGACCATCTCCATGGTCACATGCCCGAATCCCTTTGAGATATTGGTCTTCTTCTTACATCTCACCTTAGCTTGCGACACCTTACCGTGCTGGCTGAAGAACCGACGCAGCTGAAAGTTATTCACCCTGTGAGGCAGGTTGTTTACGATCACCGTGAAATAAGACTTGTAATGTTGTTGCTGAGGTCTCTCCATGTGAATAGTGTTTTTTGGAGTTGTAGTCCTCTGTTGGTTTTTCCTCTTCCACCATTTTGAACTATCACACCTTTCACTGATTTCCTGATCCAGCAAAATCAAATTTATAGTGGAACAGAGGGTTAGTACATTTATCTAACCAATATTAGAAGGATGTACTAATACACAGTTTAACCATCAGCTTATCCTATGACATTTGTTAAATTTTAAAAAAATATAGACTACTAACCGCTACATTGAATAATAATGCTCATGATGCATGCGTGTTGTCAGTATAAATGTGATTTTACAAGTATAGCGCCAGTCACCGAACTAGCAAAAAAGGGTTTGTCTATTTCCAAGAAAATAACTCTTCCTCGCTTAAAAGTTGATGCCAAGGTCTAAGGTTGTTGGTCGAATCACAAACGGACGAGAAGATTTGATCGCACAGCTATGAATGTCGTCAAAGAAATAACAATATCAAAGTTGAATGTGAAATAGTCATGTTCAGTACGAGATACAACGTTTGTGGAGTAATTAGGTCTAAATATAATTGCATTTTGCCAAAAAAGAAAGAAAGAAGTGTAAATATGATTGTGTATACCTGGTTTGGAGCAACAGCGGGCTGGGGGAAGAGCCACATGCACATATCATCGTCCCATTCATCAGGCAACTGCTCCACGAATTTGGTCTTGCCGTTGAGGAGATTGTACCTAAGCACATAACACGATCGACCAGGCATGTCGTTCTCTATGTTGTAGACAAAATATGCGCATCCGGCGGACACGGCATCACCGCCTAGCCGCGAGGCATCCATGGCAAAGCTGTTGGGCCACCCCAGGAATAAGACGCTGTTAGCTAGGCTCTCGCCATCCTTCCTCACCCACCGCATTTTCTCCGGCGCCTCCCCCTCTAGGGCATGAATGGATACCTAGAGAGCGCCAAGAAGGCAAGAGACAAAGGCCACACCGCGGCGCCGCCAATAATCCATGTAATCTTTGCGGACGTGAACTGACGCCCAGAGAAGCTGGCCGTGGGACTCGAGAACGTAGTTGTATATGTCTAAGTAGTCTAGGCGCTCCCCTGGCATCCAGGGGCTTGGCACCACCACATCTCGAACGCCATGGTGATCGTCCAGTGTCACGGCGTGCCACAGGTTAGACCCGACGGTGACCAGTATCCTTCCATGGTGATATGTGACGTAGAGGTTGGTAAGGTTGGGGCATTCAAGCGTCCGCTCGACGACTGTCCACGTGTCTTCTCCGGGAGGCAGGAGGGCTGCCCAGAAGTTGGCAATAAGGTCGTCGTCCTCCTGGTCGGTTTCGTACAGGCCATACAGAAGTGTAGTGCCGTCACGGTAGACGATGCTGTGGAGGCCATACCCAAGTGTACTAGTGCTGGTAGTCCCCTTGGTGATGCATTCTTTGATTTCCTTCGGGAACGGGGGGAGATGCTTGACCACAGCTCCGGTGAGAATGTCACGGAGAGTAGGGCACGGGCCATCATCGACCAAATACCAGACGGCGGCGCCGTCGACCCTAGCCACCAAGTCCCGCTGGCTGGATGGCGGCTCAGCGCGGTAGGTTTTCCTGGAGAAAACGCATCTGAACTTGACGTCCTTGATGTTGGGCGCGAGGAGCCATGGCAGAAAGGAGGGCTGCTTCCTCAGGGTAGCGTGGGACGCTGTGTCGCGCCATGCCTTGCAGACGGCGTGGAAGCGGACGTAGTCGGCGACGTCGCGCAGGCGGCCGGCGATGTCGCGGAGCAGGTCTGCCGGCAGGTCAGGCCACGGTGCTGGGGCGGTCAATGAAGACTGATAATTTTGGAGAGAGACGCAAGTACACGAGGACTTGATGGTTTGGTTGCTAGTGACGCCACGACGGTGCCTGGAACGTCGACTTCTCGCCATCGATCGATGTTTGTGGTTTCGCTTCTCGATATATCGAGGGTCCAAATCGTCGAGCTGTGCTTTTGCTTTCTCTTCCCACGCTATGGAATATGGATACATCACGTGGCTATATATATTATTACTAACACGAGTAGCTAGTATTCTGCACGAATACGGACTCGTATATTAATTTTTTTCCGAATAGAACACTGACTCGTATTGCCGCAGGAAACTAGCGTGTTCATCAGTTCACACGTACAACATGTACTCTGCATGAACTTGTACGGCCAAGAGCCGTTCCTTATGTACCTAGCTAGGGCATTTCTAGCACATCCTTTATCTCAATTTCAAATTGTGTGTCGTGTCTTTTAAAAAGGTACTACCTCCTC
This sequence comes from Triticum timopheevii, assembly GCA_963921465.1. Classification (NCBI taxonomy): domain Eukaryota; kingdom Viridiplantae; phylum Streptophyta; class Magnoliopsida; order Poales; family Poaceae; genus Triticum; species Triticum timopheevii. Next base: position 445,462,515 of record OY997262.1, read on the forward strand.
CCAAATTATAAGACTTTTCTTGGCAATCTCTGGTCCCCTCCTCTACATAATTGCTTTGGTACCGCGGGATAGATGGGAGAGGATCGTCGTTCATTGTTTGGTGCAAAGAATTATCTTTTTATTAAGTTTGGTAGTCTTCGTGAAATTTCTTTGGCCATGCAGTATTACCTCGAATAAAATTTGCACGGATCTAATCCCATAGAAAGCGCTTGGTACGGTCCTACCAAGAAGCTTGAGAGTGTTTGTGTAGAGAGAGTGAGAGAGGTCGTGGACGAAATATCTTGAGAAGAGGGAAGAATATGCATCCGTGTTTTCATTTTGCACCAAAAGCTTGCACACAATTCAAAATCAAGCCAGTTTTGTAATATAAATAAGCACAAATTTTATTTAAGCTAGTATTCAAACTTTGCAATACACTGCCAAATGTAAAAATCAGACATTACCTTTTAGAAATATACACAAAGGATGTTACTGAACACAAAGTAAAAGTTGAGCCAAACCAAAACCAAGTAGTGGAATTCATACATCCAGTGTTGTAAGAATTTCCATACATTATTTTGTAGTAAAAGACAGAACATATTTTTAAAAGTGCTCCAATTCAATTCAACCACCTACCCAGAAACTTATTATATATTCTTTGCTGATAATACATAAACATCATCGTAGATGGCTCAAAAGCAATGAAAAATGTTTCCTTTCATCTATAAAGCAGAGTCTTTGGTGAGATAACTCATACAACTTCCTAAAGATCTAAGGAAAGGCATCACAATTCTGGACGACAAGATGGGGTGGGAGAAAGGCTACACCCTATCAAGAAAATTCTTATAATTTCGGAGGAGGTAATACCTTTCTAAAAGACATGGCACACAAAACTCACTTAACCCCACATGCATGGAAGTCTGTTTTCATCATCTTCTACGCTTCACACTGTCAACAATACTTTCTCGCCACTAGATGATGTCAATGATCTAGTTAGGGCATCTTTAATGCTATCCCCTAAAATGGACACACTATCCGTCTATGGACTTTGTCCGAACGCGTTCGCAAGCATGGTACGGGAACCGGTCATCCAACCATGTCCCTTAAATGGGCACCAAATTCGGAGGGCAGAGGTGGGCCAGGTGGACCTAGAGGACAGAGCATATGTGTTGTGAGGACATGTGGTCCAACTGACAGTGGGCCAAGCGGAGCTTCATATGCTGTCCGGGCTCCCGCAAAGCCTCCCAAGTTTTATTTCAGTTTGGGGAAAACGGACATGCATAGTGGTCGGACGTTTAGAAGAGTTTAATATGTCTGCTTTGGAGATGCCCTTGGGGCATGGCTAATACGTCGCCCCAGCTAGATACCCCGCAGGCCACGTAAGCTCGTGTGTTAGGGACGGTGTCCTTGTTGGGTGTGAGTCGCCTGCAAAAGAGGCCGCAGCTTCCCCGAGAGAATCATGAGCGAAACCGAAAAAGGAGAAAAGAGAGAAGAAAGTAGGGAGGATGCAAGGGAAAGGCAAAGGAGATGGAGACTTATCTGGGGGAAAGAGATGATGGATGCGAGCTAGGAGGCCGCCATTAAAATTCGGCTGGTCGCTGCTAAGAGGACCGCAAATGCAGCGGGCAGCGCCAGAACCTGTGCGTATACATGAGTCGGAGCTGCACTGGAAGCCATTGTTTGTTTTTTCTTCTTCTTCCTGAGTTGGTTGATGTCTGCATGGATGAACAAGGAAAAGTTAAATACTAGATAGACTAGAACTAGCAGAACGCCCATGCGTTGCTACGGGCTATCCGTAATATCTATAGCATCCGGGTTCAACACAAAACCCCCATCCAATGACGCACCTTTCTTTTTTCTATTAGAACCTCTCATTTCCAACCAGTTTCCCGCCGTAGCGGGACATTTCTTGTTTTTTCTCTCGCTGGACCCACCTCCTTTAAAAGCAGATGACGTCCACCACATCTTCACTGTGCATTGCAATAAGGATGAAAATTTTCTTGTTTACAATATAATAGAGTGGGTTAAACACATACTATTGACACAAAACAACAAAGATATCATTTTCAAATGTCCATTCAACTTTGCAATGCAAATGACATTGGAGGAGAATGGTAACGTGAACGTATTCCTAATCACCAATAAGCTCACATCCATCCCACATATGGTAGAAGGGATAATTTTCGTTCTTCTCTTCCTCGTCTTTCCTTACATCTTCTACTCCTCGCCTCTTTGCCAACCCATTTCATTGGCGCTAAACAGCACCACGTGAACATTAGTGTGTTCGTCATCGACGCCTCATCTTCTTCTTTCTCATTCCTCGCCAACTTTAGTTCTCGTTCCTACTTATTTCCTAGAATACTCTTTCTTTATTTTTTCTCTTATTATTTGGAACACTCTTTCTTTCTCCAACACCATGCGCCACTTGGTGGCTTTAGTTCTTTTTCCTTCTTGTTTTTGGAATATCTTCCTTTTCATTATAGCATGAACCATCTGGCCAGTGTTGTGTTGTGTTGTCCTCACCCGCGAATATTTCGGCACCGTCAGCGTGTGGACATCCTGCGGAGCATAGACTTCATCCATCTTGGTGAACGCTAGGTCGCCCATGTCGCGATTGCATGGTGGTCGTTGTCCATATTGGCAAGCGGTGCTTGGTGCTTGGCCATGTAGCTGAGAGCCCGTTGATAGTTCTTGCCCACGAGCACTTTCAAAATGATTCGCCGTGACTAACTGCTTGCTTAATTAATTAAGTACAAAAACTTAATGACCTATCTAATTCTCTGCATGCCTAATTAACTACCAACCAAATCAATTAACTATCTGACTAATTGGAAAAAATCTCTGCTTCTAATTATCTGTAGGCATAAAGAATTGTCTAACAAATTAATTAATTGCATTAATGACTCAAATTTTAAATTGATTCGGTGCAAAAAAATCCCTATTCAAATGGACCTAATTAATTGCATACGTAATTAACTGTCTACCTGATTAATTGCTCTATGGTTTGATTTCCAGATTGATTCAGTGATCGATTTCTAAATTATTTTCGCATGAATGGCTGCTACAAATGACTATGATGATGACTACTGAGTAATGTAGGGCACATTCCCTTAACGAATTTTTTGACATTTAAATGGACACACTTGATTTGAGAATGTAGCCATTTGGCTCTCTATTTGACTGACAAGAAATATAATATGACCGCATCCACATGGCGGTCTGACGACCCACCTCCCGCCACAGTCATTCTTGATGCCGTGATCCACGCCCTGGCATTCTCGAGCATCACGCCAGAGTTAGGCCCAGCCACGGCATCTTCCATGGTGTCGTGCACGACGTCCCTCCGCAGGAGCGCGCGGATGCGTATGCCCATAGGAAACTTGTGACTGTCAATTAATAGTAGAGATAATCATAATAATAAATGATATAGCGCGGGGGATTAGCAATTTGTTATGAAGGAATATATTATTTATTATGGAAGGATATCGAGAAAAAATTTATGTCTGTATTTTAGGGAAGTGATCTCACATATATGATGCAATTTCTGAATTCTGAATTACTTATTGTTTACATGATAGAATTGAATCAGCACCTACCAAAGGAAGCACGAAACAAGACCCCCCCTTAATAGGATTTGGTTTTTAATGAGAGGGAGAAAACCAGGGGGAGGGGGTGGTGGGAGGTGGGACGAGCAAAAAACATACAAAAACAAAACCGTACAAGGCTACCAAGTGCATTAATGAGTCGATTTCCGAAATGACTTGGTGCGAAAAAAATTCTATTTAAATGGACATAATTAATTGCATATGTAATTAACTGTCTAGCTAAATAATTGCATCAATGGTTTGATTTCCAAATTGATTTATGCTCGATTTCTAACATATTTTCGTATGAATGGTTGTTACAAATGACAATGACGACGAGTACCGAGTAATGTAGGACACATACCCTTAACGAATTTTTTGACATTTAAATGGGCACACTTGATTTGAGAATGTAATCTGTCTGGCTCTTTGTTTGACTAACAAGAAATATAATATGACCGCATCCACGTCGCGGTCTGACGACCCGCCTCCCACCACGGCCGTCCTCGACGCCGTGATCCACGCCCGGGCATTCTCGAGCATTGCGCCAGCGTTTGGCCCCGCCACGACATCTTCCACGGTGTTGTGGACGACGTCCCTCCATAGGGGCGCGCGGATGCATACGCCCATAGGAAACTTGTGATTGCAACGCATAGCGTGCGGGATTAGTAATTTGTTACGAAGGAATATCTTATTTTATTAGGTAAGATTATCGAGAAAAATCTTATGTTTGTCTTTTAGTAAGGTGATATTCCATATATGGTGCAATTTTTGAATTCTTAATTAATTATTGTTTACATGATTTAATTGAATCAACACCTACCAAAGGTAGCACAAAACAAGATCTCCCCTTAATGAGATTTGGTTTTTTAATGGGAGAAAGAAAAACCAGTGAGAGAGGGTGGTGGGAGGTGGAACGAAGTAAAACCGAACGAAAATAAACCGTACCAGGCTACCAACTGCTCCATTAGGAGTAGAGATGAGGAAAGTAAGAGAAATAGATCTGGGCCCATAGGCTACTGTTGCTACGGTTGAGTAACAATTTCATGGAACGATAGCTTCATCACTAGAAACCTACGTGGAGGGGATGAAACCACCGTTTGTTAATGCCACCATAATTCATGCCCTTAGGAACTATGATAAACTAGAAGAACACCCGTGCGTTGCAACGGGGCCACATTAAATTTAAGAGTTCAATATCAATTATGTTAATATTACATTTAATATTCTCATACATATCAAGTGACATTGGCGATCTTTTTACCATCAAATTCTCACACACTCTCTCTCCGTCCCTCCTCCTCACTCTCTCTCCCCCTCTCCCTCTCTCTCTCTCTCTAACACACAAACATATCCATCTTATTGGGTACGGGACCATAATCCATCTATTTCACACGCACACGCGCTAGTGCATAACAATATGGATTATAAAACAGGTTCAAGGTAGTAACAAGGATTCTTCTCATGCATTAATAAATAAATGTTCTGCACTGAAGACAAGGTAAACAATTCCTAAAGTGCATCAGAGCATCACAGAACATTACTGGCAAGATAAATGCACGATGTACCGAAACTACTCGGATGAACCGGAACAGAGCCAACATATATCATCCTAGACAAACGCAATATAAACCATTTACCTTGGTACTTTAGGGACCGACAGGAGGATGCATGTAGAAGCGCTTATTGCCTGCGAATCCACAGTGAGAGAGAGAAACTGGAACCCATTCCCATCACCAACTGATAAAGAAAGCATGTAAGAAAATTGATATCAGGCCAACTTGGATCTTCGGTGATTGTCCGCCGGTATGGAGAATTTAGGAGGGTGGGTGCAGGGAGTGGCCTTGTCGATGATGGATGGAGGCGCGGAGGGATGTGGTCGCCGGAAGGTCGAAACCGGAGAGGGTCGGGCACGTTAGGTGGAGCTGGTGGTGCACGACAACCGGAGGCGGCCCAATCGTGGGCGGCGAACCGACGATAGCCTCGGCCCATCTCTCGACGCAGCGAAGATAGAGAGGGCGGCACTGCCGGTGCTCGAGGCCGCCGCTCGGCACCATCTACATCGAGGGGAAAGAGAGGCGAGAAAGCGATAGGGTGATGCGGGGCTAGGGATTGCGGAGGAGGGTGGGGGTGTGCGATTTGAATGGATGGTTCTGCCCACTGTTTTCTTGTACGTGGCGGTGGAGACGGCGGCGCCCAGCCATGCAGGCGAGGCATGGGTCGAGCCGGGCACACGGCGAGGCGCAGTAGCAGAGGCGGGGGCGACTTTTTGCTACTGAGATGCATGGTGTGGGATTGATCGTTCATGTTCTCTTTTCCTTTTTAACGGGAGATGGATGCGATTTTTTCACGAGGGGAGAGATGCGACCACGTACAGATTCCATAATAAATTAATTAGGTACATAACGGGAATTCTTTACAATGCGTTAAGATTTACGTGTTAGTTTTCTTAATAAAGAAATGCACTGATGTAGGGATCGATTGATTCGGGTAAGGAAAGATAGATTCGTGATCTTTTGTATGTTAGGAAATTAGTGGTTTGCAAGGAAAGAGTGGAGAGAAAAAGAACCAATGCGACCACGTATAGATTCCATAATAAATTAATTAGGTCCATAACGGGATTTGTTTACAATGCGTTAAGATTTACGTGTTAGTTTTCTTAATAAAGAAGTGCACTGATGTAGGGCGCGATTGGTTCGGGTAAGGAAAGATAGATTCGTGATCTTTTGTATGTTAGGAAATTATTGGTTTGCAAGGAAAGAGTGGAGAGAAAAAAAACCAGTGAAGGTGGGAGGAGGACAAAAATAAACCGTACGAGGCTACCAACTGCTCCATTAGGAGTAGAGATTCTTCGAAAAAATAAATTAATGGAGGATGCGTTTGATAGAATACACGAGAAAGTAGGCAAAATTTATCCTCCACGGGCCAAGGCTTGGGCGCTTCTTCATTTGAATGGGGTTTTCTCTCTCATTCTTCTCTTAGTGTTGCCATGACGTTGTATGATTCATTGGGATTGACGTGGCAACCGGGCGGCCAATTTTCTTTGTACATTTGTTTTGAGTTAATTTTGTTTTTACCCCAAGTTTGATGTTTGTGATAGATATTTCCCCATTTAACAAAAGTTATCAATTTACACCCCATCTAGGAAAGTTGTGCCACATTCTACCTCATTTTCTTTGTTTTCCCTTCTGTTTTTTTAACATTCCCTTCTGGTTTTCTATCACGTAATCAACCGGACCGGCTGCACTAGACTTGGTCCGAGCCCACCGGACGGACGTGCCTGACCTGGTCGAGCCGCGCCCACCCCCTTTGTCTTCTACCTTGCGACAGAAAACAACGTTGCGCTCGTTCAACGCCATTGCCACTCCTTGATGCCGCCTCACCCGGACGCCGCTGGCGACGCATCTCGGCAGTAGCAGTTTTTTTTTTACAACTACGCGAAACTTTATTAACCCGTCACAATGTTTACAGGGACGAAGGGAAGATCTCCTGGATGGCCTAACCAAACATGGCGGCCTAACCCAAGAGTAAGAGAATGTTTCGCTAGGTTGTGAGCTTCAAAATTTGAGCTTCTAAATTCATGAACTATAACACATGAAATATAAGAAGAAGATCTAACTGACACTTCCTTCAAAATCGCTCCATAAGAAGCACGGCTGTCACCTTCATGTCATCGATCACCACCTTGCAATCCGAAGCAACATGGACACGTCGAATGTGCAGATCATCACCAAGTGCCAACGCTTCCCTTATCGCCAACGCTTCTAGTGTGGGGGGATCTTCAATGTGATTGAATAACATCACCGATGCTCCCAAAAAAACACCGTTTTGATCCCTGCAAATTGTTGCTGCTGACCCGTGCCTCCCCCTTCGTGAAACTGCTCCATCAACATTAAATTTTGCACTTCCCATTATTGGTGGCTGCCAAGAGGATGCACGAACCAGTTGGTGTCCCCTCCTGTCTTGGCTTCTCCCGTTTATGATATCCAATTCTGAGACAAAGCTCTGTATAAATGCATCAGTTGCTTGCGGAGACTTAAATATATCCTCGTGAGTAGCCTTTCTTCTGGCTCCCCATATCACCCAAGCCGTCACCACCACTCGCATGAATTCTTTCTCATCCAGACTCTCATTCAATGCAAAAAAGCCAATCTTTGGCACTCTCTTGCTGGTGTTCAATGAGCTTCTCGACCAACTCTTCGGGTGCCAAGGCCCAAACGCTCCTAGCCAGCGCAAAGGTAAGGAGCGCATGCCTCCATGTATCCTTCGCTCCGCACAGCGGGCATGAGTCCGTATCGGCCATATGACGATGATGCAAAACCTCACCACTGGGCATAGAGTGTCTGGCCAGGCGCCAAAGAAACATTCGAAGTTTGGAAGGAACTTGGATATGCCACAGGACGCTCCATACCTTTTCCTCCTGCCCAGCGGACGATTCCTCATTGCCGTGCCACCAGCTGTCCCTGTTCGTCCTCGTTCTGAGGATCATCCGACAAGCCGAACTGACAGTAAACACCCCTGTACTTTCTTCATGCCATGCCCAGAAGTCCGGCAGCCTCCTCGTACAAACTGGAATTTTAAGGATCTCCTCGGCGTCAAAAGGAGTAAAAATAGTGTGAATCAGCCCTTCCTTCCACTGCGCTGAAGTATTGTCTAGGAGTTCTCTCAGCAGTAGCAGCTGCACCGCCGTACTGTCGCCCAGTCGCTCGCGCGCAGACCGCAGACCCGTCAGTTGCGGACTTCGCGGTCTTGGCCTGCTTGGCCCGCTTAGCCTGCTAACAAATGGGTGGCCCAGCCAGCCTCCAGATAGGGCACCCCGCTGTTTGCCACGACCAGGCCGCCACACCGTCGGCCCGCTCGTCCCCAACCCGCCGTTCGCTGCGCCACCCTTCTCCCCGCTCGTCGCTGTCCCGACATCCCGCTTGTCCCCTCGTGCTCCGTCTCCACCGGCGCCACCACTACTAACTGCTCGTCGCCGCCAGTTGAGCAAGATGTCCGGTGCTGTGGTGGGCAAGCACAAGAAGCCTGAGGAGGAAGAGAACAAGAATCCGGCGTGGGAGGATGAAGAGGACAAGGATCCTACGAGGAAGGAGGTGAATGTTCAGGTCTGAATTTTGATCCTTCTTTTCCACCTGTGCTTAGTGTGATTTAAGAAACTTGTTCCAAATGCCATCAAGAAATGCTACATCCTTAGTGTTCTTCAAGGTTATTCATACAACAGTTATAACATAGGGTGACACAGAACTAGCTTCAATTCATCAACGTAATGTAGGCATGTATTCCGAATATAGTATGTGCTTATGGAAAAGAACTTGCATGAAATCTTTTGTCCTACCCTCCCGTGGTAGCAGGGTCCTCATGGAAACCAAGGGATATTAAGGCCTCCTTTTAATAGAGTACCGGACCAAAGCATTAACACATAGTGAATACATGAACTCCTCAAACTACGGTCATCACCGGGAGTGGTCCCGATTATTGTCACTTCGGGGTTGCCGGATCATAACACATACTAGGTGACTATAGACTTGCAAGATAGGATCAAGAACTCACATATATTCATGAAAACATAATAGGTTCAGATCTAAAATCATGGCACTCGGGCCCTAGTGACAAGCATTAAGCATAACAAAGTCATAGCCCAGTCAGCACAGTTGACCAGGTCAACTGGTCAACAGGGGGCCAGGGACCCCACTGGCAGTGACCCAGGGGGTGGCCCCAGGTGTGCCAGCTCAGCGGTGGTCGGCTTCTCGCCGCCGGTGACGCCTAAACGCGACGGAGGCACGGGACGGCGTCGGGTTTCGTCTACAGGCGGACGTTTCACGCGCGAGAGGGCGCGTTCGAACGAGCGGAGCTAGCCGCCTCGAACGGTGGCGGTTACGTGGCCGGAGGTGGCCGGAAACGAGGCCGGCGACGAGCAGGGGCGGCGGCGGCGTTCGGGGGCGCGTTGGGAAACGCCTACGGGGCACCAAATCGACCGTGGCTGGCCATGTTCGAACGGGAACAATGTTCCGCGTCGATCTGTGGCTTTAGCACGAGCTAGAACAAATGGAGTCGAGCGCTAGGTCGTCGCCGGCGGACGCCGGAATCGGGCGTCAGTGGAACAGAAGCTGCACAGCACGGGGAGGTGCGCTAGTGGTGGCGTTGGCTCGCACGAGCTCCAGGAGCTCGATGCGAGGCTCAGCCGCGAGTGACAGTGGCGACGGCCATGGCGGCGAGCTCGTCGGCGGCGATGCGTGCGAGTGCTAGCGGAGTGGCGGCTACGGGCGAACGGGGTGTCGTAGGGAGGCGGGGAAGGAAGCAGAGGCTCACCGGGAGCCTGCAGGGGTGCAATCGTGGGCTCAGGGGAGGCTCAGTGGAGCGAATTCGATGCCGGCGTTCGTCGGAGCAGAGGAGGAAGAAGAGGTCGCCGTGCTCGCTGTGGGGGCTCCTGGCTTGGTCCGGGGTCGAGGAAGACGTCGCGAGGCACGACAGCGCTCGGGGACTCGTTGGAGGGGGACGGGGACAGTGGTGGCCGCGGGATCGACCGACGGACGGCGACGGTGGCGCTCGGGAGGAGTGAGTGCGCGAGGGAGAGGGGAAAGGGTGGATCTGGGGGAGGAGAGGCTCAAGTGGGAGTGGGGAGTGGGGAGGGAGCCCAAGGCGTCGCCCTTATCCCCTCGCCGACGAGGACCGCGAGACGGTCCGGCGGGGACGAGCGGGCGCGGGTGCGGTCGGTCGAGCAGTAGGAGGAGGGAGGAGACCGAGAGCTGGGATGGGCTGGGCTGGCTGGTGCGCGGCCTGTCTCGGGTGGGCCGAATCCCGAGTGAGGGAGAGGGCCTCTCTCTCTCCTCTCTACTTCTCCTTTCCTTTTTCTTTTGTTTTGATTTACTCCTGTTTTGCAAATTGCTTAGCCACCATTATAGTTTTGTAAAATATGTGACTTTTCTCAACAATTATATTGCAATATTTACCACTGCCAAAAAATGATTTGGAGCCAAAATGATTTCATTTGAATTTTTAATAAATGATATGGCACTTTAAATTTCTGTTTTGATGCTGTTTCATGTTGTTTGAGTCACATAATGAATTTAGGTGATGTTGAAGGATTACCCAGAGGGAGAATTAGTTGCAGGTTATCAAACTTCAGAAATTTTGAATTTCACTCATAATTTGAATTTGAATTTGACTTTGATTTTTCATCCAGTGATAATTAGCTTAGTAAGCATGGTGACCTGGCACCATTAATAGGGGATTACTGTAGCATGACACCGGGGGTGTTACATAGCAGCAGTGGGCAAAGTCTGGGTGGGGGAACCACCATGGGACCAAGACAAGAAATGGGAGAGGTTGTAGTTTGTACTGATGCAAAGGCCGCGACTGGAGGACAAGGGTCAGAGACGACCACACTTGACTAGGGCATCATGGAGCCGGTAACCAGGGAGTTGTTCTGAGGGTGGCGAATAGGGATAACCAATCGCGTGGTACGACGGCAGCGGCAATGGCGATTAGGAACTGTTGTTACGTGAATAACGAGTAAATGACTATACTAACCTCAGGAAATCAATGATGGAAAATTAGTGTACCGCTCCCTCCACTCTATAGTAGTATAAGGTACGAAATGGAAAATTGAGCGGTTTCGGCATGTACCGGTAGATCTGGAGCTGCTCGTTGCAGTCTGAAGATCAGTGCAACACTGTATAGTATAAAAAGCGAAGCATTTTGTTTCGGAAATACATAGCTATACAGCCTACAAACATGGTACATGGGTCCCGTCAAATGTCAGCTTTTGGTCAGATGACACAATGTCTTGTATGCATGTGCTTCCCATTCTCTCTCTTCTCTCTCCCAAACTAATTCATCCATTTATTTCACCTTTGCTAATTTAAAATCATTCATATCTCTTAACCAAACTTCCAATTTTAAAACGTTTCATATATTTGAACTCATGTCACAAAGACCTTTAAAATAAGACCGATTTTGGATACATTTCAAGTGAGTTTAAAATTCAAGAAACACATTTAACATATTTCACCCGCTTGAAATCTTATGAATAAAATGATTTGAATCAGTTTTACAAGTTCTTATTTTAGTTTCATGTTGTTTTTCACATTCAGAACTTACATTTCACTTTTCAATGGCTTGTATCAGATAAATCATATCTATTTCAATTGCAAAATTTTGAAAGAACATATTTCACTATTTTAAAATAAACCGTCTCACATTTGAAAATGATCGGTCTCACAAGTTGGCATTTTAGTTCATATTGTTTTTCACTTTCAGAAGTTACATTTCACTTTTCACTGGCTTGTTTCACAGAAACCACAAATTTCAATTTTACATTATGGAAATAACACATTTCACTCCTTTTAAATAACTACACATTTAAAACATTTAAATTTCACAAGTTGACATTTCAGTTTAACATTTTTTCCACTTTCAAGAGCTACATTTCACATTCACTGTCTTGTTTCACAAAAATCACATCTAATTCATTTGCATATTTTTAAAATAACATATTTCACTATTTTGAAATAAACGGTTACACATTTCCAAATAATTAGTTTCACAACTTGACATTTCATTTTCATATGTGGGTTAAGTATGTTTCGGTGAAATATGTTGTTTTCACATATTTCTAGTGAAATTGGTTTGTTTCATATTTTTGTAGCGAAATATGTTTTTTTTCACGTATGAAATGTGAAACGTCAAAATTCAAGCATGTTCGAAATGTATCCAAAATTAGTCTAGTTCTAAAGGGCTTGACGCTAGGAGTCCAAATATATAAAACGTTTCAAAAGCGAGTTTATAGTTTAAAAGATATGAGTGATCTAATTTGTCTAAGTTGAAATAAAGTCAATGTTGTAAGTATTTCCATACATTATCTTGTAGCAAAGGACTGAACAAAATTTGAAAAATGCTCCAATTCAATTCAACCACCTACCCAAAAACTTATTATATATTCTTCGCTGATAATACATAAACCATCATCGTAGATGGCTCAAAAAGAAGTGGAAAATGTTTCCTTTCATCTACAAAGGAAAGTCTTTGGTGAGATAACTCATACAACTTCCTAATTAATATCTAAGGAAAGACATCACAATTATGGACGACAAGATGGGGTGGGGGATATGTGATATCATAGATGAAGGCATAAAATATGGCCCTGGTTTTGACTGGGTTATCTGTGATACTATTCCAGGAGTACAATTCACTTAATTAAATAATCACGCACAACACCACTAAAGCAAAAAGTAATAGCGCCAAACCAAAATATATATCATGGTCGGGACTATACTCTCTCGATCCGACAAACTTCACATGTTGTTCTGGCTTCCACATCACCTTCACAATGCTCACTTCAAGGATGCATCCACCGAAAACCTGAAACAAGATAAAGAAGGCATCCATTGATTGTTACACATCTACAAACCAACCAAAGATAATCATGCATAATTTGATAATTGAAAACACCCTTAATCTTCTATATCTAAATAGCTAGCCCACTAACATATTTCTGTGAACATGCACACATGCCACCTCATCATGTAACACATGCATGCACAAGACCTACCCTCATCATGCAAACATGCATGGGAAAAGGCCCATCACCTCATCAAGTTACACATGCATGCAAAAGACCCACATCGTCATGCAAACATGCATGGGAAAAGGCCCAACTCATCAAGAATTAAATACAACAAATCATTTATGTTTTAGGTTTAGTTCTCATATTATTCATACAAATATTCATATTCAAAATAATCAAATAACATGTATTGCAACCGAGTCCCACATCAACACATGAGGTATCATCTAGTTAAGCCATAATAATATGTATGCACTCACCAGTCCGTCAAGTGTAACAAGAGCATTAGCATGCTCCTCGACCATCTCCATGGTCACATGGCCGAATCCCTTTGAGATATTGGTCTTCTTCATACATCTCACCTTAGCTTGGGACACCTTACCGTGCTGGCCGAAGAACCGACGCAACTGAAAGTTATTCACCCTGCGAGGCAAGTTGTTTACGATCACCGTGAAATAAGACTTGTAATGTTGTTGCCGAGATCTCTCCATGTGAATAGTGCTTTTTGGAGTTGTAGTCGTCTGTTGGTTTTTCCACTTCCACCATTTTGAACTCTCACACCTTTCACTGATTTCCTGATCCAGCAAAATCAAATTTATAGCGGGACAGAGGGTTAGTGCATTTATCTAACCAATACTATAATGATGCAATACACAGTTTAACCATCAACTTATCCTATGACATTTATTAAATTAAAACAAATAAAATATAGCCCTACTAACCGCTACATTGAATGAATAATGCTCATGATGCATGCGTGTTGTCAGTAGTATAAATGTGGTTTTTGCATGTATAACGCTAGTCACTAAACTAGAAAAAAATGGTTTGTCTATTTCCAAGGAAATAATTCTTCCTCACTTCTAAGTTGATGCGAAGGTCTAAGGTTGTTGGTCGAATCACGAACGGATGAGAAGAATTGATCACACAACTGTAAATGTCGTCAAAGAAATAACAATATATATCTAAGTTCAATGTGAAATAGTCATGTTTGGTACAAGCTATAACTTTGGTGGAGTTATTAGGTCTAAATATAATTGCATTTCAAAAAAAAAGAGGTGTAAATATAATTGCGTCTACCTTGTTTGGAGCAACAGCGGGCTGGGGGAAGAGCCACATGCACATATCATCGTTCCATCCATGAGGCAACTGCTCCACGAATTTGGCCTTGCCGTTGATGAGGTTGTACCTAAACACATAACACGACTGACCCGGCATGCTGTTCTCTATATTGTAGACAAAATATGCACACCCGCCGGACACGGCATCACCGCCTAGCCGCGAGGCATCCACGGCAAAGCTGTTGGGCCACCCAAGAAACAGGACGCGGTTGGCTAGGCTCTCGCCACCCTTCCTCACCCACCGCATTTTCTCGGGCGCCTCCCCCTCTAGGGCATGAATGGACACCGAGAGAGCGCCAACCAGGCAGGAAACCAAGGCCTCACCGCGCTGCTGCAAATCCATGTAATCTTTGCGGACGTGAACTGACGCCCAGAGAAGCTCGCCGTGGGACTCGAGAAGGTAGTTGTATCCGTATAAGTAGTCCTGGCGCTCCCCTGGCATCCAGGGGCTCGGCACCACCACATCTCGAACGGCGCCGTGGTGATCGTCCGGTGTCACGGCGTGCCACAGGTTATCCTCGACGGTGACCAATATGTTTCCACGGTGATACGTGACGTAGAAGTTGGTAATGTCCGGGCATTCAAGCGTCCGCTCGACGACCCTCCACGTGGCTTCTCCGGGATGCAGGAGGGCTGCCCAGAAGCTGGCAATAGAGTCGTCCTCCGGGTCGGTCTCGTACAGGCCGTAGAGAAGTGTGGCGCCGTCGCCGTAGACGACGCTTTGGAGGTCATACCCAAGTCCAAGTGTACTACTGGTAGTCCCCTTGGTGATGCAATCTTTGATTTGTTTCGGGAACGGGGGGAGATGTTTGACGACGGCTCCGGTGAGGATGTCACGGAGAGTAGGGCACGGGCCATCATCGACGGCGCCGTCGACGCTCGCCACCAAGTCCCGGTGGCTGGATGGCGGCGCGGCGCGGTAGGTTTTCCTGGAGAAAACGCATCTGAACTTGAGGTCCTTGATGTTGGGCGCGTGGAGCCATGGAAGAAATGTGGGCTGCTTCGCTGCCGTCGCCGTCGTCGTCGTCAGGGTCGCGTCGGGCGCTGTGTCGCGCCATGCCTTGCAGACGGCGTGGAAGCGGACGTAGTCGGCGACGTCGCGCAGGCGGCCGGAGATTTCGCGGAGCGCGTCTGCCGGCAGGTCAGGCCACGGTGCCGGCGCGTGCACTGGAGACTGATGGTTTTGGCCACGGCAGACGCACGCATCAAGAGAGGCGCAAGTAGACGAGCAGGACTCGATGGTTTGATTGCCAGTGACACCGCGACGGTGCCTGGAACGTCGTCGACCTCTCGCCATCGATCGGTGTCTGTGGTTTCGCTTCTCTATATATCGAGGGTCACGTGCGCGTCCAAATCGTCGAGCTATGCTTTTGTTTTCTCTTCCCACGCTATGGAATATGGATACATCACGTGGCTATATATACTATTATTGCTAACACGAGTAAGCCTAGTATTCTGCACGAATACGGTCAAGGACACAAATACGGACTCGTACTGCCGCCGCAGGAAACTAGCTAGCGTGCGTGTTCATCAGTTCACACGTACAACATGTACTCTGCATGAACATGTACAGCCAAGAGCCGTTCCTTGTGTACCTCTAGGGCATTTCTATCATATCCTCTTATCTCAATGCCAAATTGGGTGTCGTATCTTTCAAAAAGGTAGTACCTCCGTCCCAAATTATAATTTAGGACAGAGGAATTACCTTTTAGAATTATTTTTTATATCATTTTTAATCCCCCAAACACACTCGACCCCACATGCATGGAAGCCTGTTTTTATCTTCTTCTTTCCTTCACACTGTCAACAACACTCTTTGTCCACTAGATGATGTGGATGATCTAGTTAGGGCATCTTCAATCTTATCCCCTGAAACGAACACACTATCCATCTGTGGACCTTGTTCGAACGCGTCCACAGACATGGTGCGGGAGCTGGTCAACCAACCCAGTCCCTTAAATAGGCATCAAATTAGGACGACGGAGGTGGGCTAAGAGGACCTAGAGAACAAAGCACATGTGTTGTGAGGACATGTGGTCCAACTGACAGTGGGCCAAGCGGATCTTCATATGTTGTCCGGACTCCTGCAAAGCCCCCAAAGTTTGGTTTCAGTTTTGAAAAAATGGACATGTAGATTGGTCCACAGACTTTAGGAAACTGCATTGGATGGTACAAAGTGTTTGGACCACGTGGTCCAGACCTTTACAAGAGTTTTACATGTCTGTTTTGGAGATGCCCTTAGGGCATGGCCAATGCATCGTCCCAGCAAGCTACCCTGCAGACCACGTAGGCTCGGGTGTCAGGAATGGTGTCCTCGTAGGGGATGAGTCGCCTGCAGAGGAGGCCGCAACTTCGCCGAGAAAATCATGAGAGAAACTGAAAAAGGAGAAAAGAGAGAAGAAAGTATGGAGGGTGGTGAGAAAAAGGCAAGGGAGATGGATATGGGGAGTTGGAGACCTGTCCGGGGGAAGGAGGTGGTGGATGCGAGCTAGAATGCGGCCATGCCAGCCGCCGTTGAAATCCGGCTGGTCACCCGGCGGGAAAACATTTGATCTATTCATCTTCAATCATGACAGTACAATGAATATCAGAAATAATAAAAAATGCATCCAAATCCATAGCCCACACCTAGCGACGACTACAAGCACTCAAGCGAGCCGAACACTCGCCGTCATCATCACCCCTCCCTCATCGGAGTCAAGCAAAACTTGTTGTAGTAGACAATCTGGAAGTCGTCGTGCTAAGGCCCCATAGAACCAGCGCGCTAGAACAACAACCGCGGCCGATAAAGAGTAGCATAGATCAGAAGGATCCAACCTGAAAACACACGAAGGTAGATGGGCGATGAATAGATCCGAGCAAATCTACAGGACAGATCCGCCGGAGACACACATCCACACGCCTACCGACGATGCTAGACGCATCTCTGGAACGAGGGCTAGACGGGGAGAACCTTATTCCATCTTTAGGGAGCTGCCGCCATCTCGCCTTCCTGAGCAGGACACAAACCATAACAAATCTCAAAGACACATCTAAAAACGAAGCCATCCCTCTGCCGGACCTTGCCGCTGTGGCCCGCCGTGCCATATGTACCCCTTCCGTTCAGGTCAGTCGACCTCTGCTTTCCGATGCATGCGCCCGTCCCTGTCGTCACCAGCGTTGTGGCCGGAGGCCACATGGACCCCACCTTCGGCGCCAGGGGTCGACAAGTATTTCCTCTTGCTCCAATGCCTTGTGGCGAAGGAGACCAGGGGCATCCTCCTCTGATCCTCTCCTACCATGCCAATGGCCTTCACCGGTTCCGGAGACATGGTGGCCATCGACCAGATGTGGTTGACGCCAACAAGGAATCGGTTCCGTCATTGACGTATAACTTGACAAGGTAGTGGCACAGGCTCTCCTTGGTGATATGATCTCATTGTTATTGTAGGAAGACTTGGATCAAAGAAAATCAAGCTGCTTAGAATATCTAACTTTTTAACAACTAATTTATATGAAGGTGTTGGGGTTAGGATAAATGATGCCAACAGTGATTACTTTTTGGTTGGTAAAGGGGTTGGACAGGGCGATCCAGCCCCCCTTTATTGTTTAATATAGTTGAAGATGTCTTTACTAGAATACTAGTTAAGGTATCTGGTAATAATTATATTTCTGATATTTTTTCTCCTAACAGACCTGCTGGAGTGATCAACATGCAATATGCAGATGACACACTTTTGTTCCTGGATGATAAACTAGAGAACACTAAGCATCTCAAGTGGTTGTTAGCATGCTTTGAGCAGAGGTCAGGGATGAGGATTAATTTTCATAAATGTGATTCGGTTCCTTTTAGTATAGAACATGATGAGGCTGTTAAACTTGCCCAGTGTTTTGGCTGTAAAATTTGGGCCTTCCCAATTAAATATTTAGGAGCCCCCCTACACCACTCAAAAATTAGAAGAGAGGACTTACAGCCTGTGATTGATAAGATCATTAAAAGAGGGGCTGGGTGGAGAGGGAGACTGTTTTCTTATGACAAGAGGCTTATCCTAGTTCAAGCCTGTTTAGCCAGCATCCCCTCTTATCTGATGGGAATTATTAAATTTCCTAAATGGGCTTTAACTATGATTAACTCCCAACTATCCCATTGCTTTTGGGAGAACTATGAGGGACACCACAAGTACCACTTGGTTGCTTGGGGGTTGTTGCTCTTAGGAGGGAGTATGGTGGTTTGGGCATAACCAACCTAGCTGATTTAATCTCTGTATGCTAGCCTCCCGGGTCAAAATATATGCTTTGGGAGATGGTAAGATTTGGAAACAAATTATTGATGATAAGTATGATACCCGCAATCCCAATATTTTCAGCTGTACCACGGATGGTGCTTCCCCATTCTGGAAAAAAAATATTATTTGGGCTGCTAGAGCAGCCAACATTGGGTACTCCTAGAAAGTGGGTAATGAAGAATCTATTAGATTCTGGGAAGATAAATGGTGTGGCCAAGTTAGTCTGGCCACCCAGTTCTGGGATCTTTACACTATTGCTATTGAGCATAATGTGACTGTTACAAGTGTGGGGGATGGAACTAACCTGAAAATTAATTTCAGAAGATGTTTCTCTTAGGACATGATGCAGTCCTGGAATGCATTGTTTTAGTGCATTAAAAATGTTCGTCTATTGAGTGGTGCTGATACTTTAGTGTGGAACTACGAGGCTAATGGTATTTACTCAGTTA
Source organism: Triticum timopheevii (assembly GCA_963921465.1). Taxonomy (NCBI): domain Eukaryota; kingdom Viridiplantae; phylum Streptophyta; class Magnoliopsida; order Poales; family Poaceae; genus Triticum; species Triticum timopheevii. The sequence goes on from OY997262.1 coordinate 445,481,475, forward strand.
GTTCTTTATATAAGATAGTTAATTTTAGAGGGGTTATTCCTGGGAAAGGGCCTAAAGTGTGGGAAGTTAAAATCCCACCTAGGGTTCAGATTTTTATTTGGCTTGGTTTTAATAATAAACTGCTTACTAGAGACAATCTCAATAAGAGACAACATGTAGATGACCTATCATGTCTGTTTTGTGCTGAGCATGAAACCGGGAGGCATCTGTTTTTTGAGTGTGTGGTTGCGAAGGAGATCTGGAGAAATATTAATGAACTAGCAGTTACGGCTAATATTATTGATATTGCTTCCATGCTAGAGTGGTGGCATAGTAATTCGAATACTTCTCTTAAGATTTACCAGGCTGCAGCATGTGGGCTTTGTGGAAACTTCGCAATGACATGTATTTTGGCCGCGCTATGTGGTCTGATATGCAGGGGGTGTGGAGAAAAATGGCAGCTATGATGTCTGCGTGGAAGATTCTATACTCAGGGCCTGTCAAAGACAGAGTGAGATGGTTGGTGGCAAGGTTGGAACAAAAGATAAGAGAGCCTCCTCTGCTCATGTGGCCGGACCCTGGTTAGGACAGAGATGCTGCAATGTGATGATCCCTGCGCCTGTTGGGCAAGATGAACCCGAAGAGCATTCTCTTCCACCCCTGGAGGCCCACACTACATGGCCGGTGAGCCTGAAGGAGATGATGTAACACCTTAAGTGGTGTTTGTATTCTGTGTAATTTCAGGCGATAACAGTATGTCAGCCGTGAGTGTGCGTCCATGTGGTACTTTATTTTTCCTATTTTAGTTCTGCTTTAGAGGAGTAGTTTGAAGAGGGGTAGCCTCTTTAGCTGCTGCCTAGTTGAGACTTGAGAGTGTTGTAAAACTGAATTTGGTCTGGTTTCATTGATCAATGCAATGGAGCCGGGGCTCTCGAGCCCTTTTCCTCTAAAAAGATTTCTATGAAGGTACAGGTGGCATTGCAAACTCGTAGGCAATCATAGTTTATTGTGCTGGTTTTAGCAAACCATCTGACAACCATTCCGTGTAACTGGGCATATAAGGTTCGCACCAGAGATTAAAGCATCTCTCAAAACTGAAGATACATGAAATTTTTTGTTTTCCATATCGTATGAGACAAGCTACAAGCTTTTCATCCCATCCATTGATTTGAAAAAAAATGAATTTGAATTCCTCATCAACTGCAACAAGTGTACATACCTCGTCATGGCCTAACACTTCGAACATGTTAATTGTACGCTTCAGGTTCTACTGCCCACTACGGTCGACGCCAGAACTACCTATGACGGATCTGGCGGGTGAGCATGGATCCGGAGGAAACTCCAGGCCGGCATGGCGGTCGCACCAAAGTCGACGCCCTCGACGCCGATTCCCTTCCTGGAGGCTCCGGTGTGGATCATATGCCCCCCATCTCTGCCATGAGCGCAACTGAAAGTCTCTGTTCCTCTGTTTGGGTGACGATGACACTTTGGTGTCGTGTTCCTTCCTGAAGGTGTCGGCCGGGGACTGCTCAGGGAGGTGGAGTTGCTGCTAGTTCGGAGTCGACGTGAGATGACATGTAGGTGGAGCGGTGTGGCATCAATCGTATCAGCAACGGTGGGTCTCAGCGGCATGACGCAGTGGAGACTCGGCGTCCGATGCGCAGAGATGGACTCACGCAGGAGGAGGAAGCTGTCTGGCGTCATGGTGGCGTTGATGGCAGAGAGGCCTGGCAAGGTCGGTGCATCAGTTCTGCTCTGAGGATGGACCGATGGAAGATGGAGGTGATGGCCCTGGCAGCGTGCGGTGCTCACTGGGAGTGTGTCAGACCGATGTGTGACCCAATCCAGGTAGTGGCTTGGATGGGACACCCAGCTTTAGATGTTAGGTTTTGGTGCGATGTCTGTTTGGTATTAGGTCCGGACATTCGGCACACCTTCATCAGGGGATAGGAGTAGCAACAGTGTTGCCAAGATGGTGGCTTCAGGCTTATTGATATATCATCTTGTATAGTCTGTGTGAATAATTAATAATATGGCTGCATGTATCGTCTAGATGCAGAGGCCGAAGGTACATCCTCCTTTAAAAAAAACACCGAGAGCTGGCAATCATCACTACTGTAATCCATATGCATTGCATACATGGATCCTTGAGAATGCACGATAAAACCATAATCCGACATGTCTTTCACGTTGAGTGGCACTCCGATTTCCCCCAAGTATTCCCCTCCGTGTCCATTATGATCATCGAAGAATAGCTGGTAGTCAGATGCAACTCGCAACTGATGAAGACAGAGACCAAACTATTGTAATGAACAATGTGTGCTTTTGGCTTCGGCTCTGTATTGCGGGATTCCTATGTTCAACTTTTTCCGTGGCTTTAAAGTTTTACTAGGTTGCAGCCCATGCAGGAGGATTGCAAGCAATAAAATGCACTTATTTTGTTTTCGGTAAAAATCTGCATAGATTATTAAATTGGCTAATTTGGAAATCTATTACTAATAGGTGGGGACTACCCTCCCAACATTTAATATGAACTCCCTTCTTTTCGGTTTATTGGGCTCATATCATTTTCTTGGTTTATCATTCGTATCATCGACGATGGGTCTCGGCGGCATGGCGCAGTGGAGACTCGGCGTCCGATGCGCGGAGATGGACTCGCACAAGAGGAGGAGTTGTCCGGCGTCATGGTGGCGTTGATGGCAGAGAGGCCTGGCATGGTCGGTGCATCAGTTCTGCTCTGAGGATGGATCGATGGAAGATGGAGGTGATGGCCCTTGCAGCGTGCGGTGCTCACTAGGAGTGTGTCGGACCGATGTGTGATCCAATCCAGGTAGTGGCTTGGATGGGACACCCATCTTTAGATGTTAGGTTTTGGTGCGATGTCTGTTTGGTATTAGGTCCGGACATTCGGCACAGGAGTAGCAATAGTGTTGCCAAGATGGTGGCTTTAGGCTTATTGATGCATCACCTTGTATGGTCTTCATGAATAATTAATAATATAATTGCATGCGTCGTCCAGATGTAGAGGCCGGGGTACATCCTTCTTTTCGATTTAATATGAACTCCCTTCTTTAACGATTTCTTGAACATTAGAAAACAAGACTTATAATATGAAGTCCCTCCCAACATGTTAACACGACGAATATGTGTTATTTGGTTCGGTCATGCTATGAGTAGTGATTAACTGGCCGGTTAACTGATTAATCAGATGAATTCTCAAACAGTGTTACATTCACTTCTTTCCACCGCATGTTCACATTTCAAGGTACATTGAATTGATGCATGCAAGGATGAAAAGAAAACAACAAATGCATGTGAGCATTCCTACTCATTTACTCCCTCCGTCCGGGTTTATTAGGCTTGAGAGCCAAGTATACCTTGTTCTGAATTTGGTAAGGGAATACAGTAGTGATCTAGGAGTAGATCACTGGACATTGGTCAAGAATATCCTTAGTGAGGACTAAGGAAATATTTTCTCGATTATGGAGGTGATAAAAGAACCCGTCGTAAAGAGTTACATCGGTGCAAGCTTTTACACCGATCCATATGACTCTAAGTCTCAATCTGGATACATATTGAAAGTGGGAGCAATTAGCTAGAGTAGCTCAGTGCAGAGCATTATAAACATAGAATATTTGCAAAACACATACGGCTCTGAATGTGACAGATCCGTTGACTAAGCTTCTCTCATGAGCAAAACATGATCACACCTCAGTACTCTTTGGGTGTTAATCACATAGCTATGTGACCTAGATTATTGACTCTAGGAAACCCATTGGGTGTTGGTCACATGACGATGCGAACTATGGGTGTTAATCATATACAGATATGAATATTGGTGTTAAATCACATGGCGATGTGAACTAGATTATTGACTCTAGTGCAAGTGGGAGACTGAAGGAAATATGCCCTAGAGGCAATAATAAAGTTATTATTTATTTCCTTATTTCATGATAAATGTTTATTATTCATGCTAGAATTGTATTAACCAGAAACATAATACATGTGTGAATACATAGACAAACATAGTGTCACTAGTATGCCTCTACTTGACTAGCTCGTGAATCAAAGATGGTTAAGTTTCCTAGCCATAGACATGAGTGGTTATTTGATTAACGGGATCACATCATTAGGAGAATGATGTGATTGACATGACCCATTCCGTTATCTTAGCACATGATCGTTTAGTATATTGCTATTGCTTTCTTCATGACTTATACATGTTCCTATGACTATGAGATTATGCAACTCCCGTTTACCGGAGGAACACTTTGTGTGCTACCAAACGTCACAACGTAAATGGGTGATTATAAAGGAGCTCTACAGGTGTCTCCAAAGGTACATGTTGGGTTGGCGTATTTCGAGATTAGGATTTGTCACTCCGATTGTCGGAGAGGTATCTCTGGGCCCTCTCGGTAATGCACATCACTTAAGCCTTGCAAGCATTGCAACTAATTAGTTAGTAGCGGGATGATGTATTACGCAACGAGTAAAGAGACTTGCCAGTAACAAGATTGAACTAGGTATTGAGATACCGACGATCGAATCTCGGGCAAGTAACATACCGATGACAAAGGGAACAACGTATGTTGTTATGCGGTTTGACCGATAAAGATCTTCGTAGAATATGTAGGAGCCAATATGAGCATCCAGGTTGCGCTATTGGTTATTAACCGGAAACGAGTCTCGGTCATGTCTACATTGTTCTCGAACCCGTAGGGTCCGCACGCTTAAGGTTTCGATGACAGTTATATTATGAGTTTATGAGTTTTGATGTACCGAAGGAGTTCGGAGTCCCGGATGAGATCGGGGACATGACGAGGAGTCTCGAAATGGTCGAGACATAAAGATCGATATATTGGACGACTATATTCGGAGTTCGGAAATGTTCCGAGTGATTCGGGTATTTTTCGGGGTACCGGGGAGTTACGGGAATACGGGGGAAGAATTATATGGGCCTTGGCTTTAGGGGAGAGGGAGAGGCAGGCCGCCCCCCCCCCCCCCCCATTGACTAGTCCGAATTGGACTAGGGGGAGGGGTGGCGCCCCCTCCTTCCTTCTCTTCCCTCTTCCCCTTCCTTGTCTCCTACTCCTACTACTTGGAAGGACTCCTAGTTGGACTAGGAAAGGGGGAATCCTACACCCGGTGGGAGTAGGACTCCCCTAGGGCACGCCATAGAGAGGGCCGGCCCTCCCCTCCTCCACTCCTTTATATACGGGGGCAGGGGGCACCCCGTAGACACACAAGTTGATCTACGGATCGTTCCTTAGCCGTGTGCGGTGCCCCCCTCCACCATATTCCACCTCGGTCATATCATCGCGGAGTTTAGGCGAAGCCCTACGCCGGTAGAACATCATCATCGTCACCACGCCGTCGTGCTGACGGAACTCATCCCCGACGCTTTGCTGGATCGGAGCCCGGGGATCGTCATCGAGCTGAACGTGTGCTGAACTCGGAGGTGTCGTACGTTCGGTACTTGGATCGGTCGGATCGTGAAGACGTACGACTACATCAACCGCGTTGTCATAATGCTTCCGCTTATGGTCTACGAGGGTACGTGGACAATACTCTCCCCTCTCGTTGCTATGCCATCACCATGATCTTGCGTGTGCGTAGGAAATTTTTTGAAATTACTACGTTCCCCAACACTTGTATGTGATACAGTTCAAAGTAATTTGTCGATCCAGAGGATGCTAGTAAGGATGCAAACTTCAGAGTTCCAGCGATGGACAGAAGAGAGCAAAATGGAGTTGGAATCTTCGTGTTTTGATGAAATGCTCAAAAGGGGTTTTGACTTCATCAATGGGTAACGAAGATGCTTGTAATTCAAGAAAGTAAGTGGGAGCGCAATAATATTTCTAAAAACCTTGTGTGCTTGACACATTGTTAATTGGAAATAAATTTCTTGACACAAATTAGGACTTCATTTGAAAATAGTTTTTTGATGAAGTGCTTAGGCTAAATAGCCTCAATATTAGGCATAATGATCTATGGAGATAGATTTACCTAATAGGGCTAAGCAATGAATACATATTGACAAGGTGGTAAAACCTTTTAGCACTAAGAACGACAAGGAGTGATTCTTGCCGAAGTCACATGGAAAGAGTTTTTGCAAGAATCAGTGTCCCAAAACACTGATGAGCAAAATACATGATGCAGATTCCACACACTTTTGTGTTTGGATTAATCATGTATTCCATGGTATGTAAAACAACCAGATATGTCCAATACTCCCAAGATGTTGTGAGTATGGATACTAAAGTGATCAAAGTACTGATCATGGGACAATAGTGAAAGATGTCATTGAGTACTAGAGTAAGTACTGATGATATGCTTTCTCGCAAGCGGAGATCATGAAGGGTTTGTTGTAAAATGTTACATCGATACAGTCTTCATCTTTTCTCCATGCGATTTTCGATTTAAGTTAAGGGTTTTGTGTAATACACAATATGGTGGCACGGTAGTTGGAAATTGTTCCCAACAGGATACTGTGGCGAATTCTATAACAAATGACTAAGTATGTTGACACTTTATTAGCGACAAACAAGATGTTGAATCATATAGTTCATTCATGAACTTAGTATGGTTCCAAGATGGCTTTTGTCAATGGGACACTACTGCAGGTAGTTTCTCCATAACTCAGTCTGAGGAATCCAGGTTCAACCTGTGATTCACATTTATACAAAGCCAAGTCCGCACAAAATATGAATTTTGTGAAAGCATAAAAACGCGAGGATATGCAGAGATAGACACGGAGCTGAAGTTGTCAGATCTGATGGACATCAGGCTATACCACATGCGAAGCATATTTACACCAATGTGCCATAGGTGTAAAGTGCATTAGCATTAACTAGATTATTGACTCTAGTGCAAGTGGGAGTCTGTAGGAGATATGCCCTAGAGGCAATAATAAATGATATTATTTATCTCCGAGTTCATAATTATGTTTATGTTCCATGCTATAACTGCAATGATTCTCGAGTCTACAATATCCACGAGGCTCGGAGGAAGACTCATATGCACGTGTGGAATAATAAACGGTAAGAAGTATTCCTAGTTTGGCCTCTAAGACTAGCTCAAGTGTTGCATGATGGTTCCGTTTTCCTGATCATGGGCATGTCTATGCCAGCAACTTTGAGGGCACAATGTTAAGAAAACATTTGTGTTGAATCGACCCGGTTTGATGTTATGCTATGAGATTCATTCGTCACAAGTTTATGGTTGATAACATAGAGATGGTTAATGTTTGCATAATTCCTTAGACCATGAGAGTATCGAGTTTCTTCATACTTGCTTCATGAACTTTGGGGTTTGTTAAACGTCATCCGTAAATGGGTGGCTATTACGGCGGCTTACGGGTTCATGGAAAAGTGTGTCAAGTAACTTGATAGCTCAAGATTGGGATTTGCTCCTCCGATGATGGAGAGATATTCTCGGGCCCTCTCGGTGTTATGGTATCCATCATCGTCTGGCCAGACACAGTGTGATTTGATCACAGGGATGCCGGAACACGGAAACGAGAAAAGAGAACAAAACCAGTAACGAGGTAACTAGCATAGTGGACAAGTTGTTGATCCACGGGGATGCAAGTAAATCTCACCTCGGGTCTTTGTAACATATCGCGAAGCAACAGGAATAGCACATGGCAACTGGAGGTTCACTCGAATATTCATTCGTGTGGGTATAGGGGTCAATATGGGTGTCCACGGCTCCGATGTTGATCATTGATCGGAAGGGGTTTCGGGTCATGTCTATACTTCACCGAACCTATAGGGTCACACGCTTAAGGGTCATCTATCTGCTGAATACTAGACAGGGAGTCTGAGAGAAAATCACCGAAAAAAGTTTCGGACACCGGAATGGTTTCGGACAGCGGAATCGTACCGCAGAGAGAGGTCATCGGATAAGTTTCGATGATACCGAAAAGTTGTTTCGGGATATACCGTTAAGTCAAATTGGTTTCGGCACATGCCTGATAATTCTTGGAGGGTGCCAGAATCATTCTGGAAGCTTTTTGGAATTTTCTGAGATAAAAACCGGAAATGTTCCGGAGCTGCCAGAACCACTTCAGATGCGTTTCGCAGATGAAAATCACTAAAATGGAATTGTTCCAGAACGCGTTGAAAATTATTATGGTGGGTATTGGAAATGTTCTAATCCCACATAAATATTTTCAGTTCGAACGGACGCTGAAAAATGTCGTCATGAATAGTGAAAGTGCTTTTTGGGTTACTTTTTGGAAAGCCATTATTTTGGGCTTTGTCCCAAGATATTTTTGGGGGTGACAAGGATGGATGAGGCTCCCTTTGGGGGGCCCCTCCTAGGTGTGGCCGGCCACATGGGGACTCCTCCTTGGAGCCCCCTCTTGTCCCTTGGTTTCACACTTGGGTCCTTGTGGAAGGACTTCCTTCATGTGCACTTTGGGTTTTCTTGTGAAACCACCCTACCCCTTGGGTTTCCTATAAAAGGAGGAGGAGAGGAGCTATCCACACTCATCCCTTCTCACATACAAGTGCCATGCAATGATCTGGCTTCTTCTCTTCCTCCCACGAAAAGAGTTTCGTAGAGCCGTAAGGCTGTCTGGGTTCCGGCAGGAACTAGTTCTGGACGGCGAAGCCCTGCTGGATAGATGACACCGTATGTGCGCAACTCTGTAGAGAGATTGTAGTTTCGGTCTTAGTTCGTGCGTGCCTCCCGAAGGGCTGTCCGTGTGACCGTCTGAGTTTTGAAGGTCCTCCCGAAGGGCTGTCCGAGTGACCGTTCGAGTTTCGAAGGTCCTCCCGAAGGGCTGTCCGTGACACCGTCCGCCGGCTGTTCGACCGCCTCCCGGAGGGCTGTCTGAGGAGCAGATGAGGGTATACATCCTCGCGGTTGGGAGGTTGTAAATCCTAGCTCCGGGGATCTGCACCGCCGTTCGTCATCGACTCTACTTCCCGCTGCGCTACGAGTCGGTAACGAAAAAGATCAAACCATGTATGCAGTCTCCATAGTGGTCCGGGGCTGGTGCGTAGGTCGGAAAATTTTTGTTTTCTGCTGTGTTCCCTTACAGTGGCATCATGAGCCGTGCTATGCGTAGATGCAGGTTGCGATCTAGAATACATGGAGATGTATGGGTATTGCATAATATAATTTTGGAGTAGATGAGATCTATTGCTGAAAATTATTTATGCGGGTGACAGATGAAATCTGTTACTCGACGTTCTTGTTGCTTCCCTAGAATTTGCGTTTGCTCAATCTCAAGACAGCATGGTGGAATTTGACAAAGTTCTGGCAATCCGTGATCCTGATTGATCATGGAAGTGCTATCAGTTCTTTGGGTTCTGCCGTAGTCAAAAGAAAGATGAAATTCGCAGATGAAAGGGCATTGCAGATATGATCTGCATGGGGGTCATGCGTCTGACGAAGTTTAGTATGGGGTTCGAGATTTTATTATCGCGTGCGTCATACATCTCGAGATGTTAATCTAGCAACTTGAATTATCATACTTGATGATGGACGTAGGTAGCTTCGGTTTGTTTTGAAACCTTAGAAGCCACGTAAAAAAAATTGTATGAACCAATTAGAGGCGTCTAACTTGGTTTTGCAGGATGGTTTGCATGTGATGTGGTATAGCAGTGCTCATAATAATCTGATTATTTATGAGATGTCTATATGATGTAAATTGATTAAACATGACCTGCTTGTCATGATTTGGCATGATGGCTGGAGCCATATGGTTGCACTTCAAATGACCTACGTGTCAACCTTGTGTAATGCATTATTTTATTAGCTATAGAGATAGCAATATTATCTGGTGCATCGACAAGGTGGTGGCAATCTTCGCGAAGGTGAACACCGGCGCAAATGCCGAAAACGAAGAAATGAAAGACTTCTCCGTCAGAAAGGGCTATACCATATCATGCTATTATGAATTGCCTGAGGTGTTTATCACTTATGATGCACCCTTCTTGATTGCGCGGTAGTCGCTTTTATTAGGGTGATCTCTCACAAAATATCAAGTAGTTAGTGTTCTCCCAAGTGTAGCACCGTCACGGCACCTATCTTTTCGGGGTGCGCCGTGTCACACGGGTACGAATGATTAGAGAAGTGTGAGGCGGGTGAGTTGAGACCTCGCAGCGAGATCACTTGGTTGTCTTGACGTTCAGGCATGACCGTCATGAGCTCAGAACACTCGCATCGAAAGATGAACAAGAGTCACATAGAGATGTGATTGGCAAGTTGGCCTACCGGTTGAGATTTTCGTCATCAGTGGTGTTACACCAATGGCGAACAATTGAAATATGGATCTTGAATCACTCACAATCAATTATGAGAGATATTGATTTGAGTGGGAGCGCGCTGTAGAATTAACTTGTTTAAATTCTCAGTGCAATTAATTATGACACTGTCTAAGTGTTATATGCATAATAGTTATAGAATAATGGCTCGTGTTTCCACCTTCCCTATTAAAATTGAATAGCTGTTAAATATCTGGTTAAAACTTTACGGTTGGTAACGTAATGTGAGGATTGTCCTCAAGAGTGCCGAAAAGGACTTTGTCCTATCGCATACTTTCGGTATTCTCCCACTAATGCTATGGATCATGTGACTCTCGTCCTTCGATCCAAAATCTAGAATTCCATTTTTAGTCAAGTGCAATATGTTTGCTTCCATGAGACCCGAACTTCGAAAGTTTGGATAGTTATGTGATATTCATGGAATCTGAAAATCATTTTCAGAGACAGACAAAGGCTAAAAGATATGAGATATCCAAAGCAAGTTTTGTTTGCAAACTATTAGTAAAGGAGTTTTATGCATTAGACAGGTAAGAGAGGGATCCAGAAGAACGCCTGCCATATGATGAAAGGTGAATAAAACAACAACTTAAAGAGTAAGGAAGTGTCCGAAGGGTGTTAGTAAGACTTTCACGCCTAGGAAGTCCGAGGCTAACGCCACTCTTACGTTGACTGCATATTCTGAGAGTAGGAGAAATACTAAAAGTTAAACTATTAGAAGTAAAATGGCAAGAAAAGAAGTCTGGAATATCCAGCTCATGTATGAATGTCATACAAGTTTTTGATGTATAGTAGGCTGGTCAAAGATATAGTTCTTGGGAACTATGTTTAAACATGTTAATCACTAATTCTTGGGTATTGTGAGTTAATCACAAAGATACCCGCTCGATTGCATTCTGTTACGAATCAATGTAAGAGCTACTATGGCCTAAAAGGCTAGCCAGAAATGAGGTTAAGGTATACACAGGGAACATAGTAAATGTTACTATACCGGTGTATTGTCGTCTGTATTTATTTTCATAATTCATTTAGAGTTTTTCAAACTCTAGCCCATTGCATAAGGTATCTTGCAAGAAGGTTGTTCATAAGAGAACTTTTTATGTTCGATGTTATGAATAACACAAGGGCCATACTTTCATTATGAATGAGATGTATGTTATGAATATTGATAATAATACAATACCTCTGGGTTTACTTTCATAATTCATTTTAGAGTTTCATACACTCTAGCCCACTGCACAATGTTTGTTGCAAAAGAATTGTTCATAAAAACAGCAATTGTTGTTAAGTGTTATGAATAACATGAAGGGCCATGCTTCCATCCAAGATGGGATGTATGTTATGAATATTGATGGTAATATGATACATCCATAACACTGACGCTAAATGTCGCAAGACTAAAAGAATACCACACAAGTGTGGCACTACATTTGGTCACATTGGAGAAACCCGCATGGAAAATTCCATTATGATGGATTTTGAAGTCGTTTGATTTTGAATCATCTGACACTTGCAACTTTCCTCCGAAAAGTGAAGTGACTGAAATAACGTTCACAGGCCATAAGGAACGAGCAACAAACTTATTGGTGATCATACATTTTGATGTGTGTGGTTCAATATATAAGTGTTGTTGCAACTAGTGGATTCATATATCTTCATAAATGACTCAAGTAGATATAAGGATATTTGCTTGATGAGACGTAAGTCTAGATCTTTTGAAATCATTCGAAAGGTTTTCAAAAATGAAGTACAAGTTATTGTAACAAGGAAATTACGTTTCTACAATTTGATTGAAAAAAGGAATATTTGAGTTACAAGTTTAGCGAATGTCTGATGAGTTGTGAAAAGAGTTTCATAACTTACACCTCCCGAAACACCACTGCAAGTGAAAAGTCCGTGGAGATGTAATCTAACCATTTATGACATGGTAAGATCAAAGATGACATAAATAAAATTGCCATTATCCCTTTTAAAAGTGATGCTTTAGAGACTGCGGCTTTTACATTGAAAAGAGCTCCATTGGGTCTGTTGAAATGAAGCCATGGTATGGTACACCCAACCATGTTATATCTTTTCTTAACATTTGGAATATGGGCCTTGTGTAAAAGTTTACAAACCTATTCCAAATCAGACAAGTGCTACTTTGTAGGTTATCCCAAGCAATTGGATATTCCTCCCTCACTATACCGAGGCAAATAGTTTTGCCACGAAACGATATGCTTTTAAAGAGAATAGTTCTTTCAAAAAGGTGAGTGGGAGAATAGTGCAACTCGACGAGATAAACAGTATCTTCGTCGTCAGATCAAAGGAAAGGAACCTTGGAAGTGATTCCAGAGTTTCCTACTGCGACTGATACAGAAGTCTCTACAATAAAATGTATGGACTTCGGTCGAACTTGCAGCTGAACCGCGTAGGCAAGGCTCGTGCAAACCTCTCAAGTGCGCAGACGAGATATTGTTGTTGAACAACAATATACCTATGATACACAAGGAAGCGTTGATGGGCCCTGACTCCATAATTGGCTAAATGCCAATACAAACCGAGTTAGTTTCCATATAAGTGATTCAAGATTAAAACCTTGATACACCTTTCGGAAGACTTAGAGTCTAACGAATATTTATGGAACTTAAAACTGATATGGATAAAAATGTTTATCCATAAAGCTCGACTTGTTGCAATAACAACTTCAAGGAGTTGACTACGATGAGGTTGTTTCATCGTAGAAATGCTTAAAGTCGGTTCGGGTTGAACTAGCAATTAATACATATTTCAATCTTGAGATATGAAACATCGATGACAAAAGGATTTCCATCTGATGGAAATGAAACCTAGGACTTGTTGAAGGAAATATGCCCTAGAGGCAATAATAAAGTTATTATTTATTTCCTTATTTCATGATAAATGTTTCTTATTCATGCTAGAATTGTATTAACCGGAAACATAATACATGTGTGAATACATAGACAAACATAGTGTCACTAGTATGCCTCTACTTGACTAGCTCGTGAATCAAAGATGGTTAAGTTTCCTAGCCATAGACATGAGTTGTTATTTGATTAACGGGATCACATCATTAGGAGAATGATGTGATTGACATGACCCATTCCGTTAGCTTAGCACACGATCGTTTAGTATATTGCTATTGCTTTCTTCATGACTTATACATGTTCCTATGACTATGAGATTATGCAACTCCCGTTTACCGGAGGAACACTTTGTGTGCTACCAAACGTCACGACGTACGTTTACCGGAGGAACACTTTGTGTGCTACCAAACGTCACGACGTAACTGGGTGATTATAAAGGAGCTCTACAGGTGTCTCCAAATGTACATGTTGGGTTGGCGTATTTCGAGATTAGGATTTGTCACTCCGATTGTCGGAGAGGTATCTCTGGGCCCTCTAGGTAATGCACATCACTATAAGCCTTGCAAGCAATGTAGCTAATGAGTTAGTCACGGGATGATGCCTTACGTAATGAGTAAAGAGACTTGCCGGTAACAAGATTGAACTAGGTATTGAGATACCGACGATCGAATCTCGGGCAAGTAACATACCGATGACAAAGGGAACAACGTATGTTGTTATGCGGTTTGACCGATAAAGATCTTCGTAGAATATGTAGGAGCCAATTTGAGCATGCAGGTTCCGCTATTGGTTATTGACCGGAAACGAGTCTCGGTCATGTCTACATTGTTCTTGAACCCATAGGGTCCGCACGCTTAAGATTTCAATGACAGTTATATTATGAGTTTATGAGTTTTGATGTACCGAAGGAGTTCGGAGTCCCGGATGAGATCGGGGACATGACGAGGAGTCGCAAAATGGTCGAGATGTAAAGATTGATATATTGGACGACTATATTCGGAGTTCGGAAAGGTTCCGAGTGATTCGGGTATTTTTCGGAGTACCGGGGAGTTACGGGAATACGGGGGAAGAATTATATGGGCCTTGGCTTTAGGGGAGAGGGAGAGGCAGGCCGCGCTCCCCCCCATTGACTAGTCCGAATTGGACTAGGGGGAGGGGCGGCGCCCCCTCCTTCCTTCTCTTCCCTCTTCCCCTTCCTTGTCTCCTACTCCTACTACTTGGAAGGACTCCTAGTTGGACTAGGAAAGGGGGAATCCTACACCCGGTGGGAGTAGGACTCCCCTAGGGCGCGCCATAGAGAGGGCCGGCCCTCCCCTCCTCCACTCCTTTATATACGGGGGCAGGGGGCACCCCGTAGACACACAAGTTGTTCTACGGATTGTTCCTTAGCCGTGTGCGGTGCCCCCCTCCACCATATTCCACCTCGGTCATATCGTCGCGGAGTTTAGGCGGAGCCCTGCGCCGGTAGAACATCATCATCGTGACCACGCCGTCGTGCTGACGGAACTCATCCCCGACGCTTTGCTGGATCGGAGCCTGGGGATCGTCATCGAGCTAAACGTGTGCTGAACTCGGAGCTGTCGTACGTTCGGTACTTGGATCGGTCGGATCGTGAAGACGTACGACTACATCAACCGTGTTGTCATAACGCTTCCGCTTATGGTCTACGAGGGTACGTGGACAATACTCTCCCCTCTCGTTGCTATGACATCACCATGATCTTGCGTGTGCGTAGGAATTTTTTTGAAATACTACGTTCCCCAACAGTGGTATCAGAGCTTGGTTTTATGCGTAGATGTCATATGCACGAGTAGAACACAAGTGAGTTGTGGGCGATACAAGTCATACTGCTTACCAGCATGTCATACTTTGGTTCGGCGGTATTGTGAGATGAAGCGGCCCGGACCGACATTACGCGTACGCTTACGCGAGACTGGTTTCACCGTTACGAGCACTCGTGCTTAAAGGTGACTGGCGGGTGTCTGTCTCTCTCACTTTAGCTAAATCGAGTGTGGCTACGCCCGGTCCTTGCGAAGGTTAAAACAGCACTAACTTGACTAACTATCGTTGTGGTTTTGATGCGTAGGTAAGAACGGTTCTTGCTCAGCCCGTAGCAGCCACGTAAAATTTGCAACAACAAAGTAGAGGATGTCTAACTTGTTTTTGAAGGGCATGTTGTGATGTGATATGGTCAAGACGTGATGCTATATTTTATTGTATGAGATGATCATGTTTTGTAACCGAAGTTATCGGCAACTGGCAGGAGCCATATGGTTGTCGCTTTATTGTATGAAATGCAAACGCCCTGTAATTGCTTTACTTTATCACTAGCGGTAGCGATAGTCATAGAAGCAATAGATGGCGTAACGACAACTGAGGGAGTCCTGGACTAGGGGGTGTCCGGACAGCCGGACTATCATCGTCAGCCGGACTCCAAGACTATGAAGATACAAGATTGAAGACTTCGTCCCGTGTCCGGATGGGACTTTCCTTGGCGTGGAAGGCAAGCTTGGCAATACGGATATGTAGATCTCCTACCATTGTAACTGACTCTGTGTAACCCTAGCCCTCTCCGGTGTCTATCTAAACCGGAGGGTTTTAGTCCGTAGGACACACAACCATTACAACAATCATACCATAGGCTAGCTTCTAGGGTTTAGCCTCCTTGATCTCGTGGTAGATCCACTCTTGTACTACCCATATCATCAATATCAATCAAGCAGGAGTAGGGTTTTACCTCCATCGAGAGGGCCTGAACCTGGGTAAAAACATCGTGTCCCTTGTCTCCTGTTACCATCCGCCTAGACGCACAGTTCGGGACCCCCTACCTGAGATCCGCCGGTTTTGACACCGACATTGGTGCTTTCATTGAGAGTTCCTCTGTGCCGTCACCGATAGGAAGGATGCCTCTTCCCATCTTCAAAGACGGTATCTTCGCCAAAGGAGCCTTGGTCGCAGGCCAAACTATCCGGCTGGGTGGTTTTCTCATGACCGCCTGTTCGGCCACCGCTTCGACGACGACCTCCCAGGTCGTCAAAAGCAATCTTCGCGTCAACTCGGAATTCGCCGAGCAGTTGGATCCACTAGAGCTCTCGTCCGTAAACGAGCTCTTGGATCGCATCGCTGCCCTGGGAGTCGCTACAGACTACAATCAGATTGGGCTTAAAACCGATCTGAGAGAGATTAACTCTCCCCAGGTTACCCACCATGTTGCGGTGGTAGAGGAACAATGCGGCGACTCTTCTCCTAGATTGAAAACTAGTCATGTCCGGGCTTCCGAACCCTCCATGCCGGATTCCCGCCGGGGGACGGACTTCGATGAAGCACTGAACCTAAAGTCAGGCGTCGGACCGGACTCATTGGACAACGCCCAACGATCCAAGCTTCCAAATTCGGAAACTTCTAGGCCCTTGAGCCTCGAGATGGGTAGGATTCCGGACTTAATTCCACCCACCCACCCAGACATATGCGATCTATCTCAAATCCGGCAAGAGCCCACTGAAACAGTACATCATTACTGGGCCCGATTCCTCCTGGTTATGGACAGGATAAAGGACTGCCGAGAGGAAAACGCAATTTCAATTTTCTACAATAATTGCACGGACAAGGGAATCTTGAACGCCGTCAGTCGCCGTGAAATTACACGCTTCTCCGACCTGGCGTCCATAGTACGAAAGTACCGTGCGATGGAGAGTTTCCGGAAAACCGAAACTAAGTTTTGGGACAATCCGGCCCCGAATACAACCCTAGTCCGTAACAAAAGGGTGCAGCACACTCAGGCACCAGGTACAAAAACCAAAAAGCAAAAACCCCATAAAGGGCAAGGAACCGTACTGGAGGGATAGCTCAGCGGACCCTGTAAAATTCACAGTACAGAAGGCGCCATCCCAACACATAGCCTTCGAGCATGTTGGATATTGCGGCAGGTGGCCAAAAGTGGCGAGGAGCTTCTAGCCCCGGAAAACCACTCCAACAGTACCAGTACGGTGTCAACAGTCTCCGAGACTTTTGCATCAAATAATATGCGAAAACGAACAATCCGCAGCCTCGCCGAAGTCTACCAAGTAGCAACAACAAATCCATGGAGCAACACGGCCATCACCTTCAACGCCAGCGACGAGCCTAAATTCCGAACAGCCCGAGCACCAGCCGCATTGGTCCTCAGTCCAATAGTGGACGGCTTTCGTCTTACCAAGGTACTCATGGATGGTGGCAGCGGACTAAACCTCATCTATGAGGAAACTCTTCAAAAAATGGAAATAGACCGGAGCCGCATTGAGCGAAGCAGCACAACCTTTAGAGGAATAATCCCTAGCCGGGAAGCGCGCTGCACAGGAAAAATCACACTTGATGTGGTGTTCGGCTCGCCGGACAATTATAGGTCCGAAGAGGTCACGTTCCAAGTGGCCCCGTTCAGCAGCGGATATCACGCTATATTAGGACGGGAGGCATTCACAATTTTTCAAGCCATACCCCATTACGGGTACATGAAGCTTAAGATGCCTGGGCCCGGCGGAACAATCACTCTTGCTAGTGATCCGGACATAGCACTCCGCGCCGAAAACAAGACAGCCGCATTAGCCCTGGAGGCACTATCTGAAGCCCTAGCGGCAGAAGAACTCACTGCGCTGCGCTCTACGGTGAATAGGGACGATGTGATACTCGATAAGAGATCCAAGTCCACCTCTTTCAAACCAGCGGACGAAATAGTCAAATTCCAGGTCAACCCGACGGACCCAACAAAGACGGCCTCCATCGGGGCATAGTTGAACCCTAATGTAGATGCCGCACTGCGAGAATTCCTTCGGGAAAATTGGGACATCTTCGCCTGGCACCCTTCAGATATGCCAGGAATCCCATGAAGATTGGCAGAACACAGCCTAAACATCCTAAAAGGATTCAAGCTAGTCAAACAGGCTCTTCGGCGATTTTCCGAACCCAAAAGACAGGCAATGGGAGAAGAGCTAGCCAAACTACTGGAAGCCGGATTCATCAGAGACATCAAACATCCAGACTGGCTAGCAAATCTGGTAATGGTACCAAAGAAGGACAAATCCTGGCGCCTATATGTCGATTTTAAAGACCTCAACAAGGCCTGCCCAAAGGATCCCTTCCCCCTCCCCCGCATCAACCAAATAATCGATGCTACTGCAGGGCACGATTCATTGTGCTTCCTTGACGCATATTCCGGCTACCATCAAATCAAGATGGAGGAAGCGGACCAAGCCGCAACGGCATTCATTACTCCATATGGACCATTCTGCTTCAACACGATGCCCTTCGGACTCAAAAACCCCGGCGCAACATATCAGCGCATGATTCAGACATGTCTGGCTACCCAGATCGGCAAAACAGTAGAAGCATGCGTAGACGACGTAGTTGTCAAAACCAAACACGTCGAAACTCTAGTAGACGATTTGAGGCTCACATTCGACAACCTCCGAGCATACGACATCAAGCTGAATCCGGAAAAATGCGTTTTTGGCGTACCAGCCGGAAAGCTCCTGGGCTTCATTGTATCCGGTAGAGGAATTGAAGCAAACCCAGCCAAGATCCGAGCTCTGTCACAGCTAGATATTCCAAAAGACCTCAAACAAATACAAAAACTAACCGGATCCGTGGCGGCCCTAAGCCGCTTTATCTCCCGTTTGGGAGAAAAGGCATTGCCCCTCTATCGCCTCCTCAGGCGCACCGAACACTTCGAGTGGACGGATGCTGCCACTGCCGGACTCGAAGAAATCAAAGCCATATTGGCAACAAATCCGGTCCTGGTTGCGCCTAACTTGGGCGAACCAATGTTGTTATACATCGCGGCAACTCATCAAGTGGTAAGCACGGTACTCGTCGTCGAACGAGAAACAGAAGGGCACAAATTCCCTCTTCAAAAACCAGTGTACTACGTATCCACTGTCTTAACTCCCTGCAAGTCCCGTTACCCGCACTATCAAAAGATAGCGTATGCGGTGTTCATGGCATCCCGGAAGCTCCGACACTACTTTCAAGAGTGTTCGATAACAGTGGCCTCCGAAGTACCCCTCAACGACATTATAAACAACCGCGATGCGACGGGCAGGATTGCAAAATGGGCCATTGAGCTCTTACCATTTGATATAACCTACAAACCTAGGCGAGCAATAAAGTCACAGGTCTTGGCTGACTTTGTCGCTGAATGGACCGAAGCCGAACTCCCTAAAGAGTACGGCGCATACTCCAATTGGACTATGCATTTTGACGGCTCCAAAATGTTGGCCGGCTTGGGGGCTGGCGTCGTATTGACGTCCCCAATCGGGGATACAGTCCAATTGTTAGGGAAAGTAGTAATTTCAAAAAAATTCCTACACACACGCAAGATCATGGTGATGACATAGCAACGAGAGGGGAGAGTGTTGTCCACGTACCCTCATAGACCGTAAGCGGAAGCGTTAGCACAACGTGGTTGATGTAGTCGTACATCTTCACGATCCGACCGATCCAAGTACCGAACGTACGGCACCTTCGGGTTCAGCACACATTCAGCTCGATGATGACCCCCGGGCTCCGATCCAGCAAAGCTTCGGGGATGAGTTCCGTCAGCACAACGGCGTGGTGACGATGATGATGTTCTACCGGCGCAGGGCTTCGCCTAAACTCCGCGACGATATGACCGAGGTGGAATATGGTGGAGGGGGCACCGCACACGGCTAAGGAACGATCCGTAGATCAACTTGTGTGTCTATGGGGTGCCCCCTGCCCCCGTATATAAAGGAGTGAAGGAGGGGGAGGGCCGGCCCTCTCTATGGCGCGCCCTAGGGGAGTCCTACTCCCACCGGGAGTAGGATTCCCCTTTTCCTAGTAGAACTAGGAACCCTTCCATGTAGTAGGAGTAGGAGAGAAGGAAAGGGAAGAGAGAAGGAGAAGTAAGGAAGGGGGCGCCACCCCTTCCTAGTCCAATTCGGACTAGTCCAAGGGGAGGGGTGCGGCCACCCTTTTGGCCCTTTCTCTCCTTTCCCGTATGGCCCATTGAGGCCCAATACGAATTCCTGTAACTCTCGGGTACTCCGAAAAATACCCGAATCACTCGGAACCTTTCCGAACTCCGAATATAGTCGTCCGATATATCAATCTTTACGTCTCGACCATTTCGAGACTCCTCGTCATGTCCCCGATCTCATCCGGTACTCCGAACTCCTTCGGTACATCAAAATTCATAAACTCATAATAAAACTATCATCGAAACCTTAAGCGTGCGGACCCTACGGGTTCGAGAACTATGTAGACATGACCTAGAACTATTCTCGGTCAATAACCAATAGCGGAACCTGGATGCTCATATTGGCTCCTACATATTCTACGAAGATCTTTATCGGTCAAACCGCATAACAACATACGTTGTTCCCTTTGTCATCGGTATGTTACTTGCCCGAGATTCGATCGTCGGTATCCAATACCTAGTTCAATCTCGTTACCGGCAAGTCTCTTTACTCGTTATGTAATGCATCATTCCGTAACTAACTCATTAGTCACATTTCTTGCAAGGCTTATAGTGATGTGCATTACCGAGAGGGCCCAGAGATACCTCTCCGACAATCGGAGTGACAAAACCTAATCTCGAAATACGCCAACCCAACATGTACCTTTGGAGACACCTGTAGTACTCCTTTATAATCACGCAGTTACGTTGTGACGTTTGGTAGCACCCAAAGTGTTCCTCCGGTAAACGGGAGTTGCATAATCTCATAGTTACAGGAACATGTATAAGTCATGAAGAAAGCAATAGCAACATACTAAACGATCAAGTGCTAGGCTAACGGAATGGGTCATGTCAATCACATCATTCTCCTAATGATGTGATCCCATTAATCAAATGACAACACATGTCTATGGTTAGGAAACATAACCATCTTTGATTAATGAGCTAGTCAAGTAGAGGCATACTAGTGACGTTATGTTTGTCTATGTATTCACACATGTATCATGTTTCCGGTTAATACAATTCTAGCATGAATAATAAACATTTATCATGAAATAAGGAAATAAATAATAACTTTATTATTGCCTCTAGGGCATATTTCCTTCAGTCTCCCACTTGCACTAGAGTCAATAATCTGGTTCACATCGCCATGTGATTTAACACCAATATTCATATCTGTGTATGATTAACACCCATAGTTCACATCGTCATGTGACCAACACCCAAAAGGTTTACTAGAGTCAATAATCTAGTTCACATTGCTATGTGATTAACACCCAAAGAGTACTGAGGTGTGACCATGTTTTTGCTCGTGAGAGAAGCTTAGTCAACGGGGCTGTCACATTCAGAGCCGTATGTCTTTTGCAAATATTCTATGTCTACAATGCTCTGCACGGAGCTACTCTAGCTAATTGCTCCCACTTTCAATATGTATCCAGATTGAGACTTTAGAGTCATCTGGATCGGTGTAAAAGCTTGCATCATTGTAACTTTTTACGACGAGCTCTTTTATCACCTCCATAATCGAGAAACATCTCCTTAGTCCTCACTAAGGATATTCTTGACCGCTGTCCAGTGATCTACTCTTAGATCAAAATTATATTCCTTTATCAAACGCAGAGC
This sequence comes from Triticum timopheevii, assembly GCA_963921465.1. Lineage (NCBI taxonomy): Eukaryota > Viridiplantae > Streptophyta > Magnoliopsida > Poales > Poaceae > Triticum > Triticum timopheevii. Next base: position 445,503,167 of record OY997262.1, read on the forward strand.
AAGGTATACAATAGGTCTGGTTCACAGCATAGCATACTTTATAGAACCTATGACTGAGGCATAGGGAATGACTTTTCATTCTCTTTCTATTTTCTGCTGTGGTCGGGATTTGAGTCTTACTCAATTTCATACCTTTACGTAAAGGCAAGAACTCTTTCTTTGACTGTTCCATTTTGAACTACTTCAAAATCTTGTCAAGGTATGTACTCATTGAAAATCTTATCAAGCGTCTTGATCTATCTCAATAGATCTTGATGCTCAATATATAAGTAGCTTTACTGAAGTCTTTCTTTTAAAGAACTTCTTTCAAACACTCCTTTATGCTTTGCAGAATAATTCTACATTATTTCCGATCAATAATATGTCATTCACATATACTTATCAGAAAGGCAGTAGTGCTCCCACTCACTTTCTTGTAAATACAGGCATTTCCAAAAGTCTGTATAAAACTATATGCTTTGATCAAACTCATCAAAGCGTATATTCCAACTCCGAGATGCTTGCACCAGTCGATAGATGGATCGCTGGGGCTTGCACATTTTGTTAGCACCTTTGACAAAACCTTCTGGTTGCATCATATACAACACTTCTTTAATAAATCCATTAAGGAATGTAGTTTTGTTTATCCATTTGCCAGATTTATAAAATGTGGCAATCGCTAACATGATTCGGACAGACTTCAGCATAGATACGAGTGAGAAATTCTCATCGTAGTCAACACCTTTGAAATTGTCGAAAACCTTTTGCGACAATTCTAGCTTTGTACATAGTAACACTACTATCAACGTCCGTCTTCCTCTTAAAGATCCTTTTATTTAACATGGCTTGCTGATCATCGAGCAAGTCAATCAAAGTCCATACTTTGTTCTCATACATGGATCATATCTCAGATTTTATGGCCTCAAGCCATTTCGCGGAATCTGGGCTCATCATCGCTTCCTCATAGTTCGTAGGTTTATCATGGTCTAGTAACATGACTTTCAGAACAAGATTACCGTACCACTCTGGTGCGGATTGTACTCTGGAAGACCTACGAGGTTCTGTAGTAACTTGATCTGAAGTTTCATGATCATCATCATTAGCTTCTTCACTAATTGGTGTAGGAATCACTGGAACTGATTTCTGTGATGAACTACTTTCCAATTCGGGAGAAGGTACATATTACCTTATCAAGCTCTACTTTCCTCCCACTCACTTCTTTCGAGAGAAATTCCTTCTCTAGAAAGGATCCATTTTAAGCAATGAATATCTTGCCTTTGGATCTGTGATAGAAGGTGTACCCAACAGTTTCCTTTGGGCATTCTATGAAGACGCACTTCTCCGATTTGGGTTTGAGCTTATCAGGTTGAAAACCTTTTTCATATAAGCATCGCAACTCCAAACTTTAAGAAATGACAGCTTAGGTTTACTGCTAAACCATAGTTCATACGGTGTCGTCTCAACGGATTTAGATAGTGCCCTATTAAACGTGAATGCAGCTGTCTCTAATGCATAACCCCAAAACGATAGTGGTAAACTGATAAGAGATATCATAGATCGCACCATATCTAGTAAAGTGCGGTTACAACGTTCGGACACACCATAACGTTGTGGTGTTCCAGGTGGCGTGAGCTGTGAAACTATTTCACATTGTTTTTAATTGAATACCAAACACGTAACTCAAATATTCGTCTCCGCGATCAGATCGTAGAAACTTTATTTTCTTGTTACGATGATTTTTCCACTTCACTCTGAAATTCTTTGAACCTTTCAACTATTTCAGACTTATGTTTCATCAAGTAGATATACCCATATCTGCTCAAATCATCTTGTGAAGGTCAGAAAATAACGATACTTGCCACGAGCATCAACACTCATTGGATCGCATACATCGGTATGTATTATTTCCAATAAGTCAGTAGCTTGTTCCATTGTTCCGGAGAACGGAGTTTTAGTCATCTTGCCCAAAAGGCACGGTTCGCAAGCATCAAATGAGTCATAACCAAGTGATATAGAAAATCCATCTTTATGGAGATTCTTCATGCTCTTTACACTGATATGACCCAAATGGCAGTGCCACAAATAAGTTGCACTATCATTATTTAACTTTGCATCTTTTGGCATCAATATTATGAATATGTGTATCACTACGATCGAGATCCAACAAACTATTTTTATTGGGTGTATAACCATCGAAGGTCTTATTCATGTAAACAGAATAACAATTATTCTTTAACTTCAAATGAATAACCGTATCGCAATAAACATGATCTTATCATATTTATGCTCAACGCAAACACCAAATAACATTTATTTAGGTTTAACACTAATCTCAAAAATATAGGGAGTGTGTGATGATGATCATATCAATCTTGGAACTACTTCCAACACTCATCGTCACTTCCCCTTCAACTAGTCTCTGTTTATTCTGTAACTCCTGTTTTCAGTTACTAATCTTAGCAACCGAACAAGTACCAAATACTCAGGGGCTACTATAAACACTAGTAAGGCACACACCAATAACCTGTATATCAAATATACCCTTGTTCACTTTGCCATCCTTCTTATCCACCAAATATTCAGGGAATTTCCGCTTCCAGTGACCATTTCCTTTGCAGTGTAAGCACTCAGTTTCAGGCTTTGGTTCAGCTTTGGTCTTCTTCACGAGAGTGACAACTTGCTTGTCTTTCCACTTGAAGTTCCCTTTCTTTCCCTTTGCCCTTCTCTTGAAACTAGTGGTCTTTGTCAATCATCAACACTTGATGCTCCTTTTTGATTTCTACCTTCGTCGATTTCAACATCACGAAGAGCTCGGGAATCGTTTTTGTCATCCCTTGCATACTATAGTTCATCACGAAGTTCTAGTAACTTAGTGATGGTGACTAGAGAATTCTGTCAATCACTATCTTATTTGGAAGATTAACTCCCACTTGATTCAAGCAATTGAAGTACCCAGACAATCTGAGCACATGCTCACTAGTTGAGCGATTCTCCTCCATCTTTTAGCTATAGAACTTGTTGGAGACTTCATATCTCTCAACTCGGGTATTTGCTGGAAATATTAACTTCAACTCCTGGAACATCTCATATGGTCCATGACGTTCAAAACGTCTTTGAAGTCCCGATTCTAAGTCGTTAAGCATGGTGCACTAAACTATCAAGTAGTCATCGTTTTGAGCTAGCCAGGCGTTCATAACTTCTGCATCTGCTCCAGCAATAGGTATGTCACCTAGCAGTGCATTAAGGACATAATTCTTCTGTGCAGCAATGAGGATAAACCTCAGATCACGGATCGAATCCGCATCATTGCTACTAACATTTTTCAACACAATTTTCTCTAGGAACATATCAAAATAAACATATGAAAGCAACAACGCAAGCTATTGATCTACAACATAATTTGGAGAAATGCTACCAGGACTAAGTTCATGATAAATTTAAGTTTAATTAATCATATTACTTAAGAACTCCCACTTAGACAGACATCTCTCTACTCATCTAAGTGATCACGTGATCCAAATCAACTAAACCATAACCGATCATCACGTGAGATGGAGTAGTTTTCAATGGTGAACATCACTATGTTGATCATATCTACTATATGATTCACGCTCGACCTTTCGGTCTCCGTGTTCCGAGGCCATATCTGCATATGCTAGGCTCGTCAAGTTTAACCTGAGTATTCCGCGTGTGCAAAACTGGCTTGCACCCGTTGTAGATGGACGTAGAGCTTATCACACCCGATCATCACGTGGTGTCTGGGCACGACGAACTTTGGCAATGGTGCATACTCAGGGAGAACACTTCTTGATAATTAGTGAGAGATCATCTTAAAATGCTACCGTCAATCAAAGCAAGATAAGATGCATAAAAGATAAACATCACATGCAATCAATATAAGTGATATGATATGGCCATCATCATCTTGTGCTTGTGATCTCCATCTTCAAAGCATCGTCATGATCACCATCGTCACCGGCGCGACACCTTGATCTCCATCGTAGCATCGTTGTCGTTTACGTCGTCTATTGCTTCTACGACTATCGCTACCGCTTAGTGATAAAGTAAAGCAATTACAGGGTGTTCGCATTTCATACAATAAAGCGACAACCATATGGCTCCTGCCAGTTGCCGATAACTTCGGTTACAAAACATGACCATCTCATACAATAAAAATATAGCATCACGTCTTGACCATATAACATCACAACATGCCCTGCAAAAACAATTTAGACGTCCTCTACTTTGTTGTTGCAAGTTTTACGTGGCTGTTACGGGCTTAGCAAGAACCGTTCTTACCTACGCATCAAAACCACAACGATAGTTCGTCAAGTTAGTGCTGTTTTAACCTTCGCAAGGACCGGGCGTAGCCACACTCGATTTAGCTAAAGTATATAAACTTGTGTGTCTATGGGGTGCCCCCTGCCCCCGTATATAAAGGAGTGAAGGAGGGGGAGGGCCGGCCCTCTCTATGGCGCGCCCTAGGGGAGTCCTACTCCCACCGGGAGTAGGATTCCCCTTTTCCTAGTAGAACTAGGAACCCTTCCATGTAGTAGGAGTAGGAGAGAAGGAAAGGGAAGAGAGAAGGAGAAGGAAGGAAGGGGGAGCCCCCCTCCCTAGTCCAATTCGGACTAGTCCAAGGGGAGGGGTGCGGCCACCCTTTTGGCCCTTTCTCCCCTTTCCCGTATGGCCCATTGATGCCCAATACGAATTCCCGTAACTCTTCGGTACTCCGAGAAATACCCAAATCACTCGGAACCTTTCCGAACTCCGAATATAGTCGTCCAATATATCGATCTTTACGTCTCGACCATTTCGAGACTCCTCGTCATGTCCCTGATCTCATCCAGGACTCCGAACTCCTTCGGTACATCAAAACTCATAAACTCATAATAAAACTGTCATCGAAACCTTAAGCGTGCGGACCCTACGGGTTCGAGAACTATGTAGACATGACCTAGAACTATTCTCGGTCAATAACCAATAGCGGAACCTGGATGCTCATATTGGCTCCTACATATTCTACGAAGATCTTTATCGGTCAAACCGCATAACAACATACGTTGTTCCCTTTGTCATCGGTATGTTACTTGCCCGAGATTCGATCGTCGGTATCCAATACCTAGTTCAATCTCGTTACCGGCAAGTCTCTTTACTCGTTATGTAATGCATCATTCCATAACTAACTCATTAGTCACATTGCTTGCAAGGCTTATAGTGATGTGCATTACCGAGAGGGCCCAGAGATACCTCTCCGACAATCGGAGTGAAAAACCTAATCTCGAAATACGCCAACCCAACATGTACCTTTGGAGACACCTGTAGTACTCCTTTATAATCACCCAGTTACGTTGTGACGTTTGGTAGCACCCAAAGTGTTCCTCCGGTAAACGGGAGTTGCATAATCTCATAGTTACAGAACATGTATAAGTCATGAAGAAAGCAATAGCAACATACTAAATGATCAAGTGCTAGGCTAACGGAATGGGTCATGTCAATCACATCATTCTCCTAATGATGTGATCCCATTAATCAAATGACAACACATGTCTATGGTTAGGAAACATAACCATCTTTGATTAATAAGCTAGTCAAGTAGAGGCATACTAGTGATGTTATGTTTGTCTATGTATTCACACATGTATCATGTTTCCGGTTAATACAATTCTAGCATGAATAATAAACATTTATCATGAAATAAGGAAATAAATAATAACTTTATTATTGCCTCTAGGGCATATTTCCTTCACCAATATGTACTTCAGATAATATACACGGACTCCAATAATGCAACCGAATATGAGGCCCTCCTACATGGCCTCCGGATGGCAATCTCCATGGGCATTCAACGCCTAGAGGTGCGCGGGGATTCAAACCTCGCAATATCCCAAGTAAATGGAGACTTTGACGCCAAGGATCCAAAGATGGCAGCATATCGTAACGCTGTCCTAAAAATGTCAGCCCGGTTCGAAGGACTTGAATTCCACCACGTAGCCCGGGATAATAACCAAGCAGCCGACGTATTGGCACGCATCGGTGCGAAACGCGACGCTGTCCGCCCAAACATCTTCCTGGAACGGCTCTTTAAGCCATCCGTACTATGGGAAGAGGAGTCCGGAAATAACAACCCGGAAGCAGCCGCACCACCCAATACAAAACAATCTGACATAATCGGCAATTCAACCGATGAAATTACGCCTTCAGCCCATGAAATAATGGCAGTAATTGCCCCGTGGACAGAACCATTCCTAGCCTACCTGATTAGGCATGAGCTTCCCGAAGACCAAAATGAGGCTCGCTGCATAGTTCGGCGGTCTAAAGCCTACAAGGTCCATGAGGGGGAACTTTACAAGAAAAGCACAACCGGAGTCCTGCAAAGGTGTATCTTCGAAGAGGAAGGGCGAAACCTTCTGGCTGAAATTCATGCCGGACTAGGCGGACACCACGCCGCAGCCCGGGCCCTGGTAGGCAAGGCATTCCGTACAGGATTTTATTGGCCGACGGCCCGGGCAGACGCTCAGGACTTAGTCCAAAGATGCGTCGGTTGTCAGCTCTTTGCTAATCAAAGCCATATGCCACCCACCGCCCTCAAAACTATACCCATTACCTGGCCGTTCGCGGTCTGGGGGCTTGACATGGTCGGACCCCTTAAAGGGGGAACCCACAAGCAAAGGTACTTATTGGTCATGGTGGACAAATTCACCAAGTGGATAGAGGCCAAGCCAGTTAAAACGGCAGAGTCCGGACCAGTGATAGACTTCATATCCAGGGTAGTACACCGTTATGGTGTCCCCCATAGCATCATCACTGATAACGGCACGAACTTCACGGCCGACGAGGTTAAATTATGGTGCAAAAATATGGGCATTAAGATCGATTACGCTTCAGTCTATCATCCTCAAACCAACGGTCAAGTGGAACGAGCAAATGGTCTAATAATGAGCGGCATTAAACCCAGACTAGTGCGGTCCCTTACGAAATCTGACACGCACTGGGTAGAGGAGCTCGACTCCGTACTCTGGGGGCTGCGGACAACGCCCAACCGTACTACCGGATTCACACCCATTTTTATGGTATAAGGCGCAGAGGCAGTTTTGCCCTGCGACATCATTCATGACTCACCTCGAGTGCGCATGTACGAAGAAAGAGAAGCCGAGCTGGATCGGCAGGACAACTTGGACGCACTGGAGGAAGAACGCGACGTCGCCAAGGCTCGTTCCGCATTCTATCAGCAGCAGGCTCGAAGATATCAAAGCAGAGAAGTATGGGCTAAGACTTACAATGTTGGCGAACTAGTTCTACGCCTGCCGGACAAGAAGAAGGATAAGCTCAAGCCCAAATGGGAGGGACCCTTCATTATCGATCAAGTCCTGACCGGCGGAGCGTACCGTCTGCGAAATGCGTCGGACAACCGACTCGAGCCGAACCCATGGAACGCAGCCCGCCTCCGAAGATTCTACGCCTAGCGCCGGACTAAGAGTTCGTCTCCTTCCCCCGTCCAAATTTTTACACTTCAGCTGTCTTTTGTTTCTCTTTTTTCCTCTCACCCCTTTTCATAAAAGCCCTTAAAGGCCTACTTGCGCATTGTTCGCACACACTTGATGTGCTATCCGCACTCATTATACCTGATGGCTTCTTTAACAGAATCTTACTTATAAGGGCTTCATGCCTAGCACATGTGTCAAACTTCCACATGTACCTTTTATTCACCATTATATGCATCGATATGACTTAAGTTTTGGCCAAGCTGGGTTGCCTGGCTCCTGTGCTTACCCCTACGTTCCCGATTGTTCGGCTAGGAGGTAAAGGGGGCACCTCTGCGATTGTTACTGCCGGGTCAGTCAGATATGTACCTCAGACTGGGTGAAGCCGAAAGCTAGCGTTCTTAAGGGAATATTTGGTCGGTGACTTGAAAGATGATTTTTACCTATTTATTTATCTGCCCCCAGATGTTTTCCTGCTCTTTTCGCAGTCCGGACATGCACTTTAGGGCATGCCTCCCACGGAAAGGAACCCTTAACGGAACTATTCTCCCTGGAAGATGTTTCTTACTAACCATGTAATATAACATAACTAGTTGGGCACTTGTCTGATAAAGCACTAATGACCCCTACGCCTGGTCTCCATGCATGCCCTGGTTGTTTCTTAACCGAGAAGGTATTCGGACACACTCCGGACTCTAGGGTCCTGAGGTTGAAGCGAAAAGGCCGGCAAAGACAAACGATCTACAATCCGGCTAGAAGGCATTTTACATGTCATTTTACAATACATTGTCAAATCGACTGACTGTATTCCTCCTCAATCCCGTCTAACAGGCTGTCTAATTTACAGTTCCGTTGGGAGTATTTAGCGGCCAACTCTACCTGGCCGTACACTAAGCTCACAGGGATCTCCTTCCCATTGGGCCCCACAGGTCCGACCTCGGCCATGTGGTTGGGATTCGCCTTCTTGTACCGCGTCTTCACCATGGCCCAGGCCTCCCTAGCACCTTGACGGCAGGCCGATATCTTCCATAAATGGAAGCGTCGCCGCGCTCCCTGAAGCTTCTCCGCAAGCTCTCCAAGGCCCTCGGGTAGGGAGAGGGACGGCCATAAAGCCTGGACGACGCCGCTCATCGCCTGCCGAACTCGTTCGAGCAGTTGCACCAGCTCGGGAAGTTGATCACCCGTTGATACGGGCATCTCCTCCGCAGGGCGACCTGTGAGCACACCTACAGACATATTTCTGTCAATTGACTCCCTCGCCGAACTCTTCTTTTCAAAGGAGTTCGCTCAAGCACTTACTATAGATGCCGCGACGAAGCCGCTGATTCTCCTTCACGGAGCCAGACAGCTCGGCCCGAACACCTTTCAGCTCCTGTCCAAGCTGGGCGTGGGCATCCTAGAGCTTGTTCCTTTCCTGCTGCACCTTCGTCAGCACCCTCTCGCCGGCCTTCAGCTGGCGCAGTAGTTGTTGCTTGTCCGGATCCAGTCCGGCAACTTCTGCAATATCATTGTCAGACTTACACGCACGCCGCACACCGCTTATCTTTTTGAAATAATGTGTTACCAGGAGGGGTCTCTGTGTTTCCTCCTGCGGCAGCGAGTGCGGCCTCAAGTTGGGCCTTGCACTCTTGTAGCTCCTGGGACAATTCGGTATTCTTCTCTGTAAGATCCTGCATATCAAATGATCCGTAAATTAGTTACTCTAACTACTTTAAGTCTCGGGGGCTACTGGCATATACAACCATTAAAATCTCTTACCCGTATGTCCTTTACGTACTGCTCCACCGCTCTGGTCAAACCATCTTGAGCAGCACGGAGGTGCGGGTCCCCCGCGTTAAAGGCGTTCAACGCCTCAGGGGAGAAGCACGCGTCACGAAAAGCTGTCCGGCGGCGCCTATGGTTCATGGTGCTCTCCACCTCAGACCTGGTGGCGGACAGTCTGTCGGCATCCTCCGTTGGAGGAGTATCCGGCTCGCGCCTTGCGCTCGCCTCCCCCTCCAGACCAGGTGTTGGAGCCTGGCTGGCAGAGGCTTGGTTGGCAACCTCTACGCCCACAGTCCGGCAGGCACTCTTTCTCCTGCAAAGGTCATGAGCATTCATACACTTCCTAGGAACTTCATCCTAAAATACAACTGCGAGCTATACCGTTGCGGTGACGTTTCGATCCGTGCCGCACTCCTCTTTCGCCTGCTGGGCTGGACTGACCCTTGTTGGCCAGCCGCCGCGGGTTCGCCTTCCTGCCTTGAAGGTACCTCCTGCAAGACACCATTGTATACGGTGGTCAGAAATGCGCAAGGACGAGAATAATGGTGTCAGGACTTCGGTCACAATCACCTAGGGAGACGGAGATAGGCCGGGGTAGTCAGCCGTAATGGCGACTAGAGCATTATCCATGCTGAGCTGGTGAAACACCCCGTCAATTAGCTCCACCTTTATGTCCGGATCCTCTTCGGAGGATGGATCAAGGGATCTTTCTGGATCCTCGGGCTGTGGAGCCGGGTTATGTATGCTCTCCACAGTCCGGCGCAGATCCTGCGTCAAAACCATAAAGTAAGATACTTAACTTTGAAAGCGCGGGTCGGATAAATGAACATCCGCTTACCCAGCTTCGAGGGTTGTTCATGGATAACACATTCAATGGGCTCGTCTGGAGAAAGTCCTCCTTCTCCCCCTTGTACAGGCTGGACAGAATCTTCACCAGATCTTCGGCCGATCCCAGCCCTTGGCGGCCATGGCGAGTGGCATCATTCTCTCCGTTGAAATCCCACATGGGGTGGCCCCTGTATTGCAGCGGCTGCACCCCCCGCATGATGCACGTGTCCATGACTCCAATCATGGTCAGTCCGGAATGGGCCAGTAACCTTATCCGGCCCATCAAATAATGGACGCTCTTGTCCTCCTCCAGCTGGGGGCTCCGCGGACGCCAACTCAGGCGTTTCTTCAGAGGAGCATTGCTGAACTCTGGGAGGCCGATCCGAACAGGGTCCGGCAGCAGAGCGTGTTCTACATAAAACCATTCTGAAGGCCAGTCTTCGGATGACTTCTTAGGGGTCCCGGATGGATATCCGGTCCCGGCGATGCGCCATATTTCGGCACCGCCTACTTGATATATGGACCCCTTGTGAGAACGGGGTACGAGGCAGAATAACCTCTTCCACAGTGCGAAATGGGGCTCGATGCCCAGGAATAGCTCGCAAAGAGCTACGAAGCCCGCGATATGCAGAATCGAGGCGGGCGTGAGGTGATGGAGCTGGAGCCCGTAGAACTCCAGAAGCCCGCAGAGGAACGGATGTACAGGAGATCCGAGCCCCCTTATCAGATAGGGGACGAAACATACCCGCTCCCCTTTATTGGGACTTGGGATGGCCTCCGCTTGCTTCCCACCTTTGTAGGTAGCCAGCCCGGCTCGAACCGGGACCATAAAGGCTGGAGGAAGATATCCCTCCGCTTGGAGCGTCAAGAGCTCGTTGTGCGGGATAGAACATTTCCTCCAATCTCCTGGCAGAGGGCTGGGAGCGCGAGAGGAGGAGCCGCGTCGACGGTCCATGATGGAATGGACTTTTGGTCAGAGGCTCTCCGATGAGTACTCGCGGGAGGAAGATGGTATGGTTTGGATCTGGATCCTTGCCTCTCTTATAGGCAGGTTATTTGCGCAGCTGGGGGGTAAAACATAAAAGATACCATGTCCTTTCGCATTCGTGCGACGCGTGGAAGACGGCCATTATTGGGCGTGGAAGCCAAGGAGCGCAACATTTGTAAGGGAGCCGGACACTATTCGGCAAGCACACGAAATCTGGAGGAGAACCCACCTTGCAACGCCGAAGACTATATACGCGCTGGACTTATCGTCATTGAAGCCTGGTTCGGGGGCTACTGAGGGAGTCCTGGACTAGGGGGTGTCCGGACAGCCAGACTATCATCGTCAGCCGGACTCCAAGACTATGAAGATACAAGATTGAAGACTTCGTCCCGTGTCCGAATGGGACTTTCCTTGGCGTGGAAGGCAAGCTTGGCAATACGGATATGTAGATCTCCTACCATTGTAACCGACTCTGTGTAACCCTAGCCCTCTCCGGTGTCTATATAAACCGGAGGGTTTTAGTCCGTAGGACACACAACCATTATAACAATCATACCATAGGCTAGCTTCTAGGGTTTAGCCTCCTTGATCTCGTGGTAGATCCACTCTTGTACTACCCATATCATCAATATCAATCAAGCAGGAGTAGGGTTTTACCTCCATCGAGAGGGCCCGAACCTGGGTAAAAACATCGTGTCCCTTGTCTCCTGTTACCATCCGCCTAGACGCACAGTTCGGGACCCCCTACCCGAGATCCGCCGGTTTTGACACCGACAACAACAATGCTACGATGGAGATCAAGGTGTCGCGCCGGTGATGATGGTGATCACGACGGTGCTTCGGAGATGGAGATCACAAGCACAAGATGATGATGGCCATATCATATCACTTATATTGATTGCATGTGATGTTTATCCTTTATGCATCTTACCTTGCTTTGATTGACGGTAGCATTTTAAGATGGTCTTTCACTAAAAATTATCAAGAAGTGTTCTCCCTGAGTATGCACTATTGCGAAAGTTCTTCGTGCTGAGACACCACGTGATGATCGGGTGTGATAGGCTCTACGTTCAAATACAACGGGTGCAAAACAGTTGCACACGCGGAATACTCAGGTTAAACTTGACGAGCCTAGCATATAACAGATATGGCCTTGGAACACGGAGACCGAAAGGTCGAGCGTAAATCATATAGTAGATATGATCAACATATTGATGTTCACCGTTGAAACTACTCCATCTCACGTGATGATCGGACATGGTGTAGTTGATATGGATCACGTAGTCACTTAGAGGATTAGATGGATGTCTTTCTAAGTGGGAGTTCTTAAGTAGTATGATTAATTGAACTTTAATTTATCATGAACTTAGTCCTGGTAGTATTTTGCAAATTATGTTGTAGATCAATAGCTCGCGATGTTGCTTTCATATGTTTATTTCGATATGTTCCTAGAGAAAACTGTGTTGAAAGATGTAAGTAGCAATGATGCGGATTGGATCCGTGATCTGAGGTTTATCCTCATTGCTGCACAGAAGAATTATGTCCTTAAAGCACCGCTAGGTGACAGGCCTATTGCAGGAGCAGATGCAGACGTTATGAACGCCTGGCTAGCTCAATATGATAACTACTTGATAGTTTAGTGCACCATGCTTAACGGCTTAGAATCGGGACTTCAAAGACGTTTTGAACGTCATGGACCATATAAGATGTTCCAGGTATTGAAGTTAATATTTCAAGCAAATACTCGAGTTGAGAGATATGAAGTCTCCAACAAGTTCTATAGCTAAAAGATGGAGGAGAATCGCTCAACTAGTGAGCATGTGCTCAGATTGTCTGGGTACTTCAATCGCTTGAATCAACTGGGAGTTAATCTTCCAGATAAGATAGTGATTGACAGAATTCTCTAGTCACCATCACTAAGTTACTAGAACTTCGTGTTGAACTATAGTATGCAAGGGATGACGAAAACGATTCCCGAGCTCTTCATGATGTTGAAATCGACGAAGGTACAAATCAAGAAAGAGCATCAAGTGTTGATGATTGACAAGACCACTAGTTTCAAGAGAAGGGCAAAGGGAAAGAAAGGGAAACTTCAAGTAGAATGGCAAACAAGGTGTCACTCCTGTGAAGAAGACCAAAGATGGACCAAAGCCTGAAACTGAGTGCTTACACTGCAAAAGAAATGGTCACTGGAAGCGGAAATGCCCTGAATATCTGGTGGATAAGAAGGATGGCAAAGTGAACAAAGGTATATTTGATATACAGGTTATTGATGTGTGCCTTACTAGTGTTTATAGTAGCCCCTGAGTATTTGATACTCGGTCGGTTGCTAAGATTAGTAACTCGAAACAGGAGTTACAGAATAAACAGATACTAGTTGAGGGTGAAGTGACGATGAGTGTTGGAAGTAGTTCCAAGATTGATATGATCATCATCGCACACTCCCTATACTTTCGGGATTAGTGTTAAACCTAAATAAATGTTATTTGGCATTTGCGTTGAGCATGAATATGATTTGATCATGTTTATTGCAATACGGTTATTCATTTAAAGTTAGAGAATAAATTGTTATTCTGTTTACATGAATAAGACCTTCGATGGTCATACACCCAATGAACATAGTTTGTTGGATCTCGATCGTAGTGATACACATATTCATAATATTGATGCCAAAAGATGAAAAGTTAATAATGATAGTGCAACTTATTTGTGGCACTGCCGTTTGGGTCATATCGGTGTAAAGCGCATGAAGAAACTCCATAAAGATGGATTTTCGGAATCACTTGGTTATGAATCATTTGATGCTTGCGAACCGTGCCTTTTGGGAAAGATGACTAAAACTCCGTTCTTCGAAACAATGGAACGAGCTACTGACTTGTTGGAAATAATACATACTGATGTATGCAGACCAATGAGTATGAAGGCTCGTGGCAAGTATCGTTATTTTCTAACCTTCACAGATGATTTGAGAAGATATGCATATATCTACTTGATGAAACATAAGTCTGAAATAGTTGAAAGGTTCAAAGAATTTCAGAGTGAAGTGGTAAAATCATCGTAACAAGAAAATAAAGTTTCTGCGATCTAACCGCGGAGACGAATATTTGAGTTACAAGTTTGGTCTTCAATTAAAACAATGTGGAATAGTTTCACAGCTCACGCCACCTGGAACACCACAATGTAATGGTGTGCCTAAACGTCGTAATCGTACTTTACTAGATATGGTGCAATCTATGATGTCTCTTATCAGTTTACCATTATCGGTTTGGGGTTATGCATTAGAGACAGCTGCATTCACGTTTAATAGGGCACCATCTAAAATCCGTTGAGACGACACCGTATGAACTATGGTTTAGCAGTAAACCTAAGCTGTCGTTTCTTAAATTTGGAGTTGCGATGCTTATATGAAAAGGTTTTCAACCTAATAAGCTCAAACCCAAATCGGAGAAGTGCGTCTTCATAGAATACCCAAAGGAAACTATTGGGTACTCCTTCTATCACAGATCCGAAGGCAAAACATTCGTTGCTAAGAATGGATCCTTTCTTGAGAAGGAGTTTCTCTCGAAAGAAGTGAGTGGGAGGAAAGTAGAACTTGATGAGGTAATTGTACCTTCTCCCTTATTGGAAAGTAGTTCATCACAGAAATCAGTTTCAGTGATTCCTACACCAGTTAGTGAGGAAGTTAATGATGATCATGAAACTTCAGATCAAGTTGCTACCAAACCTCGTAGGTCTTCCAAAGTAAGATCCCCACCAGAGTGGTACAGTAATCATATTCTGGAAGTCATGTTACTAGACCATGATGAACCTACGAACTATGAGGAAGCGATGATGAGCCCAGATTCCGTGAAATGGCTTGAGGCCATAAAATCTGAGATATGATCCATGTATGAGAACAAAGTATGGACTTTGATTGACTTGCTCGATGATCAGCAAGCCATGTTAAATAAATGGATTTTCAAGAGGAAGATGGACACTGATAGTAGTGTTACTATCTACTAAGCTCGACTTGTTGCGAAAGGTTTTCGACAAGTTCAAGGTGTTGAATACGATGAAATTTTCTCACTCGTATCGATGCTTGAGTCTGTCTGAATCATGTTAGCAATTGCCATTTTTTATGAAATTTGGCAAATGGATGTCAAAACTGCATCCCTTAACAGATTTTTTTAGAAGAGTTGTATATGATGCAACCAGAAGGTTTTGTCAATTCTAAAGGTGCTAACAAAGTGTGCAAGCTCCAGCGATCCATTTATGGACCGGTGCAAGCCTCTCGGAGTTGGAATATACGCTTTGATGAGTTGATCAAAGCATATGATTTTATACAGCCTTTTTGAGAAGCCTGTATTTACAAGAAAGTGAGTGGGAGCTCTGTAGCATTTCTAAAACTATATGTAGATGACATGTTGTTGATTGGAAATGATATAGAATTTCTGGATAGCATAAAGGGATACTTGAATAAAAGTTTTTCAATGAAAGACCTCGGTGAAGCTACTTACATATTGAGCATCAAAATCTATTGAGATAGATCAAGACGCTTGATAAATTTTTTCAATAAGTACATACCTTGTCAAGATTTTGAAATAGTTCAAAATGGAACAGTCAAAGAAAGAGTTCTTGTCTGTGTTGCAAAGGTGTGAAATTGAGTAAGACTTAAATCCCGACCACGGCAGAAAATAGAAAAGAGAATGAAAGTCATTCCCTATGCCTCAGTCATAGGTTCTATAAAGTATGCTATGCTATGTACCAGACCTATTGTATACCTTGTTCTGAATTTGGTAAGGGAATACAATAGTGATCTAGGAGTATATCACTGGACATTGGTCAAGAATATCCTTAGTGAGGACTAAGGAAATATTTTCTCGATTATGGAGGTGATAAAAGAACCCGTCGTAAAGAGTTACATCGGTGCAAGCTTTTACACCGATCCAGATGACTCTAAGTCTCAATCTGGATACATATTGAAAGTGGGAGCAATTAGCTAGAGTAGCTCAGTGCAGAGCATTATAGACATAGAATATTTGCAAAACACATACGGCTCTGAATGTGACAGATCCGTTGACTAAGCTTCTCTCACGAGCAAAACATGATCACACCTCAGTACTCTTTGGGTGTTAATCACATAGCTATGTGAACTAGATTATTAACTCTAGGAAACCCTTTGGGTGTTGGTCACATGACGATGTGAACTATGGGTGTTAATCATATACAGATATGAATATTGGTGTTAAATCACATGGCGATGTGAACTAGATTATTGACTCTAGTGCAAGTGGGAGACTGAAGGAAATATGCCCTAGAGGCAATAATAAAGTTATTATTTATTTCCTTATTTCATGATAAATGTTTATTATTCATGCTAGAATTGTATTAACCAGAAACATAATACATGTGTGAATACATAGACAAACATAGTGTCACTAGTATGCCTCTACTTGACTAGCTCGTGAATCAAAGATGGTTAAGTTTCCTAGCCATAGACATGAGTGGTTATTTGATTAACGGGATCACATCATTAGGAGAATGATGTGATTGACATGACCCATTCCGTTATCTTAGCACATGATCGTTTAGTATATTGCTATTGCTTTCTTCATGACTTATACATGTTCCTATGACTATGAGATTATGCAACTCCCGTTTACCGGAGGAACACTTTGTGTGCTACCAAACGTCACAACGTAAATGGGTGATTATAAAGGAGCTCTACAGGTGTCTCCAAAGGTACATGTTGGGTTGGCGTATTTCGAGATTAGGATTTGTCACTCCGATTGTCGGAGAGGTATCTCTGGGCCCTCTCGGTAATGCACATCACTTAAGCCTTGCAAGCATTGCAACTAATTAGTTAGTAGCGGGATGATGTATTACGCAACGAGTAAAGAGACTTGCCAGTAACAAGATTGAACTAGGTATTGAGATACCGACGATCGAATCTCGGGCAAGTAACATACCGATGACAAAGGGAACAACGTATGTTGTTATGCGGTTTGACCGATAAAGATCTTCGTAGAATATGTAGGAGCCAATATGAGCATCCAGGTTGCGCTATTGGTTATTAACCGGAAACGAGTCTCGGTCATGTCTACATTGTTCTCGAACCCGTAGGGTCCGCACGCTTAAGGTTTCGATGACAGTTATATTATGAGTTTATGAGTTTTGATGTACCGAAGGAGTTCGGAGTCCCGGATGAGATCGGGGACATGACGAGGAGTCTCGAAATGGTCGAGACGTAAAGATCGATATATTGGACGACTATATTCGGAGTTCGGAAATGTTCCGAGTGATTCGGGTATTTTTCGGGGTACCGGGGAGTTACGGGAATACGGGGGAAGAATTATATGGGCCTTGGCTTTAGGGGAGAGGGAGAGGCAGGCCGCCCCCCCCCCCCCCCCCCATTGACTAGTCCGAATTGGACTAGGGGGAGGGGCGGCGCCCCCTCCTTCCTTCTCTTCCCTCTTCCCCTTCCTTGTCTCCTACTCCTACTACTTGGAAGGACTCCTAGTTGGACTAGGAAAGGGGGAATCCTACACCCGGTGGGAGTAGGACTCCCCTAGGGCGCGCCATAGAGAGGGCCGGCCCTCCCCTCCTCCACTCCTTTATATACGGGGGCAGGGGGCACCCCGTAGACACACAAGTTGATCTACGGATCGTTCCTTAGCCGTGTGCGGTGCCCCCCTCCACCATATTCCACCTCGGTCATATCATCGCGGAGTTTAGGCGAAGCCCTACGCCGGTAGAACATCATCATCGTCACCATGCCGTCGTGCTGACGGAACTCATCCCCGACGCTTTGCTGGATCGGAGCCCGGGGATCGTCATCGAGCTGAACGTGTGCTGAACTCGGAGGTGTCGTACGTTCGGTACTTGGATCGGTCGGATCGTGAAGACGTACGACTACATCAACCGCGTTGTCATAACGCTTCCGCTTATGGTCTACGAGGGTACGTGGACAATACTCTCCCCTCTCGTTGCTATGCCATCACCATGATCTTGCGTGTGCGTAGGAAATTTTTTGAAATTACTACGTTCCCCAACACTTGTATGTGATACAGTTCAAAGTAATTTGTTGATCCAGAGGATGCTAGTAAGGATGCAAACTTCAGAGTTCCAGCGATGGACAGAAGAGAGCAAAATGGAGTTGGAATCTTCGTGTTTTGATGAAATGCTCAAAAGGGGTTTTGACTTCATCAATGGGTAACGAAGATGCTTGTAATTCAAGAAAGTAAGTGGGAGCGCAATAATATTTCTAAAAACCTTGTGTGTTTGACACATTGTTAATTGGAAATAAATTTCTTGACACAAATTAGGACTTCATTTGAAAATATTTTTTTGATGAAGTGCTTAGGCTAAATAGCCTCAATATTAGGCATAATGATCTATGGAGATAGATTTACCTAATAGGGCTAAGCAATGAATACATATTGACAAGGTGCTAAAACCTTTTAGCACTAAGAACGACAAGGAGTGATTCTTGCCGAAGTCACATGGAAAGAGTTTTTGCAAGAATCAGTGTCCCAAAACACTGATGAGCAAAATACATGATGCAGATTCCACACACTTTTGTGTTTGGATTAATCATGTATTCCATGGTATGTAAAACAACCAGATATGTCCAATACTCCCAAGATGTTGCGAGTATGGATACTAAAGTGATCAAAGTACTGATCATGGGACAATAGTGAAAGATGTCATTGAGTACTAGAGTAAGTACTGATGATATGCTTTCTCGCAAGCGGAGATCATGAAGGGTTTGTTGTAAAATGTTACATCGATACAGTCTTCATCTTTTCTCCATGCGATTTTCGATTTAAGTTAAGGGTTTTGTGTAATACACAATATGGTGGCACGGTAGTTGGAAATTGTTCCCAACAGGATACTGTGGCGAATTCTATAACAAATGACTAAGTATGTTGACACTTTATTAGCGACAAACAAGATGTTGAATCATATAGTTCATTCATGAACTTAGTATGGTTCCAAGATGGCTTTTGTCAATGGGACACTACTGCAGGTAGTTTCTCCATAACTCAGTCTGAGGAATCCAGGTTCAACCTGTGATTCACATTTATACAAAGCCAAGTCTGCACAAAATATGAATTTTGTGAAAGCATAAAAACGCGAGGATATGCAGAGATAGACACGGAGCTGAAGTTGTCAGATCTGATGGACATCAGGCTATACCACATGCGAAGCATATTTACACCAATGTGCCATAGGTGTAAAGTGCATTAGCATTAACTAGATTATTGACTCTAGTGCAAGTGGGAGTCTGTAGGAGATATGCCCTAGAGGCAATAATAAATGATATTATTTATCTCCGAGTTCATAATTATGTTTATGTTCCATGCTATAACTGCAATGATTCTCGAGTCTACAATATCCACGAGGCTCGGAGGAAGACTCATATGCACGTGTGGAATAATAAACGGTAAGAAGTATTCCTAGTTTGGCCTCTAAGACTAGCTCAAGTGTTGCATGATGGTTCCGTTTTCCTGATCATGGGCATGTCTATGCCAGCAACTTTGAGGGCACAATGTTAAGAAAACATTTGTGTTGAATCGACCCGGTTTGATGTTATGCTATGAGATTCATTCGTCACAAGTTTATGGTTGATAACATAGAGATGGTTAATGTTTGCATAATTCCTTAGACCATGAGAGTATCGAGTTTCTTCATACTTGCTTCATGAACTTTGGGGTTTGTTAAACGTCATCCGTAAATGGGTGGCTATTACGGCGGCTTACGGGTTCATGGAAAAGTGTGTCAAGTAACTTGATAGCTCAAGATTGGGATTTGCTCCTCCGATGATGGAGAGATATTCTCGGGCCCTCTCGGTGTTATGGTATCCATCATCGTCTGGCCAGACACAGTGTGATTTGATCACAGGGATGCCGGAACACGGAAACGAGAAAAGAGAACAAAACCAGTAACGAGGTAACTAGCATAGTGGACAAGTTGTTGATCCACGGGGATGCAAGTAAATCTCACCTCGGGTCTTTGTAACATATCGCGAAGCAACAGGAATAGCACATGGCAACTGGAGGTTCACTCGAATATTCATTCGTGTGGGTATAGGGGTCAATATGGGTGTCCACGGCTCCGATGTTGATCATTGATCGGAAGGGGTTTTGGGTCATGTCTATACTTCACCGAACCTATAGGGTCACACGCTTAAGGGTCATCTATCTGCTGAATACTAGACAGGGAGTCTGAGAGAAAATCACCGAAAAAAGTTTCGGACACCGGAATGGTTTCGGACAGCGGAATCGTACCGCAGAGAGAGGTCATCGGATAAGTTTCGATGATACCGAAAAGTTGTTTCGGGATATACCGTTAAGTCAAATTGGTTTCGGCACATGCCTGATAATTCTTGGAGGGTGCCAGAATCATTCTGGAAGCTTTTTGGAATTTTCTGAGATAAAAACCGGAAATGTTCCGGAGCTGCCAGAACCACTTCAGATGCGTTTCGCAGATGAAAATCACTAAAATGGAATTGTTCCAGAACGCGTTGAAAATTATTATGGTGGGTATTGGAAATGTTCTAATCCCACATAAATATTTTCAGTTCGAACGGACGCTGAAAAATGTCGTCATGAATAGTGAAAGTGCTTTTTGGGTTACTTTTTGGAAAGCCATTATTTTGGGCTTTGTCCCAAGATATTTTTGGGGGTGACAAGGATGGATGAGGCTCCCTTTGGGGGCCCCCTCCTAGGTGTGGCCGGCCACATGGGGACTCCTCCTTGGAGCCCCCTCTTGTCCCTTGGTTTCACACTTGGGTCCTTGTGGAAGGACTTCCTTCATGTGCACTTTGGGTTTTCTTGTGAAACCACCCTACCCCTTGGGTTTCCTATAAAAGGAGGAGGAGAGGAGCTATCCACACTCATCCCTTCTCACATACAAGTGCCATGCAATGATCTGGCTTCTTCTCTTCCTCCCACGAAAAGAGTTTCGTAGAGCCGTAAGGCTGTCTGGGTTCCGGCAGGAACTAGTTCTGGACGGCGAAGCCCTGCTGGATAGATGACACCGTATGTGCGCAACTCTGTAGAGAGATTGTAGTTTCGGTCTTAGTTCGTGCGTGCCTCCCGAAGGGCTGTCCGTGTGACCGTCTGAGTTTTGAAGGTCCTCCCGAAGGGCTGTCCGAGTGACCGTTCGAGTTTCGAAGGTCCTCCCGAAGGGCTGTCCGTGACACCGTCCGCCGGCTGTTCGACCGCCTCCCGGAGGGCTGTCTGAGGAGCAGATGAGGGTATACATCCTCGCGGTTGGGAGGTTGTAAATCCTAGCTCCGGGGATCTGCACCGCCGTTCGTCATCGACTCTACTTCCCGCTGCGCTACGAGTCGGTAACGAAAAAGTTCAAACCATGTATGCAGTCTCCATAGTGGTCCTGGGCTGGTGCGTAGGTCGAAAATTTTTTGTTTTCTACTGCGTTCCCTTACAGCGAGGTGGCTCACCGCCGGGGTGGGTGAAAGCAAAGAACCGACATCGTCTCGAAAGCTACTGCATGCTCTACTCCGACTACTTCGCCGATGCTCCACTTCACGGCGACAAAACATTTCGGTGCCGTTATTGGATGAGCCGAAAGCTCTTCCTCGGGATTGTGAATTCCATCCGGGAGTTCGACAACTACTTCAAATGCAAGATGGATTGCACCGGCAAACTTGGATTCACCTCGATCCAGAAGTGCATGACAGCGATGAGGATGCTTGCATACGGAGCTCCCGGTGACTCACAGGACGACTATGGGCGCATGGCCGAGTCCACCAACATAGAGTGTTTCTACAAGTTCTGTCGGGCAGTGGTGGCAGTGTTTGGACCGCACTACTTGAGAACACCCAATGCGGAAGACACTGAAGGAAATATGCCCTAGAGGCAATAATAAAGTTATTATTTATTTCCTCATATCATGATAAATGTTTATTATTCATGCTAGAATTGTATTACCCGGAAACATAATACATGTGTGAATACATAGACAAACATAATGTCACTACTATACCTCTACTTGACTAGCTCGTGAATCAAAGATGATTAAGTTTCCTAATCATAGACATGAGTTGTCATTTGATTAACGGGATCACATCATTAGGAGAATGATGTGATTGACTTGACCCATTTCGTTAGCTTAGCACTTGATCGTTTAGTATGTTGCTATTGCTTTCTTCATGACTTATACATGTTCCTATGACTATGAGATTATGTAACTCCCGCTTACCGGAGGAACACTTTGTGTGCTACCAAACGTCACAACGTAACTGGGTGATTATAAAGGTGCTCTACAGGTGTCTCCAAAGGTACTTGTTGAGTTGACGTATTTCGAGATTAGGATTTTTCACTCCGATTATCGGAGAGGTATCTCTGGGCCCTCTCGGTAATGCACATCACTATAAGCCTTGCAAGCAATGTAGCTAATGAGTTAGTCACGGGATGATGCATTACGTAATGAGTAAAGAGACTTGCCAGTAACAAGATTGAACTAGGTATTGAGATACCGACGATCGAATCTCGGGCAAGTAACATACCGATGACAAAGGGAACAACGTATGTTGTTATGCGGTTTGACCGATAAAGATCTTCGTAGAATATGTAGGAGCCAATATGAGCATCCAGGTTCCGCTATTGGTTATTGACCGGAAACATGTCTCGGTCATGTCTACATAGTTCTCGAACCCGTAGGGTCCGCACGCTTAAAGTTAGATGACAGTTATATTATGAGTTTATGTGTTTTGATGTATCGAAGGTTGTTCGGAGTCACAGACATGACGAGGAGTCTCGAAATGGTCGAGACATGAAGATCAATATATTGGACGACTATATTTGGACACCGGAAAGGTTCTAGGTGAGATTGGGACAATACCGGAGCTCCGGGGGGTTATCGGAACCCCCCGGGAGGTATATGGGCCTTAGTGAAAAGGAGGGGAAAGGAGCAAGGGAGGGGCACACCCCCCCAAGCCCAATCTGAATTGGGAGCCCCCCCTTTCCTTCCTCCCTCCTTCCTCTTCCTTCCCTCTCCCTCTCCAAATAGGAAAGGGGGGAATCCTACTCCCGGTGGGATTTGGACTCCTCCCCTAGGGCGCGCTTCTCCCCTTGGCCGGCCCCCTCCTCCACTCCTTTATATACGGGGGAGGGGGCACCCCATAGACACAACAATTGATCATTGATCTCTTAGCCGTGTGCGGTGCCCCCCTCCACCATAGTCTTCCTCGATATATCGTAGCGGTGCTTAGGCGAAGCCCTGCGACGGTAGAACATCATCATGGTCACCACGCCGTCGTGCTGACGGAACTCTCCCTCGACACTCGGCTGGATTGGAGTTCGAGGGACGTCATCGAGCTGAATGTGTGCAAGAACTCGGAGGTGCCGTGCTTTCGGTGCTTGATCGGTCGGGCCGTGAAGACATACGACTAAATCAACCGCGTTGTGCTAACGCTTCCGCTTTCGGTCTACGAGGGTACGTAGACACACTCTCCCATCTCGTTGCTATGCACCACCATGATCTTGCGTGTGCGTAGGAATTTTTTTGAAATTACTACGTTCCCCAACAGACACTGCTCGGATCCTAGCACAGAATGCAGCAAGAAGATTTCCTGGGATGCTTGGAAGCATCGACTGCATGCATTGGAAATGAAAGAATTGCCCATTTGCTTGGCAGGGGATGTACAAAGGCGCCAAAGGCGGTTGCAGTGTGGTACTTGAGGCGGTGGCCACACAGGACCTCTGGATTTGGCACTCCTTCTTTGGTATGCCAGGAACTCACAATGACAACAATGTGCTGCAGTGCTCTCCTGTCTTTGCCAAGCTTGTTGAAGGTCATTCTCCTCCGGTGAACTTCGAGATCAATGGACGGCACTACAACAAGGGGTACTATCTAGCTGATGGCATCTATCCGAGATGGTCGACATTTGTGAAGACCATCTCAAACCCTGTGCCAGGAGGCAAGAACGCCTGGTTTGTGAAGATTCAGGAGGCTTGCAGGAAGGATGTCGAGCGGGCATTTGGTGTGCTCCAATCTCGATTTGATGTTGTCCGGTACCCCGCTCAGACCTGGTCGAAAGATCAAATGTGGGAGATCATGACCTGCTGTGTCATCTTGCACAACATGATCATTGAGAGCGAGCAGGAAGAGCCAGTGTTTGACACTGAACCATACCACAGGCAGGGTCCTCTTGCCCAAGTTGATCACCAGCTACCGGCAATTTGAACTGCCTACCTCAGTATGCGTCAGGAGATCCGAGACCCACAGGTGCATCATCAACTGCAGCAGGATCTGGTGGAGCACCTATGAAGGCTCAAGGGCAACGCCAGGCGCGACGTGTGATGAAATATGAGTTTTTATTTGTTAAACTATATAATTTGTATTGAACTATTTGTTGTTGTACTATTTTGTTGAAGTATTTGATTTTTTTGTGATGAAATATGTGATAAAAAAATATTTATGTTGATAATTGAACGCCGAGCCACGGCGAACCACGACGAATATGGGCCTATTCTCGCCCATATGGGCCCTTTTCGCCGAAATGGGGCTGAAAAGTGGGCCAACATCGGCGCAAGGGGGCGACGACTGGGCGCAGAACCGCCCCCAGCGCCGAATGTATCGCCGGCTCGCCCCTAGGGGCGATTTTTATGCGTCCTGGGAGGCCAACGGCTGAAGATGCTCTTAACCATCCGGCGAAAACAGAGACATAGTATACTGAAGCATCGCCGGCGCTCAGGCGATCGAGATCGCCATGTCCAACTCCCCTTCTCATCGGCACCTCCCGCCATCACCAGGGCCTTCTCGCTTCTTGGCCTCCGTCGACAGCGATCCATGAAGACGACTACACGACGCTCTCTGCTCCTCGTGCAAGTACGTTTCCGTACTCTCCAACCTATCTTGATTCTTCCGCTTTGGGCAAAAAAATGTTGATCTCTTCATGCACCAGTTGATTTTTTGGAAGGTTCAATAGATCCGCTCTTCAAATTCATTCCCGTCAAACAATACATTAAACAATCAATCTCACAAAAAATTAAAATGACTAACGTGGATTTACTGATTTACCTGACATGTGTCCATAGAAAACGCGGGACATGTATCCAGAAAATTGCCTATAAGGGTGTTCAATTTTGCCTAATGAAACCCACAGAAAACCCGAAACATTGCGTGCGTGTGTCCATAGAAATGGAGTAAATAGCATAAAACTACTACTTTACAGGTTAGGATTTCAAAAACTATCGGTTTTTATTTTTTCTCAAATAACTACCAAATGGGTGGTCGGCTGTTTCAAAAAACCCTAATCGTCGAGTCTTTATCAGTTAACCACGATTATGACAGGTTGGGCCCGCACCTAGAACAAACCGTTAGTTTGACCGTTAACTTACATGTGGAGCCCACATGTAAGTTTCCTCTTCCTCTTCTCTTTCTTCTTCCTCTCTATCTCTTCTCTTCCCTCCTCTCTGCCTCCCTTGCTGGCCCTCTCCCCTCCCGAGTCGGCGACCCCCCTCCCCTCCCAAGCCGGCGACCCCCTCCCCTCCCAAGCCGGCGATCCTCCCCCCAAGCCGGCGACCCTCCCCCCAAGCGGCGCCCCTCCCCCCATCCCAAGCCGGTGACGACCCTCCCTCTCCTCCCCCGCGTCCCAACAGTCGTGGTAGGTGCTCGTCGGAGCTCCTGTTGGCGACGGTGGCGACGAGGCCGGCCTCGTCCGCGGCGACGGGAGCTACGCACTCCACCAACAGCGCAAGCCGTCGCGTCGAGCTTGAGGAGCTCGTGGCAGGGAATGGGGCGGCCGCAGGCAAGGCGCGGCGTGGCGGCAGGCGACTGGCAAGTCATGGCGCGGCCGCAGGCGAGGCACGGCGAGGCGACAGGGGAGTCATGGCGTGGCGACGGCCGCAGGCGAGGCACGACATGGATTCCGCCGCTGTAGGCGTGGCTCGCCGGCCGGAGGAAGCATCGCTGCCCTGCCGAGCGGGATCGAGCTCCTGGCTGCCATGGGGACCTGCTTGCTTTTTCAGAAAAGTCATAGGGACCTGATTGCTTTTTTCAGAAAACTTACAAGGACTGGATGCTTTTTTAAAAACTTACATGTGGGACCCACATGTAAGTTAACGGTCAAAGTAAACGGTCAAACAAACGGTTATCTTACATGTGGGCCCGAACTGTCATAATCGTGATCAACTAATAAAGACTCGACGATTTAGGCTTTTTGAAACAGCCGACCACCCATTTCGTAGTTATCCGAGAAAAATTAAAAATCGGTAGTTTTTTTAAATCCTCGCCTGTAAAATAATAGTTTTATGCTATTTACTCATAGAAATGCTTGACATGTGTCACGCGGGTGTTCTGATTTTCATAATGAATTTCACTGAAGGCCCTAGAGAAAAACATTTGCCTGCGTGCGTCCACAAAAATGTGTGTATATTTGAGAAATTTGCTTAAAATGCCTTCATGGCTGTTCCAGTTTGTCTGCCAAATTGTGTCGTATTGAATTCCACTGAAACACGAAGGAAGGTGTGTTGGCCTTGCACCAGTATGTACTACTAGTACTGCCACAACCTCCGTATCGATTTTGGAAAAGACTTTCAAGGAGGTGCTTCTAAGGACTTTTAGCAAAAAGTCCCAGCTTGTTTGTTTTGCTAGAGACTTTTTCTAGTCCCAACACAAAAAAGTCTTTGGAACCAAACACCCCCTGAAACTCTTTCTCCCTTACAAAGAACAAAAAGAAATATCTCTAGCAGAACTCGGGATTGAGCTTCGTTCTCTCCAAAATATTATGGGATTTCATGTCGCGCCTTGAAAAAACCTAGCATGCGCAGTGCGCGAGGAACCCAAAAAACGCGTCGTATTTCTCGATTTGACATGCACAAAATGGACTCTATCTAACTACGAATTCAGATGTCGGATTTCAGTTTCCCCCACTTCCCTAGCAGATGCCCGTGGTCCCATTGTCAAAAGTCTCCGAGTCTCGTGGGAAAAATAGGTGGGTTATACTGAAGTAACATGTGCAGTTCGTCGTGACCTCGTCGCCCCCGCGCTTGCTCGCACCACTACCGGGCGTCTCCCCTTCTCATCCTCTTCACTCGACGCACGTGTGCGACGACTCCATCCCCAATATGGAAAAAAATTATATGAGACCAGGTCTCATATAAAGCAGGTGAGACCCGCCCTGATGGATGACACGTGGCATTCACAAATTACAAAGCATCTAATCTCTCCCCCCTGATTTCAGGTGGGGGTGGGGTAAATGCTTTGTGATTTGTGAATGTCACGTGTCATCCATCAGGATGGGTCTCACCTGCTAATCCGTGAGATCTGGTCTCATAGAATTCTTTTTCCCCAATATGGTACACGCTAACTATCGCCGGTTCCCACAGCCCACACCCCCGCCTTGCCACTCGTCGGCCGCGTATCACGAAACTTTAGGGATTTTGTGTTGTTGTCCGCCGCGAGGTGAGAGGAGGGGAATGGACGACAGTGCGGTGCAACGCAATTTCCAAAAAATGAAACGGGGAAAGGACAAAATCCCCTCCCCCCCCCCCCCCCCTCCCACGTGGCGTGATCCGACGACTTGATCCGATGGTTGAGACGCGCCCGCTCGGAAGCAAAGAAACCAATTGCTCTCTTTCTTGCAATTGTTGTTTGGGAAAAAAATATGTATATCATGTAAAAAAACTGTATATGGGAGTTTGGTGGGCCGAATCCGCGCGAGCGGCCTGGCCTGGCACAGGCGATGCGTAGGGTCCCAAGCGCGCCCTACCTAAATCCCTCCTGCTCTACCACCACCCAGCCGCCGTTCCGTTCCGCCCGTACCTTACCCCTCCCCACCACCCGCGCCTGCGTCGCCGCCGGCGACGTCGCCGTCGCCCGTCCCTCCTCGTCGGGGCGCCGCCGTATCCGCCCCGCTCGTCCGCGGCGTCTGGTCCAGCCACTGACGCTTGAGGTACGAGCTTGTTTTTTTTTTCATCCCGCCCAGCGAGTGGTCAAATCACCTTCGGAGCTTGCGCGTTGCAGGTCCCGCCGGCCGGCCGCCACCATGTGCGGCATCCTCGCCGTCCTCGGCGTCGGCGACGTCTCCCTCGCCAAGCGCTCGCGCATCATCGAGCTCTCCCGCCGGTAACACCCCCACCCCGCCGTTTCACCCCCCTCCCTTTCTGTGTTCATGCTTTAGCCCGTCCCTGCGAGCGCGCGCGCCTCCGAGGGTTAGAATTGAATTCGGCGGTGGATTTGTGTGGTCATGAATAGTAGGCGAGATGTGGGTCAACTTTGGCCGGGTGATGTCGTTCTCGCCTTATTTACCATTTTTAGTTATTTGACCTGTCACTTTTCTTTTTGGTGATGAAAAAGTCATTTGGCTTATTTAGTATGGAGATATTCATGTAGAGTTTGTGTTAGACGAATTGTTGATATACCGGGGAAATCGTGGTTAGCCTTTTACCGATGCAAGTTTATTTTGATGCGATGGCCTTCTATTTCGGGGGAGCGTGTCTGTCCTGAGGAACTGTGAGGTTCTGGGTTTTGGGAGTAGAGTATGTGTACTGTACTTAGGCGTGCTTTTGCTGAGGCACGGGAATGTTCAAGTGATAATTTGGGAACTGGTGTTACTTTTTGTTACCTAACGATGTGCTTTGCTTGTGTGATTGTGCATGCTGAATGCTATTGATTTCAAATTTATTGAAATGCATTACTTGTAGCAATCCATCCATATTGTGTACATGTGCAATCATAGATTTTTTTTTTATTGTAGAATTAGGACAGTGTAGTGAGGTGTATAGGATTCTATCTGTAAAACCATGCAACATTATGCGTGTAAATGTGCGTTTTACTTGGGATGCTGCAAAATGTCTGCTCTATAAATGTGCATGCTTTAGTTGGGCTGCGGCAAAATGTCCCCTTGTACCCTTTTATGTAATTGTAGTCAGATAGTCGAGGATGTTAACATGGGATTGCGGTCAAATGTCGTTTATCCACCAACCTGTACAAACCTTCACTTCTATAACTACTGAAAAATTCTTTTACAAATAGGTTAGGAAATTACTATTTTCCAAGTGTTAGCAAAACCTAGCTTGCTGTGTCTTAGGACTTGCTGTGTGCAACTTCTCCTTCTTTACGAACTGCACGGTCATGGGGTAACAGTTTTCAGGGTTTTTTACTTTAGCTTAGAGAGAGTTGTTGTTCAACACAAAGTTGCGTTAGATTAAACTGGAATTAGAAATGTTCTGTACTGTAGTGACTGAAAACCTCTGTGTGCTTCTTGTTATTTAAATGTTCTTAGGTGATACATGGTTCATTGTATGAAATCTTATGCACCCACTGATCTCAGTCTACCATCTTTGATAGATTACGGCACAGAGGCCCTGATTGGAGTGGTATACACAGCTTTGAGGATTGCTATCTTGCACACCAGCGGTTGGCTATTGTTGATCCCACATCTGGAGACCAGCCATTGTACAACGAGGACAAAACAGTTGTTGTGACGGTCAGTATCTGGAGTGAGAATGACACTTTCATTTATCTTATTTGTGCTTTCATGATTCATTTCGATGTATAACACATGATTACGTCTCACTATTCTGCTATTAGTAACTAGCATTTGGTAGTATACTTTTGTGATGGGATTTTGGAAATGTTGTCTATGGAGCTCTGCTCAATACATCTTGTGAGACATGACCTACCCACCATATTTGCGTAACTAAACTAATTCTGTTTGACATTTCCAGGTGAACGGGGAGATCTATAATCATGAAGAACTGAAAGCTAAGCTGAAACCTCATAAATTCCAAACTGGTAGTGATTGTGAAGTTATTGCTCACCTAGTAAGTTTCTATTCTTATTTCTCTATGTTCAGCTTCTTTTGGTGTCCTATTGTGTAACTTGGATTCTGCCAACACTTCTAAATGTTATCACCTTCCAGTGCTTATATTTTATATGTTAACATCTGTACTTCCAAATTCTATTGTTTTCACAGTATGAGGAATATGGGGAAGAATTTGTGGATATGTTGGATGGCATGTTCTCATTTGTGCTTCTTGACACACGCGATAAAAGCTTCATCGCTGCCCGCGACGCTATTGGCATCTGTCCTTTATACATGGGCTGGGGCCTTGATGGTACGCATGGAATATGTTCTTGTAGCTACTTGTCTGTTTGATCAAAATCACGACCATGTAGTTATAGCCTTTTTCCTCTCAAATTTATCTTGTTCTGGACTTTCTGTATGGTTTGCTTGGTTATTCAACTGTTTAAACGGTCACTCAATGTATCATGGGGAGGTGGAAAACAGGCTGCATGTAGGTTCATTTAAATTCAAGTTAAGATTAGAAGTAGATATATCATCGCTTGCCTACTTCATCAGATTAGAATTGGACAAGGCCAATTCATTTGCAGAAATATCAATAAAAGATAATAACCCTAGATCTATCATCGGCTCACATCCTATAAAATTGGAGTGGTATCTCTCACCATTTGCAATTTGATAGCTAGAATATAGAGGTGTTACTCCCTCTGTCCGGATTGATAAGGCATATTGTGATTGTAAAAGTTTAATCTTTGACCGTATTTTTTTATTTGTTACTAGTTAAAAAATCACAATCAAGAGAAGGAGCTTTTTTATTCGAATCTAATACTATAAATTTTGTGTCACATAGCTCATGTAGCATGAGATTAAATTTTGGGTCAGATCTTTAGACAATCAAAATATGCCTTGCATACCTGGATGAAGGAAGTATCTAGGTTGTGATGACGCCCATGATATATGTGCAACTAGAACGTCTGATGGGGAAGATGTGGATAGACATAATATTTGCCAAGCTGACTGTTAAATTTGCAATGGAGTTAGCTATGCAAAGATTCTGAGATGTTCCGTGAACTGTTGAAAACTATGGTTGGCTGTCTGCATTTGCAAGTACACAGTTCTGGAACAGTAGGCATTGTAGTGTTTGTATGTTTCACAACTTGGCACAGTTATATGGTTTTAAGTAGCTGCTACAAATCTACTATGCATTAATTTGTACATTCATTGTTATTCCAGGGTCAGTTTGGTTTTCTTCTGAGATGAAAGCATTGAGTGATGATTGCGAGCGTTTCTTATCGTTCCCCCCTGGACACTTGTACTCAAGCAAAACAGGTTCAAATGTCTTTCTGTAACAAATTGATGATCTCATCAGGCATTATACTAGAAATGCAGAGTTGCAAACTCTGAAGGCAAATATAGTATAAGCTACCATGTATGTTGTAAATATCCATTTGTCTTGCCTACTAATCTGCTTTCTAACATTTATCCTAGGTGGCCTAAGGAGGTGGTACAATCCCCCATGGTTTTCAGAAAGCATTCCCTCAGCCCCTTATGATCCTCTCCTCATCCGAGAGAGTTTTGAGAAGGCACGCCTGTCCTTATGTTCTCTGTTACATTTCGTACCTTTTGATGCATAAATTATATGTTTTATAAGCTAAGTTTCTTTACGTATATTTTATAAGCTAAGTTTCCTTTGCGTATATCATCTGGTCCTATATTTCTTAGATGAATTGTAAAATTTGCAGGCTGTTATCAAGAGGCTAATGACTGATGTGCCATTTGGTGTTCTCTTGTCTGGTGGGCTTGACTCTTCTTTGGTGGCTTCTGTTGTTTCACGCCACTTGGCAGAAACAAAAGTTGCCAGGCAGTGGGGAAACAAACTGCACACCTTTTGCATTGGCTTGAAGGTACATTTCTCAATGTTCTTGACTGGTGTATCTCCATTGCTGAGAATCTTTCAAACTTCAAGTTGTTTTCTTGCTCTTATGAGTATCTTATACTAGAAAAAAGAGGGATTTTCAGTGGTGTAACATAATCAGAGGATAAAAAATGATAAAAGTTCTGACACGTTCCATTTTTTGTAGGGTTCTCCTGATCTTAAAGCTGCTAAGGAAGTTGCTGACTACCTTGGCACAGTCCATCATGAATTACACTTCACAGTGCAGGTTCGTTATTTCTATTTGTCCTTTGCAAAGAGGAAGAGACATTTTGAAGTTATTAATGCATCTGAAAAAAAATCGTAGGAGGGCATTGATGCTTTGGAAGAAGTTATTTATCACATCGAGACATATGATGTCACGACCATTAGAGCAAGTACCCCAATGTTTCTGATGTCTCGGAAAATCAAATCGTTGGGTGTGAAGATGGTTCTTTCGGGTGAAGGCTCCGATGAAATATTTGGTGGTTATCTTTATTTTCACAAGGCACCAAACAAAAAGGAATTACATGAGGAAACATGTCGGAAGGTAATTAAAGATGACATTGCTCCTTTTGGTTTATATCTGCTAAGTTGTTTAGATGATCAGCTGATTAACTTATTTGAGTTGTTTTGCCTGGCGTTTAGATAAAAGCACTCCATTTATATGATTGTTTGAGAGCGAACAAAGCAACTTCTGCCTGGGGTCTCGAGGCTCGTGTTCCATTCCTCGACAAAAACTTCATCAATGTAGCAATGGACCTGGATCCTGAATGTAAGATGGTATGTAATTTCTTGCAATAATACACAAATCACTCTAGCTCTATTCATTTATTATAACTAGCATAATCATCTTATATTTGTCTTCTTGGAAAAAAAATAGATAAGGCGTGATCTTGGCCGGATCGAGAAATGGGTCCTGCGTAATGCATTTGATGATGAGAAGAAGCCCTATTTACCGAAGGTTGGAGAAGTTCATCTTTTCATTTTGTTATTAACTTATTATATTTGCCCTGTTACCTGGACAAACTTGCTTGTATGCTCATAAGGAAGATTTATTTTCTGTGAACAGCACATTCTTTACAGGCAAAAAGAACAGTTCAGCGATGGTGTTGGGTACAGTTGGATTGATGGATTGAAGGATCATGCTAATGCACATGTATGCCATCTTTTCTTTGTCAAATCATTCATAAGTTGACAATTGTTTATTTTATTTGACTTGTGATGGTTTCATATCACTTTATCCCCATTAGAATTGACGTTTGCTCCCATTCATGTTCAGGTGTCGGATTCCATGATGACGAACGCTAGCTTTGTTTACCCTGAAAACACACCCACAACAAAAGAAGCCTACTATTATAGGACAGTATTTGAGAAGTTTTATCCTAAGGTCCAGAAGCTAACCAACATTCACTTTTATCATGATATTTCCAAGCTATTTCATTTGCATGGTAAAAAAATAATAATTAATGCCTGCTCTCCACTTGACTAACAATTCAATTGTGCAGAATGCTGCTAGGCTAACGGTGCCAGGAGGTCCCAGCGTTGCATGCAGCACCGCGAAAGCTGTCGAATGGGACGCCGCCTGGTCCAAGCTCCTCGACCCATCTGGCCGTGCTGCTCTCGGTGTGCATGACGCGGCATACGAAGAAGAAAAGGCTCCTGCATCGGTCGATCCCGTCTTCCGTCCACCAGCCCACGGAGAGAGCATCCTAGTCGAAACTGGTGTTCCAGCAGCTGCTGTTTAACCTTCCCTTCCATGGTTCCATAAAATTCTCAGGAAAATGTTGCCGCTTAGTTTAATTCTAGCTTCCTTGCAGCTTGTCTGTAGCTTCAATCATTCAGTGTAGAAATTGTTTTCCTCTATTTTCCTTGATGTTTGCCGTTATGTTTTGCTTTTGCATGTATGTACTAAATTTGTTTATGTGGCGAGCATCACATTGTAAATATTTCATCATTGTCGTGCTATCCTTGAGTTGCTCAACGTTTGGTTTGCAAACTGCAAAGTTTTAATAAATTCCAATGTTGATTTCTACTACTGTGGGATCAGTTGATCTTTCTATGCTGGTCATGTTGCACTATCGACTTTTATTTTGGGGTACTTACCGCACTCCAAGCCTGAAACCTCATCTAAAATGTCATGAATTTTTTTTGAAGTCAGTGGTGTACAGATACAAATATGAGTCATGTCACAAAATATCAAGTTTTGGCTGTACTCAGCAATTATCATTCAACGTGTTTGTATTCAGTCTCGTCTTGTGTCAACTATGCTTGCTGTGTAACTGTAATTAGTGTGTGCTATTAAATTACATGAAATTGGTGTAACTCTTCCATGTACCATAGGTTGTTCAAGTAAACGACAATAATAGGTCAATTTTATCTATCTACCAAAAGGTGGATACACAAAAAACAAATCCAACCACAACAAGGTACTGTACTGGATAAATCTCGAGAGAAGATCACCAATCATAGAACTGGCCAAAAGACAACATAATGCTAACAACAAGTCTCGAGAGAAGATCACCAATCATAGAAGTGTAAGTTGCAAAACACTGATCCAACTCCCCCTCTCGTCGGCTTTCGCCGTCCCGGTCCACGGCGATCCATGTCCCCGACTGCAGGACACTACTCCCTGCTCCTCCTGCAAGTACGTATGCTAGCTCTCTATCTCATCTGTCGATCGACTCGTATGCTTTAAGGTGAAATATTGTCGATCTCGTCGTGCCTCCAACTATATTTGGGGGAAGGTCTTGATCGATCAGTTCTGCTCTGGCTGTTTGTTTAATTAAGTTTGCGCGCGCAAGTGTTTTTCATCTTTTATCGCTCAAGGGATCGGGTTCATAGCTCTACCTTACAAAATTCGAGTTGCATGAAAAAAGGTGGTACTTTACATACTTACAAGCTGCACCGAATTGCAGATAGTAGACAAGAGATCAGGTCGACGGAAACAAATGGTGCATGGCTCCAACAACAAGGAGATGTTTCACAAGGCCATCATACCATCCCATTGTTGGCACGGGAAATCACCGCGCAACACCAAGATAATTGCCGTGCTTTCGTGACGACGAACGATTGCTTTACCAGCAAAGTAACAAAGATTTCCTCGCTTTCGTGGAGGAGAACCGGCCGCTTTTCAACGCAAAACGGCAAAGATTACCAAACCCTAGGGCTGCTAGGGCTCGGCAGAGAATAACGATAGAGAAAAAACATACGTGAAAAAGTAATATATTTGTTGATAGATCGATTGATGCTTTTCTCAATCGGCCATGGCCTATTTATTAAGGCACGCGGGACTTGACGTATACAGAAGTACTTGTCGTACAAGTATAGAACTCCAAAACTAAACCGATCAGGATCTGATTCGGTTACCATGTATACTATCCTTTGTCTTATATGAATATATAAAATATTTCGGCCATGTCGCAATCACAGCCCAAGTTATACACATATGTATAAATACCCTTGAGCCTACAAGGAAAATAATAAAATACTTCGGCAAGGTTGCTAATCACACCGGGTAATAATGATTGATCATTCATCATGTATTGTTTCATCTTCTCATACGTGACTCCATAGCTCATGCAAGAATCCTTCATCTTAGCAACCACATTTAGCCCAACGTACGAGAATTTGTCCAAGTAGCCGCTAATCCTTGCAAAATCCCATATATTTGTCCTGGGTAAATAGCTTCAGTGCACCTGATCTCCTGATGTGTCATCTGCATTGGACTATGACCACGTCTGCATTTTGAATTAAACAACAAGGGTAGATATATGTATGAACGAATAATCCGACCACATTCATTTAAATTAATTTGGCCGATCATACAGACTATTAGCCAAATTACACCATGAACACATGCCCTCCTGTTTTTGGTATAATTGTATTCACCAAAAACACTATCACATTTCCATAGGAAGGCTTCGATAACTTCATCGGCCATATAATTTGTTGAAGGGTGATGTCCAAATAGCACATCGGCCAATTTCCTCTTTGAAGATATATTCAAATAATACGTCAGCCGAATTTTCTTAGGGTGATATTTAGAATAATATATCGGCCACATTATCTCAAGCCTCCTTTGACATGCTAGGATAGTAATTTTTTGAATATTTTCCATTGAGAGATTTTGGCAACTTCTCCACAACACGCTTCTCCATCCATGTCATCTTGTTGCCAATCAACCGGCGCCTCAGTCAAAGCAATGCAAGAAGAATTGTCCGCCTCAATCACCTCGACATCATCATTAACCCACTGAATTAAGCATTGATGAAGAATAGAAGGGATGCAACAATTTGCATGAATCCAGTCGCGTCCCAAAAGAATATTATACCGGCCTTTGACATCAACAACAAAAAATGCAGTCGGCAATGTTTTGCTTCCGGCTGTGAGCTCCATAGAAATAACACCCTTAGCCTCGGACAATTCTCCTGAGAACCCACTAAGTCCCATGTTGGTCTTCATTAACTCGCTCTCTTTTTGGTTTAGTTTAGAAAATACCGAAAAGGGCATAATATTAACACCTGCACCACCATCAACGAGCGTGCGACCAATAGGTTTACCATCAATGTGACCTCTGATAAATAATGGCTTTAGGTGCTGCCCATGCTTCTCTGGTTTCTCAAATCTAGCATTCTTTGG
Organism: Triticum timopheevii; assembly: GCA_963921465.1. Classification (NCBI taxonomy): domain Eukaryota; kingdom Viridiplantae; phylum Streptophyta; class Magnoliopsida; order Poales; family Poaceae; genus Triticum; species Triticum timopheevii. The sequence goes on from OY997262.1 coordinate 445,539,523, forward strand.
GCCAAGAACAAGTTCAGCAATTTCTGCCTCGGGCGCGCGAAATTCAGCAGGCAATGCGAACACCATATTAACATCCATATCAATTGGTTCATCTTTATTATTCTCTGAATTTTCTGCAATAATGATGTCATCCGTATTTTTATTTTCCTCTGCTGCGATGCGTTTCTCCTTCCAAGTCTTTGTAGGTTTCATTGGTTTATCCTGATTGAACCATCTATCGCGCTTCTTCTCAGCTATCTCTTCCTTTATTTCCAATGTCCGCAGTCGCTATACACATCGTTTCTGAGTGTGGGTAAGTCCATTCGGGCACCACTGCGATGCTGGTTTAGTTCCTGGTGCGACAGACTTAATTTGGCTGCCTCCAGGGTCCTTCGGCCTATACTGACGTACTTCTATTTTTCTGGCAAACATTTCATCTCTGGCCAAAAAACTTCTCTTCTGATCATATATGGTACTGGAATTAAATCGCTGGCCGCGTACATTGCCTGAGTCCCAACGTGTAGATGTACTAGTATTAGACTTGAAACTCCTCGGAGGCAAACTCTTGGACGTTCCTGTGCAACAATTGTTTATGATCAAATCAGCTTGTGTGCTAGCCGATTTAGGCTTCTGAATAGTACGTGAGGATATAGCATCCGGCCGTGCATGCGGGTTATGCCCAGAATTAGTTTGCTTTTCAAATTGATTAGACTGGCTAGCTTGCCGCAACTTTACGCCATTACTTTTCTCCTCTATATCGAGAGCTTCTTTTAAGACACTGTTTGTTTCTGTACAATTGACAATACCTTCATCTGACTGGTGTTCCGCTATTTCCAGAACATGATCAACATCCAAATCATTTGAATTTTTTGCTGCTTTAGTTTCAGCACGCTTCACCGGCATCCATACGCGCTTGTAGTTGCCCTTATAGTTGTTGCGCTCTGCACTGCGTACCGGTGATCGACCTCCTCGAATCTCAATGGCGTTATGTGATCTAGCCTCCTCATTGAAACGAGCCCTTTTCTCATGTACGTTTGGTCTGAACATAGGCCTCGGCGGGATCCATCCCGGCTGAAAATAACCTCCTGGCCCTGTAGGATATGGCGCCCAAGGATTAAACCCCCATGGAGGAAACTGCGGATACATAGGAGGTGCACAACCCCAATATGTCGGCTCCATTGCAAAATACGGCTGTTGGTCATATGCACTTCCTTGCCATTACTCATGACTGTGAGGTCCAGAAGAAGATCTAGGACGCTTATTACCTCCGAGCCGATTAAACACATTGTTGGTCTTGCGTGAGGTATATTTTTCCAACAACATGCTAACTGTCGGCTTTGGCCTTGGAGCTTGTCTCCTTCCTCCGTTGACTTTCCACACTCCAATTTCTGGATTTTTTTGGTTTTATCATCCTTGGAGGAGCATTGTTATCAACAACATTTTTCTCTCTTGCGGATTCGGTCTGATCTGACCGAATAAGCATTTTTTTTACTATCAAGCTCGACCATATTGATAGGAAAAGGGTCGTTGTCGAGCTTCATCTTAGGACCTTCTATAAACGTCAATCGTCCTTCATTAATGGCCGATTGCACCTGTCGACGAAACACGTTACAATCATTAGTAGCATGAGAAAAAGAATTGTACCACTTACAATAAGCTCTTCTACCCAATTCTTCTGGAGGTGGAATTACATGACCCTCTCTTACTCTAATTAATTTATTCTGCAATAACATATCAAAAATTCTATCACACTTGCTAACATCGAAAGTGTATTTAATTTCATCTCTTCTAGCAGGTGTAGGTTTCAAAGCAGAACATGCAAAAGGTTTTGACTTTGGCGCTCGAACCCATTCGGCTACACATATATTAACATCATCCTCACTAGCCGAATCACTATCATAATCTAAGGCATTAACCACATGATTATCTTTCTCTTTATTTCTGTTATCTTTAAACCGGCTATATTGTTTAATTTCCTTAGCCCGGTTTTCTTGCGCCAAAGCCTTCTGCAAAACTTGGTTAACATCTAAAAATTCTTGCCCTTCTAGTTTATCCTTAATATGAGCGAGTAAAACCGAAAAGGCAAGATCGGCTAAGTCCTTTTCGGCTATGGTCATGCTGAAACATCGGTTTTTGACATCCCTAAACCTCCTAATATAATCATGAACATGCTCATTATATTTCTGCCTTACCATAGTTAAATCTGAAAGCCGAAGTTCTGTTTCACCGCTATAAAAATACTCATGAAATTTTTGCTTCAATTGTGCCCATGTTAAAATAGAATTAGGAGAAAGCGATGTAAACCAAGTAAATGCAGTACCAGATAGAGATAAAGTAAATAATTTTAATCTAAAAACATCCGATGTGCCGACCTCGCTGCATTATGCTAAAAATTGTCCCACATGCTCAAAAGTAGATCTACCATCTTCCCCCGTAAATTTAACAAAATCTGGAATTATAAAACCACGAGGATATGGTGTCGAGTCAAAATAATTAGGGTATGATTTTTGATATGCACGTGCTCTACCCTTAGGTTCTAAACCAAATTCTCTAAGTATATTAGCAAACTGATCCTTAAAATTATTATTGGGCTGTAGAGAACTGACTTGTGGAGCAGATGAAATACCAGCACGTGGTGGAAATTCCGGCAAAGAAATTGGAGCATGCGAAGTTTGCAACGGAGACCCACTAAAATATGAATCAGGTACCGGCCAATACGGAACCCCGGTACCGACAGGCGGCAGTGGTGGCGTACTATATGCTACTGTTTGATAACTAGGCTACTGCAAATTAGAATTAAAACCAAAACTTCGGCTATTGTTATTGTGATTTTGTGGAACCGAAGTCGAAATAATAGGAGCAATAGTACTAGGAACTAAATTATTAGCCGAACTACCAACATAGTTCCGGCCATCCAGATTATTGTTTAAAGGAACGTGAGGCTGCATAGTATGAGCCGATGCATTAGGCGTATGTATATTACTTGGAAAATTGTTAAATCTGCTACTGTCTGGTGGCATCGGTCTTTTTCTAGAATACTCATCATTGACTTGCAGCACTAATGAGCGTACATGATCAGGTAGACATCTTTCAAGATCTTTATTAAACTGCTCCTTAAAGTCTTCAAGTCTATTAGCTACTGCTTGAGTAATTGTACGTGTCGTATTTTCCATATCAGAACCATATTTACTAGCTACGGACACATCAATTAGATGAGCAATTTCTTCAGTTGAGTTTTTTACCTGAGCATCAGAAGGGCTTGGAACTACCTTTTTGACGACGCCGTTCCTCGTCTTCGCGTATCCAGCCAACTTGAGCTTCAACCTCCCAACCTTTTCTTTCTCAAGCTCCTCTTCAAGCTTGCGCCGAACATCTTCCGACAGATCATCGAGTGTGACGGCAATGACGTTCTCCGGGTCGATGTCGCTCCCGTTCTTGGACTCGGTACTGATCGTGTAGCTCTTCTTCTTCTCGTCCCCAGCGGAGTCGCCAATTGTGTTGGCACGGGAAATCGCCGCGCAACACCAAGATAATTGTCGTTCTTTCATGACGACGAACGATTGCTTTACGAGCAAAGCAACAAAGATATCCTCGCTTTCGTGGAGGAGAACCGGCTGCTTTTCAGCGCAAAACGGCAAAGATTACCAAACCCTAGGGCTGCCAGGGCTCGGCAGAGAATAACGATAGAGAAAAAGACATACATGAAAAAGTAATGTATTTGTTGATAGATCGATTGATGCTTTTCTCAATCGGCCATGGCCTATTTATTAAGGCACGCGGGACTTGACGTATACAGAAGTACTTGTCGTACAAGTATAGAACTCCAAAACTAAACCGATCAGGATCTGATTCGGTTACCATGTATACTACCCTTTGTCTTATATGAATATATAAAATATTCCGGCCACGTCGCAATCACAGCCCAAGTTATACACATACGTATAAATACCCTTGAGCCTACAAGGAAAATAATAAAATACTCCGGCAAGGTCGCTAATCACACCGGCTAATAATAATTGATCATTCATCATGTATTATTGCATCTTCTCATACGTGACTCCATAGCTCATGCAAGAATCCTTCATCTTAACAACCACAGTTTAGCCCAGCGTACGAGAATTTGTCCAAGTAGCCGCTAATCCTTGCAAAATCCCATATATTTGTCCTGGGTAAATAGCTTCAGTGCACCTGATCTCCTGATGTGTCATCTGCATTGGACTATGACCACGTCTGCATTTTGAATTAAACAACAAGGGTAGATATATATATGAACGAATAATCCGACCACATTCATTTAAATTAATTTGGCCGATCATACAGACTATTAGCCAAATTACACCATGAACACCCATGGGCTCTGCATAAGGAAGATTCGAGAAGCCTTGACGTTCAAGAGAAGGAAGCCGGATACGTGGAGGACTCCGTCCACCGGTATAGCCTACTAGGTTTGTATAATCCTAGGGCCCCCGATATCTTATATAAGCTGGAACTGAGCTAGTCGATAGAAATATACCTTGTACTTTGTACACCCCAACTGTAATATACAACATGAGCAGGAGTAGGGTTTTACCTCGTAAGGAGGGCATCAACCTGGTCTCTTGTTTCCCCTCGTATCTACTCACCTCACTGGGACACCCTATTGAAGGATCCACCGGATTCTACTCCGACAATATTCGATACATCCCAGTATCACTAAGATGTACATGGACGTGACGGAAAGATTATGGTGGACTAACATGAAGAGGGAGATTGCCGAGTACATTGCTCTGTGTTATGTGTGCAACAGAGTAAAGGCAGAACATCAGAAGCCAGTAAGATTATTGCAACCCTTACCGACACCTGAGTGGAACTGGATGCAATGGGAAGGCAAAGGTCCTGAAATGAACGTGTGGCAAATCAGAATTATGCATTTACAATGTGGGGAGAAGTAAACAAAATTCTAAAAGGTGGTGCAAACTGTCAACTAGGAGATCATTTGTTACTGTGATTCAATTGTCTCCTGAAAATATTCAGTGATAACTTGTGGCACAATTTCAGCATGATGATTATTTAGCTTACCTTTTGAAACTTTCAGATTCTCTGTAAACGTGACTAAAAACTGCTGGTATGGACACATACCAGAAATTTATGAAACTATTATTACTATAGGAGTATGATTTATCTTCTATTCCATGTGTATTACTTCTTTTGCCCACATTAGTTTTTTTGCGGGAAATGACTTGTATTACTCACGTAGCCAAGCTACAATCAGACACAAAGTTCGACAATGTCATCCGGACCGAACTGAGCCAAACGGATGTACGTCCACTAATTCTACAATTATTCCGAAGTGCCATGGGTGATTTAATCTCACGGACCACAAAGCCGTAGCGGGATCTTTTGACGGCCGATGGTCGTTTATGTTCAACACTATTATCGAAAGTTTGGATCTCAGAGAGATAGAGCTTTCGGGTAGGAAATTCACTTGGGCTAATTCGTTACCGGTCCCGACGTTTGAGAAACTTGACCGTGTCTTAGAAAGTGTCGAATGGGAACAGAAGTTTCCTCTGGTAACCGTGCAGGCATTGACAAGGGGTGTCTCTGACCATACACCGTTACTAGTTGATTCAGGGGTTCAAATGTTTGTGGGCAATAAGAACATTTTCTCGTTTGAACTTGCATGGTTTGAAAGAGAAGGTTTCCCTGAGTTGTTAGCTCGGGAGTGGGCTAAAGACTCAGGAGGAAGGACGCCTATCGAGCGATGGCAATGTAAGATTCGTCATCTCCGAAGGTTCCTTCGAGGATGGGCTGAGCACACACATGGTATTTATAAGGCGGAGAAGGAGAGACTTCTTATACTTATTCAAAACCTTGAAGTTAAAGCTGAAACTTCTATCTTGGATTCCAGTGAGTTGGAAACAAAGATAGAGGCGGAGATGCGACTTAAACAGCTTCTTCGCGAGGAGGAATTGAAGTGGGCGTTGCGAGCTAAGGTTCGCAAGATAGTACAAGGAGAGGACAATACTCAATTCTTTCATATGATCGCTAATGGGAAGCATCATAAAAAGAGAATTTTTCAGTTAGAACAAGATGAAGGGACGATAGTTGGTCAAGACAATCTGAAAGTCTATATTACCAATTATTATAAACAGTTGTTTGGTCCCCCGGAAGAGAATTTTGTGTCCTTAGATGAGTCTAGGGTTGAGGATGTTCCTCAACTTGAGACTGCCGAGAATGAGCTCCTGACTGCTCCTTTCTCTGAGAAAGAGGTGTTTGAAGCCATTGCACAGATGGAGAATAATAAGGCTCCAGGACCGGATGGGTTTCCGGCGGAGTTCTACAAAAAGTGCTGGCATTTTATTAAGGGTGATTTGATGCCCATGTTCCAGGAGTTTTTTGAGGGACAGCTTCAGTTGTTTAAGCTGAATTTTGGAACGATAACTCTTCTTCCTAAGAAGACAGACGCGGTTCGCATTGAGCAGTTCAGACCTATATGTCTGCTTAATGTGAGTTTCAAAATCTTCACCAAGGTCGGGATGAACAGACTTACGCAGATTGCGCACTCTGTGGTTCATCCGTCCCAAACTGCTTTCATGCCTGATCAAAACATCCTTGAAGGGGTTGTTGTCTTGCATGAAACGCTCCATGAAATCCACTCAAAAAAACTTGATGGCGTAGTATTTTGAAAAATCATATGATAAAGTTAAATGGCCTTTCCTTCAACAAGCTTTGCGTATGAAAGGCTTTGATCCGGCCTGCAGAAACCAGATTGATTCCTTTACGCAAAAAGGGAGTGTAGGGATTAAAGTGAATGACGACATAGGTCACTATTTCCAAACACATAAGGGGCTAAGGCAAGGAGACCCGATGTCATCGATCCTGTTTAATATAGTGGCTGATATGCTCACTATCTTAATAGGTCGGGCAAAGGATGCAGGGCAGGTAGGTGGCCTGGTCCCACATCTAGTTGATGGAGGAATTTCCATTCTTTAGTATGCTGATGATACAATCATCTTTATGGAGCACGACTTGGTGAAAGCAAGAAACATGAAGCTGTTGTTATGCTTATTTGAACAACTATCTGGCCTCAAAATTAACTTTCACAAGAGCGAATTGTTTTGCTTTGGAAGAGCAAAGGAGGACCAGGACACGTATAAACAATTGTTCGGATGTGAATTGGGTTCCTTACCGTTTACGTACTTAGGTATACCCATTCATCATCGTAAGCTGACTAACAGTGAGTGGAAATGCATCGAGGATCGCTTTGAAAAGAAACTGAGTTGTTGGAAAGGAAAGCTCATGTCATACGGAGGACGATTGATTCTGATTAATTCGGTCCTTACCAGTATGCCTATGTTTCTCTTATCCTTTTTCCAGGTTCCGGTGGGAGTCAGGAAAAGGTTAGATTTCTACCGATCTCGGTTCTTTTGGCAGATTGCCGACCTCAAACGAAAGTATAGGCTTGCTAAGTGGGATATAATATGTAGGCCGAAGGACCAAGGCGGTCTAGGCATTGAAAATTTGGAAGTTAAAAACATATGTCTCCTTAGCAAATGGCTTTTTAAACTTTCGTCCGAGACGGAAGCTACTTGGGCTTAGATTTTGCGTAATAAGTACCTTTATGCTAAAACCCTGGCCCAGGTAAATGTGAGGCCTTCCGACTCACCTTTTTGGAAGGGTTTGATGAGAGTCAAACAGCTTTTTTTTAACAAGTCAAATTCTTTTGTCGGGAATGGAGCCACTACGAGATTTTGGGAGGATACGTGGCTTGGGGAGACTCCCCTTGCACTTCAATATCCTACTTTGTACAACATTGTGCGACGTAGAGAAGCCTACGTTGCATCTGTTCTACAATCCACTCCCCTCAATATTAGTTTTCGGAGGACGCTAGTCGGAAATCGTTGGGAGGCTTGGCTCCACCTTGTTAGACGTTTAATGGAGGTTCGGCTGACCCAGCAACCAGATCAGCTGCATTAGAAACTTACTAAGAACGGTGCGTTCTCGGTTAAGTCTATGTATCTGGATGTCATTAACTCTAGCGTTGTCCCTTCCTCGATTCACGTTTGGAGAGTAAAGGTTCCCTTACGCATCAAAGTGTTTATGTGGTTTGTGCATAAACAAGTCATTTTGACTAAGGATAACCTGGCAAAACGCAACTGGATGGGCTCATCTAGGTGTAGCTTTTGCGATAATAACGAAAACATCAAACACCTCTTCCTCGTTGTCCATTGGCTAAGATTCTGTGGCGGTCGATTCATATTGCGTTTAATATTAATCAGCCCATCTCTATCAACATGTTATTTGGACCATGGCTTGATGGGGTTGATTCCGATACTGCAAGACACATTCGTGTTGGCGTTTGTGCTTTACTTTGGGCAGTATGGAACTGCAGAAATGATTTAGTATTTAACAGATCAACAAACATTCACTTTTTGCAGGTTATCTTCAGGGCCACGGCTTTCATCCGTATGTGGTCGCTACTCACTCCGACGGAGGCCAGGGAGCGTTTGGTTACTGCGTCTACCCGATGGGAGATGGTAGCGCGGGATATTTTCAACCGGTTTGGATGGCGGTCATGTAATAGGATAGGCATGTAGTGCTCCTATTGTGTTTGCCAGCCGGTTGTGGCTTAGGATTTCAGCTCTTTCGAGCTTTTACTTTTTTTTCGCACCTCGAGACTTTGTTACTGGATTTTATTTTTAATAATATGAGCCGTATGCATCTTTCTGATGCAGAGGCTGGGGTAAACCCCCTTTTCGAAAAAAAAACACGATGAAGGAGGCATCTGCATGAAGAAAAGATTATATCTCTCACATGGTCTCGGAGGATCATACCACTGCCGGTCGAGCCATTTTCCGAAATAAATGAGCTGTCCGTATTAAGCTTTGCACATCCAATAGCAGGGACCTTCCATGATGACCTTCTCTTCTTCTCCTTTGGTGTAGGAACAGTCAAGCTGTTGACCCTCCCATGTTTCAGCAATTTCACAAGATGAGTAGGATCACTGGCGGACACATGAAATAATCAGGTTCTAGAGTAAGTAGGAGCCGGTAGTGGCGGAGGTAGAGGGTGGACAGGGTGGGCCACGGCCCACCCTGGGATTTTTTGAATAGCTTTATAGCATAGGAAAAAAGGTAAAAAAATATTAAGAAAAGAAATATTTTTATGAACAGTTCTATTGTTGCCCACCTTGGCCCATCGGGCTAGATCCGCTACTGGGAGCCGGCCACATGTGAGTGTGCAAAGCGGTTGCATTACCATGATATATTGAAGCATTGGAACATGGATTCGTTTACAGCAAGAAATCACAAATAATTCAGTTACCGCAAGCGCACCTAAGCTTCGGAACATGGTTATTAAGTACAGCAACAAAGCACACATGATCAGTGACATTTTATAACTGACTAACATGATGCTTATGTTCAGGCAGGGAAAATGTGCATGCACGAAATTGATTGTGCCAAGGGCTTGCATTTCCATGACCTATTGACGAACTGTAACATGTTTGGCTAGGACGGATGAAAATGCAGACGCGGTTGTTGTTGAAGTGCAGAAACAAAAAGAAATGGAGAAGTGCAGAAACAGAAAAAAAGAGAGGCAAAGAAAGAAATGGAGAAGTGCAGAAACAGAAAAAAAGAGAGGCAAAGAAAGAAAAAAAGAAACGGCGCCTTTGCCGGGGATCGAACCCAGGGTCACCAGCGTGACAGGCGGGAATACTTACCACTTATACTACACTTAGTTAGTTAGTTAAGATACCTGTGATACTTTAATGTTGGTTTATCAATTGGAACAAATTTTAAGTGTTAGTAGTTGTTAGAAGAGTACTAATTACCTAGTGAACTTGCATGCGGAAGCTTACACATGTGCTCTATTTGCTTCTAATCTCCAAGGTCGTAGCCTATTGAAATTCTTAGATTGGTTTTATGCAAAATGCAGCCATGGTAGCACAAATGTTGCCACAGCTACAATTTTTTTTAGTTTGCATGCCTAAGCTTTCAGTGGCGGGCGCTTCAATATGCCCGCCACTGCCACAACTATCACTAGTAACGGACACATGTGTGTTGCCCGCCACTGCAGAGGCACTTACTGGCGGGCGCATGCCAGCCACTGATGCCATTTTAATAGTGGCGGCAGGTTAGTGGCGAGTGCCCCTGCGAGCCTTGCCCGTCACTGCTAGGTTTTTTTACGACCGCCACTGCTTGGCGTTCCGTCAGTAGTTGGGTGACGACGCAAGAACATCGCCATTATCCAATCTAGAAAGCCAAAATCTAGGGTTTCCCCCGGAGCACAGAAGGAATGAGAATCGCCCGCACAACACCTCTGGCGAGGTAACGACGCCTAGGGGCACCGCCGTTGACGGTTCCGACTGAGGCCAAATTAAGTTTTCACTGGCATACTCACATCCAACATGACCACGAGATCCATCTCCACTGTCTTCCGCCACACCCCAAGGGAACTTCCCTGCCGCCGGTAAACAGCAACACACTGCCGGAACCGCCACACCGTCGGTGTGGGCCGTCCACCGCAGAAGAAGCTACATCGCTGCGTGGCCAACACTGGCCTCGTACATGCCAGACTGGGACACCTGCGCGGAGATCCACCGCGGTCATGCCCCAGAACCACGACAGAGGAAGGCCCTGCCTCCATCATCATCCCGCACCCTAGAACCACCACAGAGGAAGCCTCCCTCCCCCCGTCATCATCCGCCACCCAGGCTTTGTCCAGCGTTGCTCCGACGACGGCGGGGACAGGGGTTGCGGCATCAGAAATCTTAGATCACCTGGGGGGGGGGGGGGGGGGGGGTTCAACATCGAGGGAATCCCACTCCTCTTCCAGTGAGTTTGCTCCTTTCGTCTATGCCTGTCCTGAGGGTCCCTGTAATACGAAGTACCATTCAAGTTCACCACTAACCATTATGATTCATGCACCTTGACCCTATTGTGTTCTGCCATTGTTGCTTTGAATCTTTGTTGTCTACATAGCAACTTGCAGATTTTACTTATCCACTACCTAGTTTTCAAAATTGTGCAATGTAATCTTACAGTTCTTAATATGCAAATTGATTTTTTACTTTGTAACTGCTGTTCAGCGGTTCTGGACTTTCGGGCTATGTTTTATATGAAATCTGTAAAACTAAATGAAAAAAAACAGTCATAGACGACCTATTTGTCACAAGTTGACAGTTTGCAACCTTTTTTGAGAATTAGACCACTTCACAGTTCACACTACATTAGCTTAGCGGTGGCAGGGAGCATTTATCACCGCATCTTTCCAACCTTTCAATTCGGACTGGAGGTGCATACGAGCAGGATGTAATGGGAAAGCAGAGATCTTAAAATGAAACATGGTGAATTTATAATGTGGTGTGAAGTGATCAAAATTCTAAAAGGTAGTGCAAATTTTTAACTAGGAGATCATTTGTTACTGTGATTCAATTCTTTCCTGAGAGAGAAATATTCAGTGATAACTTGTCACACAATTTCAGCATGCTGATATAGTTTACCTTTTGAAACTTTGAGACTTCTGTGCGTGTGACCATAAAATCAAGCTGGTATTGACGTGTACCATAAATTCCTGGAACTAATTGCTATAGGAGTATGATTTATCTTCTATTCCATGTGGGTTGCTACGTTGGCTGTTCACTCTTCCCTGATTCCTTGTGTCAACAGTTTGAAAAGACAAGTTGGATCAACTCGAGGAGACATGAAATAATTAAGTCCTACAGTAGTAACCAGTCATATGTCATATGCGACTGTGCAAAGATGTTGCATTACCATGGTAATATATTGAAATTCTCAAAACCAAATGGTAATATACTAAACAATTGTAAGCATTGGAACATGGATTTGATTACAGCACGAAATCACAAAGATTCAGAGCATCTAAGTTCCGGAACATGAATTCATTTACAGAAAGCACAAATGATAAATGTCATAACTGAATAGCATGATGCTTATGCTTGGGCAGGGAACATGAGTGTGAACAAAATTATTGTGCCAAGTGGCTGCATTTCCATGACCTATATATTGACGAATTGTAAGTGCAAGTACCTAAATGAGTAGCATTGCAACATAATTTTGTCATAATAAGAGGGTGGTGTGCAACTGAATATTCTGAAGGGACTGCAGATTCCTCCTCTTCTATTTCTCCTATATTTCTCCTGCTGCACGTGGTCATGACAGGGTACATATAGAGCTGAATCTGGTACGATTTCGGATGCTAATTACCATGTGTTTGGTTTGGGTGGACGAGGATGCTGCTCGGTTTTCTCGTCAGCTTGAGCCTTTGCCCGATTGCTGTACCTGCGATGCATGATGCAATCTGTGTGATTCTTTGTCAGATCCTTGGACCAGGTGGGTGGCAAGAACGAGCTCCCTAATCCTGACAGAGAGGTTCTTTCTAGCGGCCATCTTTGTAGAACTCCGGCTCGAGGTCTTGATGACGGACAGCAGAATTTTGTACAGAGAAAAAAAAGCTGAAGTCAAAACGAAGGAAAAAAAAATGTGAAACGCCGTTGCCGGGGATCGAACCCGGGTCACCCGCGTGACAGGCGGGAATACTTACCACTATACTACAACGACCTTGTTGATGCTATTTTAAGTTGTGAAAAGTAAATCATCGAACTTGTAATTTAACAGACATCAGGAAACGGAATCGCCGACATCTCCGGCGAAAATATTGACATAAATAGCCGAAACTAACCCTAAAAAAAAAGATATAGCACCGGCCTCACGCTATAGATCGCCATGGCCAACACCCCTTGTGGTCGGCACCTCCCACCAGGGCCTTCTCCGTCACCGCCGACGGCCATCTCTGAAGACGACTGCACGACACTCTCTACTCCTCCCAGGAAAACTACAACTGATCAATCTTAGCCTAGGACTTTGGTTTGCCTTTTGCTAACAATTTCTCATTGTGTTGCCGCGTAAATTGTGACAATGCTTGTCTCCACAAGAATCACTGGTTCAGTTCATTGTAAATCGGCAACAATAGTTATGCATGCATGTACTCTCGATGGAAATTATAGGATGGCTGAAATTGTTGTTGTGTTGTATTGATCTGACCCTCGTAGGCGTATATATAGATACAATTTAAGAAGGAGACTTGGAGCAGAGGGCAAGACATACATGGTTTAAACCAATCCTATCTCGAACTCCTAATCTCTAACTTAAACATAATTATACTTCTAACACTCTCTCGTTCCCATATTAGAGTGAGTACTTATTAGCTCTCAGCTCTATTGATGAACAGTTATCATCCATTGCAGGCCTTGATGCAAATTACATGCATAAATTAGCAAGCTATATAAATGTGATTTGTTGTATATATTACAGCCAACTACTAGCTGCAGTTAGCTACCAGCAGTTCCAATCTAACTGTTGAACTTGTCAACCTCGATTCTGCAGGATATTATACATTGTATACACTCCCTCTTGACAGTAAAAGACGCTGCTCGTGCTGCCTGCGTGTGTCGTGGATTTCTACGTTCCTGGAGATGCTATTCCAACCTTGTACTCAACCAACATACACTTGGATTGGTTGATAAGACATTGAAAGAACAAGAAGCCTGTATCATAAAAAAAGTAGACCAGATTCTTGAAAACCATCACAACAATGGGATTAAGGTGGAGACACTTAAACTTACACTTATACTTCCCACTTATGGCAGCATCAAAGCCTCCGTCGTCGACAGGTGGCTCCAGATCACCGTCAAGACTGGGATCAAAGAACTTGACTTGTCAATACTTTTACAGAAGGAAGAATACATCTTCCCGTGTGCCCTCTTGTCTGATGAGGCAGCTGCAACTTCAATCCAATCTCTCCACCTCTCGGGCTGCGCTTTTCATCCCACCTCATCAATTGGCATCTTGAGAAGATTGACATGTTTACATTTGTCTGTTATCCGCGTTACAGAAAAAGAATTAGGGCTCTTGCTCTCAAAATCTTCCGTCCTAGAGAAGTTGGACATCTCCTTTTGTTGGGGGTTAACTTGCTTGTGAATAGCTTGGACGTTGCAGCAGCTCAAATACCTTAGTTTGATACAATGCATAGGGCTGCAGTCAGTACAGGTCGATGCACCAAATCTCTGCTCCTTTCACTCTGATAGCATTGGGATCCTGACAGAAATTTCGGTGAGAAATTCTTCTACTCAACTAAAGAATATAGATTTGTCAATGATTCTTCTCTCTGATGCTCGTACCAAGCTTCCATCCATCATACAGAATGTTGAGAGTCTTACCCTGCACTCACCCCATGGAGAGGTATATGTTTTTGGCTTTAATAACATCTTAATGACCAAACTACATGGACATATTTAAGCATACAATGCACAACTAAATTATGTATACAACACATTTTGATTAATCTTGGGGTTTGTCCTTATTCAGAAAGTCAATACTCCAATTCCAATGTTGCCCTCCAAGTTCCCCCACCTTAAGAACCTGGAAATCGTACTCCATCGAGCAGCAATGCCCATCCCTCCAAGCCGTGACATCTTCTCTTTGGTTTCTTTTCTTGCTGCTTCTCCTGTCCTGGAATCTTTCATTTTGCAGGTAAGTCACTATCCATAACACTAGAAGTTAATTACCTATGACGAATAGTGTGGTACACTTTTTTATCGGAACAATGACACACTAATGTATATGCAGATAGAGGAGGGTGCTAGCAGACCTGATCACGTTTCTGGAGACGACAACGAGTATTCTAGACGAAAGCTAGAGTACCGGCATGACCGCCTCAGGCAGGTGCTGATCACAGGATTCTATCCATCCAATAGCTTGGTCGAGCTCACTATCCACATCCTCGAGAGCGCGGCTTCCCTCGAATGCCTAACGGTAGACACAATCTACTTCTCCAATAGAAGGTTGGGCACCATTGGCAGATGCCCCGCCTCAACAAAGGATGGTCAGTGTTGGGCAATGAGCAAGACAAATGTCGTGGGAGCTCATAGAGCCGTGGAGGTTGCAAGTAGGTGCATCGCGTGGAGAGTTCCAAAGCATGTGCAGTTCAAGGTACTAGAGCCCTGTAGTCGCTGCCATAGTATCGACCAGTAGATACTGGTTACCAATGTGGCTGGTTTCAGATTTTGGGAGAATCACGTCTATATTAACATGTTTCATGTTGTTAGTACTAGCTAGTTTGGGTTAGCAGAGAGTGCCTGCATCAGAATAAAGCTTCATGCAGTTAAAAACTTCCAACTTTCCTCCTGGCTTGTACGTGTCGTTTTGTCCTTCGATGAAATGGTGACCCGATGAACTGCGTGTTGGTCATACTTATACATAGTGTTGCATGGATTGCATTGGTTTGGGGTTTCGGATATGAGGAACGTAGATGTCGAAGCTAACATATGAGGCTTGACCAGTCAATGCCTGCGAACGCGCCCGCGCATCCACGGTTGTTTTTGGACAACATTATTTGTGCCCACAGTTCGCATTTCCACGACCTATTTGTACGTACTGACAAAACAGGGATACCATGGCTTGTCAGAAATATTCGCAAAAAAGAAAAATGATGTAGAAGTGCAGAAAAAGAGTAGGAGATACAAAAAAAAAAACAGAACGCCGTTGCCGGGGATCGAACCCGGGTCACCCGCGTGACAGGCGGGAATACTTACCACCATACTACAACGACTTGGATGGCACAGAGTTGAACAAGGTTAATTAGGTGGCTAACTCTTAATAAATCGGAGGGTTGGAGCTGAAACGGGAACCGCGGCCGCCGTTTCGACCGTTTAACAATAACAAGACAATCGAATCGTGGCAGGTGCCACCCCCACTGGCTGCCGTTGCAATCCCTACTCCTGCAACTGCAAGTATGTATGGTCTCCACTTCTCCAGCCTCCAACGCGCCGCGCTTCTTCCGTTCGCTCATCGCACCCCGAATTCACTTTCACAGGGTTTAGCTCCTGAAATCCCAGATCGCTCGGCTCGGTTTTATCTTTCCTTGTTCAACCAGAGCTGGCCTTTGAAGTTGTGGAAGTTTGCAATTTTCTTTAGCAAAAATTCTAGAGTTGCATGAGCAAATCTGAGGGCTGAGGGCCTACTTACGAGGCAAGTATCTATTCTACTCCCTCCGTTCCTAAATGCTTGTCTTTTTAGAGATTTCAACAAGTGACTACATACGACGCAAAATGAGTGAATCTACACTTTAAAATATGTCTACATACATCCGTATGTTGAGTCCATTTAAAATGCCTAGAAAGACAAGTATTTGGGAACAGAGGGAGTAGTACAGTAAGTACGTACGTACGTGCTCCCTCCGTCCCATAATGTAAGACATTTTTTGACACTAGTGTAGCAATTAAAAACAACAATCGCGCTGTAATTGAGGCATGCGGTAAGTATGCAATGCCTATCTCAACTGCCAGCACAGGATGCATACGTGATGCATCTAGGGTAGGAATTTTGTGCTGAATCCGCATGTACTTACTCTCGATATGTTTCCTTCAGAAATCAGTGTTTCATGTGCACGTTTGGCCTCTTTGATTCGTAGGATTACAAAAACACAGCAATAGAAAAAACCTAGGATTGAAATGGCATGTCCATTGGATCCCTATAGGATTTGAGGGCTCCTTTGATTCAAAGGATTTTTATAGAATTTCTGGAGGATCGAAATTCATAGGATTTTTTCCTATGTTGGCCCTTTGATTCATAGGGTTAGATTCCATAGGAATTTTTTCAATGGAATCTTTTGTACTACATTTCATAGGAAATCTAACATCCACTCCGGTGATGGCTCCTGCGACCCCGCGCCCGCCGGCGGCGGCGCCCCATTGATCTCCTTCCTCCGGCCACCATTCCAGCCGGCGAGACCAGATCCGGGATGCTCTCCGCGCCCTCTCTCAGCTGCACTCCTTCTCCCCTCCAGGCTCTCGCTGAGCTGCCCATGGCCCTCGCGTCCGCGTCGTCGTCTCCGGCTCCGTCGGCAGCCATGCTGGCCGCGGCTGCACTTGCCGCCCGCAGGGCCGCCCCGGCAGCTGGTGGCCGTATGTCCCGCGTCGGACTCCCGCCGAGGCCGGATGTGGTAGCTTCTCCGACGGCGCAGCTCCCTGCTGAGCCCCCAGCCGGCCGGCGTCGCCGCGTTGTCCGCCCTTGACGTCGAGCATGCTGCTCCAGATCGTGCCCCTGGCCTGCTGGATGGAGGGCTTGGGTGTCTTCCATCCCCGGCCTCTGCTGACGCTGCTCCTGCCAGCGCCGCGCCGTCAACCCTGTCTGCTACTGTGGCACCGACGGCGGCCACTCCAGCACCACCGGTCGCCGCCCTTGCTGCCCTGGCCGTGGTTCCCTCTGCTGGCGCCTCCGCCGGCTTGCTGCTGCCGCCCCCATTGTCGGGCCCTGTTCAGACGGATCTGGTAACAGAAGCTCTGTTGCGCCCCTCCTACGGGCAGCTGCGTGCCCGTGCCCAGATGGATGGGGGGCCGGCTCCTCAGACGCCGCTGCTGCCTTCGACGTCGGTCGTGCCGGCGCTTGTGACAGATGAGGCGGCAGGAGTGCAGGGAACTCCCAATGCTATGGCAGAGGCACCAGAGAAGTTGGGCTCTCCTCTGCTTGGTCCATCTTCAGTGTCGGCCTGCAACGGCCTCTCTGCTGCCACCGCCGCTGTTGTAGCCGGGGCGGGCTGGGTGCATGTGGGTCGGGGGCGACGTTCCGGCCGACGCGCTCCCCCCGAGCCGTCAAGGGAAGGTCTCGAGCGTAGCCTCGCCTTCAAGTGTTGGGCTCGAGGAAGGTGCTTTCGTTGCCTCGAGCGCGGCCACCAAGTCGGTGCATGCCGTGAGCCATTCAGATGCATTCGCTGTCGTCGCCTTGGTCATCGGGAGAGGTTCTGTCATGCTCGCTCTCCGGTTGCTTGCGATCGCTCTCCGGTCGCTCGCGGTGGCTCTCCGGTCACTTGTGCTCCTCGTCAGCGGAGCCGCTCCCCGTCCGTCCAGCCTTGTCCTTCGTTGGCCAGAAGTTGGGCTGAGGTTGTGGGCCACTCATCGCTGTGTGTGTCGGTGCCGCCAAGGTCCCAATCTGGGTGTTGCAAGGATTCCAATGTCTGCACCTCTTTGGTCTCTGCTTTGGAGTCGCAGCTTGCCCTGCTGCGCACGGAGCTCCTTCAGGAGGTTGAGTTGCTCTGCACTGAGCTTCGCGATGCTCTAGCCAAGTTTGAGGTTGCGTCGGTTGTGCCTTTGCTGCCTGAGCTCCAGGTTGGTTCCATTGATGAGGATGCTGAATGTTGCTTTGGAGATTTTTCTCCTCGTGCTCTGCATGTGACGCCGCTTGTTCGTGGGAGTGCGGTTATCACCAAGGTCGTAGCTCCAGTTTTGCAGATTATGCCTGAGTTGCAGGAGCTTTGTGGGAAATCATCTATGGTGTTACCGATGGAGTTGAGCGCTTTGGAGTCCTTGGTGGTGGCCATGACACCTTCACTACCACCGTCAGAGTCCTGTCAGCCGCCCGCCATTCTGGGTTGTGGAGACTTGGTTGGTTCCGTCAATGCCTCATCTATGGCCATTGTTCATGTGGCGTCTTTGAGTGGCGAGGTTGATGAGATAGGTGTGTTGGCACCTAACTCTGAGGCTCTATCATGTGAGCAACTGGAGACGCCTCGTGTCAGTGGTACCTGTGACTGATGATGTTGAGGCGGTTGGTGCGTTGGCGCCTGATCCTTCGGAGCCCAACCAGCCGCTCGCCTTGGTGGAGCGTGGAGGTTCCGATGTTGCAGTCACCCACTCGCATGTGACCGTTGGGCAGGTTTCTGTACGTGACAAGTTCAATGAGATTCTCTTCGAGATAGAGCTCCACAGCTTGCTCAAAGGTTTGGAGAGGGTGAGCCCTGGATCTGGCAAGGCGATTGTGGAGGAGGCTCTCAGGAGAAAAGGAAAGAAGAGTGACGCCACAGGAAAGGCGTCCGCAGCTGCTTGATGGATGGTTACCAGTCTCTTGGGTTGTCCTTATGGTCTGGCTTGTCTTCGTGGATTTGGTGGTGCCCGTGGTCTTCGGCCGAGTTACTCTCGTTGGGGTGTCTTCGTGATGTAGCAGTGCTCGGGTTGGTGGACGTTAGGTGTTGGGTATGATGGTCACTCTGTGAGTAGTGCACGTGTGGTTGGTCTGTATCGGTTTTCGCCTGGTTTTCCGTGAATTAACTGGGCAATTCTCTTCTGCTTAATTAATCGATGAGGCAAATCTTTTGCCTCCGTTTAAAAAAAAAAACATCCACTCCAACCTCCTTTTACAATTTCTTTGTTTTTCCTGTGGCATCAAACACTCATTGCTAATCCTATAGGATTCAAGTGGGCATGCCACTCCGACCCTATACTTTTCCTATTCCTACGTTTTCAAAATCCTACGAATCAAAGAGGCCCTGAGTTTGTTTGATTGTGTCATGGAGAAAGCAAAGGATTTCTTCCAAGAGGTTGGAGTGGATGTTACAATTACTGTGAAATGTAGTACAAATAAATCCTTAGGAAAAAATCCTACAAGATTCAATCATACGAATCAAACGACCAATGTAGGAAAAATTCCTAAGGATTCTAATCCTTAAAAAATCCTATGGAGATCCTTTGAATCAAAGAGACCCTTAAATTCGCCACAATACTTTTCCCCTATTCATGCACTGTATTCATCCATCGCAGGTCTTAATGCAAAGTACATGCGCTTTTGATAAGATATATATTATCTCAGAACATCACATATATAATTTGTTACGCCATCTACTAGCTACTCCCTCTGTTCTAAAATATATGATGCATGAAATTTTCCCTTTTTTTGCGGGGGCGTTTTAGTTTTTTCAAAAGTCAAATGTTTCGGTTTGGTTTGTTTATGTCGTTTCTTCCTTACACGCGAAACTCTTCCTTGTTCCGAAAAACTATGTTTGACCAAGTTTATGATTGACTTCAAAAACTTCTTTTAAACTATGAGAGCATTTATTTATATTGTATAAATGTTTAAATAAAATTACAAAACATATTTTTGAAACACGTGAACATTTTTTGAGAGTGTCACGTACATTGTCTTCGAATGGCATGGAAGATTCTTTTTGAATTATGCAAATATTTTTTCTACATTGTATAAACATTCTTTAATGTCACGGAACAATTTTTCAAAATGTGTGAACATTTCTAAAAAATGTCAAGTTCATTTTTCAAATTATACTGAACATTTTTTCTTGAATTACACTAACATTTTTGTTACATTGTATATATATTTTTAAAAATATCATGAACATTTTCTGAAACACATGCATAATTTTTTAAATGTCACCTAGATGTTTTTGAATATCGTCAACATTTTTTTTGAATTACGCCGATCTTTTTTATAAATGTACAAACATTTTTTGAATGCGTGATAAATATTTTTTTAGTATAATGAAAATACTTTTCCATAATCATTTCCATACAAACTATCATGGTTTAGTTGCCGTTTTGGGTTTGCATTATGTCCATCCCACAACTTTTATATGGAATTGGGAAGGTTGTTGAATGCATGTTGTTTTATTATGATTTTAAAGCTTTACTATCTATTTTCATCTTCTAATGCTAGAATTTTATTGAGCCTGGATATTTTAATGAAGTTATTCAAGCATTCTAATTATACTTCATTCGCGTCTTACACTTAGCTATAATTGTTGTTTACGGCGATGAGTGTCTATGCCCCTCAATCAAGAAGAAGCACATCCCATCACTACACATGGCAAAGGCGACCGCATGGCAAGGAGAAAGTCACAACTCCGCCATGTACATATGTAGCAATGGGAGTGGAGAGTTGGGAATGCCGGTAGTGTTATAGGGCCATGCAAGGGTTAGCGGCAGTGGCTCGTGTCGGCATATTTCTACCCTTGGCCCTTGCAGGGGTAGAATTAATGATCGCAATGAAATGCGCGACTTTGATTGCTTGTCACTCAAAAGGGTGGAGTCAAATTGTCCACTTTGTTAGGTCCTTCAGGTAAAGAGAAGGAATAATACATATCTAAAGTTCCTTATCCTTGTATAGTTGGTGGTTTGATGTATGATATGGTTTGTACATGTCCTAGTATTGCCCATGCAGTTGGCGTGATAAACCGTTTTATGTCAAGGCCAATCATAATCATCGGAAGGTAGTATAGTGGTTCCTTAGGTACTTTGTAGCACAAGTAAATATAACTTAATATTTTATCATAGCTAAGAGAATCCAGGTAGGTTATTGTTTATTTAGATTTTGACTTTCTCATGATCTTGAGGAGTAGCGCTCTCTCACCGACTATGTATTTTAGATTTGCCAGTTTTGTGTTAGTTCGATGGCAACCTTGCAGGTTACGATTGATTTATCAACCACAAAAGTTGGTCCACGTCTTTAAAAAGGTGGTGAAAAGAACGATTTGGATGACCATGTTGTGTCTTGTGATAGCCAAAGGGGTGATCCGCCTTGATGAAAAGTTGAATGAAAGAACCAATCATATCGAGGTGCACGACCTTTTCATAAGTCATGCTGATATGAAAATGAAGACTTTGTAGCATGTTGAGAAGGTTGGCACAAAATACGATACATCAGATTTGTTAAGCCAGGCCAAGCTTAAGCATTGCCCAAACATGTTGGTTGTTTGTTCATGCCCGAGCTAGCTGCCGCGTTGAGTATTGGAGATATTGGGTTTGTTAGTTGATGATATCTTCACTTGTACGTGTATAACTAGAGACTAGATTTTTAGCATCAAGAAGTTTGACACATTCGTAAAACCAACGCCACTAATTGAATTTTATAAGAAAGATCTACAAGCATGAAGCACGCACTAGTTTCTAGGTGTAGGACCCTTGCTTCTAGTTTTCGTTGGTCTCCGCCCGCCGTCAGGCACACTCTTGATCTTATTATGATGCGGGTATATATGTTCGTTGATCTTGATAAATCAGTAGTGCGTGTAGTGGTTTTGAATCATGATGGTGGTATTGTTGCTTGAACTGAACTCATTATTGTAGTTTTGGCTCCTGAGATGGCTGCGCTCGTTCTTCATGGCACGTATGAACAATTTCAAGAAGTGTTTTTTTTTTGCTGTTTATTATTTATCCCTTGTGCAATGGCTTCACTCCGAGAGCCGGGATCGCTCTATTGTTGGTCCCGTCATCACTTGAATGAATCATGCATGTGAAGGTTTCTCCTAGGGTGCCTTCAAGCCCGTTCGCCGACATTTCAATGTAGTAGCTGATGCATGAGTAGGGCATTTTGGAGACGAGCTTTATGGATGCTTTTTATTTTGAAACATTCAAAATTCAAACTTTTTTAGTGTCAAAAAATTCTAAAAATAAATGCACATGTATGCAACAACACTACTAGGGAAAAGCTTATACACAGAAACTTACCAGTAGCGCGGTTTAAAATGAGGCGCTACTGCTAATTAGTAGTAGCGAGGGGTATAAAACCCGCGCTACTATTAAATTGATAGTAGTAGCGAGGGGTATAAACCCGCGCTGCTACTAAGTGGTCTTCACCATGCCTCCCGGGACAGGCCATAGTAGTAGCGAGGGGTGTAAAACCTGCGCTACTACTAAATAAGTAGCTATAGCGCAGGTAACACCCCCACGCTATTACTAAGCGTGTCCGGCCCGATCCACTCCCACCCCACCACTCTCTTTCTCTCTCATCCCTAAAAAATCTCTCTATCTCATCCTTGGTCCACCCCCATCCCGGGCGTCTCGCTCACCGGAGGAGTCTCGCTCGGCCTCCCCTCTCCCTGAACTAGCCGCCACCTCTCGCCCTCCCGCGAACTCCATGGCGACTGCGGCCTGATCTGCATCCTCGCCGGCCCTGCTGCCTCGCCGCCTGTAAGCAGTACAGAGTAGAGTTAAACCGCTGTGTGTTGGGCTGGGCAAGTGTGAGCGCGTGAGTTGGGCCGTGGGCCTTGTAACGAGTCCGCAGTATATAAGCGGGCGTGTGCGTTGGGCAAAGACAAGTTTGAAATGAGAATATTCTAAATCTATTCTATCTTATCTCTTCCTGTCCACTGCTCATCTCTAAGCTCTGTCCTTCTCCTGTTGTCTCTCTCCCTCTCTCTGCTCATCGCCGTCGACTCCGACCACCGTAGGGCCGTGACAATTGGTATCAGAGCCATCGCTCCGGCGGGCCTGTGGGGGCAGCGTCTCGCCTCGCCGCCGCGCTGCAATTTTTTTCCCCTGAGTCGTACCCGGCAAATTCGAGGCGACGGTAGCGGATCACCTTAGGGTTCGATCTGCGTAATTCCCGACCTGAGGTGGGTTGATTCGGAGGGAAATCAACGACCACGACGACATTCAAGCCCAACCCGCAGTCGCGCTTTTTGGCGGACGAGATGGAAGCGTTCCAGGAGCGGATGCTGCAGGAGTTCGCCGCGTTGCGAGCCGCGCAAAACAAGCTGGACGCGGTCGATGGGATCCGCGCTCAGTTGGAGGCTCTCGACGCCAACCTATCGGAGCAAACAACGCGGGTGGACCAGGTACAAGTCAAGGTCAATCTCTCCTGTGATACATTGGGGCAGGTGCAGCAGAACCAGAGTCATGTCGTTCAGATGCACAAGCGGCAGGATACTGCGGAAGCGTCGTCTCCAACCGCATCAGAGGTCTCCGACGTCATTCTGGGGGCGGGGCCCAAGTTACCTGGGCGTCCTCCACCGCGTCCTATTCAGGTGACTGACACCACGCCTGAGTTTCAACAACCCGGGGCTCCGATCTGTGATGAGAGCTCCAACAAGCGGCAATGGATGCCGAAAATGGATTTCCCGCGATTTGATGGTACCGAGGTCCGGATCTGGTTGGACAAGTGTGAGGCATTTTTCAGATTGTATAACATTCCGGACAGCTTCAAAGTTACTTATGCTTCTCTGTACTTATCTGACAACGCAGCTCATTGGTACCAGGCGTTCAAACAGACAGGTGCAGTTCACACATGGGAACAGTTTTGTGCTGCGGTGTTATTGGAGTTTGACGTGGATGTATACAGACTCAAGATGAAAGAGCTGATGATGCTGAAGCAGTTGGGCACAGTGGATGAGTATAAGCAGAAGTTTCTCCAATTGGTCTATACAGTAAGGCTCTATGAACCAACACTCAGTGAGACATTTCTAGTGACAAGGTTTATTATGGGCCTGAAGGATGAGTTGCACTCTGCAATGGAGTTTCAAATTCCTTACTCAGTACAAGTGGCAGCTCAATATGCTGCTGTACAAGAAGGTTTAGTTCTGCAACAGAAGAGCTACAAGCCTAGTTTCCCCAAACCTGCTTACACTAAGACTAACAACAGATCTGGGTTAGCAACAGGGGAACTGTGGAAAGCAAAGCAGTTGAAAAGAATATAGACGTGCAAATGGTCTATGTTACAAGTGTGGGGACAAGTTTGTGCCAGGCCATGTGTGTCATCAGCCAGTAGCAAAGAAAGCCCAGTTGAAAGCTGCTGAAGTTTTGGATCCTTATGAGATAATCTCTGATGCAGTTCTGGATGCTCTAATTACAGGAGAAACGGAGGAATGTGCTACTGTGTCAGCTACAGCTTTGTCTAGGGCTGCTCATCCTAAGACAACCCAACTAAGAGCTCTAGTGGGTAACAAAGTGGTCCTGATTCTTGTTGATTCAGGCAGCACACACACATTTGTGGATCAGTCATTATTGAGCAAAATTGCTGTCACTCCAAAGAAATTAGAAAGACCAATGCCTGTGAAAGTAGCAAATGGCCACTTAATAAATTGTGTGGAAAAAGTACCTAAACTGACCTGGTGGATTCAGGGACACAGCTTCTGCAGTTCTATGCAAGTATTACCCCTGGGAGGACATGATATCATATTGGGAATGGATTGGTTAGAACAATGGGGAGTAATGAAGTGTCATTGGGCTGACAAGTGGATCCAGTTTCAATACCAAGGTCAAGAAGTTAAGTTGCAAGGTGTATTGCCAGTAAAACAAGATCACATTGAGGAAGTTTCTGCAGATCAATTGGCCAAGTGGGAAAAAGGGAATGAGGTGTGGGCAACTGCTCTGCTCAATAGGATTGTAATGGCACCTGTGTTGGAAACACCACCAGCTGTGCAGCAGGTGTTAGACAGGAACAAGGAAGTGTTCAGAGATCCAAAAACTTTACCTCCCCACAGATCTTTTGATCACTCTATCAATTTACTGCCTGATACAGTGCCTGTTAACTGTAGACCTTACAGATACTCACCTCTACAGAAGGATGAAATAGAGAAATAGGTAAAGGAAATGTTGGATGCTGGTTTAATAACACCTAGTATGAGCCCGTTTGCTGCTCCTGTGTTGTTGGTCAAAAAGAAAGATGGTACCTGGAGGTTCTGTGTAGACTACAGAAAACTCAATGATGTAACTGTGAAGAACAAGTTTCCTATGCCAGTTATTGATGAGATACTGGATGAATTAGGAGGAAGAAAATGGTTTTCCAATTTGGATCTAAAAGCTAGGTACCATCATATAAGAATGAAAGAAGAAGATGAGTTCAAAACAGCTTTCAAGACACACCATGGATAGTTTCAGTTCAGAGTGATGCCCTTTGGTCTAGCTACTGCACCAGGTACATTCCAATGTGTGATGAATTTCCTATTTGCAGGACCTAACAGGAAGTTTGTGCTGGTATTCATGGATGACATCTTGATATTTAGTTTCACATTGGAAGAGCACTTGGAACACCTGCAGTCTGTTTTTGATATATTCAAAGAAAATCAGTTGTGTGTCAAGGAATCTAAATGTGTGTTTGCTCAAAATTCTCTGGAATATTTGGGACATATCATTTCTGACCAAGGTGTAGCAACAAATCCTGCCAAAACTGAGGCAATGATGCAGTGTCCTGTGCCAACTAATGTGACTGAGTTGAGAGGATTTTTGGGCCTAATAGGATATTATAGGAAGTTTGTAAGAAATTATGGCATGTTGGCCAGACCTCTCACTACCCTGCTCAAGAAGCAATCATTTGTATGGACAGAGGCAGCCCAACAAGCTTTCCAGTTGCTCAAACAAGCTATGGTCAACACACCAGTATTAGCTCTGCCTGATTTCAACAAGACATTCACTGTGGAAACAGATGCTTGCAACACAGGAGTGGGGGCAGTGCTGTCACAAGAGGACCATCCAGTGGCCTTTTACAGCAAAGCACTGGGAGTCAACAATAAAAAAAAGTCCATATATGAAAAGGAATTCTTGGCAATTATGATGGCAATAGACAGGTGGAGATCTTATTTGTCTAGAGCCCCTTTTGTGATCAAAACTGACCACCAGAGTTTGTGCCACTTGGGAGATCAAAATTTGACTTCAGATTTGCAAAGAAAAGCAATGACCAAGTTAGTGGGATTGCAGTTTACTATCCAGTACAAGAAAGGGGTTGAAAATTCAGCTACTGATGCTCTATCTAGAGTGGCCCATCTGTTTCAAGTACAACATGTATCCACCAGTAAACCAGTGTGGGTGCAAGAAATATTGAATTCATATTCAGTGGATCCTGTAGCTTCTGCAATGCTGCAAAAGTTGGCAGTAGACCCAAAGGCTTGCCCTGGATTTCAGTTGCAAGAGGGTTTGATTAAACAAGATCACAGGATTTGCGTGGGAGCTAACATAGGTCTTCAAACTAAGTTGATACAGGCTTTTCACTCCAGCCCTGTAGGGGGACACTCTGGCATCCTGTCCACATATCACAAAGTGAAGCAACTCTTCTGTTGGCAGGGATTGAAGGAAGATGTAGAGAACTTTGTGAAACAATGTGCCACTTGTCAACAAGCCAAACATGAATTATGCAAAAAACCTGGCTTACTGCAGCCTCTTCCAGTACCTGACAGCCCATGGCAAGAGATCAGTATGGATTTCATTGAAAGATTACCCAAGTCAGAAGGATACAGTGCAATATTAGTAGTGGTTGATCGCTTCACTAAAGTAAGTCATTTCCTGCCTCTAAAGCATCCATTCACAGCTGCTTCTGTGGCCAAGGTTTTCCTGAACAACATTGTCAGACTGCATGGTTTGCCACTGGCTATAGTGTCTAACAGAGACAAGATCTTTACTAGCTCGTTCTGGAAGGAGTTGTTTCGTGTATGGGGAACTGAGTTGCAAATGAGCACAACGTATCACCCACAAACGGATGGTAAAACGGAGCGCGTAAACCAGTGCTTGGAAATGTATCTTCGATGTGCAGTACATGATTCTCCAAAGAAGTGAGTGGCGTGGTTGCCACAAGCAGAGTTTTGGTACAACACCTCATATCACTCCTCCTTGGGCTGTACACCGTATCAAGCACTCTACGGACATGCCCCCAATATGGGCCAATTGTGGGGACAGGCTACATCTCAAAACTCAGACGTACAAACTTGGCTGGCCTCTCACACTGAACACAACGCTGCTCTGAAGGAACATCTGTCGAGAGCTCAGTCCAAGTACAAACAGTTTGCAGATCAAAAACGGTCTGACAGAGAATTTGCGGTGGGCGAAATGGTCTACTTAAGATTACAGCCGTATGCTCAATCTACGGTGGTAAATCGTCCGTGTCACAAGCTCGCGCTCAAATACTTTGGCCCTTACAAAATTCTAGACAAGGTGGGAAATGCAGCATATTGCTTGGAGTTACCTAGAGGGAGCCAAGTACACCCAGTCTTCCATGTCTCACAGCTAAAGGGACACATTCCAGATCACACCCCAGTGTTCACCTCTTTACCAGTACCTGTGGATCTATCACTGCTAGGTGTGGTGCCTGAGGAAATTCTTGATCGACGGCTTGTTAAGAAGAAGAACGCAGCACATTTACAAATCCTGGTGAAGTGGGCGATGCTGCCTGCTGCATCAGCAACCTGGGAGGATTACGACATTCTCAAGTTGAAGTTTCCAAATGCACCAGTTTGGGGACAACCTGGTTCTTCAGGGGAGGGTACTGTAAGCAGTGCAGAGCAGAGTTAAACTGCTGTGTGTTGGGTTGGGCAAGTGTGAGCGCGTGAGTTGGGCCATGGGCCTTGTAATGAGTCTGCAACATATAAGCGGGCGTGTGCGTTGGGCAAAGACAAGTTTGAAATGAGAATATTCTGAATCTATTCTATCTTATCTCTTCCTCTCCATCGCTCGTCTCTAAGCTTTGTCCTTCTCCTGTTGTCTCTCTCCCTCTCTCTGCTCATCGCCGTCGACTCCGACCACCGTAGGGCCATGACACCACCGCCCTGCTGACCCCGTCTACCTCGCCGCCGCCCTGGTCTTCAAATCGCGGCTGCCCCACTTCAACCTGCCCGCCGCCAGGTCCAGCACACCGTCGCCGCCGGCCGGGAGAGGTAGCTACTCCGTTTCCTCCTCCCCTCTTCCTTCCCCTACCTCCCTCGTGTTGGGGAACGTAGTAATTTCAAAAAAATTCCTACGCACACGCAAGATCATGGTGATGGTATAGCAACGAGAGGGGAGAGTGCTGTCTACATACCCTCGTAGACCGTAAGCGGAAGCGTTAGCACAATGCGGTTGATGTAGTCGTACGTCTTCACGATCCGACCGATCCAAGCACCGAACGTACGGGGCCTCCGAGTTCAGCACACGTTCAGCTCGATGACGATCTCCGGCCTCCGATCCAGTGAAGCTCTGGAGATGAGTTCCGTCAGCACGACGGCGTGGTGATGATGATGATGTTCTACCGGCGCAGGGCTTCGCCACAGCTCCGCGACAATATGACCGAGGTGGAATATGGTGGAGGGGGCACCGCACACGGCTAAGGAACGATCCGTAGATCAACTTGTGTGTCTATGGGGTGCCCCCCCCCCCCCGCCCCCGCATATAAAGGAGCAAGGGGGGGAGGCCGGCCGGCCCCTTGGGCGCGCCAAGGGAGGAGGAATCCTCCTCCTAGTAGGAGTAGGACTCCTCCTTTCCTACTCCTACTAGGAGGGGGAAGGAAGGGGGAGAGGGGAAGGAAAGGGGGGGCGCCGCCCCCCTCCTAGTCCAATTCGGACCAGAGGGGGGAGGGGGCGCGTGGCCCATGTTGGCCGCCCCTCTCTCCTTTCCCCCAAGGCCCATAGGCCCAATACTCTCCCGGGGGGTTCCGGTAACCCCCCGGCACTCCGGTTTTCTCCGAAATCACCCGGAACACTTCCGGTGTCCGAATATAGTCGTCCAATATATCAATCTTTATGTCTCGACCATTTCGAGACTCCTCGTCATGTCCGTGATCACATCCGGGACTCCGAACAAACTTCGATACATCAAAACTTATAAACTCATAATAAAACTGTCATCGTAATGTTAAGCGTGCGGACCCTACGGGTTCGAGAACTATGTAGACATGACCTAGAACCATTCTCGGTCAATAACCAATAGCGGGACCTGGATGCCCATATTGGTTCCTACATATTCTACGAAGATCTTTATCGGTCAAACCGCATAACAACATACGTTGTTCCCTTTGTCATCGGTATGTTACTTGCCCGAGATTCGATCGTCGGTATCCAATACCTAGTTCAATCTCGTTACCGCAAGTCTCTTTACTCGTTCTGTAATACATCATCTCATAACTAACTCATTAGTTACAATGCTTGCAAGGCTTTAGGTGATGAGTATTACCGAGAGGGCCTAGAGATACCTCTCCGACAATCGGAGTGACAAAACCTAATCTCGAATTATGCCAACCCAACATGTACCTTCGGAAACACCTGTAGAGCACCTTTATAATCACCCAGTTACGTTGTGACGTTTGGTAGCACACAAAGTGTTGTTCCGGTAAACGGGAGTTGCACAATCTCATAGTTGCAGGAACTTTGTATAAGTCATGAAGAAAGCAATAGCAGTATACTAAACGATCAAGTGCTAGGCTAACGGAATGGGTCATGTCAATCACATCATTCTCCTAATGATGTGATCCCACTAATCAAATGACAACACATGTCTATGGTTAGGAAACATAACCATCTTTGATTAATGAGCTAGTCAAGTAGAGGCATACTAGTGACTATAGTTTTGTCTATAGTATTCACACATGTATCATGTTTCCGGTTAATACAATTCTAGCATGAATAATAAACATTTATCATGATATGAGGAAATAGATAATAACTTTATTATTGCATCTAGGGCATATTTCCTTCAGTCTCCCACTTGCACTAGAGTCAATAATCTAGATTACATAGTAATGATTCTAACACCCATGGAGTCTTGGTGCTGATCATGTTTTGCTCGTGAGAGAGGCTTAGTCAACGGGTCTGCAACATTCAGATCCGTATGTATCTTGCAAATCTCTATGTCTCCCACTTGGACTTGGTCCCGAATGGAATTGAAGCGTCTCTTGATGTGCTTGATCCTCTTGTGAAATCTGGATTCCTTTGCCAAGGCAATTGCACCAGTATTGTCACAGAAGATCTTCATCGGTCCCGATGCACTAGGTATGACACCTAGATCGGAAATGAACTCCTTCATCCAGACTCCTTCATTTGCTGCTTCCGAAGCAGCTATGTACTCCGCTTCACATGTAGATCCCACCACGACACTTTGTTTAGAACTGCACCAACTTACAGCTCCACCGTTTAATAAAAACACGTATCCGGTTTGCGATTTAGAATCGTCCGGATCAGTGTCAAAGCTTGCATCGACGTAACCATTTACGACTAGCTCTTTGTCACCTCCATATACGAGAAACATATCCTTAGTCCTTTTTAGGTATTTCAGGATGTTCTTGACCGCTATCCAGTGATCCACTCCTGGATTACTTTGGTACCTTCCTGCCAAGCTTATTGCTAAGCATACGTCAGGTCTGGTACACAGCATTGCATACATGATAGAGCCTATGGCTGAAGCATAGGGAACATTTTTCATTTTCTCTCTATATTCTGCTGTGGTTGGGCATTGAGTTTGACTCAACTTCACACCTTGTAGCATAGGCAAGAATCGTTTCTTTGCTTGATCCATTTTGAACTTTTTCAAAATTTTGTCAAGGTATGTGCTTTGTGAAAGTCCTATTAAGCGTCTTGATCTATCTCTATAGATCTTGATGCCCAATATGTAAGCAGCTTCACCGAGGTCTTTCATTGAAAAACTTTTATTCAAGTATCCCTTTATGCTATCCAGAAATTCTATATCATTTCCAATTAATAATATGTCATCTACATATAAAACTAGAAATGCTACAGAGCTCCCACTCACTTTCTTGTAAATACAGGCTTCTCCAAAAGTCTGTATAAAACCATATGCTTTGACCACACTATCAAAGCGTTTATTCCAACTCCGAGATGCTTGCACCAGTCCATAAATGGAACGCTGGAGCTTGCACACTTTGTCAGCACCTTTTGGATCAACAAAACCTTCTGGCTGCATCATATACAACTCTTCTTCTAGAAATCCATTCAAGAATGCAGTCTTGACATCCATTTGCCAAATTTCATAATCATGAAATGCAGCAATAGCTAACATGATTCGGACAGACTTAAGCATCGCTACGGGTGAGAAAGTCTCATCGTAGTCAACCCCTTGAACTTGTCGAAAACCTTTTGCAACAAGTCGAGCTTTATAGAAAGTTACATTACCATCAACGTCAGTCTTCTTCTTAAAGATCCATTTATTCTCAATGGCTTGCCGATCATCGGGCAAGTCAACCAAAGTCCATACTTTGTTTTCATACATGGATCCCATCTCAGATTTCATGGCCTCTAGCCATTTTGCGGAATCTGGGCTCATCATCGCTTCCTCATAGTTCGTAGGTTCATCATGGTCAAGTAACATGACTTCCAGAATAGGATTACCGTACCACTCTGGTGCGGATCTTACTCTGGTAGACCTACGAGGTTCAGTAGAAACTTGATCTGAAGTTTCATGATCATTATCATTAGCTTCCTCACTAATTGGTGTAGTTGTCACAGGAACCGGTTCTCGTGATGAACTACTTTCCAATAAGGGAGTAGATACAGTTATCTCATCAAGTTCTACTTTCCTCCCACTCACTTCTTTCGAGAGAAACTCTTTCTCTAGAAAGGATCCATTCTTAGCAACGAATGTCTTGCCTTCGGATCTGTGATAGAAGGTGTACCCAACAGTCTCTTTTGGGTATCCTATGAAGACACATTTCTCCGATTTGGGTTCGAGCTTATCTGGTTGAAGTTTCTTCACATAAGCATCGCAGCCCCAAACTTTAAGAAACGACAACTTTGGTTTCTTGCCAAACCACAGTTCATAAGGCGTCGTCTCAACGGATTTTGATGGTGCCCTATTTAACGTTAATGCGGCCGTATCTAAAGCATAACCCCAAAACGATAGCAGTAAATCAGTAAGAGACATTATAGACCGCACCATATCAAGTAAAGTACGATTACGACGTTCGGACACACCATTTCGTTGTGGTGTTCCAGGTGGCGTGAGTTGCGAAACTATTCCACATTACTTCAAGTGTAGGCCAAACTCGTAACTCAAATATTCTCCTCCACGATCAGATCATAAAAACTTTATTTTCTTGTTACGATGATTTTCCACTTCACTCTGAAATTCTTTGAACTTTTCAAATGTTTCAGATTTGTGTTTCATCAAGTAGATATACCCATATCTGCTCAAATCATCTGTGAAAGTGAGAAAATAACGATACCCGCCGCGAGCCTCAATATTCATTGGGCCACAAACATCAGTATGTATGATTTCCAACAAATCAGTTGCTCGCTCCATAGTTCCGGAGAACGGCGTTTTAGTCATCTTGCCCATAAGGCACGGTTCGCAAGTACCAAGTGATTCATAATCAAGTGATTCTAAAAGTCCATTAGTATGGAGTTTCTTCATGCGCTTTACACCGATATGACCCAAACGGCAGTGCCACAAGTAAGTTGCACTATCGTTATCAACTCTGCATCTTTTGGTTTCAACACTATGAATATGTGTATCACTACTATCGAGATTTAATAAAAATAGACCACTCTTCAAGGGTGCATGACCATAAAAGATATTACTCATATAAATAGAACAACCATTATTCTCTGATTTAAATGAATAACCGTCTCGCATCAAACAAGATTCAGATATAATGTTCATGCTCAACGCTGGCACCAAATAACAATTATTTAGGTCTAATACTAATCCCGAAGGTAGATGTAGAGGTAGCGTGCCGATCGCGATCACATCGACTTTGGAACCGTTTCCCACGCGCATCGTCACCTCGTCCTTGGCCAGTGCTCGCTTATTCCGTGGTCCCTGTTTCGAGTTGCAAATATTAGCAACAGAACCAGTATCAAATACCCAGGTGCTACTACGAGATCTAGTTAGGTACACATCAATAACATGTATATCACATATACGTTTGTTTACTTTTCCATCCTTCTTATCCGCCAAATACTTGGGGCAGTTCCGCTTCCAGTGACCAGTCTGCTTGCAGTAGAAGCACTCAGTTTCAGGCTTAGGTCAAAACTTGGGTTTCTTCTCTTGAGCAGCAACTTGTTTGTTGTTCTTCTTGAAGTTCCCCTTCTTCTTCCCTTTGCCCTTTTTCTTGAAACTAGTGGTCTTATTGACCATCAACACTTGATGCTCCTTTTTGATTTCTACCTCCGCAGCTTTCAGCATTGCGAAGAGCTCGGGAATAGTCTTGTTCATCCCTTCCATATTATAGTTCATCACAAAGCTCTTGTAGCTTGGTGGCAGTGATTGGAGAATTCTGTCAATGACACTATCATCAAGAAGATTAACTCCCAGTTGAATCAGGTGATTATTATACCCAGACATTCTGAGTATGTGTTCACTGACAGAACTATTCTCCTCCATCTTGCAGCTGTAGAACTTATTGGAGACTTCATATCTCTCAATCCGTGCATTTGCTTGAAATATGAACTTCAACTCCTGGAACATCTCATATCCTCCATGACGTTCAAAACATCGTTGAAGGCCCGGTTCTAAGCCGTAAAGCATGGCACACTGAACTATAAAGTAGTCATCAGCTTTGCTCTGCCAGACGTTCTTAACGTCGTAAGTTGCATCAGCAGCAGGCCTGGCACCCAGCGGTGCTTCCAGGACGTAACTTTTCTGTGCAGCAATGAGGATAATCCTCAGGTTACGGACCCAGTCCGTGTAATTGCTACCATCATCTTTCAACTTTGCTTTCTCAAGGAACGCATTAAAATTCAACGGAACAACAGCACGATCCATCTATCTACAAACAAACATAGACAAGCAAAATACTATCAGGTACTAAGTTCATGATAAATTTAAGTTCAATTAATCATATTACTTAAGAACTCCCACTTAGACAGACATCTCTCTAGTCATCTAAGTGATTACGTGATCCAAATCAACTAAACCATAACCGATCATCACGTAAGATGGGGTAGTTTTCAATGGTGAACATCATTATGTTGATCATATCTACTATATGATTCACGCTCGACCTTTCGGTCTCCGTGTTCCGAGGCCATATCTGCATATGCTAGGCTCGTCAAGTTTAACCTGAGTATTCCGCGTGTGCAAAACTGGCTTGCACCCGTTGTAGATGGACGTAGAGCTTATCACACCCGATCATCACGTGGTGTCTGGGCACGACGAACTTTGGCAACGGTGCATACTCAGGGAGAACACTTCTTGATAATTTTAGTGAGAGATCATCTTAAAATGCTACCGTCAATCAAAGCAAGATAAGATGCATAAAGGATAAACATCACATGCAATCAATATAAGTGATATGATATGGCCATCATCATCTTGTGCTTGTGATCTCCATCTCCGAAGCACCTTCGTGATCACCATCGTCACCGGCGCGACACCTTGATCTCCATCGTAACATCATTGTCGTTTACGCCATCTATTGCTTCTACGACTATCGCTACCTCTTAGTGATAAAGTAAAGCAATTACAGGGCGTTTGCATCTCATACAATAAAGTGACAACCATATGGCTCCTGCCAGTTGCCGATAACTTCGGTTACAAAACATGATCATCTCATACAATAAAATATAGCATCACGTCTTGGCCATATCACATCACAACATGCCCTGCAAAAACAAGTTAGACGTCCTCTACTTTGTTGTTGCAAATTTTACGTGGCTGCTACGGGCTGAGCAACAACCGTTCTTACCTACGCATCAAAAAACCACAAGGATAGTTCGTCAAGTTGGTGCTGTTTTAACCTTCGCAAGGACCGGGCGTAGCCACACTCGGTTCAACTAAAGTGAGAGAGACAGACACCCGCCAGCCAGCTTTAAGCACGAGTGCTCGTAACGGTGAAACCAGTCTCGCGTAAGCCTACGCGTAATGTTGGTCCGGGCCGCTTCATCTCACAATACCGCCGAACTAAAGTATGACATGCTGGTAAGCAGTATGACTTGTATCGCCCACAACTCACTTGTGTTCTACTCGTGCATATAACATCAACGCATAAAACCTAGGCTCTGATGCCACTGTTGGGGAACGTAGTAATTTCAAAAAATTTCCTACGCACACGCAAGATCATGGTGATGGTATAGCAACGAGAGGGGAGAGTGCTGTCTACGTACCCTCGTAGACCGTAAGCGGAAGTGTTAGCACAACGCGGTTGATGTAGTCGTACGTCTTCACGATCCGACCGATCCAAGCACCGAACGTACGGGGCCTCCGAGTTCAGCACACGTTCAGCTCGATGACGATCTCCGGCCTCCGATCCAGCGAAGCTCCGGAGATGAGTTCCGTTAGCACGACGGCGTGGTGACGATGATGATGTTCTACCAACGCAGGGCTTCGCCTAAGCTCTGCGACAATATGACCGAGGTGGAATATGGTGGAGGGGGCACCGCACACGGCTAAGGAATGATCCGTAGATCAACTTGTGTGTCTATGGGGTGCCCCCCCCCCCGCCCCCGTATATAAAGGAGCAAGGGGGGAGGCCGGCCGGCCCCTTGGGCGCGCCAAGGGAGGAGGAATCCTCCTCCTAGTAGGAGTAGGACTCCTCCTTTCCTACTCCTACTAGGAAGGGGAAGGAAGGGGGAGAGGGGGAAGGAAAGGGGGGGCGCCCCCCCCCCCCCTCCTAGTCCAATTCGGACCAGAGGGGGGAGGGGGTGCGCGGCCATGTTGGCCGCCCCTCTCTCCTTTCCCCCAATGCCCATAGGCCCAACACTCTCCCGGGGGGTTCCAATAACCCCCCGGCACTCCGGTTTTCTCCGAAATCACCCGGAACACTTCCGGTGTCCGAATATAGTCGTCCAATATATCAATCTTTATGTCTCGACCATTTCGAGACTCCTCGTCATGTCCGTGATCACATCCGGGACTCCGAACAAACTTCGGTACATCAAAACTTATAAACTCATAATAAAATTGTCATCGTAACGTTAAGCGTGCGGACCCTACGGGTTCGAGAACTATGTAGACATGACCTAGAACCATTCTCGGTCAATAACCAATAGTGGGACCTGGATGCCCATATTGGTTCCTACATATTCTACGAAGATCTTTATCGGTCAAACCGCATAACAACATACGTTGTTCCCTTTGTCATCGGTATGTTACTTGCCCGAGATTCGATCGTCGGTATCCAATACCTAGTTCAATCTCGTTACCGGCAAGTCTCTTTACTCGTTCTGTAATACATTATCTCATAACTAACTCATTAGTTACAATGCTTGCAAGGCTTTAGGTGATGAGTATTACTGAGAGGGCCCAGAGATACCTCTCCGACAATCGGAGTGACAAAACCTAATCTCGAATTATGCCAACCCAACATGTACCTTCGGAAACACCTGTAGAGCACCTTTATAATCACCTAGTTACGTTGTGACGTTTGGTAGCACACAAAGTGTTCTTCCGGTAAACGGGAGTTGCACAATCTCATAGTTGCAGGAACTTTGTATAAGTCATGAAGAAAGCAATAGCAGTATACTAAACGATCAAGTGCTAGGCTAACGGAATGGGTCATGTCAATCACATCATTCTCCTAATGATGTGATCCCACTAATCAAATGACAACACATGTCTATGGTTAGAAAACATAACCATCTTTAATTAATGAGCTAGTCAAACTAGAGGCATACTAGTGACTATAGTTTTGTCTATGTATTCCACATGTATCATGTTTCCGGTTAATACAATTCTAGCATGAATAATAAATATTTATCATGATATGAGGAAATAAATAATAACTTTATTATTGCCTCTAGGCATATTTCCTTCACCTCGTTCCTGCCTCGGCCCGGCGAGCCCCTGCTGCGTGCGTGACCAGGGACAAGCCCTTGATTTTTGTTTGACAAGGGATGATGCCTGCCAATTTGTTTCTACGGAGAGCCCCTGCTGCTCTAGGCTGCCAATTTGACCAGGGACAAGCTCAGAGTTGATCGATCTATTGTGGCCAAAATACACTGCAGTGATTTGTCCATGGGAGTACAACTTCCTTGAGCTTGTTCTCTAAGTGTGCACTGGTATTCATCTCCTTCTGATTGGACAAACTTCAGTTTTGAGGAAATGTCGTTCAGATGGATTTCTACGCATGAGTGCTACATCTAGCATCCAATTTCCCCATGTTCTCCGGTGTTTACAGAGAGCCTACACTTGTGTCAATATTGTTTTGTCAACTACTGTATCTATCTTCTATACAGAGAGCCGTATATGTTTCAGACCAAAAATTTGCTTCTCTGTTCCCTTGTGATTATCATGTCTAGGTGGTCAAAATGATTACAATAGATGTATAGACTTTTCATTGTTTGTAGCTACTATGCTCATATTTAAGTTTGTTCATTGCTTCTCATGCTGAAAAAACTATTCTGTAGGGACTTGGTGTTGTAAAACTATTCTGTAGGGCGGCGTACAAGCTAGTCATGTAGGCTGCGGCGGCTGACGACGCTGGTTGACCTTCTCCTGTGTGTGCAGGGCAACATCGACGCTGGACCTGATGGACGAGCTGCAGTGCCAAACTGGTACCTCTGAATTTTGCTTCAGTTTTGCTTCCTGCTAATCTGAATTTAGGGGAAGCTCTGAATTTTGTTATGTTTTGCAGGGGGAGGAATAGACGCTCCAGCAGCAGTGGTATTCTCTATGCAATCAAACAAGAAGCATTTTGTGTTGTTTCATCGAATCAAAAGAGACCAAAATCAGACCACATATGATTGCAGATTATGCGTGTGTAGGAGAAGATAACTGGGTCGATTGATTTGATGTTAATTTGTTTGCTTCACTCTGTTTATTTATGGCTACGACGACGGCGGCGGCACACGAGGTAAATTAAACCCAGCCCCCCTTTGCGCTCCCGTCCATTCCGCCGCCCACCTTGTGCTCCTAGCTGACGAATCCCTTTCCTGCCCCCCCCCCCCCTTTCCGGCGATTGAAGATGAGGCGCGGGTGGGCGCCGAGGGGGAGAGCCAGCAGCCGGCGCTGGAGTACGAGGAGAGGATCCACAAGTTCCCCGGCGGGGTAAAATTACCGACCTAACTCTGAATCCTAGTTAATTTTGCTACTGTCCTAATCACTCTGCGAACAAGCAGATCGGCCAGAAACCTTATGTTTGCTGTCCAGTGCCAATGGTGGAGCTCGAAACCCTGGAAGCACGCTGAACCTCATGAATAGACCTGAATATTTGTTTTAGGTAGATGCTTGACCATTATGCTTTGGAAGAGTGCACGCGAGTCTACCATCTGAAACTGTAGTTGACCAATCTAATTTGGCATGACCAGTTGTTGCGCCTCGGTGATAAAAGGGTTAACAATATCAAGGGATTTTGTTCGACCTTTGCATTTTCCGCAGGTTGCAATTCGTGTAGCACAAAGTAGTATATTTATTGGTCCATATGTTTGTAGATAATAATGGATCTGAATGTCTGAATGTCACATTATGTCACTATAAATGTCGTTTTGGACTTTGATATGGTCTTCCAGTGTACAGTTTGACATCATTTTTCTTGAAAATATGCTTCGTCGAATAAAATAGGCACATATAAGCAGAGTACATTTCATTAGGCTTGTTTTATCTGTTTGGTGTTATAGATGGTTGACGGGGAGAGACGACACTGCCGGTTTGCTGAAGTGGTAGGTTGCCATTCAGGTCAGTCCCCAATACTCTTCTTCCTTGGGCTCCAGAATTTACTTGCATTAGGGAGTTAGCCGAGCCACATTTAACCTGGTGAAGACAAGATTACAACTTTAGTACATTGATAGTCAACAGAAGAACACAACTAAAATATGCGCAGAAGTTGTAGAGACTGTTTGGGTGTGATTCCTGTCGGTAGACTGATGAAACTTTCGGTAGAGCAATTTAGGCATGTAGTTGGATGGATGAATATACCTTGCATACATCTCTAGGATTTACAGAATGAAGCTAACAATTGCTTGAGCCTACTATGCTATATATGTTAGGAGTATCCTCGGCCAGGTTAATTACAAATGATCTGAATTGCTCGAATAGCTGCAAACTTGTGGCCACACAAGTTAACTTTTTATATTTTACCTAATGATTTTTATACTAGCTAGCGTTTCTCATATCACAAAAGCTGTTGCTGCACTTGGGATAGAATACATGATTTTCTGAAAATGAAAGCGAGTTCTCCATGACTACGACAGATACTAGGTAGTTTAGCTTGGGATAGAATACAATGCACGGGTTACAACAGAAGTTATTTCTTGTCTCACAATTACTGATTGCTCTTTGTTCTCATTTTCCTTGGTTAGCTGAAACTATTCCTTGTCTACATATAAGCGGAAGCCAGGTTCGGAGCCACCGACAGTGTCTTCCTTGGATTCGTTCGTGCAATAAGGAGGGGACCCGGCCTTCTTCACGTGTCGAGCAACAAGTAAGGACCAGCCTTCGTCTGTTACTATTGATTCATGTGCATGCGCAATAAAGAAAGAAAATACAATACTAGATTTGGACATAGGACGTGAACCAACAAGTTTTCACTTTCCCGACGTGGGCGCAGGGGTGATCGAGGAGGATTACCGTGGCCCGGTGGGTGTCGTGCTCTTCAACCACTTGTAGGTGGACTTCACCGTGAAGCCCGGTGACTACTGCACACAGATGATCATCCAGATGATCGTGCCGTCGGAGGTCGCCGAGGTGGAGGTCCTTGACGCCACCGTCCGGGGGGAGGTCCACCGGCGTCTGAACTCCAAACCTTGGTAGATACATCTAGAGAAGTGGTTTGTTTAGGTTGGTGGTGGAATACTTTCAGTTGAGATGGTGGTTATGTTCGTCTGATGTTAAATGGGATGTCGTGATTTCTTTCAATTGAGATGTTTTCCTTGACATGAGTTTATTTTGCACCGGGTATGTTTATTTCTATCCAGGAATAATGCATCTAAATTTTATTATATTTTTAATTCCTAATTAGCTAGTAGTATGTGACGCCCGGGTAATCAAGCTACAGTAAAACTTCGTTAATGATGCCAGGTCATCATGATTAAAATTTTGCTAAACCTCACGTGTTTCAAACTTAGTTCAAATACAAAACCAAATAACAAGTCAAATTATAGTTTCATAAAATAGTGAATTAAAAATGTTCAAAGGGTTATAAATATTCACTAACTAATTAGCAAATAACATCCAACACTATATAGAATGTTTAATTGCCCTAAAACAATTAAAACAATGACCAAAACAGCCTTATTAATCCATTATCATATATGCACAATTCAAATGCTCATCAAACCTTTGTGTGGAAGTGCCTAAAATGGCTATGCTAATTTAGGACAAGTCTCATACTTAATTAAACGTCATTTGCTTTTGTAAATAAAAATAAAACAGAAACAGAAAAGAAAAAGAAAACAGAATTGGAAAATGAAACAACTATACTACTGTGCACTAAGCCTAGTACTGTGCACTAGGCCTGTAGCTAGCCCAGCCCACCAGGAGGTTTCCTCCTACCTCCTGTTCACAGGAGACGCGCTGGACGCGCCCGCGGCGTCCATGGCCGGATCGGCCACGTGCTGGCCATCCAGCTCCTCCCCGTCGCCTACAAGTCCTCCCCGACCACCCAGTGGCAAACCCTAGCCACTACCCCCCTCCTCCACCTCGCCTCGTTTCCCCTCGATCTGGAGCTCACCTGTGAGGAGCCGGTGTGCGCCGTCGTCAAATCCCGTGGCCACCGTCGTTCCCCCGCCCCCTAGAGTTGCTCGGGAGCTCCGCCTCCGTCGTCTACGTCCTCCACGCGAACCATCTCGACCTCAACTCCGCCGCACCGTCGGGATCGAGTTCTTCTCCGCCTTCGGCCACCGCCGCATCATCGCCGGATTCGTCGCCGTCAGCTCCTCTCCGACCACCCCTGCACCTCCCCGAGCTTGCCCCCGTCATCACTGTGAGCACCACCATGTTTTCCCCATCTCCCTTCTACCATATGTGCCCCGTAGCGAACAGCCACCGTAGCCATGCTCCGACCTCCGCTCGGCTTCGCTGCCGCCGCCGTCACCGGCCGTAGGTTCTCGTGCTTCTTGCACCTTCGGACGCGGCGCGTCGCGCTCGTCATGTAGGACCAAACCCCCGAGCCAAATGGCCACCGGATTGCCGATGCCGCGCTCGCTGTCACCGTGTCTGAAACTCTGCTCCTGTCGCCCTTGGCCACTCCGCCCGCGTCGTACCCTGCGTCCGGCCGAGCTACCACGCGTGCTCGCTGCGCCCGTAACCGTGCTCCCCCGCGCCACTGCACGTCCCAGGCCGCGCCCTCGCGCGCTCGCGTCTGACCGGCCTGCGCCCCTGCTCCTTCTAGCTGCCGCTGCTATTGCGTGCTGCCTTGTCGCGGCTGCTACGCTCCTCTGCCTGCCGCTGCGCTCCTTCCCCTGCTACGCTGCGTCGCCTGCTGCTTGCCGATGCTGCTGCTGCCTCCCTTTCCCGCCGCACTCGGCCGCGCCTCAGGCCACTCTCTGGCCGCGGCGACTCGCGCGCCCGCGCCTCCCCAACGCGCTCCCCGCCACTGCATAGCCCGCGCCACACCACTGCCATTGCTCCGCCTGTACTACTCCTGCTAGCTACTGTAGCCGCAAGCTAGCTTTTCAATTTCTACAATAACTAACCCTCTAGACAGCCCCTAAACAGCGCCTAAACGACTGTTAACAGGAGCAAAAATATTATGTGAAGGTAGTATACTTGATGAACTCCATTTTATCTCACTGGACCAAATCCATTTGATGCATGTATTAAATACTAAAAAAAATCACAAAATGCTATCTTTTGTTAACAGAAAACAGTTTTAACCTCTAGCACCGTGCCTTGCGTGCTGTGTGTGTGCCGTGCGTGTGGCCGGCCCTTGTTAGTACTAGGTTTAGCTAGTAGCATTAATTAGTGCTAAGTTAGTCTAATAGTAGATGACATGTAGGCCCCAATTAAATAAGTTAGGTTTATTTAATTTTTAGGTAAATAGTCCATGACGTGTGGGTCACACCTCTCCTTTTGACTAGTCAAATTGACTTGGTCAATTCGAGTTAAAGGTAATTTAGAAAATCTAGAATATTGATAAAACTTTAAAAAATTATATAAAATAATCCGAGACTCGGATGGAAATATTTTGTACATGAAAATTGCTCAGAACGACGAGACGAATCCGGATACGCAACCCGTTCGTCCGCCACACACCCCTAACATATCAAACTCGCAACTTTTCCCCTCCGGCTCCTCTGCCCGAAAACGCGGAACATCGGGGATACTTTCCCGGTTGTTCCCCCCCCTCCATCGGTATCACCTCATACCGTGTTAGGGCACCCCTAGCACCGTTACTTGTCATGTCATGCATCGCTATGCATCTGTTTGCTTAAGTATTTATTGTTTCTTCCCCCTCTTCTCTCGCTAGACACCGAGACCGACGCCGCTGCTACCCAGTACGACTACGGTGTTGACGACCCCACTCTCTTGCCAGAGCAACCAGGCAAGCCCCCCCCCCCCCCCTTGATCACCAGATATCGCCTATTCTCCTTTATACTGCTTGCATTAGAGTAGTGTAGCATGTTACTACTTTTCGTTGATCCTATTCTGATGCATAGCCTGACATTGTTGCTACATCTGTTGATACCTTACCTGCAATCCTAAATGCTTAGTATAGGATGCTAGTTTATCATTGGCCCTACATTCTTGTCAGTCTGCCTTGCTATACTATCGGGCCGTGATCACTTGGGAGGTGATCACGGGTATATACTATACATACATACATACATACATACATACATACTATACAGATGGTGACTAAAGTCGGGTCCGCTCGTAGAGTACCCGCGAGTGATTCATGGATTGGGGGCTGAAAGGACCTTTGTCCCGACGGCCCTCTGTGTGGATCTTTGTGGCGGAGCGAGAGGGCAGGTTGAGACCACCTAGGCGAGAGGTGGGCCTGGCCCTGGTCGGCGTCTGCGGTGGCTTCATAATAACGCGCTTAACGAGATCTTGGTATTTGATCTGAGTCTGGCCATTTGGTCTATACGCACTAACCATCTACGCGGGAGTAGTTATGGGTATCCCGGCGTCGTGGTATCAGCCAAAGCCTTCGTGACGTCAGCGACTGAGTGGCGCGCGCCGGATTGGACTGGAACGCCACTAGGCTAGGTCTGCTTCCGGCCGCGTTTGCAACGTGCAGGTGTGCAAAGGGCGATGGGCCCAGACCCCTGCGCCATAGGAGTTAGACCGGCGTGCTGACCTCTCTGTTGTGCCTAGGTGGGGCTGCAACGTGTTGATCTTCCGAGGCCGGGCATGACCCAGGAAAGTGTGTTCGGCCAAATGGGATCGAGCGTGTTGGGTTATGTGGTGCACCCCTGCAGGGAAGTTTATCTATTCGAATAGCCGTGTCCCTCGGTAAAAGGACGACCCGGAGTTGTACCTTGACCTTATGATAACTAGAACCGGATACTTAATAAAACACACCCTTCCAAGTGCCAGATACAACCCGGTGATCGCTCTCT
Organism: Triticum timopheevii; assembly: GCA_963921465.1. Lineage (NCBI taxonomy): Eukaryota > Viridiplantae > Streptophyta > Magnoliopsida > Poales > Poaceae > Triticum > Triticum timopheevii. Next base: position 445,583,185 of record OY997262.1, read on the forward strand.
AACAGGGCGACGAGGAGAGGATCGCCGGGTAGGATTATGCTATGCGATGCTACTTGGAGGACTTCAGTCTACTCTCTTCTGCATGCTGCAAGACGGAGGCTGCCAGAAGCGTAGTCTTCGACAGGATTAGCTATCCCCCTCTTATTCTGGTATTCTGCAGTTCAGTTCACTGATATGGCCCTTTACACATATACCCATGCATATGTAGTGTAGCTCCTTGCTTGCGAGTACTTTGGATGAGTACTCACGGTTGCTTTCTCCCCCCTTTTCCCCCTTTCCTTTCTTTCTAGTTGTCGCAACCAGATGCTGGAGCCCAGGAGCCAGACGCCACCGTTGACGACGACTACTACACTGGAGGTGCCTACTACTACGTGCAGGCCGCTGACGACGACCAGGAGTAGTTTAGGAGGATCCCAGGCAGGAGGCCTGCGCCTCTTTCGATCTGTATCCCAATTTGTGCTAGCCTTCTTAAGGCAAACTTGTTTAACTTATGTCTGTACTCAGATATTGTTGCTTCCGCTGACTCGTCTATGATCGAGCACTTGTATTCGAGCCCTCGAGGCCCCTGGCTTGTATTATGATGCTTGTATGACTTATTTATGTTTTAGAGTTGTGTTGTGATATCTTCCCGTGAGTCCCTGATCTTGATCGTACACGTTTGCGTGCATGATTAGTGTACGATTGAATCGGGGGAGTCGCATAGTAGCGTGGGAGGAAAAGTGCACGCTACTACTACTTAGGATAGTAGTAGCGCTGGTTGAGATAGTAGTAGCGCGGTTCCATCCACGCTACTACTAACAGACGTAGTAGTAGCGTGGGTTGCATCCGCGCTACTGCTATCTACTTAGCTGTAGCGCGATACTAGTAGCGCGGGTACCCGCGCTGCTAGTAGCCAGTTTACCCGCGCTGCTAGTAGCCTTTTCTCTAGTAGTGCAAGGATGTAATGTGTACGTGTGAAAATTTTCAGGATGAAATACCTTGAACTGCGAGCTACACAAAAAAACAAAATCATAGACATTAAGGTTAAACAAGTACATATGCTGAAAAGGCTCGGATTTGACTCTTATGTGTAGCTCTCATTTTAATGTAGACCGACCTAAAAATTTGCACACGTGTTCATTATGTATCTAGGTGTATGCATAATTGTTTTCAGAAAAAAAAATTAAACAAGAAAGTTGGAATCTTGATTTTTTTTCTTTAAATTAAGGCCTCCATGAAGCTTGGTCTCTATCTGGCATGTTTGCTCATGCATTAGCTAAGTCTTGTTGGACTGGTATAGCCTCCCTCCTCCACGGTGCGGGGCCATGGCGGAGAAGGCGACGGTGCAATCTGCGGAGATCCCGGTGACAAAGGCAAACCCGGCGGCGACAGCGACCCCGGGAAAAGCAACGAGTGGGGGCTCTTCTAGATCCCCGATCACATGCAAGACGCCGGATCCTACCGCAAGCCTCTCAGCTAGGATGGGAGGGGTGGTATTGCTGGATAAGGAGGCGGAGGGTTTCGTCTTCGAGGAACCAGATCAGATCTTGCCCAAGAACATGAAATGGTCAGCGGTGGGTAAGGCGTTCTCCCCGCGACCGCTGAACAGGACTGTGCTGGAGAAAATGATGCAGAGGGCTTGGGGTCTTCACCATGAGGCTCGGTTCCGGGACATGGGCGACAACGTATTCGTGGTGCACTTTGGGAGCGAAGGGGATTGGATACATGCAATGAATAATGGACCATGTCAATATGATTTTAATGTCCTGGCCTTGAAGGAGTATGAGAACAATGTCCAGCCATCGGAGATGGTATTTGATAGGATAGATGTGTGGGTTAAAATCGCTGATCTCCCACCAGGCAAGAGGACGGATGCATTCGGAAAGGCTTTAGGCAATTGGCTTGGTGAAGTGGTTAAAGTGGACGTTGACAAGGACGGAATTGCTAGAGGGAGCCAACTGCGTGTCAGAGCAAGGATCATGCTGTTTGAGCCTTTAGTGCGGGGGTTTTTCCTCAAAAACTCCCAGGAGGACAAAGTGGGTACTTGGTACGATTTTCACTATGAGAAGACCCCCCACTTCTGCTTTGAGTGTGGGCGTTTGGTGCATGAAAACGGACGATGTGTCCCTCCTATTGACAAGGCAGCGCAATGGGGGGCTGGCTAAGAGCATCACCGGGAAGGAGCACTGGCTCCAAGACCGAGGTGGAAGGAGGGAAAAACAACAACGCCAGCACCAGTAGCTTTATGAGTTCACAATCCGATGGAAACAACAGGGAGCGGGACAGCCATGCTCGCGCTCGAGATGTACTAGTGAAACGCAATCTGAGTGCCGAGTTCGATCGTCCAGGGGATTCCCGCACTGGTGGGCAGAACCGGCGAGAGAAAGGGATAGTCTTTTCCCCAAGCAAGGAGAAACATAGGGGTGACTGGCCAGAAGAGAGAGATCTGAGACATGAGATTGAGAGGAAGAAAGAGAGGGATCTCAGGGAACAGCTCAAGGCGCAGGAGTGGCAACGGGAGTATGAGAGGAAGCAATATGAAGAAAGGATCCATTGGGAGAGGGGGTCGTCGAGCAGAGGAGGCGAGAATAGGCAGGGGTACCATTCAGCTTACCCGCAAGAGAGAAAGAGGGGGTACTACGTTTGCAAGCCTCGGCAAGAGTTTGATGAAAGAAGGAGGAGGGGAGACAGTCCCCGTGACACTCCCGGCTCAAGGAAAAGAAGGCCGCGGCAGATGTGGGTACCAAAAGCAGATGGTGACAGGAATGAGGGGGATGAGTCTTTCATTCGTGATACTAGACAGAAGACATCCTCGGTGTTTGATCGTATTGAGGAGACCGACAAGAAAACGGCAGACCCTGCCACGGGGCAGGGCCGCCGAGAGCAATGATTATCCTTGCCTGGAACTGCCGAGGATTGGGGTTGGACTCGGCAGTCGGCGAGCTTCGAGACCTGATTAGGTCATACAACCCAGAGATGGTATTTTTATCAGAAACTAAAAAAATATTGGGAGCGATGGAGAGACTCAAGTGGAGTTTGGGGTTCACAAAAGGGGTGGCGATGGACTGTAAAGGAAAGAGTGGAGGTTTGGCGCTATGGTGGAGAGATCATATTGAGGTAACAGTTAAGCCATGGTGCCAATATTACATAGATGCTAAGATTGCGTGTGATGGAGTCTCCTTTAGATTCACTAGAATCTATGGAGAGCCATGTGTGGATAAAAGATCGCGGACGTGGGATGCACTGCGCTATCTGCGTACCCAAGATAACTTGCCGTGGCTGTGCTTGGGCGACTTCAATGAGGCACGAAGCCAGGATGAGCAGCTAGGGGGTAACCCAAGAACAGAAGGCAGATGGAACAGTTTGAGGACTACCTAACCGACTGCAGTTTGGCAGATCTCGGATTCTTGAGGTACCCTTTTACATGGGACAACAAGAGAGAGGGCGTGGAGAACATACAGGTACGGCTGGACCAGGCAACGTGTAACGGGGATTTTGCTCAGCTTTTCCCGTCCACTGAAGTGATACATGTCATGACGGAGGAATCAGACCATCAGGCGCTAGTTATAAAAGCAATGAAGATGACCGGGGACAAAGGTGACCGCAGGCAGCGTCCTTTCATGTACGAGGCAGCGTGGGTGCGGCATGAGCAGTATGAGACAATGGTGGCCACTACATGGGAGGAGGCACATGCAGCCAACCAGGGAGGAGGCCGGCTAGCGACGACATGCAATAGCCTGCGGGCCACCACGCGATCCATGCAGGAATGGAGCCGAAGGGTTTTTGGCTCTATCAGGAAGCAAATTGGGCATCTCAAAGCACAACTTATTGATGCAAAAGAGAGGGCTGCGAGGACGGGTTACAGAACAGAGATCAAGGAGATCGAAGACCAACTACATGAGTTGTATGAGAGAGAGGAGGTGTTCTACAAACAACGTTCGCGCATGGACTGGTTGCAGGAGGGCGATCAAAAGACGAAGTATTTTCAAAACCGTGCCTCACACCGAAAACGTAAGAACACAGTCAAGGCACTTCGGCGCGAGGACGGGTCGAAGTGTTTGGATGATGAAGGTATGAGGAGGATGGTTGCCCAGTTCTATGCGCACTTATTTGCTTCTAAGGGATCTAGGGATGGAGAAAACGTGTTGCAACACATTGAGGAATCCGTGATAGAGGCAATGAATGCAAAATTTGATGCTCCGTTCACCGATGCGGAGATAGAGCTCGCTCTCTTCGAGATGGGGCCTACAAAGGCGTCGGGCCCGGACGGCCTCCCAGCCATGTTCTACCAATGCCACTGGGCGCTGGTAAAGGACGATGTGTGTGTTGCGGTCCGTGATTTCCTCGCCGAATCTGCGGCCCCCGATGGCTTCGATGACACAATTATTGTTATGATTCCGAAAGTTAAGTCACTTGAATTGTTGGCGCAGTTCCATCCAATCAGTTTATGTAACGTTCTGTATAAGATAGTGGCGAAGGCACTAGCCAATCGCTTGAAGGTTGTTCTTCTTCTCATGATCTCTGAGGAGCAGAGTGCGTTTGTGCCAGGGAGACTGATTACAGATAATGTGTTGGTTGCCTATGAGTGTGTCCATGCTATTAGGAAGAGGAAAAGGAGAAAACCTATCTGTGCGGTCAAGCTGGACATGATGAAGGCATATGATAGAGTTGAGTGGGACTTTCTTGAACAGATGTTGTTGAAATTTGGCTTCTCGGGTCACTGGACAGAGATGGTCATGACATGCGTGAAGTCTGCAAGATTCTCGGTGAAACTGAACGATGGGCTCTGATCCTACCAGAGGGCTTCGACAAGGGGCTCCGCTTTCCCCATATCTGTTCTTGTTTTGTGTGGAGGGCTTCTCTGCATTACTAAAGGAGGCTCAGAGAGAGGGAAACATCAAGGGGGTGTCATTTGGAGGGGGTGGCCCAATGGTCACTCACCTGTTGTTTGCTGACGATAGTGTGGTCTTTGTGGAGGGGTCAAGGGAAAATTTCGAGTCTCTACGCTCTATATTGCATGCCTGTGAAGCCGCATCGGGCCAGAAAGTAAACCTTCATAAGTCGGTGATATTTTTTGGTAAAGACACCCCGGATGAAGACAAGAACGAGCTCAAGCAGGTGCTGGAAATAACGGAGGAGGCCCTGAGTGAACGATATTTAGGCCTCCCTACGGTAGTGGGGAGAGCTAAGGATGGTACATTTAAGTACGTCAAGGATAGTGCTAAGGGCAAAGTATTGGGATGGAAGGGCCAAGGTTTATCAAAAATGGCAAGGGAGGTCTTAGTCAAATCCGGTCTGCAATCCACACCAACTTTTACCATGAGTTGTTTTCAACTCACGAAGAAAATGTGCGGGAACCTGTCATCAATTGCTTCAAACTTCTGGTGGGGTGAAACAGATGGTCATAAGAAGGTGCACTGGATTGGGTGGGACAAAATGTGCACGCGTAAGCATGAAGGAGGGCTGGGTTTTAGGGACCCGGAAGCTTTCAACCAAGCCATGCTTGCCAAACAGCTTGGCACTTGCTGCAAGTGCCAAACTCGCTGTGTGGTCGTGTTCTAAAGGCGAGGTATTTTTCCGATGGGTCGATTCTTAATGCAACGTGCCCTGCCGGTGGGTCATACACATTCAGGAGTATATTGCATGGCCGTGACCTCCTTGCTGACGGACTGATATGGCGTATTGGAGACGGGTCACGAATATTGGTCCACCGTGATAATTGGCTCCCAAGGAGCGGTAGTCTCAAGCCACTGGGCCAAAGCTACACCGCAGGCATTACACGTGTGGGGGATCTGCTCGAAGCCAATGGGTCCTCATGGGACAAACGAAAAGTACATGAAATGTTCGCCCCGGATGAGGCTCAAGAGATTCTTCAAATACCAGTTGGGGGATCGGGGGTGCAAGACTACCAAGCTTGGAACTACACCAAGAATGGTATCTTCACGGTCCGCTCAGCATACCATCTTCGAATGAGCCAGAAGAGGGTAAGATCCGGACGGCCGGAGTCTTCATCCTCGGTGGTGGACCACAAGTCGTGGCTGAGCCTTTGGGATACGATCACGCCGGGCAAAGTTAAAATCCACATGTGGCGGCTGATTAGGAACGGCCTTGCTGTGGGAGCGGAACTATTACGAAGGAAGATCAAGCAGGGTGTCTTCTATACGGCGTGTGGGCGGGAAGAAACAAACTACCATAGATTCTGGGGTTGCTATCACTCTGCTAAGTTCTGGAAGGTAATGCAGTCGGAATTGGGGGCACCGGTGGCGATCCCGCCGGAGTCAACTTGCTCCCAGAGTGCGTTGTCGAGATGGTTGATCTCGTGGTTCGCGGAGGCTACGGATGACGAGCGAGCGGTCATGGTTCAGGGTGCATATGCGCTCTGGCTCGCGAGGAATAATGCGCGCGATGGGCAGCGGATCAAGGAGGCAGAGATGATAGCAAAAAGAGTCTTTCATCTAATCGGCGAGTGGCAATCGATACATGGCCGGAAGATCAAGCAGAACACGCCGGTGGTGAAGGAGAAATGGAGGCCCCCGGAGGAGGGGTGGGTGAAGGTAAACGTCGACGGAGCCACCTCGAAAGGAGGGGACAGCGGTGGGGCCGGGCTGGTTTTTTGAAACCATGACGGTGCTTTCATAGGAGGTTTTTGCCATGTCCTTCCACTGGGAAGTGACCCCGCAAGGACTGAACTCCTAGCATGCAGAAGGGCCGCACAGGTGGCCGAGGAGCTGAATATCGCCAACCTACACATCGAGATGGATTGCAAGGAGATAGTATGTAAACTCCAAGGCACGCAAAAGGACTTCTCACCGCTAGGGCCTGTGGTGGAGGAGGTCAAGCGCCTGCTGGCCTCGTGGAAGAGCTGGAAGATTGCGTGGGTTAGGCGGGATGCTAATAGAGCTGCCTACTTGTTAGCAAGGGAAGCAGTTTCAACTAAGTTAAGCAAGGTGTGGCTGCATGTGCCCCCAGATTTTATTCTGCAGACAATTTCGGACGAAATCCCTGGTTGGGATGCTTAAATAAAGTTATGCATGAAGTTTTTTTTTAAAAAAAAGCTAAGGGCCTCTTTGATTTGTAGGATTTTAAAAATGTAGGAATAGGAAAAGTATAGGGTTGGAGTGGCATGCCCACTTGAATCCTATAGGATTAGCAATGAGTGTTTGATGTCACAGAAAAAACAAAGGAATTGTAAAAAGAGGTTGGAGTGGATGTTAGGTTTCCTATGAAATGTAGTACAAAATATTCCATAGGAAAAATTCCTATGGAATCTAATCCTATGAATCAAAGGACCAACATAGGAAAAAATCCTAAGGATTTCAATCCTCTAGAAATCCTATAAAATTCCTTTGAATCAAAGAAGCCCTAAGTCGTGTTTGTATTTGGTGAATCCTTGTGCTTCTCATTCTGTTCCGGTAGACATTGCACGAGTTTGTTGCTTATTAATCAACTAAACTACCGACGTTCTTAAGCAGTACGTAAGCACTTCTGTGTACGTGCGTTTTTTTTGCAGTGGCGACGTCACGACGCACCAAAGAGCCGCCCACGCAGTACGTACGCTCGACAAACAAACGTACCACGCGGCGCAAATGGCCGCATATCGTCGGCGCAACGTACGTCGGGCCAGGACCAGAGCCGAGCCGTAGCAGTAAAACTCAACGCCATCCTCCTCTCCTCTTCACCAGGCGGCAACAGGAGTACGTGGTGCGTGACTTCACCCCCACAGCGGCGAGACAGCGACGCGGCGGGCGGTGGTCCGCTCCTCCCCTCCGGCGAGCCCACCCGTGCGCGTCACCCTCACCCTCACGCACGGCCCTGCCTCACCGGAGGACAAGCACACGGCCGTCCATCTGCCTCGTACCCATCGGACGGCTCTGGCGGCCCCGCCCCTGACCTGACCGCGCCGTTCGAATTAAAGCCCTCGCCGCGCCGGCCGTGCACACAGTGGCATGGGCATGGGCCATGGGCGGGCTCTGATTGAAAGGAGCCGGAGCCCACTCGCACATGCGCCCCAACGCTACGCACATTATTCTCTTACCATTCACACCAGTCTACTCTACTCGCAGGTTTTTTCAACTGCTTTGCTACACAATTATTTCGGCAGATTTGTTAAGATTCAAGCTGGACCAGTTGCTAATTATCATCCGGCCGGCGACCAAATCTGGCCGTAGGTCCGGCCCCGGATCCCGGCTTTGCGAAAAGCCCCAGATTCGCCGCTTGTATTTTTCTACTCCTACCACGAACCAACCAAACAGGCACCGTGACATCGTGACTGACTCGTGTTGGCGGTGGTACAAAAAAAATATATGATGACGAGGACGTCCGTACGGTTTCCAGTATTAACAAAGCAGCCCGCGGGAAACTAACACGTAATTGGATGGTTAGAGGGACAGTAGTATCCCAGGCCACCAGGATACAAGTCCTGATGCTCGCATTATTCCTGGATTTATTTCAGCATTTCTGGCGATGAGTTTTCAGTTAGAGGAGAGGTGCCTACGGCGACTTCGTAAATCTCAAAATGATATGCCGGCTTCGTCTCTCGAAGGCGCTCATAGGGGTAGGGTGTGCGTGTGTGCGTTCCTAGGGATTAGTGCACGTGCATATGTATGAGCGCTTACGTCTGTATTGTGTTAAAAAAAACAAAGCAACCCACGCAAAAAAAATGCAGCCGGCGAAGGAAGCAAACAAACGATGCCTTTCCTTTCTGTCTGCTCCCCCACACCTCACTTCATTCTCTTATCTTCCTGAGAAGAAGCAGCGAACCACACGCTCCGCCATCTCCGCAGCTTGGGCGACGACAAACTCCGTGTCCGCCCCCGCCAATGTTGAACCCCAGGTAGGCTGCTCCGCCTCGTCCTCCTTCGGATCCGTCACTTCCATCGGCTCTGGCAGCGACTCTCGCTCCTCCTTCTCCGGCTCCGGCGAGTCTGAAGGCAGCCCTACAGCGTTGCGGGCGGCGTGCCTTGCCTAGATCTCCTCCGCGATCTGCGTTCGGCACTCCGATGTGAGCATAGCGTACGTGGTGATCTGTCGCCGGACCATGGCGATGCCGAAAAGCGGGGGAGAGAAGGCGGGCGGGCTTGGGTGGCGGCACAGAGAAGGATGAGGTGGATGGGTTAGGGTTTGGGGACGTCGGCCAGCTTAAATAGTCGGATTTGGGCCAGGCGGCGAGCCAGAGCAGTGTCACGCGGCGTTAACACCACGGCGGCGGAGAAGGCGTCTGTCAGACCACCGGATTTTCAGGCGAGTTTTCATGGGACCCCATTATGAATACTACGTAATGGATGCGCCGGACTCTCATATTTTGGCTGGATATGAGGGGCGCCAGTCAGTCTGAGCATTTGAGTCGCGTTTAGGCCCCCGTACGAATCGAAAATTCGTGAGCGGTATATGACCGAGGGGCTCGTCCAGACATATGATGCTCTTAGCGAGACTGTTTGTAGTACTACTACTCCTACCATGAACCAACGAAACAAACTGACGAGGAGATCGAGTAGGCGTTGTTCCAAATGGGCCCAACGAAGGCTCCGGGCCCTGATGGGCTGCCCGCCCTCTTTTATCAGTGACACTGGTCGCTTGTGAAGGATGACGTGTGCACAGTGGTCCGGGACTTTCTTGCTGGAGTAGCAGCGCCGGAGGCTTTTAATGTGACAGTGATCGTTATGATCCCGAAAGTTAACTCACCGGAGTTGCTTTCGCAATTTCGCCCAATTAGTCTCTGTAATGTTTTGTATAAAATTGCCTCTAAGGTGCTAGCTAACAGGTTAAAAGTTATTCTGCCGATTCTTATCTCCGAGGAGCAAAGTGCGTTTGTCCCGGACCGGTTAATAACAGACCAAGATTAATATCCACCATGATCAGTGAATACCGAGAAACGACAGCTTATCACCACTGGGTGCAGAGTATGTCATGGGTGTCACCAAGGTCTGCCACTTGCTAGATCAGGGGGGTACGCGTTGGAACGAGCAGTTACTGGAGCGGATGTTCTCACAGGAGGATGCAGACGATATCAGGCAGATTGTAGTGGGAGGACCGGGTGCGGATGATCACTTGGCGTGGAACTTCACTAAAGATGGCTACTTCACGGTTCGCTCGGCATATCACCTGCGCGTTTCTATGAACCGAGCGCGAACGGGAAGACAGGAGTCATCGTCAACGGTGAACCAGCACAGGAGCTGGATGGCGATGTGGGACACCTCGGCCCCGGGAAAAGCGAAGATCCATATGTGGCGGCTGATCCGCAATGGCTTAGCTGTCGGGCATGAACTGCATAGGCGAAAGATCAAGGCGGGAGTTTTCTGCACGACAATGCAGTCGAGACGAAACAGTCTATCATAGATTTTGGGGCTGTCCCCATTCGGTGCTCTACTGGAAAAAGCTGCGTTCGGAAAAGGGAATTGCGGTGGCGATCCCACCGTGTCAACTTGGTTCCCAGAATGCAGTCGCAAGATGGCTGTTGGAGTGGTTTCAGCAAGCAGGAGAGGAAGAGAGGGCGATGATGGTCCAGTCGGTCTATGCGTTGTGGTTAGCTCGCAATGAAGCCCGGGATGGGAAACGAATAGAAGATCCACATGAAATAATGGAGCGGGTGGTGCGGTTGACCGAAGAATGGTGTAACATCCATGACAAGCCCCCGACGATCAAGGAGCCGAGGGAGAGAAGGAGATGGGAGGTGCCGGAAGAGGGATGGATCAAAGCTAATGCCGACGGAGCGTTCTCAAGGGACAGAGGGAAGGGAGGTGCGGGGATAGTGCTCAGAGATCACAATGGAGGCTTTCGGGCTGCCGCCTGCTCTCTCGTTGATCCAGCCTCCAGTGCAGAGATGATGGAGGTGGAAGCCTGTAAGCGTGCAATTCAGCTAGCTAGGGAGGCTAACGTGCACAATCTTCATATAGAGCTGGACTGTCTGGGAGTTGTGGCGGCGATCAACAAGGCCGAACAAGATCTTTCCATTTTGGGGCCGAGCGTTGAAGAGATCAAGCAGTTGCTTAACCAGTTTCTGCAGGTGAAGGTTACATGAACGAAGCGAGAAGCAAATGGTGCCGCGGATAAATTAGCAAAAATAGGTTTAGGTGATGAAGTTTGTAATGTTTGGTGGGTTGGTCCACCGGAGTCTATTATCCAGGTTTTCTCTGACGAGATCCCTAGCTACGTTTAATTAATAAAGCGGCATTGATCCCAAAAAAAAAACGAAACAAACACGGTGACATCGTGGCGGTGGTACAAAAAATGCTTCTTTTAGTTTTCCCTTTTGAATGAAAAATATTATGACGAGGACGTCCGTACGGTTTCCCGTATTAACAAAACAGCCTGCTCAGGAAGCGAACAAGCGACGCCTTCCCTCCCTGTCTGCTACCCCACCTCACTCCCTCCTCTTCCCGAGAAGAAGCAGCGGACCACGCGCAGGCACACAGATTTCGATCCGCTTCCCCAAGCATCCTCACGAGCTCCCGGCCGACCGAGCTCGCCGCCGCGTCTCGGCGCACGGATCCGGAGAGCCCCCGCCGCGGAGGCCCCAGATCCGGTGCCGTTCTGGTGGAGTGCCACTTTCTTGCTGCGCAGAGTGAGGTAGGTGGCTGGTGGGTGACCGCCGCCATTGTCGCGTCCCTTTCCCTGCCGAGGTTCCCGAGCTTCGGTCTAGCTCGGTTTGGTTACCTTCGTGTCTGGTTTGAGCTCGCTGGGTCCAGATTCAGCTGCATTGGCCCGGATTTGGAAAATCTTTCCTGCAAAGTTCACTGTTTGCTGCATCTGGAGCTCCCCAGATCTTTCTTCTCGCTCCGCCTAATCCCTCTCCCTCTCCTGCTTAGCTGCTCTGAAGGCTCTGCTGTGCCATGGTGGCGCCGGCGTGAGGGGGCTCCTGGGCGGACGCGACCAAGATGTGGAAGCAGTTCCTCAGCAAGCTGCCGCGGACCAAGTCCACGCGGGACGGCGGCGGCGGCGACTCGGGCCAGTGCAGCGGCGGCGGCAATGGCAACCCGATACAGCGCACCAGCAGCGTGCCGGCCGGCGGGGGCGGGGGCGGCCGCTCCGCCTCCACCATCAAGCGCATGTCGTCGGCGGTCTTCCCCTCCAGCGTCGTCGCCGGGATCGAGCCGCTCGTGGCCTTCAAGGACGTGCCCAGCTCGGAGCGCCACAACCTGTTCGTCAGCAAGCTCGGCCTCTGCTGCGCCGTCTTCGACTTCTCCGACCCGGCCAAGAGCTCCGCCGAGAAGGACATCAAGCGGCAGACGCTGCTGGATCTCATCGACTTCGTCGACTCCAGCACCGCCCGCTACCCGGAGGCCGTCATCGCCGCCTGCTCCAGGATGCTCGCCGTCAACCTCTTCCGGGTGTTCCCCCCGAGCTACAGGTCCGGTGCTGGCTCCTCATCCGGCGGCGGCGGCGAGGGCGACGAGGACGAGCCGATGTTCGACCCCGCCTGGTGCCATCTGCAGCTCGTGTACGAGCTGCTGCTCAAGTTCATCGGATCCAACTCCCTGGATGCCAAGATAGGGAAGAAGTACTTCGACCACTCCTTCATCGTCAGGCTGCTCAACCTCCTCGACTCCGAGGACCCCCGGGAGCGAGACTCCCTGAAGACCATCCTCCACAGGATCTACGGCAAATTCATGGTGCACCGGCCGTTCATCCGCAAGGCGGTGAGCAACATATTCTACCACTTTGTTTTCGAGACCCAGCGGCACAACGGCATCGCCGAGCTGCTCGAGGTGTTCGGCAGCGTCATCAGTGGCTTTGCATTGCCTCTCAAGGAAGAACACAAGATTTTTCTTTGGAGAGTTTTGATTCCTCTGCACAAGCCGAAGTCAGTTGGGGTGTATCTCCAGCAGTTGACATACTGCGTGACACAGTTTCTAGAAAAGGACCCCAAGCTTGCCGGATCGATAATTATCGGTTTGCTGAGATATTGGCCTGTGACAAATAGTCAGAAGGAGGTGATGTTCCTGAGTGAGATTGAGGAGATCCTGGAGGCCACCAGCATGGTGGAGTTCCAGAAATGTATGGTTCCGTTGTTTCGGCGGATAGCTCAGTGCATCAACAGCTCACACTTCCAGGTAACTTGCCTTGCCCTAACTAACATAACTCGGTAATTCTGAGTTCTCCAATGTTCTTGTTGCAGTATTCTTAGATGCACCATACTTGCTTCTGCCACTTAAACTAGACACTTCCATATGGAATTTATTTAGGTGCTTATGTGGTGAAGTCTGAAGAAGTTAGCATCACTCAATCAGAATGGGTCATGATTACAAAAATAACATTCTTGATCAAGCTGTCCCCAAAGGTTCAAACAGCTACTAGCTTATTTTTGGTCCCTCCATGTGCCTCATATTTGTGATTAGAATGCGTGGACATGGCAAATGAGCAACAGATGTCTGAACTCTGAAGCCCTCAAAGTTAATGTTGACAAATGGACAACATATCCAAAGTAGGCCGTCATGTTATCAGCTAATGATTATATTTTTTTAATATCATGAATAGCTGACACTTGGGCCAACATTAAGCACTCAAATGAGTTCACACATCTGTGTGTTATGGTCTGTTAGTCACTTAGTTGGCTCACATATGCTCTGAATTTTCTATTACAAAAAAAATGGTTGTTGGCTTAATAAGATACTGTTTCTTCTTCAGGTTGCTGAAAGAGCACTCTTCATGTGGAACAATGATCACATCATCAGCCTGGTGGCACAAAACCGCCAAGTGATCATGCCCATCATCGTTCCTGCGCTAGAACAGAACGGCCAGAGCCACTGGAACCATGCGGTCCTGAACCTGACCGCCAACGTGATGAAGATGTTCTCCGAGATGGACGAGGAACTATTCTCGGCGTGCCTAACCAAGTGCAAGGAGGACGAGGAAAACCAGGCGTCGTTTGAGGAGAAGCGGAGGCTGAAGTGGGCGAAACTAGAGTCCGCCGCAGCCCTCCAGCCAGTGACGGGCCACACCGCCGTCCTGGTAGGGTAGGTCGCCAATCGTCGGCGATAATGTTGTCGCCGCCACCCTCGTTTAGCGTGTGTTTGGTCGGTGGAGGTGCATGCCAATGGTGTTCTTCCCCTGTTCGGTGAAGCGCGCCCAAGTGATGATCGACTCCAGGGCTCATCGTTTTGCTTTTCTTCTGTACGTTGTAACTATTCCCACTATGTCTATGCTCTAGAGGCAAAATGTACCTGTGAGAGCAAGCGCCTTGTGCTGAGACTCATTACCTGTAACTTTTGCCTGTTTATTTATGAACATTATTCTAGAGCTTAATTCAAGTGTCTAGAGCCATTTCTCGAAGAGCCCGATTTTGTTTTGAAATGTTGCGGCTGTGATTCTTGTGTTTTGAATTTGACTGGTATTGACCATGTTGGAAACAAAACTTATCTGAATGATGATGTCAATCCTAGATGTCAGGGCATTCTAATTGTTGTACAGATCAGACTATAAAATGTATTAGCACTGTATTTTGAATGAACAGAGTATTTACCTGAATAAACTGCATAACTAAAACAAAACTTGCAAAAGAAAAGAGAAAGACGTAGGTTGACAAAAAAGATTCCGTCGCCGGGACTTGAACCCGGGTCTCTCGGGTGAGAGCCAAGTATCCTAACCACCTAGACTACGACGGATTTTTTGATTGACAAATCACTGTTATTTATCAGAGCAAGAGACCATCGGCAAAATTAAGAATCAAGCAAACTACACAAGACCGTGCGGAAAATGAAAAAGGGTAAAGGTTCAACAGAAATTACAATTTGCCAGTTATTTCCAGGAAGAAAATCAGGTCATGGTTATTCTTTTCTTTTAAACTCACACTCAAACTTTATTTATTTAAACAAGAGAAAGGATTTGGCTCAAGAAGAAAGGTTCTTTTGTTGGTCTTTGAGCATGTTCACAACATTCTGGCTGTCCATCTCAACATGGAGCTTCTGAATATTAAGGTCCACCACACCTTAATATTAACTTAACACGTCAGGTGATTATACCTTCCGATGCTGATGCAATCCTCACAATGCCCCGCCACAAAACGAGTCTTAATGATATTTGGTCCTGGGCGTGGGAGAGGAATAAACAGATCGAGCAGCAGCGACAGTCCATCATCGTCTTCAGGTGGAGAGGACAGTTGGAAGCGACTTTGGAAACTTCGGGTTCAGCCAAAGATTAGTGTATTTTGGTGGAGGGTGCTTATGTAACATCCTTCCCTCTAATTTGAACTAAAACCACGACGAGTAAATCGGAACGGAGGGAGTACCAGGGAATACTTTGATATCCAGCTAAGGTATTTTGGAATTCAGCGAGGGCATGTCGGGATGCTATGCTTTTTTCGATTGAAAGCTGCTTCCAACATGTGGTGATCGAGACCGACTGTCAAGAGGTGGTATCGTTGTGGCAGTCGGGGAACGCTAGATCAATGGGTTACCATATTTGCAGAGAGATGCCTTCACTTCTCTCGTCTTTACGGGGTTTCAAGCTTCAGTTCTGAGGAGTGTCAGTGTAGTAGCACATGTGTTGGCTACAGAGGCTCTTCATCTTGCTCCTTGCTTCACCATTTATGATGTAATCCATGGTTTTCTGATTCAGCATGTTCAATCAGATAGGAACTCGCCTACTAATGAATAAATAGCCTCGAGGGCGTTTTCTCAAAAAAAGAAGAAGCAATATTAAGGTCCACTGCCGTCTGAACTGCTCGCCTGCAAGCAAATACTCCCTCCGTTCCAAAAAGAGCATGCAGCTCCTCTGAATGCGCCTGGATCATCCCTGAAGATGACTCCACCACCCCCGCCGTCGCCCATTCTAGTCACTGCTCCATCAACGTTTACTTTCATCCAATCTTGCATACAAATTTCACGCATTCTTCTCCAATGAACCGCGCATAGGGCACTTGGGATGCCATCATGTCAAGAACAGGATTGAAGGAATTTTATAGAAATTTTGGAGGATTCTAATCTTTCCCTATGGAAGTCCTCCGGATCATAGGACTAGGTCATCAAATTCCTATGGAGTCCAATCCTATGCCCTTAATCCTATGTTTCAGATTTTTTTGACCCGAAACTGTGAGAATTTCTTCTCACAGTAATTTTTATAAATTTTCCGAGTTTAAACATACAACCAAAAGAAAATAAGCTAGTCTAATCAAAGCTACAAAAGGTCAAAGAACTAATCTAAGCTAAGCTAGCTAACAATGAAAGTACAACAACAGGCAACAGGGCAGCAGGTAACAAAGCCAATACTGTGCAGAGATAACCCTACTTATCTGAAGGTCTGCACCCAATCAGGTAGAGTAGCATAGGATTTTCTGTTTGCCCTGTGGGTAAGCCATTTGAGCTCCTCGTTGAATCTCCTTCGGCAAGCATATAACTATAAATTAGGAGGAATACCTCTGAAAATGAAGCCATTTCTTGTATTCCGTATGGACCAGACAATCAGAATAATGAGGTCCACGCCAAAAGGAAGATCAATCCTGCCCTTTAGATTTGCAAGCTGATCCTGGGTACTGGCAGAAAGAGGTTCCTATGTTTCATAATCCTAGAGAAATGCACACTACATGACATCCTACTCCTTTGTTTTTCAATTCCCGCGTTTTAATTTTCTGGAATGCAAAGAAGCCCTAAATGTGCGAGACCGTGAGCAAATCGTCGTCCTTTTAGGTGTTTGTGTTGATTATTCTTAATATACTAGTCCATCTGTTTCATAATGTACTGCATATAGATGTTTTGAAAAATTAAACGTCAATAACTTCGATCAAGTTTATAGAGAAAAATATCTACATTTAAATGCCAATAACATAAAATTAGATATATCATGAGTCATATTTTTATACTGTATTTATCTGATATTTCACTCGATGCATTTGGTCAAAGTTTACGAGGTTGAACTTACGAAAAAAAAAACTCCACACACCATACCTCATAGAATGAGTAACACTACATCTACGGGCATTACATACCATACGGACAGGTTGACATGGGAAGATTTAATTGGAAATGGAAATGGGCAGGGGCCCACCGAGTGAAATTTAGGGGGGGTTATTACTTGAGAATGGAAAGACCCGTAGGATTTAAGGGCCAGTTTGGTTTGTGTCCTGGGCAATGTGCCTCGAGAATTTTGGTGCCTGGGATGTGCAAAGTCTGAATTTTGTGCCTGGCCAGGCTAGCCTGGGAGAGCATTGTTTGGTAGGTGGCCTTGCCTATTAGAGATAGTTTTATATGGCAACAAGTTGTACTAGTGTGGAGCCCACCATCCCATTCAAATATTAAATTACTAATCAAGAGCCAGGCACCCACCAGGCGTCCAAAATAGATGGCCTGGACCAGGCTAAGCCACATGCTTGGTAAATCGTCGAGGCTAATCACAGTACAGATGAATCAGGCCAGGCACGCATGCGTTTTTTCATGGTAGCAACCAAACACACTTCAGGCAATTTTCAGGCACGCTCCAGGCCAGGTACTTTCTGGCCAGGGCATGATCCAAACACGCTCTAAGTAGGCCACCCTAGGTCCGAAAATCCTTTTCTGAGCCCGGGCTCATCTGCACCCGTGTTGAATAAAAAATTCAAAACAAATACTAGAAAAATTCAAACAATTCCAATTTTTTTTACCATGGTAGACAATTTGGTGCGTGAGGTTTGACCCAATTTTCATATGATTTGGACAAATGAGCAACTCTCGGCAAAAAAGACAAATTCGGGGTCTGTAAAACAATTTACTGTTCACGTACTGTTTTGGCTCGATTTATCTTTTTTGCTGAGAATTAATCAGATGTCCAAATGAGCTAATATTTGGAGCGAACCTCAGGCAATAAATTGTCTACCATGGGGGAAAATTTGGAATTGTTTGAATTTTTCTAGTATGGTTCTCGAATTTTTTTCTGATCGGGTGCAGATGAGCCTAGGCACCGAATCGCTGCACTCAGGTCCGAAAATCATTTTCTGAGCCCGGACTCATCTGCACCCGTATTGAATAAAAAATTCAAAACAAATACTAGAAAAATTCCCTAGGTCTAGCATTTTTGTTATAGAATGAAGGGAGTACTATTTATGTTCTCTTCTTATTTACCTTCTTCCTTTTGGTGGATGGATCTCTGTTTTTTTACTGCGTTGCAAGACGAGTAAACTTGTGTTAATTTGTCTCAAAAGAAATTGAAAAAATGCCTATGCCTTTAAGAGGTGGCAATTGTGCCGGTCTGCCCTTGTCTTTCTACCATTTGCCTTCTTACCCCAAATCTGCATCCAGATTTGGTTACAACATCATATCAATTTTTTGCATCACATAAGAACACCAAAAGGAAGAACAACAAGATAAGAAGAGAATATCAGCACACGTGCTATAGGGGACGGATTAAGAGGCAGTAGCTTTGGCATATGAATCATCATGCTGGCATGTTTACTGCTAGCTAATGTACTTTCATGCATAAGTTATTTTTCACAATTGGGTTACGACGGTACTGCTCATCATCTAGGAAGCGGTCTCTGCAATGGAGTGTGGTGATAAGGAGGCGAGCGGCAGTGCGGGGCAGCATGCGATCTTGTATGTCTGTGAGGAAGGTTGATCTTTTACTTTAACTAAGAAAGAGTTATGATCTTGAAGCCGAGGAGATTACATTTAAATACACTTTAAATATCACAATTATTGATTTAATGTGGGAGGGGGGAGGGGGGGCACTGCCCTTCTTGGGCATTGTTGGCTTTTCTTACTTCATTGTACTATTTATGTTTTCTTCTTATTTTCCTTCCCCCCTTTGGTGGAAGGCATGGGCCTCGCCATCGCCATCACCCAATTCCTCTTGTCGCTGCTCGATGCTTTTGAGGAGGAGGAGGAGCCGGCGGAGCCACCCGTATCGGCACCAGTGATGCGCCGAGTTTTGATCTTGGTCATTGTTGTGTCGCAGCTTGGACTGATCGTCTGCTTCTTCTGCAGTCTCATGATTGCAATCTCGCCGCGGTTGGGCAAGGCGCGGTGGTGGCCACAGTGGACGATGGGTGCGATGATGACTGGGATGACCATCTCGTTCGTCCTAAGCATGCGCATGGTTTACATCGGCATTGGATGCGTCTTCGGTACCAATTGATAGCCTGATGTGCACGAAGTTCTTCATATGACTTCAATTCTCCATATATAAATACTGAATAAGTATTTCTTGAATCTCGATGACCGGGGGGGGGGGGGGGGCACTGCCCTCCTTGGCATTGTTGGCTTTTCTTACTTCATTGTACTATTTATGTTTTCTTCTTATTTTCCTTCCCCCTTTGGTGGAAGGCATGGGCCTCGCCATCACCATCACCCAGTTCCTCTTGTCGCTGCTCGATGCCTTTGAGAAGGAGGAGGAGCTGGCGGAGCCACCCGTACCGGCACCGGTGATGCGCTGAGTTTTGATCTCGGTCATTGTTGTGTCGCAACTTGGACTGGCCGGCTGCTTCTTCTGGAGTCTTATGATTGCAGTCTCACTGCGGATGGGCAAGGCGCAGTGGTGGCCACAATGGATGATGGGTGCGATGCTGACTGGGATGACCATCTCGTTCGCCCTAAGCATGTACATGGTTTACATCGGCATTAGATGCGTCTTCGGTACCAATTGATAGCCTGATGTGCACGGAGTTCTTCATATGACTTCAGTTCTCCATATATAACTACTGAACAAGTATTTCTTGAATCTCGATGACCAGTTTATCACTTCAGTTGTAAGTGTGTGTGCCTCGTTTAAATTAGTACTCCACTTTGGAAACCTGATGGCATGCCTGAACATTTGTCACTTCAATTGTAATAAAGGCACGGTCACTTCTAGTTGAGTAAATTGCAGAAAACCATCACTTTGAAAGCTAGGTTTGTAAAAAACACTACGTTACCATTCTTTTGCAGAAAACACCACGCTTGTGTAATCATTTTGTAAAAATCACTAATCAGCGGATTTGTCTCTATTAAGTGAGATTATGATAGATGGACCCCCTTTTTGCCTACGTGTCACTCCCAGCAGTCCGGACAACTGTTAGACGATGTTAGACGATGCCGTCGGGGTGACCCGGTCAAAATAGACCGAATCGTTCCTCTTCCGCTCACTCTCTCACTCGCTCTGCTCTCTCTCTCACGCTTGCTCTGCTCTCTCTCTCATGCGCTGTTCGTGCTCGCCGCCGCCGCACCATGGTATCCTGGAGTGATGGCGACATCAGCGAGTACACCATGGAGTAATACCATCTCTTCTTCCGACAACAGCACCATGAAGGTCAGTTCTTAGAGTTAGGGTGACAGTTAGGGTTTGTCATTTGGGGATTTCTCCATGGAGGTTGTTCTGAAGTTTTGTTTGAAATCTTTCCCTTTCCATTTGCACGTGCAGATCCCTGCTACCACAGAGGACTCTGATTTCTAGGGCATTGAAGCTGAATGTCCGGTTGAGACGAGAGGGCCATTTCTTGCTTATGAGCTTTGTTCCTTTTGTTCCTCGAGTCTAATCAATGTCATGCTTGAAGTTGCCTCGTGGATTACGTTAAAAATTAACTTCTGCCATTAGAGCATTTTTGTGGAGAAGTAAGCAGGGGCAGAGGAAACCTTATTGGCTGTCTTGGGACAAGATGATGTGGTGCGATACATGGGAGGCCTTAGTTTTGGAGACTTCGAAATGTTTAACTTAGCTTGGCTTGGCAGTCATGGAGGATTCTTGTCAGCCCGGAATCTCTAAGTGCACGCATTCTAAAAGTGTACTTCCCTTCTTGCACCATATTGAAGCCAACCTAGGAAATCATCCGTCCGAGGTTTGGCGCTCAATTTTAGAAGGGAGAGACATCATGAAACAAGGACTAGCAAGGCGGGTTGGGGGTGGCACAACCACTGAGATATGGAACACTAACTGTTTTCCACGGTCGAAGTTGATGAGGCCATTAGTGTCCACAGTGGCGGATTGACCACAACTGGTTTCTGACCTTATAGATACTCCCTCCTTTTTCTTAGTCTGCATATAAGATTTGGTCAAAGTCAAACTTTGTTAACTTTGACCAAGTTTATAGAGAAAAATATCAAGATTAAACATTATCGAATCAATATTGTTAGATGCATCATGAAATTAATTTTCACACTACATAGCTTTAGTATTGTAGATGTTGATATTTTTTCTTAAAGTTGGTCAAACTTTACAAAGTTTGACTTTGACCAAATCTTATATGCAGACTAAAAAGAAATGGAAGGAGTACAACAAATGCTAGATGGAATACAAAGCTGATTCACGAAGTGTTCGTACCATTTGATGCGAAAGAAATCTTACAGATTCCCATATGCTTGAGGAACATTGACGACTGCTTGTCATGGATGTTTGAGAAATCCAGAAATTTGAGTGTAAGATCAGCCTATAGAATGATTGTGGATACAAAGCGACGCAAGGAGGATTGTGGACACAAAAGTTGGCCCGCACGGAACCTAAAACATCTCTAGGCCTACATCTAGATAAACAGATGAATCGATCGTTTTTCTAGAGCCAGGACCGAGCGGTAAAACCCGAGGCACGTGGGCGTGGGCAGTTGCATGCATCGAGGCGGCCTCGAGGCGTCGTGTTGTTTCCCGAAGCTGCGTCATAAATTACCTTCACCTTCCCTTGCCGCTCCCTCTCCCCTCTTCCGCACTCACACCGGCGACGGCGAGCACCGGAGCGACTAACCGCAAGATGATCCTAGGCAGTGGCAAGCACCGGAGAGACTGACTGCAAGATGATCCTAGGCGGCGGCAAGCACCAGATTGACCATTGCATCGGTAGTTGCGGTAAGCCCTTACCCTATCTCTTGATTTACTGCTTTCGAGTCGCGGTAGATTTTATTTACAGACAAGATTTGAGCTTTAGGGAGATGATTGGTTTAGGGAAAACACGATCGATGAACCCTCGAATCCATTGATTCTATACCGATAGATTATAGGGTTCTTACATTCCTTTTTCTATTACAAGGGGGTGGGGATTGGGGTAAAACTAGTTTACAAGCACGTAATCCTAGTCGCGGCTATCTTGGAGGTGCTTCGAGCGGCGGCGGCGGCCGGGGGGGGGGGGGGGGGGGGGGGGGGGAGGGGGGGGGCATAGCCTTCTTCCTTTCTTCCTCTACCGCCTCCACCGCACCAGCCGCATTCTAGTCCTCATGAACTGCTCCTCCACGTGTGTCCCAAACAAGATGTTGAGCACCTTCATGGCCACGGGCGCGCCATTGGGAAACTATGTACACGAGGCCAAAGCTGTCTGAGCCGACCTTTCATGGGTCTCAACATGTTACCAGAGGCTCCTTCTCTGCCACGCGTCCCCGTGACAGCTCATGCCTTCATTATGCGAATACACGGTCACCTACTGACCTTGGTGGCACACATGTAGATTGCGACCATGGATATTGGGGATGCATGGCGCTCCTATGTTTTTTCTTTTTCTGAGATTAAACAAAGTGTCAGTCGATGTCTTAGACCGTAGGATATAAGTGTCAACATTCATGTGCATTTTTTTGAGACAAAGACTCGTTCTTTTGAGACATTTTTTCAGTCATTTGAGACAAAGATTCGTGTGCATGAGTAGGCTGGTTCGAACGACAAACCCTATTTGGCGATGCAGGCCCCTGTTATAGAGCATTTTGCTAACGGGTGCAACCCTATGCTGCGATTTTGGGCTGGCCCAGTTGCTTTCCTTCTCTTTTTCTATAAAAAGTAGAAAAAGGGGTGGGCAGTGAAGGATTCGAACCCGAGAGTGCATGAGTAAGCTGGTTCGAACGACAGTTATTGGGCATTTTGCTACCGGGTGACTCCAACCCTCTGCCGTGGTTTTTTGGCTGGCCTAATTGCTTTCCTTCTCTTTTTCTATAAAAAACTGGAAAAAAGGGTGGGCAGTGAAGGATTCAAACCCTTACCATAAGGTAGCAACAAAGCAATCACTTGGGACAACCCACCACATGTGACAAGTTACTCGTTTTTCTCCTTCTATTCTTTCTCCAGATTGCGGTTTTGTTGGGTTTTTATTATTCTTATCTTTTTCTCTGTTTCTTTTTTGTTTTCTATTTCTTTTGCAAATGCGTGAACTTTTCTCAATTTTTGCATTTTTTTTAAAATTGATGAACTCTTTTTTTAATTTATGAACCTTTTTCATAGTTGGTGATATTTTAAAAAATTACATTTTTTAATTCGATGAACTTTTTTCGAACCTGAAGACTTTTTTTCCAAAACCGATGACTTTTTTGAATTCGATGAAATGTTTTCAAATAAATGAACTATTTTTTTCAAAATTTGATCAACTTTTTAAAAATTGATGAACAATTTTCGAAATTAATGTTGTTTTTTTTCAAATTCGTGAACTTTTCTTCAAAATTGATGAACGTTTTTCAAATTTACCAACTTTCGTCGAATTATGGAAACTTTTTTGTTTTTCTCAATTTTTTTGAACTTTTTTGCACCGAAAGTCAACTTCGCCGGTCAACCACGAACACCCGTGCAAGCGTGAAGACCAGCGAGCGAGCGAGCACAGGAAGCACTTAAAGGGCCACGACCCGCTTAAGGCTCGCGTGAGCGCCAACCTCACTAGTGGGTGCCGAAGGCGTCGACTAGGTGTTCCCGGTTCAAACATGAACTTTTCTATGTTTCGCTAGTTGAGATTTTGTGCCTCTATAGTTGTTGTTGTTGTTGTTGTTGTTGTTGTTGTTGTTGTTGTTGTTTAATAATGGCGCTACTTTCATCAAGTAGTATAGCTCGGTTATTTCACAAAAAAGTAGTGAAGTTTGGTTAGGTCTCAAGAAATAAGCGAATGAGTGGGCTTGGTGCTTTTGAGTAGTAGAATTCCAAAACAAGATTTATGTAACAAGGCAGAAATAAACATAAAAAAAACACAAACATGTTCAAGCCAAATATATACAAACCATCTGTGGATATATTAGTGAAGCGCCGGCATGCCACCCGGCAGGCATGGCTAGTTACTATCCTATGTTCGTATGACGTTTTAAAAATTCTGCCAACCAGCCCTTAATTTTTGACAAAGACGTGCATCAATCCCTTCATCTGGTTGGGATCGATGCCAAGAATTCTGCGCGCGTGAAACCACTGAATCGTGATGCATTCGCGTGCATGCTCACCGGCACCATAAAGTATTGCTTGCACTAGTCACCAAGTAGGCATGAAGTAGCTATCTGATGTGTGTACAAATGCTCGTATGATGAATAAATGATCTGCATCACTACTGCATATCGGTGAATCTTTTTCATAGCACACAGATTTACCACTGTAGTAGCAGGGCTGGCCCATAGGCCGGGCAAAGAGGGTGACCGCCCTTGGGCCCAAGAGAGGAGGGCCCCAAATATTAAATATGGTTCTAACCACTATAGTATTATCCATTAAGTCATATTATCTATTATGTTCAAAATATTATTGCAAACATGTAAAACAAAATTGTAATTTTATAGAAGCAAATCAACATCACATCAAACTAACAACCAATCTGATAAGCTATAGTGAATCTGATAGTTGAGAATGAGCTTCGATAGATTCTAAGCTGGATATGTACAAAAGCTTTTATGTTAGAAAACTGGCATGAGCTCTTTGTATACACGAGATGGAACCAAATGTCTAGATGAGCATACCAAATAATAAATTGTAGGTAAGCATAGTAGAATCGACGATATTTTACATTCGTCAAAAAAGAAATGTCTAGATGAGCATACCAAATAAATACATTACAGGTAAGCATAGCAGAATCGACGATATTTTACGTTTGTCAGTGACTATTTTTGATACCATGCATATGTTCAATTCATTACGGTATCTAATATTAGCACATTTGCAAATAGTACAACTTATATATTCTAGAAATATGCACACGTAATAACACACTACAAATTACTATTAAAATATTAATTGAACAACATTCTTTAGAAACCTCTCATATAATACTTAATGAAAAATAAACTATACAAGAACATTGGCACATTCATACAAATATGTTGGCGTGCACTATGTTGTTTTTTCAATGGTCACAAAAATAATTCAAAGATAACTTATGTCACATAACTTAATTTAAATTAAATATAAACAAAGTGACGGATCATATATATTACTTACTACTCACAGCGAAGAGCACATGTACTGTAGCAACTAAATTATGTGATTAACTATACCAACTAACATTAAAATTATACTTCCTAATATTGTAGTAAGATAAAAAATAAACAAGTATAAAAGTTTGATATAAAACTATCAATTTGCCCCAGGCCCAAAATTTGTTTATATCGTCCTTATATAACAGCAGCCTACCTAGCTACAAGTTTGAACTATGACAGTAAATAAAACAAACGGAAAATAAATAAAAGGACATGCATGAGAAACCCCATCTTATATAAACCCGAACAAAGAAAGTTACAGAAGTATATAAACCCCATCTTACACTACACTAGTAGTACTTTGGAAACTTGATGGTATGCCTCAACATTTGTCACTTCAGTTGTAATAAAGACATGGTCACTTCTAGTTAGTCGTCCTTATTTCAGTCCAACGATAGAAACCTCTATTATAAATAGTATGTGTGAGGCATAACTACAGATGTGTTATGTATTTCTTTCACTAGGTGTCCAATGCAGAAAGATCATGAACTTGTTCTCCTGTAAATATATTTGAGAAAGAATACTTCCTAGAATCCACAGTTTGCTATGCATCACTGCAAAGGCTTGTTGTCAGAAAAATGAGAATGTTACAATGCTTGATTCAACATTCAGTAGCAAGAAAGTTCATTTTGCAAGTTTTCCAAGAATACCATCATTTTAGGTGTCGGATGTGTTACCCCAACCTACCAAGAACTGGTTTTCTGTCCTTGAGCTCATCTTCTTTTGGATCCAATAGAGGAACCCAAACTTTAGAAAACCTTGCAAAGCTCTTCAAATTTCCACAAGGTGTTCTCTCAAAGTTCTACAGGCCTTAGGTACTTCATCTGAGCATTGCTTAGTCCATCAATCTTTTATTCATTTCAATTCAGGATTAGAGAAAGGAAACCAACCACTTTGCAATGTGATAAAAGGTTAGAAGATAGCAGGTTAACTGGTGAAATGGGAAAAGTAAATAACCTGCGAAATATCAACCGGTTCTCCATGAGCTTTGAGAGGAATAATCTTCAGTCTTCTTTCCCCTTATGTCCTTGTTTACAGAACATCTGGAGAGGGCATCAATAGGGTAATCACAATCCCCAGGCATCCTTTCTGTATGAAAAGGAAAAATAAGTCAGCCGAGACAAGCAGATGAACAACTTCCAGTATTTCCTACCTCTTAATTATAAAGCAGTGACAATTCACGTCAGCATTAGAACCCCATTGGTAACCTACCTGCTTCAGGCATAGAAAAGACTAGTTTCTTTTTCTTACACAGAAGAGATGTGGTGTGAGCGAGTAGGTTGTTTCGTTTGCTTTCGTTGCACGGTGCCTCTTCACTCTCAGAGTTGACAACTGTGCCTAGCTATAAGCGGGCCTGTGTCCCATGTGAACTGTGAGCAAATGCTACAAATGGTGTCATTAGTTTGACAGGTAACTAAGTCTCTGGATGTGGTGCGAGTGGCCGCCGCTGTACGTGGTGCCGTACAGGTCGCATGCGGCCAGTCTCGTATGGTTATTAGGTGTTCGCTACCATCCACCTTAACTTGCCAATATTTTGGTCATGACTATACACTTCAGTCTTTTTTGGGATTATAGCCAATTTTTTGGCACTCTAATGCTCTTTCAACCACTCTAGTTCAGTTTTATTGCCAATATTGGTCAAATCATAGACTAGAGAAACCTTGATAAAAATCTTGCCTAGCCAAATATTTGGCAAGGCTAGTTTGGGCTAAATTCATAGACACCCGTTGTATTTATGTTGTTGTCATTGTTTCAACTAGTTCAGGCTGGTGTATTGTCTTGTCCTTATTTAATGCAAAGTCAGCTCATTTCTTGAAGAAAATACACCACATATTCTTTGAACACTATTGCTCATGTCGCTAGTAGCATGCGTACATTGATGCTTTCTGCATGTAATCAAACCACTGAGTAGCTTGTTTTGCTCAGGTTATCCTAAAAAAAGTGACTTGTCCAAAATAAAAATTCAATCACCTAAACCCTAGCCATTCCCCCTTCCTTAGACTAGATCCTCGTAAGATCCTCCTTCCTTGAGCTTGACAACCCTGGGACTATACGTGCGTACCAGCTTCCCTTTAGCTATCATCTCATGTGATATTCAAAGAACCGCCGAGTCAAATATCTCTAATAAGCACACTACAACACGAAACAGACCAAATTATACGTGAGAAAAGGTTCAGGGTAGATAAACACTATGCATCACTCAGGAACCTAGTCAAGAAAACAACATTCCTCATCGTCTAAGAAGGAAATACACATTAATTGCACATCACCTACACTACACATGCCTTGGTAAAAGGATCAAATAACATCTAGTCTAAGTAAATAGTAGTAACTAGAAACAAGCAACTAAGTTTTAGTACCACACTTCTCATCAACTTTTTGACATTTAGGACCTCATTGTTATTTAGCAAGCCTAAGTAAGCAGTTGCAATCTTCAAATTTGTCATCAACATAGATGATAACCATGACATCTAACAGAGCCTAACCATCCACAAGCCGAATCCATGACCATTAAAAGAGAGCAAATCGAGCTATAGCCTGAACATGTAGTGCCATAGGCCAGACGACAACCACAAAACACAATCACTAGATCATCGGCTCGACTACCGGAGCCGAACACAGTATCAGTATGGCCGTAGGTCAAAAAATGGGCCCCAAGTAAGTGGTACAGTATGACCGAGCAGACAGAGAAGAAAGAAGAGACCAATGACTCACCTATATAAGTGGTAGCCGAGGAGGCAGTCGTGAAAGCCGAGGCCGATATTACGGGGCGTCATCAACCCTGCCGTCTTGTTGGCACACCACCGTGCATACATCACAAAGATCTAGTAGTTTTGTGATGCTCAGTTCAAACAAATAAACTTAAGAAACAACACTGCAATTCCTGGCAGAGTCCATCTTGCCTGGTCTCCACCTACCCTCGCTCCATACTCGGGCTCGCCGGGCACACCGCGCGGTTGGTCGCAGCGTTCCCTTCTCAGCCTCGGGGCTGCTTCTTGCTTTCTAGCAAAATCGGCCAACACAGCGAAAAATAATTGCACCCACATGAACAATTAATAGCAAATGCGAGAAAAAACAAATGAGCATTATATATGGTTTCACGTACAATGCACCACGAACAGTATGCTGTATTACGGTGGAATTGACGAACTTGCACTAGTGAAATTATGAACCCTAGGCCTTGTTTCCTATCATTGTAATACCGTTTGTGCTCACTTTTATCATTAGTTACCTTGCTGTTTTTATATTTTCAGATTACAAAAACCTATATCTACTATCCATATTGCACTTGTATCACTATCTCTTCGCCGAACTAGTGCACCTATACAATTTACCATTGTATTGGGTGTGTTGGGGACACAAGAGACTCTTGTTATTTGGTTGCAGGGTTGCTTGAGAGAGACCATCTTCATCCTACGCCTCCTACGGATTGATAAACCTTAGGTCATCCACTTGAGGGAAATTTGCTACTGTCCTACAAACCTGTGCACTTGCAGGCCCAACAACGCTATCAAAGAAGGTGTTGTGCGCAATGAAGCCATTTGCATTGAAGGACCCTGGTGAAGTGGCAGTACCTGGAAACCTGGGCAGTCTTGGCTTTGGCTTCTGGACATGTGGCCAGTGCTCGACATGATAGTCAAATTGCGGACCAGCAGCAGGAGGAGGAACCAGAATGGGCCATCTGACAGTGACCAGCTAACCATAGTTGTAGCTTGCTCAATAGTATGTGGCCTGGGAGGCGGTACATAAGCAGTGGCAGTGGTAGTGACTTCAGGCTGCAGATTGGCATCAGGTGCAGCATTGACTTCAGGTGCTATCACTTCAGGCACTACATTGACTTCAGGCGCCACATTAGCTTCAGCCATGACAACGTCATTGGCTTCAGTGTTGGTGTTGGTGGCAGCCTCAATGTTATTAACCTCCACTTGAGTAGCTGGAGGGTCAGACACGTTCTCCTCGAGAACAAATTGGTTGGTAGGGGGTGTAGCAACACGTGCTTCTTCTTCTCTTGGTTCTTCTTGGTCATCGGCTGATGCAGCCGGAATATCTTCAGCCATATTGGCTTCAGTCTCGGGGTTGTTCATAGTTGGAGAGGCTTCAGGAAAGACTTGGCGTGAAACGGATTGGCGCTCTTCTCCTTCTGGAACACTTGACAGAGAGACCTGTGGCCTAGGTCCTTTGTGAAGCCTGCGAACGCTGGCGACGCTTGTGGAGATGGAGTTGGTTTGGCCACAAAGTCTTCATCTTCATTCACCGGAGTGGTGACTTGAGTTTGGGGAGTAACAAGTGTTTCTGCTTGACGGGGGGAGTCTTGTGGGTGATCAGCCCATGAGTCAGCCTGAGCAATTGGCGTCAATGGACGACCAATGCTGATGAGTTCGTTGTTCATAAGAACAGGCGATGATACCACATCGTGCTCGATCTGAGGAAGGACTTCATCATCTTCAACATTGTCATGATGACCAATGTCTTCAGCTGTGGTGGGGTCAACAGCCGGAATGTCTTCAGCTTCAGGAGCCTCTGTGGAAGCAGGCTCATGAACTATCATTCGACGTTCTTGGTGTGTAGATTCAGGACGAGCAACAGAAATTGACTCGACTACAAGGGGCTCTGTGGGAGCAGCCCGATCTCTCTTCTTGGTCTTGCACTTCTTGGTGGGTGGAGCATCATCAGTGGTGTTCTTGGTCTTGTGCTTTCTAGCTTTGTCTTCAGCTGCCCTTGTAATACTTGTGGGGAAGACAATGTGAGGTTCTACCCGCCTGGATGGTTCAGTTTGGTCCACAGATGGCTTCTTTTTCTTGGCAGCCTTCTTGGGGTCAATGCCAGGATGCCCAAGTGCCTTGCGCTTCTCAGCTTCATTGTAAGCTTGAACACACTTGGCAGCAAGAATCTTCATGCGCTCACGAGAACCTTTGGCTTCTTCACATTTCTTGTGAAATGCTTCCTTGAGCTCATGCAGCATGACCTTGAAGTTCTGGACATCTGTTACGCTGAGCTTGGCCATATGCTTCTTGAACTGAGCCTTTTCATAGTCAATTTTGTGCTTCAATTCAACAATTCTCTGAGCTAGAGCCAGCTCAGGAGCAATGCCGCCATGGAAAGAGACGCTTAGGCCAATGGGGAGCTGAAGATCATCGAAGCTGAGGTCTGGGCTGTCAAACCATTCATCAATGAATTTGTTCAGAATTTCCACGTCAAAGAGGGGAAGATCATTGTAAATTTCCGCCTCTTGCTTGCTCTTAATCAGTTGCTCAAGAGCATCCTCGCCAAGATCGTCGTCACTTGACAGATCAATGGCTTCGTTCCTCAGAACTGCAGCTGGGGTCAGTGCTTGACTAGTTGTCTGCATGGGCTTCTTCTTCTTCTGAGTCTTGGAGATGCGAGAGAGATCTTCAGACTGCACACTCGGTGCAAGAGGAGCAGTGGCCAGAGGCTTCGCTCGCGAAGCTTTTGGTGCATTGGAGGGCTTCAAAGCCTTGGGTTTCTTCAGCTCCTTAGGCTTCGGTGGAGCAGGCGCTTCATCAGAATCAGCACCGTCTGCAGGCTCATCCACGGCTGTCCCTTGAACCATAATATGAGTGAGGAGACCTTCTAGGTTGTAGAAGGGCCCAACAAGATTGGGTTCAGCTTCGCGTGTGCCATCAACACGAGGAGCAGAGGGGCCTGGATTGAAGTCTAATCCCAGCGACTTCTTGTTTTCTTTGGCCGAGTTCTCAGCAAACTGGAAGTTGCGCCATAACAAATTGTCGTCACGACACCATAGCAATGAAGATGGGTTGGCATCTGTAGGCTGTGGTCCACGGACCATGCAAGGGTAGAAGCCTTGAGCAATAGCTTCAGATTTGGTCTTGGGTTGAAGATTTTTGTACAAAATGTCTCCCCATGGTTGTTTGATGGCATTCTTCTCAGCATATTCCTGGGTCACGAACCTGTACTTGTACCATTGTTCTGCCCAATATCTTCGAATCCATTGGATTCGTGTCTTGCGCTGACCATAGCTCTCCTCAGGATCAGTTTGTAAAGCTCATAGAGATCTTCGGGAAGATCCATTGATGTGCCTCCACGGCACTGTCTGCCACCCTTCCTTGCAGACTTCTCTGCTGCCATGAAGTTCAGACTGAATGGCTTCAACACTGTCAAGGGCTTCCGTCTGCTGGTCAGACAGGAACTGGCTTCGGGAGAGTTGATGTGATGCTGTAAGAATTCTGCAATCGAATGCAGACTATGAGAACCAAGGGATTCTCCCACGGACATGTACCTGTGACAGCATTAGAGATACGAGGGAAGGAGAAGAGGTCATATGCATTCTCAGAAGATTTTGAAGATAAATCAGTTTAGAAGACATTGACCTCATAGCGCGAAGACATTCACTTATATGTTGAGAGTTGGTTCCAAATTTGTACGAATCCAAGAATAAGTACAAGTGAGGAATCTAACTACGTGTGAAGCATAAGTGAATATACTATGCATCATATGAGATGCAGACAGGATAGATCCAAATTTGTGGAGGAAGAAACCACTTTTGGTAGAAAGGATGAATCTATTGGATCAAAAAGACGGTAAAAAGGGGTTTTAATTTACCACACGATGAACTGCTAGACGGAGTAGAAGATGAGGCCGAGCAGGTCGATCTTACATGCCCTAACTTGGCGATGGAGGACACCTACGGCGGCCGCGGAGAAGACGATGTCTGCGGCCGGCGTGAAGACGGCGTTGGTGAGGTCGCGGCAGCTAAGCGCTTCGTTGTCGACGTCGTCGAGAGCTAGCGGTGGCGCTAGGGTTTGTCGAGGTGGAGAGGTGGAAGAAGGATTTTGACCACGATTGGACAGGTATTTATAGGGAAAGGGATGGCACAGCGCAATTACGCAGGTGCCCCTGGCGGTTCACATCTGAGGGACACGTGGCAAACATGCAACACATTTGGAGTTCTCCCACGTTCCCACGCCCGCCGGGACTGTCGGATGGTTGTTCCGGCTTCTCCGGGTTTCAAGCAATAAGAGTTGAACATTTAAAACAGATTTAATGTTTGTCTCTGTATCTTCTGCTGACAAGGACGCAGAGAAGACATTCGACAGTTTCAACAGAATGCATATGATTTGGATAGACAGAGTTTGAGGTAGGAAGCATAGAGAAGTTAGGGTCCGATCACATTCACTTAGTTCAAAAGATTCAAACAAGAAGACATAGCTATAAGTGAATGCTGTAGAGGACAGAACACTAATATATGTATATATCATAATGCAACCAAGTCAACATAGTGAAGATAATCATGAAGACAAGTTGAAATTGAAGACAAACCAAATGCGAAGACATAGCAGATGTAACGCCATGAGAAAACACTTCAAACAGAAGAATTTGGTGGTGGCGTTACCCACCGTATAGGAAGTATTAGACCCAGACACGGCGCACAATTATCGTGGCGCTCCGAAGTCAAATTCCGTGTTAATGTATTCACACTTAGAATGTAAGTCTTCATTGATTGAAGATGTACTTTACTTCGTGTGTTGCACATCTAAGTCATCATCATGCATAAGTGTTAGGATGTGTGCCTGATCACAGGACATTTGAGGATTCCAAGATATTTAGCTCACACCATAACTTGCAAAACCTTTTCTCATCCAAGGGCTTTGTGAAGATATCTGCTAGTTGGTCTTCAGTGTTGACGTGTATGATATCAATGTCTTCCTTCATGACATGGTCTCTGAGAAAGTGATGACGAATTTCAATATGCTTTGTCTTCGAGTGTTGAACTGGGTTGTTAGCAATCTTGATGGCGCTTTCGTTGTTGCAGTAGAGTGGTACTTGTTTTAGATGGATGCCATAGTCCTTGAGTGTTTGCTTCATCCATAGAAGTTGAGCGCAGCAAGATCCAGCAGCAATGTATTCAGATTCAGCAGTGGAGAGTGATACACAGTTCTGCTTCTTTGAAGACCAACAGACAAGTGGTCGTCCCAGAAAGTGACATGTGCTTGATGTAGACTTGCGATCCACCTTGTCACCGGCATAATCAGCATCCGAGAATCCAACTAGATCAAACTCTGAGCCCTTTGGATACCATAATCCTAATGTTGGGGTGTAAGCCAAATATCGAAGAATTCGCTTCACAGCTAAGTGATGCGATTCCTTTGGTGCCGCTTGAAATCGAGCACACATGCAAACACTAAGCATAATATCTGGCCTAGATGCACATAAATAAAGTAAAGAACCAATCATGGAGCGGTATACCTTTTGATCGAACTCTTTACCATTGGCGTCAGGACCCAGATGACTCTTGGTTGGCATTGGCGTCGTGTATCCTTTGCAGTCTTGCATTCCAAACTTCTTTAGACAATCTTTGAGGTATTTCTCTTGAGATATGAAGATGCCATTTCTTTGCTGACGAATTTGAAGTCCAAGGAAGAATTTCAGCTCACCCATCATGGACATCTGATATTACTCTTGCATCATGTGTCCAAACTCATCACTGTATTTCTGGTTGGTGCAGCCGAAGATAATGTCATCCACATATATTTGGCACACAAACAGGTCACCATCATATGTCTTTGTGAAGAGTGTGGGATCCAGAGAACCAGGTTTGAAGCCTTTGCTCTTCAGGAAGTCTTTGAGTGTGTCATACCAAGCACGAGGGGCTTGTTTGAGGCCATACAGTGCCTTGTTTAGATTGTACACCATATCAGGATGTTTTGGATCCTCAAAGCCAGGAGGTTGTGCAACATACACTTCTTCTTCAATCTTTCCATTGAGAAATGCACTCTTCACATCCATTTGATACAGCAAGATGTTGTGATGGTTTGCATAGGCTAGCAATATGCGAATAGGTTCAAGCCTAGCCACAGGAGCAAATGTTTCATCGAAGTCAATCCCTTCAACTTGAGTGTATCCTTGAGCAACGATACGAGCCTTGTTTCTGACAACTTGACCATGCTCATCTTGTTTGTTGCGATATATCCATTTTGTGCCTATTATGTTGTGCTTGCGAGGGTCAGGACGCTTGACAAGTTCCCAGACGTTGTTCAGCTTGAACTGTTGAAGCTCTTCTTGCATAGCTTGAATCCATTCAGGTTCCATGAAGGCTTCAGCAACTTTCTTGGGTTCAGATATTGAGACAAACGCAAAGTGCCCACAAAAATTTGCTAGTTGTGTTGCTCTTGAACGAGTGAGTGGACCAGGCGCATTGATGCTATCAATCATCTTCTCAATCTATACTTCATTTGCAACACGAGGATGAACTGGACGAAGATTTTGCTCTTGCTGATCATTGTCATCGTTGGGAGGATTGTCTTCGGGCTGAGCATTGTCTTCAGGTTGATTAGGTGCAGAAATGATAAGTTCCTCTTCAGGCTGTGCATTAGTCGGTATGATTTCTCCAGTTCCCATTAGCTTGATTAATTCACTAGGTGGAACTTCATCTAGCACATTTGGCAGGTGCTCTGTTTGCGAGCTGTTAGTCTCATCGAACCGCACATCCATAGTTTCAACCACTTTATAGAGAAAGAGGTTGAAGACTCTGTAGGAGTGCGAGTCCTTTCCGTAACCGAGCATAAAACCCTCATGTGCTTTCGGTGCAAAATTTGAAGTGTGATGTGGATCCTTGATCCAGCACCTAGCACCAAATACTCTGAAGTAACTGACATTTGGCTTCTTACCAGTGAGGAGTTCATAGGATGTTTTCTTCAGAAGCTTGTGAAGATAAACACGGTTGATGACATGGCATGCAGTATCAATAGCTTCAGGCCAAAACTTTCTAGGTGTCTTGTATTCATCGAGCATCGTCCGAGCCATCTCAATGAGTGTTCTGTTCTTGCGCTCCACGATGCCATTCTGCTGAGGTGTGTACGGAGCGGAGAACTCATGAGTGGTTCCCAATGTATCCAAGTAAAGGTCGAGGCCGGTGTTCTTGAACTCTATGCCGTTGTCGCTCCTGATATGCTTGATCTTGACGCCATAGTTGTTCATGGCACAGTTGGCGAAGCGTCTGAAGACATCCTGCACTTCAGTCTTGTAGAGAATTATGTGCACCCACGTATACCTTGAATAATCATCAACAATGACGAAGCCATAGAGACAAGCAGTAGTAGTGAGAGTAGAGTAGTGAGTAGGGCCAAATAAGTCCATGTGTAGCAGCTCGAAGGGTTGAGATGTCGTCATGATTGTTTTCGAGGGATGCTTGGCCCTAGTCATCTTTCCAGCTTCGCAGGCACCGCACAAGTGATCCTTCTTGAACTTGACGCCCTCGATGCCTATGACATGCTTCTTCTTTGCGAGAGTGTGCAAGTTCCTCATGCCAGCATGCCCTAGCCTCCGATGCCAGAGCCAACACTCTTAAGCTTTTGCAAGAAGGCATACGGCAAGCTGTGGCCCTGCTGAGAAATCTACCATGTACAGATCATCTTTCCGGTACCCTTCAAAGACTAGAGACTTGTCAGAATCCATTAGTACAAGGCAAAGATATTATCCAAATATCACAATCATGTTCAAGTCACAAAGCATTGAGACAGACATTAAGTTGAAACCAAGGGATTCAACAAGCATCACTTTATCCATGTGCTGATCCTTTGAGATTGCAACTCTACCTAAACCCAATACCTTGCTTTTACCAGTGTCAGCAAATGTGATGTGACTCTTGTATGATGGACGTAAGGTTGAGTCCATGAGAAGACTTCGATCACCAGTCATATGATTAGTGCATCCGCTGTCCATAATCCATTCTGAGGCATGAGATGTCATACCCTACAGTACAGTTAGGGGGATAGGCTTCACCAAGAGAAGTGTGAAGCATAAACATTTGACGAGCAAGCGGATTATGAAAGCTTAGATCCAGATTAGGACTGATAGGATGATTGGCAAATGATTTAGGAACAAAATACATTGTGAGGCCATTTGGGCATTTGATCTTGCACCCTTCAAGATGTTTTAGGTCCCCAGCAATAGCATCAGACGCCTTTGATTTCCGGCTGGAGACCTTTCCCTGCAAAAGAAAGTTAATTCTTCTTAACCACCCACATCTTCAGGGGTGGCTTAGAAGCAATGAGTCTAAGTGCAGCATCTGAGAACTTCAGCTTTGGAGCCCTAGCAAATAGCCTTGCAGGAGAAGAATGATACTCATATGAATAAGCAGAAAAGTTCTTAGTTTTATGAACATAGCGGTTTCAAGACACACGCTCATATTCATAAGTCTGAGTATGGTTTCCCTACAAAACATTGGCGTTAGGGTGACTCAGTCGAGTCATGTATCTGTATGAAGCCTTTGGACCATATGAAGCCTTTGGTCTGGGATTTGTCTTCTTCGCAGGTGGTGTCATGATGACATTCACAGGAAGATTCTCGAGACAACTTTTAAGAACCCAGATCTTCTTCATAGGTGGCCCATTCCTGTAGTTAGTACCAATATATCTGGCAAACACTTCACCATTCTGATTCTTAAATAGTTTATAGTTTGCATCAAATGATTCATCAATGATAACAGGGTTAGCACAAGTGAAGCCAGATAAGGTGGATGGATCTACTGAAGGTCCCTTTGCAGCAACCCATGTGGTTTTGGGGTACTTCTCAGGCTTCCAGTAGGAGCCATCTACATTCATTTTCCTCTCGAACCCAACACCCTCTTTCCTAGGGTTTCGGTTCAGAATCTGCTTTTTGAGGACATCGCATAGTGTCTGATGCCCTTTGAGACTTTTGTACGTCCCTATTTCAAGCATTGTCTTCAACCTAGCATTTTCATCAGCAATAGTAGTGGCATCCTCAGCAGAGGGGTTAGTTACCACATCAGCAGTTGAAGATATTGCAATAGTAGTAGTAGTAGAACATTCAACAACAGAAGTAGCGTTATCACGCTCAAGGCATTTCAGACATGGTGGTTCAAATTCTTACTGAGCGGAACTGATCTGTTGAGCGCGAAGTGACTCATTCTCCTTTTGAAGATCTTCATGAGCCGCTCTCAATTTCTCAAGCTCTTGCTTCCTTTGAAGATAATCATAGGAGAGCTTTTCATGAGTGGTTGAGAAAGTTTCACGACGACTTTCAAGTTCCTGGCACTTAACATGAAGATTTTTTATGTCTTCAATTAAGGACTGAGAACGGGTCATTTCAGTGTCCAATAGGTCATCGCTTTTGTCTAACAGTTTTTGAGTATGTTCCATAGCTTTCTGTTTTCCAGTTGCAATTTTAGCAAGTGTTTTGTAGCTGGGTTTGGATTCACAATCAGAGTCATCTTCACTAGATGTTTGAAAGTAAGCATCGCGTGATTTTACCTTGGCACCACATGCCATGAAGCAGTAGGTGGGAGCAGAGTCGTCCTTGTCATTAGCTTCAGCGTTGGTGACGGAGCCATTGTCTTCAGTGTTGAAGATGGACTTGGCAACGTAGGCTGTAGTTAGAGCCAGACTTGCAACGCCAGGGTCGGACTCCTCCTCAGGCTCCACCTCTGCCTCCTCAGAAGCAGAATCCTCCTCTATATCCATCTCCTTGCCGACAAACGCACGAGCCTTGCCAGATGAGCTCTTCTTATGAGATGAAGACTTGGATGAGGACTTGGAAGAAGACTTTGAGGATTTCTTCTTCTTCTTGTCACCAGAATCATATTCCTTGCTCTTCTTCTTGTTGTTGTTGTTCTCATTGTCCTACTGTGGACACTCAGAGATGTAGTGTCCAGGTTTCTTGCACTTGTGACATGTTCTCTTCTTGTAGTCATGAGTGGAAGCTTCATCATTTCTTGAGATGGATCATGAAGACTTTCTGAAGCCCTTCTTCTTAGTGAACTTCTGGAACTTCTTCACAAGCATAGCAAGTTCCTTTTCAATGTCTTCAGGATCATCAGAACTGCAGTCAGATTCTTCTTCAGATGAGGAAACAACGTTTGCCTTCAAAGCATGAGTTCGGCCGTAGTTGGGACCATAGATATCTCTTTTCTCAGATAGCTGAAACTCATGTGTCTTGAGCCTCTCAAGTATATCAGACTGATCGAGTGTCTTGAAGTCAGGGCGTTCTTGTATCATGAGGGCAAGGGTATCGAACGAGCTGTCAAGTGATCTCAGTAGTGTCTTGACGATTTCATGCTTGGTAATCTCAGTGGCGCCGAGAGCACAAAGCTCATTTGTGATGTCAGTGAGGCGATCAAACGTGAGCTGGACATTCTCATTATCGTTTCTCTTGAAGCGATTAAAGAGGTCGCGAAGAACACTGATCCTTTGATCTCTCTGGGTTGAGACGCCTTCGTTGACCTTGCAGATCCAGTCCCAAACTAGGTTCGACGTTTCCAGAGCACTCACACGGCCATACTGTCCTTTGGTAAGATGACCACAGATGATGTTCTTGGCAGTAGAATCCAGTTGAATGAACTTCTTGACATCAGCAGGGGTGACACCTTCACCAGTCTTGGGAATGCCATTCTTGACGACATACTAGAGGTCGACATCAATGGCTTCAAGATGCATGTGCATCTTATTCTTCCAGCAGGGATATTCAGTTCCATCGAAGACGGAGCAAGCAGCGGAGACTTTGATTATCCCTGCAGTCGACATAGCTAAAACTCCAGGTGGTTAAACCGAATCACACAGAACAAGAGAGTATCTTGCTCTGATACCAATTGAAAGTGCTAGTTATCGACTAGAGGGGGGGGGTTGAATAGGCGATTTTTTTGAAAATCTTCAAAACATGAGAGTTTCGAAGACAAACAATAGAAATGAACCTATTGATATGCAGCGGAAGTTAGACTACACTAAGCAAGCCATAATCAAGTATGCAATAAAGTGAAAGCACGAAGACTAATGGCAACTAGGTAGTAAAGATCAGGATGGAAGATAGTATGAAGCCAAACAATGATAGTAGTCACACAGTGAAGTCAAACAAGTAGTGCAAGTAGGCAATGACTTCACGAAGACAAACTGTAAGTAAAGAGAGGGAGAGGATAGAACCAGTTACTTGATGAGGACACATGATTTGTTGGACCAATTCCAGTTGCTGTGACAACTGTACGTCTGGTTAGGGAGGCTGAGATTTAACTCAGAAGACCGCGTCTTCACCTTATTCCCCTTGAGCTAAGGACACCCAGTCCTCGCCCAATCACTCTGGTAAGTCTTCAAGGTAGACTTTCAAACCTTCAAAGACTTCGTTCACCGGTGATCCACAATGACTCTTGCATGCTCAGAATGCGACGCCTAATTGGCTGGAGGATTCATAGTCCTCAAGTGTAACAAGTCTTCAGGTCACGCGGACAGAAAGACTTCAGTGATGCCTAACACTCTTTGGCTCTGGGTGTATAGGGCTTTGTCCTCGCAAGGATTTCTCTCTCTCAAAAGATTCGGAGGTGGGTTGCTCTCAAACGACAAAAAAGTCGTGCACTAACTCTGAGCAGCCACCAATTTATGGTGCAGGGGTGGGCTATTTATAGCCACTAGGCAACCCGACCTGATTTGTCCGAAATGACCCAGGGTCACTGTTGGGGATATACCCCGCGGTGTAAACCGGCCGGAAGTTTAACCCGGCCGGACTGGACGACTCACTGGTAACCCGCCCGGAGCTTGGCGGTTCACGGGATACCCGCCCCGTCTTGGCGGTTCATTCGTAACCCGGCGGGCGGGTCAGATGGATGACGAGGTCCATGGCCCAGAAGGCCGGTTCACGTTTAATGGTGGGCCGGTTTATGAGGAAAGCATAAGGACTATTCTCCTACAAAGGAAGCAAGACTAGGACTCCACTTGTAATAGAGTAATCCTAATCCAACTAGGACTAGTCATGTAAACCGCCCCTTCAACATATATAAGGAGGGGCAGGGCTCCCCAAAGAGGGACAAGTTACAAGCGACAAGCAAGAAACGATCTCTAGGGCTAGACACAACCAGAGGAGAGCCGGTTTACGGCGACTCCCTCATGATGATAATGAGACCTAGCCTCAAACAGCATGTAGGGTTTTTACCGGATGATGTTTCCCGGGGCCCGAAGCTGTCTAAATCCCTGTCTTGTGTTGCGTCTCTCGATTCCACTCAACCCCTCTCAAGCTACCACATAGATGCGTTGGCCTCGCGACTAAGTCCTGACACTAAGGACATCTGCCGTGACAATTCCACGACAGTTGGCGCCCACCGTGGGGCCTGCGCACGGTGATGATGAGTTCTTGAAGGGATTTTTTCTCAAGGATCGAGAAGTTCATAATTTTCCGGATGAAGAAAGACGGTTTCAGAAGGATGTGAATCGTCGACAAGCAATTGGAATAGCACATATACGAAACTAATAGTCGGAGGTTTTTTAGGGCTGCGTGCTAAGCGGCTATTGCACGCACCATATGGAGACCCGCCAAGACTGAGACCGAAATTCCGATGGCTGCTTTGGGCTACGTAGCAAGTTCATCTGCTACAACTCATGGGCGAGAAGGAAAATTTTATTGACAGAATTTGAGATTGAGAAGATTGGGATTGCGTGCGTCACCGCACGCATCGTTAGGCAATCCATCGAGTCCGACTCTCAGTTGTGGTGTTTCCGTGTGCCACCATACAATCTGTCTAGATCGCCGAATCCTACTGTTCTTCTCATTACGCGGAAGTTCGAGACCTATTCAGAGTCCCAGACGATCTGCTACGTGGTGTTAAGTAATATTACAGTGCTACCTATTGTGACACAGGAGGCCATCTGTTCGTCGATCAAAGCAGAAAAAAAAGAAAGAAAGAAGGGGACGTTGTACGCGCTGCCGCGGAGCATCTGCATGTGTCCGATAGCAGTCAAATCGCAAGTAGCATCTATATTTTCTAGTGGCAGCTGGCTCCATGCACGGAGTTCATGAAATCCCACATGGTTTTGTCCCTACGCAGAAGGAATCAAGTGGTAGTTCCAAGGAGTATTTTTCCAAGCAATGAAGAAACTCAAGTTCTAATTAGCTACTGTACCTACGAGCAGTTTGAGAGAAAACTATGGAACATTGCACATGTATGTAGTACATCCGGTTTAACCTTCACTAAAGGTACATCGGATACAATGTTCAGGCCACGAGGGAAGCCACGGATTTGTCTCTGCCTCGTCCTCACCTCCATTGCCGGCGCGCCATCCGCCAACACGGCCTCAACTAGTCACCTCCTCTGCGGCGGTTCATTGGCGTGCTTGCTTTTGCGCCTCCACGCGCCCTGCGCCACAGAAGACTGCTACTGCTTATGGCTCTGTTGCTTCACACGCACAGTGCTGCCGCACCATTACACCTCGCCACAACTGCGCCTCAAGTCGTCGTCGCCCAGATCTCATCGCGTTGCCTCCGTTTCTCTGTGGCCTTGCCTTCTTCAAACTGCCATTGCGCCTCGCCTGTTTGAACCGACCTGTGCCGACTGCTTTGTAGTTCGTCAGCCGGCCGCTGGTTCCTTTGCCTCCGCACGCCGCTGAGGCGCCTGCCTCGACCCGCTATCCGCGCGCTTGGGTTGAGTCGCCCCCCGGCCAGCTCCGGTGTGCCCTGTACGGCCGCTATCACAACTCGGTACGGTTTTATCATAAACCGGCACAATATGGAAGGAGTTATCATTACTCAAGATTGGGGTTATCACTCTTACTACAAAAAGTTGGTAAGCTAGCAATGTGATTCAATGTCACAGGTATGATATATTTCATATTTGATTATTCTTAAGTGCAGCCTTGGTTATAAACCCGGGTTATATGTCGGGCATTATGACCCGTCCGGCGGTAAACCGCCAGGACACTTTAAACTTGTTGTATGCAGAAACAGGTTGAATAAAGCATGATTATAAATTATTCGGTATTTATTAAACCGGCCTGGCTTTAAGACGATAAGTCGCCAGTATATGATGGGAAATTATCCGGTGTTTATTAAACCGGCCTGGCTTTGGACTATACGTCGCCAGTATATATTTGGATTGCGCCATTGGAATCATGCGCTTATAAATGATTGGGTTATATTATTCAAATAGCCAAACTTGGCTGAATTTTCATTATGATACTGAATGAAGAAGGTTTTCATACCAGATTATATTATCTCGAATAGCCAACATGGCTGGATTTTATTATGGTTATCAATAACCACTATTATGATTAAGATTTTCAAAGTCGCTTTAGCGCAATGGCTATCATATTATCAATGGATGTGATTTTTATTCTACATTGAAGGAATAGTCCCGAGTTGCTGCAGGTTTACAACCCAGCGCTTGGGGGCTACATTATTCAAAGCTGAGATTATATCAAATATGCAAGTCTCATGTCACTGCGAGCATGCACCATGACACTTGGGGGCTAATGCAAAGTCATTCTTTGTTCATCTTATTGAAGACCCGACTCATCACATTATAATGAGCCGGCCCTTGGGGGCTACCAATTGCTCCTGTTAAACAATTCAAGGTATAAAGCTTTTTATTCATTATATTGAAGGGTCCACTGCTCAGTTGGTAAAGCACAAGGCTCTTAACCTTGTGGACGTGAATTCAAGCCCCATGATGGGGGTTACATTATATGATGTTATTTTCATTGTAGTATATATCAAAGTCCCTGCTCATTATTGCATAATGACCCGACCCTTGGGGGCTACACTGGTTGAAGTTTTTATGAGCATCAGGAAATCACAAGTCCCAGGTCGCTGCAGGCATGACAACCCGGCACTTGGGGGCTAGATAATATGGAGTATTCAGTTTTTGCTAGTGACTGGATGAATAACATGGATTTCTTCGATAGTGACAGTATTTATATTGAAGAAAGTCTTAAGCCATCACTTTGTTCTACTCAAGACTTGGGGGCTATAGGTATTATATTATTATCCAGGAAATATTTTCAAATTCTCTGTTTGAGCAAACTAGATTGACCCGGCGTCACCAATCATTATGACCCTGTGGCTGCAACCCGGTGTCATCAATAATCATAAACCGGCGTTGGCAACAATCATGAACCGGTGTCTGCAACAATCATGACTCGGAAGTATCAGTTTTTATAACCCGACAAAGGTGGTAATCATAAACCGGCAAGTTTTTTACATCTTCAAACCGGCTGAATATCAGATGAATATTTCAAGACCAATATTTCTTAAACCGGCGCTTCGGAAGCCGACTCAAGTGGATTATTCTTCACAATATTTTTCTGTGAGAAACCAATGTCAGAAAATTGAGTATGACGCTGGCTTATTGACCTGGATTTTCTAGAAGGAGGAAATGACAAGGACTTAAGGATGATCAGGTGCCGGTTTACAAGAATTCTTAACCCGGAGCACAACCTATCAAGTTTGTTCTTGTGTTTATTTTACAGGATCAGTTTAACATGGATAAATCCAAATTAAACTGGGCGATAATGTTGGGGATATACCCCGCGGTGTAAAGCGGCCGAAAGTTTAACCCGGCCGGACTGGACGACTCACTGGTAACCCGCCCGGAGCTTGGCGGTTCACGGGATACCCGCCCGGTCTTGGCGGTTCATTCGTAACCCGGCGGGCGGGTCAGATGGATGACGAGGCCCATGGCCCAGAAGGCCGGTTCACGTTTAATGGTGGGCCGGTTTATGAGGAAAGCATAAGGACTATTCTCCTACAAAGGAAGCAAGACTAGGACTCCACTTGTAATAGAGTAATCCTAATCCAACTAGGACTAGTCATATAAACCGCCCCTTCAACATATATAAGGAGGGGCAGGGCTCCCCAAAGAGGGACAAGTTACAAGCGACAAGCAAGAAACGATCTCTAGGGCTAGACACAACCAGAGGAGAGCCGATTTACGTCGACTCCCTCATGATGATAATGAGACCTAGCCTCAAACAGCATGTAGGGTTTTTACCGGATGATGTTTCCCAGGGCCCGAAGCTGTCTAAATCCCTGTCTTGTGTTGCGTCTCTCGATTCCACTCAACCCCTCTCAAGCTACCACATAGATGCGTTGGCCTCGCGACTAAGTCCTGACACTAAGGACATCTGCCGTGACAATTCCACGACAGTCACTAAGGAACTGACACGTGTTCCAACGGTCAGATTTCAAACACACGCGGCAACTTTACTTGGGTTACAAGTCAGGCTGACTCATCCAGCTCAGGATAAGATTTGCTCTTAGGATTTGGTTGAGTGTCACTTCAGTCACTCTAACTTTGTTCACTGGGACCCCACTTAACAGTACGGTGATTCCTACAACTCAACAAAGAAGAAAAGGAAACAACGAAACAACTAAGTCTTCGCGCTCCATAGTCTTCACGCAATGCCTTCTCTTGTCATAGTCTTCAAAATGAATATCTTCACATACCACCATTGTCTTCAATGTCTTCACACATTTTTAGGGGTCATCTTCGGTAGGTAAACCGAATCAATGAGGGACTACTACCTGTGTTATCCTGCAATTCTCACAAACACATTAGTCCCTCAACCAGGTTTGTCGTCAATACTCCAAAACCTACTAGGGGTGGCACTAGATGCACTTATAGTGGGCATGAACGTGAACGCCGAAGGGAGGAAACTTACTGGCTTCTCTGGCCCACGGATCAGGTTGGCGGCAACGCGCACGACGATAGAGGAGGGCGGCATCGTACGTGGGGCAACAGAGGAGGAGAGGCCTACGCTTGCGTCCATCAGACGAGCGGCCGGGGTGAAACAGATCGGATGCGGATTGGATAGCACTAGTAAAAAGAATGACCTAATGTGAGACACATTAGTGCCGGTTCGATTTTGGCCCGGTACTAATGGTACCATTAGTGCCGGTTCGAACGGCTATGCATTAATGCCGGTTCGTTTTGAACCTTTAGTACCGGTTCGTGCCACGAACCGGTACTAAAGGGGTGGTGGCAGGCTGGCGTCAGGCCGGGGCCCCGCGATCACCTTTATTACCGGTTCGTGGCACAAACCGGTACTAAAGGGATAACATTTAGTACCGGTTCGTGCCACGAACCGGTACTAAAGGAGGTTGACCTATAGTACCGGTTCATGGCACAAACCGGTACTAAAGGGCAATTTTCAATCTTTACCCCCCCCCCCCATATATCGCCATTTCAATTTT
This sequence comes from Triticum timopheevii, assembly GCA_963921465.1. Lineage (NCBI taxonomy): Eukaryota > Viridiplantae > Streptophyta > Magnoliopsida > Poales > Poaceae > Triticum > Triticum timopheevii. Next base: position 445,628,162 of record OY997262.1, read on the forward strand.
GAAAAATACAAAAGAAAATGATAAAAAATTCAAAAAATAAAATTCTTCGAGATGTAGTTATATTACTACATCTACTAGTTAGAAAAATTAAAAAACATAAATTTGAACATGTTTTGTAAAAAGTGTAGGGAAAATGTAAAACGGCTATAACTTTTGCATACGATGTCGGAAAAAACGTATAATATATCAAAAAATTCAGCACGAGAATCCGCATCCGATTTTGACTGCCTACGGCTTGTTTGCAATTTTTTAGAATCCTCAAATTCCAAAAGGAGAAAAAGATATGCTGAAATTTAAGTTTTTTTTAATTTTGGTTAAATCTGGTCAAACTATGGTCAAACTACTTATTCAAGAAGTATTAATGTTACTACATACTTATTCAAGAATATTAGTGTTACTAAATAATTATTTCAATTTTTGAATTTTGGTCAAATCTGGTCAAACTATGGTCAAACTGTGGTCAAACTATGGTCAAACTTATTTAAGAAATATTAGTGTTACTAAAAATTACCGTTTTTTATAATAATAGTTTCAAACTCAAACGGTGAAATGTGTGACCTAATGCTCAAGCTAAACTGCTGAGGGTTAATAGGATTTACAACTTACATTTGTTAGGAAAACAACAAGTGCAGACTTGGAAAGTAGGGGGAATAGAACTCTGAAGTTAAGCGTGCTCAGGCTGGGGGAGTGAGAGGATGGGTGACCGGTTGGGAAGTTAGACGATTTGGAATGAGTGATCCACACTGGAGTAGTTAAGATGGGCGATTAGAGACTAAATCATCAAATAATTCAGAAAATTGAAAATAAAAAAATCATTTTTTTTCAAAATATTCAAAAAAATATTCAAAAAAAATACCTTCAGTACTGGTTGGTAACACCAACCGGTATTAAAGGTCCCCCATACCATGGCGCAAGCTCACGCCACGTGGTGGGCCTTTAGTGGCGGTTCGTGCCGAACCGGTACTAAAGGGGGGGGGGGGCTTTAGTCTCCACTCTTTAATGCCGGTTGGAGAACCGGTATTAAAGGCCCTTATGAACCGGTATTAAAGCTCCGTTTTCTACTAGTGTAGTGCTCTTACCACTTCCATTTTCATATTTACGAAACGAATACGAATGCGAATACGGATGTTATCGGATACGAATGCGGCTCGGATGTTATTCGTATAGAGATACGTATCGGATGTTTTCTTGATTCGGAACGGATATGAATAATAACGGCATATTGCTTAAGTATATTGGTCAATAGCTATGTGACATGAAGTATTCAACTTGTGACATACAATAAGTCAATGATAAATAGGTTTATGAATAAACACTATTGTAATGCATAATAATTTCTAAGATTAATCATAAAATGAGCAAAAAAAATTGCGGGGGAATCATAAAATGAGTAAATTTTGACCACTTATTTGACTTTGAAGTTGGATAATTGGAATATTGGGGCTACAATTTTGAAAATTACCTCCCATAATCTTATTCGGATATGGATATATCCACTTCCATATCCATATTTGTGTCAAATCTCATACCGTATTTTTTTTGCTAAATAAATTCGGATACGGATAATTTCCATTTCTGTTTTGGTCCAGATGCAGATGTTTCAGATACGAATAGGCATTTTCTCGAATACGAATATTGGATATTTCGGATTATCCGCTACCACTTTCCATCCCCTGTGCTTGCGTCTATCAGAGGAGGAGCGGTTGGCGGCGGTGGCAGTCCGAGCTCACTTCATGTGCGGCGGGGGCGACCCACACTCGTGTCCTTCAATAGGGAGTCGTAGTAGATGCCTCCTGGCGACCGCGAGAGACGGGGTGCTTGACTCGTGGCTGAGGACGACAGCCTCTAGCAGGAGGTTGGAGGTGGAGGAGAGTGGTGTCTGCGCGGGGAAGATTGGGGGTGGGTGAGCAATAGGCGGATCAGCGGCGGTTCGTCCGTGCGGCGGCCGCTCGCGCCCGTCAACAGGCAACAACGTGCATCGTGTGCTCGAGCAATTAGTTTGTTGTTTTCGTGTCGCGTGATTAGGGTGCTGCGGGTCGTGGAATTCCACATTTTCCTCTGCAGTGGAGTACGGTCAGTCAATTTAAATTATTAAGTGCACATAGAAAACGGATCAAGTCAAAGCCGGCTGTTAGATTAAGATTATGGGACTAATCGTGTGGTGCTGATTGGGTCGTGCGGTGTTGTGAGACTAATTACAGGGTGTATGTAAGAAAGTTCTTGTTTGATTGTTTAATAGTAGTGGAGATCAGTCACTTTTCTTTCACCCCGTCAGATTTCAATCTAACAACTGGTTTCATCTCTACGCAGTGGCGGAGCCAGAACTTTTGTGGAGCCTGGGCAAACTTGAGCCTAAGTGTCTAATTTGGAAACCAAAATCAAGTATTTTGATACACAATATATAAAATAACTCCAAACTTCAAAACCACAAATGCACAATAATAATGAAGTAACAATATAAACATGATAGTCATGAAATGTAATTTTAAAGTGAACGGCTATGTGATATATCAACATTCAATCTTATAACAGTTCGTTAAGTGTGACACTCGGCATACCCCATTTTGATAAAGAGAGCTTCGCAGAGTTCCTTTCCCCGGATACTCGGCAAAGTCTTTACCGAGTGTTAAAATGAGGTACTCAGCAAAGTAAACTAGGCCGATGACCAGCCAAAGTAAACAATGCCTATCACATGGCATGTTGTGTTTGTCGAGTACCTTTCGTTCCATACTCAGCGAAGATAGGTGCATCGAAGGGCGCCACGTGTCTTCGACGTTTGGTTAGTGATGTCTTCGGCTAAGCGTTTGTGAGTTTGTCGAGTACCTACCACACAATACTCGGCGAAGATGGCTCCATTGGAGGGCACAACGTGTCCTTCACATTTGCCGGGTGTTGCCTTTGGCAAAACGTTGGAGCGTTTCTTGAGTCCCCTCTCGGTGACATTCGGGAAATAGCTTTTGGCAGGGCTGCCAAGGTCATGCCATGTATCACCCTTTGTTGACTGTTCTCGAGAAGGCTCTCGCCAAACCATCCTAGAAGCAACCAGATATTGTCGCGTGACAACATAAGTCATAAAACAAGGCCACACATAGAACAAAATAGAGAGTTTATTCTGACGAAAATTAGACGCGAACAAAATACGGTAACAGATCAATTGGCTATGTATATTCATGTAGAGCGTACCACTACACTATGGCTACACCAAGGTCCACCAAGTATCGAGAAACTTTTGCCTCGCAACGGTTATATTGATGGAATAAAACTTTATTACCTCGCTATATAAATTAACATCCAAACATCCTAGAAGACACTACTCCCTCTAGTAATCTAAACGCTCTTATTTTTTTTTACAGATGGAGTACAAAGACAAAATAATGAATTTCTAATTCACATAAATTAAGTGTTGTGATTTGTGAATATACTCAAAATAGGGAGCTTGTAAGAAAAGAGGAAGACATGTAAAATATACCCCACCGCCTGAACTCATAAATTAATTTAAGTCCTAAATATATCAATTTTCAAATTAGTTAGGAAAATCTTACAGTACATAATCAGGAGAAAGAGAACGAGACGACGAGTAGCCAAGGATGTAAGTCGTGCCGAATAAGACTTTTTTTTAAACACAGTACAGACGGAAGCGCTCATATACACGCGCATACACTCATCACTATGAACGGACGCACACACAACCTATCCCTATGAGCATCTTCGAAAGACTGAGCCGGCATATCATCTTGAAATTTACGAAGTCACCGTAGGCACCTTGTCGTTGACGGGAATGTCTCCTCCCACTAAATGCGCATCGCCGGAAATCCTGAAATAAATACGAATAAGGGTGTGAGTGCTTGTTTTCTCTCTAAGTACTAATTGTTTTGGAAGAAGGGAATACCAGCCTATCACTACTGAACATTACGCTTGGTAGGCCTAGCTAATTAGCACATTGCTCCTACTTAAATATTAGCTGAATACTTGGTAGGAGCTCACAGCTGACGTACACTCCTGCGGTCCTGCCCGGTTAAACAACGATGCATTTGGGGATTTGCCCTATTGTTTATCACCTGCGTACGCAGTGCCCTGGCCAGGAAGCCCGGGCAAGTGCCCGGGGTGGCCGGGCGCTAGCTCCGCGACTGTCTCTACGTACTAGTGGGTGGGGCGCGCCCCGGGCGCGCCTCCTATGCGATCCTATGCGCACTTGCCTTCGCTGTGCAGCTGTGCACATGCATATGCAGGTCAGAGTACAGTTATCAGAAACTTAGAGAAAAGTGTTCATTCAAGAGACCATTGCAAGAGACATAAAAGGTAATAGGTGCATATTATAAGATAGGTCACAATCTTACAAGGTGGATGATAGAGCACAACATTGAATTGAAATCAAAGGCTAACATGCTCCAAAAGAAAAGCCTTAGAGATTAGCGAAAGATGATAGATAGTTCATATATATAGATAGTAGGTGTTGCTGACAATGTCTAGAGACGATGGAAGGTGAGGCAACGCGGCGCCCTTCATTGAATATCTTCTCTGAACTTTAAGTTTGCAATGAACTCAATACATTCTTCAAGACCAGCAGAACTTGTGGATTCTCGAAAAAAAATCTGACCATGGTATTCCAACTTGTAGAAGTAGAAGGAACCAAATAAGCATCATATTTATTTGAACCGATTCGAGAACAAGCAGACCTATGCAGATAAGGTATGTAGTGTGTTGCATGCATTAGAAACAAAATATTCAAGCAGCACCATCGAATTCCTAGTAAAAGGGGGTAGAGAGCTCCTCCTAATAAAAGTTTCAAGAGTATAGGATACCTCTTGAGTTCTGAAACTTGAACTAAGATTTTGAGCTTTCCTAGTACTCCATCTGATCCATCTTACTTGTTGTTAGTTTAGTAGTACAACTTTAGTCGGAAGGACTAATAGCTAACATCTTTGGAATCACAGAAAAACAATGGTATATTATGCCTAACGCCATATGGTCCATCATAATTTTATATTCCTTGAGTGTGTCACTGAGATTGGTCAAGGTAATGATCCTTGATGTGAATTTGAACCATTAAAACATAAGGATCAAAGACTGGGAGATGGGAGATATAAGCAGACCAATGATTGAGCTCTACTAAGGATACAAGGCACAAATATGAGAGATACTACATAAGATGGTAATGAGTTGGACTGCTCTACAAAGAAAAGTGAGCAAACCAGTATGTAAAGCTCATTAATTTTGGCCTGGAAGCATCATAATGGAAGTATTGAAAATAAACAATAGTTAGCAAATAAAATTGTTAACAAAGAAAAATTTAGATAGATCAAACAGTACCAGTACCAAGGGAAGTACATGCCGCTGCTCTGGTCGGACCTCCTACACATCCAAAGACGCCCCATCATCCAGCTCGGGTGGCCTCCTCCACGACCTTCCAAAGGTAGCAGCGTCAATGGGCACCATCTGCAAATTGAACAGCAAGGTCATGCCTCCATAAGAGGCCTCAACAATCACAGTCCAGAACGCCCGCTGCAGAATCTGTTGGATTTCACAATTTTAAAGTTCTTTGTGTTCCGATTATGCTAAACCCTGATCAATAAAGCTTGGCCGATGATATTTTTTGTAAAACATATTCATTGGTGAAATGCTTGTCACAGCGCGTGGAGTTGTGCTGCAGAATCAAACATTGTCTAAGGTTATGAAGGCTAATACTAAACAATACTGCAGCTCCATTTTTGAAATTGTGCATTGATTTGTAGCTGCAATAGACGAATTATAACCAAATGATCTCCTCTTATATCTAAACACTGATTATTTATCTCAGAAATGAAGTGGATCAGTGTATTTATTTTTATTACTGCACAGGCTATGTTCCTTTTCACCAAATAGCAATTTTTCTACTATATAAGAGCGCCACAACTGCCAAGCAGCCTTTGTACGAGGTACATTCAGTTTTCAGGTTGTCAAGATATGAGTCCTTCATATGCATGGAAGAAAGAGGCAAACTGGAAGACCACAAACACAATATGTGTCACACAATTAGAACTAACCTGTGAATCTAATCTTGTAAAATCGATACATGTGTAAACCTTATGACTGAAAAAGGGACATATAGCAGAACGAACGGCATTTGGGCAATGAGAAAAAAGGCAATAGACATGATCCAAGGCGCATTATGCTTTCCAACTCTAGTATTACTATTTCTGTAAACATTGTTATTGTAATAGAGAACATGAAATATTGATTATATATATAACTTTAGGCCATCGGTTGGTCCTCTGACTTATTTTTGAGAACACTTACACTGTTGACTACTGAAATTAATTCTGAAAGGGCCAAGAAGTTTGATATTTATCAAGCACCAAACACTTGGAACATTCGGAGTACAATAATAGTACAATGTCGTAGGTTCACTGTACGATGGATCCACAGGCAAGACAATCCACTAGTAGTTGATAAATAAAGTTTGACCCCCCCCCCCCCCCCCCCCCCAAAAAAAAAGGTCCAGTTGGGCATTAGTGATGCTACTCCAGTACAAAACATTGGCCCTTCCACGTATTATCATAAAAAAATTCTTTTAGCATCCAAACAACCACATTATCAAATCACACTGGTAGAATTATTTAGTGGACAAACAGTGAATGGGAATACATGATTTATAATTTGCAGAAGCATATAAATATATATTGATTACCAAAACATACCTACACGGCTACACCACATGCTTCAAACTTCCCAATACCCAAGGATTTAGGACCGATAGTGCATCATCTAGCTGTGCAGGGTTCTTAGTTAGCAAGAAACACTTCAGATTCACAGCATAAAGAAACAGAACTAATTCTTTGCTTCAACTCCCAGAAAAAGCAGATAATGCAAACTGTCTGTTGAAAGTGAATTGAAAAATGAACAGGCGGCAGATATTCTTTCGTTGAAACGACTACCTAATAAGAGCAAGAAGATCGACAAGTGCATTGGTTGGGTATTTCGTGGCAACCTATATCCTCCGCTCTCACATGCCACGTCAGATAGAAAGAGTAATGAGACCTAGCAATTAGTGGGGTTAATTGGACAGAAAGAGAATAGTATGATTCCCAGTTTGATTAGAAAAGAAGTAGAAGATCAATATGTTAGTTGAGGTACAATATGAGGTACACTGCCGTGAGCGCCGTCATGAGCTCCAGCATCTCACCGGAGCTGCAGCAGGTGTACTGTCGGGGTGAGCATGCTGATGAGACGACGAAGTCCACTACAGCAGGTGTACCCTCTACCTCAAATCAACAGAATCAAAAGGAATTTTGAAATGATTTGATCCTACATAATCAACTTCCATGGATCAAATGCATATAGTACAATGTAATGTTATTTGCGAAACCTTTTGAACTACCAACTACTAAGTTGCATCCAAGCACAAAATATAATTTCAGGCAGAAGCTCACCTCGACAGTAGATTGGAACTTCCTTGATAGTTTCGGTTCCATGTAGTTGGGCCAAACTTGAATTAAAAAAGTTTGTTCAACCCCTCCCAAGGCTCTATTGGAGTTGTAAGGTACAACAGAGGTAAAATGAGCATGACTATCTCCATAAATAAACAATAATGTAAATAGAGCAAGGGAACAACACATACTGTTGTGTTCAGTATAAGGTGCTTCCATTTTTTGTTCAAATCTTCTACAACCATCTTCCGTTTAAACTTCTCATACTGCATCATGGATAGAAAAGGGTGAGAACTAAGAAGACAAACAAAACCATTAGGGGCCAGATAAAATGCTGTTTGCTGCTAATCTCACATTCAAAAATCATTATTAGCACTTAGCAAAACAAAACAGATCAAAATTTCCTAACAAATAATGAATCCAACATAGGGATCCAACACAGGGGAAAGAAACAACAACTACCTGAATGGTCGCCCAGACGGCGGCCGCGAGGGGCACCCAGTTAGACAATGGCACGACCCAGCGCTTGACGAACCACGCGAAGAGACTGAGCAGGATTAATTTTCTTGGAAGATACTGATTTGTCAAAAGTCAGATGCCATGACCAGATCTTGCCATCTTCAGATACCAATGGTAGATCAGTCATGGTCCCTTGATATATGTTCTGGTTTGACTCTGTATCAAGAAATTATAGAATGTGAAGATTGCACATATGCGAAATCCTGAGATTGTTTGTCGATGTTACCAAAAATAGACTATAACTGCCAGATCATAGTAGCAAGAACAGGGAAAAGATAAAGAACAGAAATAATTCACCTGCCCTCCACAAGATCAGGTCGACGCAACTCTCTCTAGAGCACTACTCACCAATCACCATGACGAGATCGAACGCAGATGGAGGCGCAGGAGCACAGAGATCCCGACCAGGAGCATGACCCTCCTTCCGAGTCCCCTCCCGAAGGATGAGCCGCGAGACAGAGACACACGGGCAGAGGTTCGTGCTGCTGCTGCTGCAGACGAGGCCGATGTCGGAGGCCAAGACGTCGTCTGTCAGGGGTGGAGAACCTCTCTCCCGTCGCGGCCCTCCTTCCGCTGCCATACTCGGGGAAGAAAGAGAGAGGCGGAGGGCTAGAGATAGGCTTGGACAGAGGAACGGGGAGGAGAAGGCGAGAGAAGTGGCGGAGGTGGCGGCGGCGGCGCAGGGGCGCGGGAGAGCGAGGATGCGGAGGCGTTGCAGGTTGCGTGCGAGAGCGGATGTGGCGATGTGGGGCGAAAGAAAAGCAGAGGTTGCCTTCCAAGGGAAGGAAGGTATCCATCGCTAGTTTTTTTTACTTCGAGGCAGTAAAACGGGGACGAGCGAGAATGTGTATCTTTTTGTCGTACATGCGAACGCGCGAGGAGGCGCTATTTACGCGACTGTTAATGGGTTTAATGTTTCAATCACGTTTTTATCCTGTATGCTTCTGTGCGACGCGAATGCCGATGCTACTGTACGTGTTCCCGGCTTCTAGCTGTCTTTTTGCCTATGCTACGGCCCATTACTAATTAAACTCTTTGATCACAATGAGACGGTATAAACTATAAAAATCTTCCGTCACTTAAACAAAATTTGTTGCAATTTAAAGTACTTCGTCAAATTTCAATATGGCAGACATCTATCTATCTATCTATCTATTATATTATTAACTATTGAAATATTTTGCTAGAGTTATACAAATATAATGCATGTTAAACATGTAGAGAAGATAGCACGGGCAGAATGATGTTATAATTGAAGTCCACTTCACATGCAATGTAAACTGATTGAAAAAAAAAGGAAAACCAACGATGCAAATTGACGATGCATATATAGAGAGATGATCCAACTACAAACCATTACGAACTGAGATCTACTTCATGAACTTAATAAATTCTCGCACAATATCAAGAAAAATGTTATCTTTAGCTTTATTCGCATGATATTTGAGCACGTATAATAAACATTTCTTTCTCAACTTATACCCATCATGCATAAGCAATATATGTAGTTCGCACGAATACTTCACATAGAAGGTCTTAAAATATGTAACGGAGAATACTAACCTACCCGGCCTTATCCTCATCTTGCCCCACTCGGCCCTATTTTCTCCATACGGTCACTGGCATCCTTCACTCTCCCTCTCGCTCCCCATCTCTGTCTCAGTCCTCTCTAACTCTCCCTTTCCTGGCCACCGGCGCGATCCGGCGAGGCGGCATGAGGTGCAGAGGTAATGCAGCGGCGTTGTCTGCAAAGGAAGACACCTATTGGTGGCGATTGGAGGCAAGACCAGAGGCAGGCTCGCCGCGCCATGGAAGCGGCGTGCCGAGTAGTGTGGCGTTCTTCTAAGAGGTGAACCAGAGCGAGAGCCTTGAGCTTCTACGACCGTCTTACGCAGGAAGCCATTTGAGGTGCGGAGCGTGACGCCAACTCGTCGGTGATGTACAAGGGATACGACAGCTGCCTCAGCACCACCAAGGGCGGGCTCCTCGACTGGGGCGTCTACTACTTCCTGCACCTCCTCCCATTGTCAATAAACAAGGCCACGACAAGTAGTCATCCCTTCCCATTCACCCTTCGGTACGCACATAGACGCATCAATGCACATGCACCCCTTACATGAGACATCTATTCATCTTCAGGCAGCCACACAAAAAAAATTGGGTTGGCACTTTTTGTCCCTAAAAAAATGTGCAATTTTCCATTATCATGGCAATTGTTGTTATTGATTGAACATGCTTTGACAACTGTGACATGAATATTTTTGGGATACAGAATTATAAACCTTAGCAATTTACCATTAACAAGAATCAAGCAACATTTACCATGTGCAATATTTACTAAGATTATGTTTGAGTATTTCTTTTCCTATCTTTCAGGCCTCCTTTGCTTAGGGGAATTTCATGGGAATTCTAAGCTGTGTTTGATTCGAGGGATAAATTTGAGTGGTTGTGGGTATCCCTAACCACCAGGCTAGGGATAGCCTCTTTTATGTTTGGTTGGGTGAAATGTAAAATGGTTAGAGATAGCCATTTTTTTGTTTGGTTTGAGGGATGGGGTGGATAATGAATCTTATACATTCTAGCTATGAATTGCTCCCCATTTACAAACTACTACCAGCAAGAACACGAGATCAATCACATCTGTGGAAAGCGCTATGGTCTCTCAAAGTTGTCCCAAAAGTGCGTGTATTCTGATGGCGAGTCCTTTGGGTCATTCTACCTGATGAGAAGACGCTGCAGTACAGACATATCAGAGATGTCAGTTTATGCAAAGTATGTAAGCAAAAGAGGAAGATCTCGAGCATGCGCTGATACACTGCACACATGCTCGACAATTCTGGGAAGAAGCGAGATTGGTCCTGGATATCAAACTGCCAAGGCTTCATCCATCCTCTTGGGCTAGCGGCATTTTTTATGTGGTCCAATGTTCAATGGAAAGGAGCGTGCAATAATAATCACCATCATGTGGTCTATTTGGAGCTCTCGCAACAGGTGGACTCATGATGGAGAAAAGTATAACCCGGTTATCTCTATTAGACTCACCAGAGAGGCTCTGGCCTTGCTCGACGTCCCCAAACAGCAGGCATCTATGCTGCCAGGCCATGGTTGGAGGCCACCTGAATTGGGCCAAGTGAAGATCAACACCAATGCCGTTGTTCGGCACTCGGCTGAGACGAGCGGTGCGGGGGGTGTTGCTCGTTCCAAAAGTGCAGCACTAGGCGCATGGTGTAAACCCTTGCATGGGGTCACCGACCCGATGATTGCCGAAGCACTAGCTTTGCAGGATGGCGTTATCTTTGCAAATCTACAGGGCTATGCTCAGGTGACGATGGAAACCGACTGTCTAGAGATCGTTAATCCCTGGAATACTCGCCTCAACAGTCGCTCTGTTGTGGCACCAGTATTCTAGGAAATTGAGGAGCTTGTTGCTAGTTTTGATTCTTTTGTAATAAATTATGTAAGCAGATCAGCTAACGGTCCAGCGCACCTCTGTGCGCAGCGTGCATGTAACGTGTCTGTAACCGAGAGCTGCATCTATGAAACTTCAAGTTTTCTGGTTAGCAGCCTCATAGCTGACTGTCCAGCAAACACTTTTGTTTGAATAAAGCTTGAAGTTCACTGCCAAAAAAAAGGAGCACGAGATATACCATAATGAAGTATGAATACATCTATTCTTGTACACAGAAGTGAAGCCAGGAATTAATTCATCAAAATTGCCCGCATCTACAGTTGTACAGACACATCAGCCGCCGATTAACACAATTACAGACACCAGCCACGGACTAAGAGCATCGGTCACTCGCCCCCCAGGACACCAGACGCTTTTTGCCCAAAAACGGTCCAGCCACGCCCCAGCGTCCCTCAAGACGTCAAAATAGCGCCGGCAAACCCAGGCAAAACCCAGCGCATTGGGGGACTCTTGGGGACGCTGGCAGAAGTTTCGGCAAATCGTGTCTCCCCACATGTCATTTTTCTTGGCCCACTTAATTATTTCCTTAACAAACTTCTGGTTGGGGTGGGGCGTGGCTGGGAAAATGTCCTCCCCATGCACTTCTATTTCGCCGGATGAAGCATTTAACATCAATTTTTTTTTTTGAAACGAGGCAAAAGACTTGCCATTTTCGTTGATTAAGAAGAAGAGAATTGTCCGGTTAATTAATGGAAACCCAGGCGAAAACCGTTACAACATGCCTACAGAAAAGGCACCGGCCGACCTAGCACCCACAAGACCGTCACACACCGCCGAGGAAAGGACACCGTCGAGATTGCCTGCAACATCATCGTCATCACCTCTCCCCGAGCAAGCGACTCCGACTTTGTCGCTGACGACCTAACAAGACCCCTTCGAACGAACGGTACACGGAAACCTTGCCGGCCAAGGCCAAACAATCGACCGCCCGCGTCGAGGACGAGGCAGCTCCGACTTTGATGACGAGCCTCGCAAGAGAAAAGGAGTCGTTGCCGCAGAGTCGCCCCGCAACGCCGCAGCTTCGACTTCAAGCTCAAGAACATGCCAGACGGTCGATGACGAAAGCAAGCCATGACCCTGCTCATCTTGCAACCATCATCGTCGCCACACAAGTCGCAACGCCACATCCGCACCGCCAGCGGCACCTGCCGACCATGATGTCGTGCACGTCCAGCCCCAAGGAAGAGCAGGAGGGATCACGGTCTTCAAGACGACGCCCCCAAGAGGGAGAGCGACGATGAGTCGACACCGCCGCCCGATCCTACAGCAGGATCTTGGCTTTCACCCGAAGAGCTCGATCTGGGAGAAGAGGATGTGTGGATCTCCTCGACGGCACCTTCAAGAAGGATGACGACGCCCATAGGCGTCGCTGCCGCCGGCCGGCTAGCACTGGTCAGACTTTCGCCCGGAGTAGCACAACCTCACTCCAATGCAGTTGGCCGCCACCAACCAGCACCTCCATCGTCCAAACCTCCACTGACCCGCACACCCCTGCATAGCGAACGCACCACGGCCAAACAGGGACCGCCACCACACCTTGCTGCCGTCGAAGCCGGCCAGCAGCACCGGCGACGAGCCAGATTTGGCCGCCTGTCAGACCCAGCAACCCTCCTCCGCAGGGCAGCCACAAGAGGCGCACAACTCCCGGCCAGCAAACCTGCAGGTAAGCAGTGCGTCGCCTGCGAGCAGAGGTGGGAGGGCCGCCACCCCAACCCAACCATGGCCGGATCTGAGAAGCAAAGCAGAGTGCTCAGACCGCAGGGAGCCGGAGGCGCCATCCCGCGAGCAGTAACTGGAACCAGGGGACCACCGGAGGAGCCACCCTCCAGATCCGCGGTCCTGGCCACCGGAGCGCCGCAACGTCGGGCTGCCGAGCAGGACGAGGGAGCGACCTCCCTCCACCAGAGATGCGCGCCTTCGCGCGGGGAACGCCCCGCCGCCGCCGTCCATGGCGAGTCCAGATAGCAACGGGGACGAAACCCATCGGGTTTTGCCTTCCCAAACCCATCCCCACGAGAAAATCACAAACCCGTCCCCGTCCCCATAACCGTGCGCGGGGCTAGTTTTCCGCCCGTCCCCTAAACCCATCGGGTTTCGGGGAACCCACGGGGAACCCACGAGAAAATCAAAATATTTAAACAAACATAGTGACGACAAAGAACAACATTTGAGTAGCAAAAAAAACACATTTCAGCAGCATAATGAGAGCAATTTTCAACAAAAACAATAGTAGATGGTTCAACAGCTATATAGAGTTTATTTCAGCAGATTTAAACAACATACATAGTATATTTCAGAGTCAGCAACATAAGATAAATAGTAGCAACAATGATATCATTTCAGCAGCAACATAGTATATTTCAGCAGCAAAACAACATCAAATTTTAGCACAATACTCAGCAAATTTCAGCAGCAACATAAGCATATTTCAGCAACAAACAGGAGCATATTTTGGTCATACATTGTTCAACAAGATATCCAATTATAGAAGTACTGAAATAGAAATCATGGTTCACACATCACGAGCACAAATGATACGAAATTGTCCAATACAAAAGTTCTAAAATAGATTTTGTAGTTCACAAATCAATTTAAAGTGGTCATCATCATGGCACATTTCACATCTCCAGGCCTCCAAAAGACAATCTTCAAAGCATGCCAATTTAGAGTGCCAAGTCCTATAGAAGATCAAAATTCAGTGAAGCTAAAGTTAAATATGAAAAATATGCATATTGGTATACGAAATGTGAAAGTACTTGTACTTCACTTGCATTCCCTCTTGAATGTCTTGAAGACAACTCCAAAAGCTTTGTCCATCTTCATTGTCAGCATTATAAGAATGAAATAAGTAGTAATGAACATCTAATGAAACATTGCAGCAAGATAATGATGAACTATATGATGATATGTAAAGAAAGACACACCTTTATATTTGTTTCTTATCCAATCTTGTGAACACATCAAGGCCTCTAAGATTTCAGGGGTAAGACGACTACGGTGGTCACTTAGAACTCTAGCACTTGTGCTGAATGCTGATTCTGAGGCAACCGTGCTGACCGGAGTTGCAAAAACATCACGTGCTAGCAGCCTCAAAGTTGGATAGCGTGTTCCAGAAACTTTCCACCAATCTAACACACTAAACTTATCTTTGGACAATGGAACTAGCTCATCTTCCAAGTAACGGTCTAGTTCAGATTTCATCCTAAAAAGATGCGGGCCTCTTTTGAGTAACACGTGCATTGAAGAGTGACATAAGGGCTGGAGCTTCCAAAGAAGAGAATGAGGAAGATGGTTGCCCATGATCATCATCACTCTCAAGATTGTACTCCTCCAACAATGTGCATATCTTGGCAATAATTCCATTAACATGGTCCTCACATTCTGGACTAGAAGGACTAATACCATGCAACATAGAAAAGCAAACAAGTAACATTTCATTTTTGTACCGAGGATCAAGAAGTGTAGCCATTCCCATTAGACCTTGAATATCAGTCCAATACTTGTTAAATTTCTCTTCCATGCTAAATGTCATGGCTTCTATCACCTCATTACCACAAGTTGACCATTGCCTCATATTCATTTTAATTTCACAAATCTTGGGAAAATAGATGTTGGCAGTTACATAATCTGTCCCGGAAAACATTTCAGTGATTTCAAAGAACAGCCGCGGCCTCTCTACAACATCACTAGCAAATGCCCATTCTTCCTTAGTAGGGAGACTCTCGTATTGCTTCTCAACCTTCTTTAATCGCTCAAATACAACCTTATATGGTAGAGCCACACTAAGCATTGTGAAAGTTGAATTCCACCTAGTCTTACAATCAAGTATTAATCTTCTTGTTATTTTGAGCTTTTGAAACTTAGCAATTTCCTCAAACTTCTCTATTCGTTTTGGTGAGGCAATCCAAAAAGCTACACTATCTCTAATCTTTTCAATTGCTGGTTTCATAGCATCTAAGCCATCTTTGACAATTAAATTTAGAATGTGGGCACAACAACGCATGTGAGTCAAGGTACCTTGCAACATGAGTTTGTCCTTCCCTATCCTCTTCACCAACAGGTCAATTGTCTTGTCATTTGAAGAACAATTGTCAACAGTCACCGTTGATAGCTTCTCATCAAGATTCCAAGATATCAATGATTCATGAAGTTCTTCGGCTATAACTTCAGCTGTGTGAGGAGCTGGCACATAAATAAACCTACAAATGCAATGAATATATGTTATACAGCAGCATATGTTGATAAAAACAACACCAAACAATTTACTACAGCAGCATATGTTGATAAAAATAACACCAAACAATTTACTACATCAGCATATGTTGATAAAAACAACACCAAACAATTTACTACAGCAGCATATGTTGATAAAAAGAACACCAAACAATTTACTACAACAGCATATGTTGATAAAAACAACACCAAACAATTTACTACAACAGCATATGTTGATAAAAACAACACCAAACAATTTACTACAGCAGCATATGTTGATAAAAACAACACCAAACAATTTACTACAACAGCTTATGTTGATAAAAACAACAAAGAATGTACTATAGCATCATATACCTCATGATAACACTCCTAAGTTTCCAAGAGTCATCAATGAAATGGCCTGTGATTGCCATGTATCCTTTCTTTTGATTGTCAGCCGTCCATAAATCAGTAGTGATAGCCACTCTTGATCGATTTGTAGCCATGTACTCGATAGCCTTCTTCCTTTCAACTTTGTAAGCGTCCAGAATATCCTTCCTATGAATAAAGAGGTGACAATCAGACATTTAAGATATTAAACAAAACATAGCATATTAGTAGAACAATTCACAGTTGCATAAGACATACCTAATAGTGTTTCTTGTCACCATAGTAAACAAGGGTTGCAATGCACTAACAAATCTTCGAAACCCCGTATGATCAACTATGGATAAGGGGTACTCATGCAGCACAATCATGGAAGCAAGCATCTTTCTAGCGAAAACTTGGTTAAAAGTATAGTTCTCCACCGAAACTTTTCCTTGGCTACTAGAACTGAACCTCAAAGAAGATTGGCTCAATGTTTTACCATTGCTATGGACCTTCTTCATAGTACAAGATGCCAAATGAACATGAAGATGCTTTGTCCCATTCTTTGATTCCCCTCCAAGTTTCTTCTTACAATAAAGACATTGTGCCTTCCATCTCCCACGGACCCTGACTTTCTTGAAATCAACCCAAACAACTGATGTGAGCTTTCTCTTGGAACCAACTGCATGTCCTTCCTCAGCCACATCTTCCTCTTCATCCTCATCCCCGTCTTCCTCTCCATCCTCATCCTCATCGTCATCTTCCTCTTCATCCGCAGCTTCCTCTTCATCCGTAATTTCAACATGTTCTCCAACAAACATTGCATCATAATCGACGGATTCATCAAATTCTTCGTCCACATCCTCAGATTCAGGCACACTACCTGTAACTGAATGTACAATTGCAGTTTCTGTTGACGGTGTCGTCAATGAATCAATTAACCTATCAAAAGAATTAAAATAGAATTATTAGCTTCGGTGTACATAATGGCAGTAGCAATTTGGACTCTACTATATATATTTCTTGCAAGTCTACTAAAAACAGTAGCAATTTGTACATGTAGCCTACAATATGATGACCAGAAACTATATATATTTCTTGCAAGTCTACTAAAAACAGTAGCAATATGATGACCAAATCTATTTTGTTTCTTTCCTGCAGAAGTGTAATAGCTTCAACTTAACTTCTGAAACTTTCATGAAAAAGACCATATACTACAGTCTAAACCAAACCCTAGCAAATCTAATCCATGAATTCACAGAAAATTTACATCATCCATCACAAACCCTAGCACCATCCATCTCAGATTGTGAGAGATTGGGGTTACTCACCTCGTCTTTAACTTCTTGCGGACGTTGAAGTTGGATGGAGGCTCGGGAATCGGATTCGAAAGCCCTCTGCCTCCTCTTCCACGAAGGCCACGACCTGCTGCCCTTCCACCACCGCCGCGCGTAGTTGTAGTAGAGAGAGGAAGGCGGCGAGTGGCTGCAGACTTCGCCGGCGGCACCGGCGGCGGCGCCCTTTCACCAGACTTGGGACGGGAAGAGGCCACCATGGGGGTTCGTCACCGGTGGCGACGCCCTTTCTCCAGATCAGACCGGCGGTGGTGGAGAAGCCGTGGAGGGAGGAGGCTCACCGGCGCAGATCGTGGTCGGCAGATCTTGTGAGATGGGATCGAGCCAGGCGGCGGCTGTGGTCGTAGGTTTAGGGTTAGGTCGAGGGGGGAAAGGAGCGAGCGAGGCTGCGAGGGGGAAAGGAGCGAGCGACTGGATCCACCCCAGCGAGGGGTTGGTTTGGCCTTCGCGAGTCGCGACACTGCGGGGTGGGGGGGCTCGCTCGACCGCTCGGTCGCTCTTAGGCTCGGACGCTCGGTAGTTTTTGGGTTGGGCCGCACCGCACCGGAGCACTACTTGGTAAAAAAAAGTATTTTGCCGGGTTTGCCGGGTTTCGGGTTCGGGGACTACCTAGACGG
This sequence comes from Triticum timopheevii, assembly GCA_963921465.1. Classification (NCBI taxonomy): domain Eukaryota; kingdom Viridiplantae; phylum Streptophyta; class Magnoliopsida; order Poales; family Poaceae; genus Triticum; species Triticum timopheevii. The sequence continues at coordinate 445,646,094 of OY997262.1, forward strand.
GTGCAAACCCATGAAATGCGTCGGGTTGTATAATGTGCCCAACGACAGCCCCGCGGGGATGAAAAGACGCCCATCCCCGTCCCCTAATAGGGTAAAAACCCGCGGGGACGCGGGTTTCGGGGCCCCGTTGCCATCTTGAATGGCGAGGGCTTAGCCCGGCCACATCTTCCGGCAGCGGCGAGGGGGGGAAGGGGTGGGGAAGGGGGGCGCCGCCGGCTGACGACTGGGGTTCCCCCGAGCCGCCCAGGAGCGACGCGGGGGTCGGGCTTCGCGTAACTCTTCACTTGTGTTTCCTGACCTACTTTACACCAATTTTTTTGGTTCGGTGGTATTTCTTAGGCTCCAACGGCTGGAGATGCTCTAACACATCTGAGCAACACATAGCATCAGCTACTGGACTAGTAGCTCACCGGCGCATCTGTATCCCGTGAATTCCCAAATCGAGCAATACATCCATTCCTCACCGGCGCAACTACCTCCCCTGCCCATTCAGCCTCGGCCCTGCACGGGCCGGCGTACCAAGGCTGCCAATGACGACGACGCCCTTTCACCTGGAACCGCGCAATGCCTGACGCCCGTGTTGACTTCTCCGAGGCGAGCCCGGCCGTAGCGCCTCCGCCGTCGTCCCGCTCTCTCGGGCCGCCTTGGGACGATTCCCTTTGTCAGGAGGTGCGTACGAACGAGGCGAGCTCGTCCCCAGTACCAGCACCTCCTACTGTCGACCGCAGCCTCGCACCGGTCGTCTTCTTCCTCGCGTCCGGCGGCTAAGATGCCAGGCCGATCTCCGTCTCCTGGCCGCCCCTTTCCGATTCAGGTACGCCCAGCTAACTTATCGTGGGCCTGTCGTCCTTGTGCTCTCGTGCACCTGCCGTCGTTGTGCTCTCGTGCGCCCGCCGCCCCCAATCGATGCCGATGTGGGTGAGAGAGAGGCGGAGAGGGGTGAGTTTTCTGTTCGTAGCAGCGAAGACTCGCGTAACGATTCGGGCTGTGAAGGTGGCTGCCCATATCCGCGAGATTTTCACGGATGTGCGGAACCAAGTTTTGAGAGAATATATACTTGGAATCTTGGCTGCCCTCATCCCTGGCTATCCCACCTCTCCAGTGAACCAAACGTATGTCATCCACATGAAAACTGGCTATCCCTGTCCTCTGGGGCTATCCCATAAACCAAACGCACTATAGGATATGAGTTTTGTAGGAATTTTTTTTTGAAGCCTTTTGGTTGGTAGGAATGAATTCCTATTTCTATCTAAGATAGTAATCAATCCTTCACATTACAAAAAAAATATTAGCCTAGAATTAGTGAAAAAATTTCTATCCTAAGCATGTCATCTTACTTCCTATGATTTTTCTAGTCCTATGATATATTTTTATCATGTGAAACAAAGGAGGCCTCAAAAGGAGCTATATATATGCCTTTAGAATCTTCATGCATGGTTAGACAGCATTGCGGACTTCTTTTAACCGTTAAATCAGTCTACTTCATCCTCTACTTTCATCCATTATCCCGTCTCTCTCATCGGACAATTGAGGACATGTAGGACATTTTTTCTTTCTTCAGGGACCATTCTTACTTTCTGAAAATAATAAATAGGTTCTCTGTCCAATCTTTCTTCATAATTACACAATATGATAGGTGATAAAAATAGCCAACAAAATCAACATGATACAAAAAAGTGAAGGTTCATCTATACTGTAATTTTGTCGGTAGCACAACATAATGATCATTTAGAACCAACAAAAGTATCACACAAGCATTTTGTCATCATCAAAAACCAAAAGAGAGCAGATCGGGAAGCATGAAATAGACAATAGACTCATGTTTGCTTGATAGATGCACTTGCCTGCAATTTGTACAGTATATCTTCAGACAAATATAACTCACTCTAACCAACTAAAAGATTAGGTTCCAATGAACAGTCCCTTACTCACAAGCTAGACATTAGGGGGGCGTATTCAAATTAGATTTCATCACAGTCCTTTTCCATGTGGGTTGCTACGGGGATAAGTTTTTAAAACGCTGTCGTGGAAGCAAAAAGGGAAAATAGCTACCCGGCAAAAGAGAAAAAAAATGCAAAACCATGAAATAGCTACCTCATGCATTGTTCCCATAACCTAAAGGCATGTCTTGAGCGTGTCCAGCGACATGGTCATGAGCACGGCCACACCCCTAGCGATGGGAGGCAGCACGAGGGTGGGAGTGGGACAACAACACCTCTTTCGCCTCCCTGCACAGCGCCGCCATCTATCCGCTCGATTTAAGTTCCAGTCAATCGCCAGTAACTTGTAGGGGGAGAAGAAATGGTCATGATGTGTACTTGTCCTGGCCGTAGTAGGTATAGGTTGGGACGCCGGCGTGGACGCGTACGAAGGGCTTGGGGGCGGCAGGGTCTAGCACGGGGGCGAAATGGTGAAGTACTTGAGTGTCGTTGACACATACTCCCTCTGGTCATTTTTACTCTGCATATAAGAATTGTCTGAAGTCAAACTTCGTAAAGTTTGACCATATTTATATGAAAAAATATCAACATCTACAATGCTAAAGTTATACGATGCTAAAGTTATACGGTATGAAAATTAAAATCATGACATGTCTAATGATATCGATTTCACATTGTGAATGTTGGTATTTTTTCTATAAGGTTGGTCAAACTTTATAAGGTTTGACTTCAGACAAATATTATATGCGAACTAAAAAGGACCGGAGGGAGTACAAGCAACTGAGCCTCAACAGCCCTTTGCTGAAGGACTTGAAGCACCAGGTTGATTACCCTCAAATTATGCAAATAAGCTACTGCACTATAGAGACATAGATAGCTACAAAGTTTAAGTTGGCTAAGCAGGCGTTTTCTCCTAATTTTGAGGCTCTTCCGCGATTTACGACGACAAGACGCGTGTAAAAATTCGGGAATGACTCAAGGTAAGTTTTCACGTAGGGCCTAGGATTTCGAATCCCGACCTGGCAGCCGGCGGTGGACCAGTTGGCGGCCCTACTACGTTGTGCCCTTTCTCCCCTGAACCGCTTCTCCCTCCCGATTTCTTCGTCACTGTCCATGGCGTCGTCGTCGTCATTGCCTCATCGGGGATGGACACGGCGAGAAGCGGCGACGCGTGTGCTACGGCCCAACAAGTAAGGTGATCCGCGTGTTGTATGCTGCGAGGTTTTGATAGCCTGGAGCTCCTGTGCTCATAGCACACAGCGCAAGCGAGGAAAGCTGGGTCTTCCCCGTCAGCCTCTTCCTCTCTATAGAGAGAAATTTCTCTCACTAACTCTGAGTCTCTCACCCAACTCTCCCTTTTTGATGTGCTACTTTGGTTTCTCAGAAGTTTGGTTAATTTTGCATGCACAACAAACATTTCTTAAAATATGCCAAAAATTTTTGATTTTGTTTTACTGTTCACGCTAGGAGCATTTAAGCCTGGGTGTAGAAAGGTACTTTCGCCTTGAGAGATTTCTTTTTATTTTTGCGGAGTTACCTAGAGGGAGATGTGCATGTAAGATCAGGATCGATTCAGCATGCATGTATACATGGATGCATGATGCTTGTCTTGACTCTTCTTCGTTTAGTGAAGCGTTGCACTTTGCCCTTTTATCTCTCGTCATCATGTTTGGAGGCCATCATGCATGGATGGGTGGTTTTTTAGGGCGTGCGTGGGTAGCAGCATAAACCAAACGAAAGCCAAATCCTATTCGACGGCCGTTGCACTGGGTAAAGGGATCAGCGAAAATTGGCACCCACCCTATCCATGTTGGGCCAGCCCGTTTATCCTTTATTTTCTGTTTTAAACTGCAAAACAGTGGCACGCGTATTTGATTCAATTCCGTGACCGCTTGTTTCGTCATAGCTCTGGTAGCCAGCTAGACAAACCCACCTAACATGATTTGTTCCCCTAAAAAACATGATTTGTTACATTCGTTTTCTTTCTTTCTTCTTTCCATTCTTTTATTATTTTCCTTTTTATTTTTTCTTCTTCATTACTTTTTTCGTTTTTTTTCAAAATGCGTGAACATTTTCTTACCATAATTGATGTATTTTTTTTTTCAAAATCTGGTGACCTTTTTCCCAAAATTGGTCAAAAAAAGTAAAAATCCATGTACATTTTTTGAAATCTATGAACCTATTTTCAAAATCAATTAACTTTTTTCAAATTTTTAATTTTTTTATTAAAATTGATGAACTTTTTTTCAAATCCATGAACTCTTTTTGACAATCCGGTGACCTTCTTTCAAATTTGTGAACTTTATTTATGAAAATCGATGAACTTTTTTAAATAAAAGAAAAAAATATCAAAATTGATGAACTTTATTCAAATCCATGATTTTTTTCAAAATTCAGTGAAGTTTTTTCAAATTTGTGACTTTTTTCAAAATGGATGAACTTTTTTGATTTTGTGAACATTTCTTTGAAAATCTGTGAACTTTTTTCAAAATCGATGAACTTTTTAAAAATTTGTGAATACTTTTTTCAAATTTTCCTTTCCTTTTTTCAAATAACTTGTGCTCTAACTGAAACAAGGGTCAAATAGCTCTGTTTTCGGATAGAACACATCAGAGTGCAGGGTGGAATGGTCATTGCACCGAGCCCGTCGACATTGGCATGCGTGTTCGAATCCCACATCTCTCATTTTCTTTTGTCATTCGTTTTTTGACCATCTCGACGCGAGCGATGCTGGGCCGGCTCACTACCGCACGCCTTCGAGTGCCAACTAGTCTAAGCTAACCACTACACCCTGGTCTCCAGAGAGATCGTCAGTGCAGCTAACCACTACACCCACTTCTAGTTATTGGATAGAAGTAGAATCACGGCCAACTAGAGGCGACCCAGCCGGTCTTCTCCATTTTTTCTTTTTTCGTTTCATTGTGTTTCATTTCTTTTTTCTTCTCTGATTTTTTCATTCTTTCTTTACTGTTCTCTGATTTGTTTCATTCTTTTTCATTTTCTTTTGTTTCGTTTCTTTTTTCTTCTCCGATATTTTTCATTATATTTCTTTTTTCTTCTCCGATTTGTTCCATTCTTTTTGCATTTTTTTGCATTTTTTTCCTTTTTTCTTTTGGCTTTTCTTTGTTTATTTTTTATTCTATATTCTTATATACATGATCAGAATTTTTTCAAACACTTGTTCAAGATTTTTTAAATATTTGTTCAACATTTTTTAAAATACTTTTTCATTTTTCAAACACTTGTTCAAAAAAAATTCAAATACTTGTTCAACATTTTTTAAACACTTTTTCAATACTTGTTCAACATTTTCAAATGTTTTTTGAAGAGTTTTTTTGTAATATATATATATATATGGAATATTTTTAAAGTATAAAATAATAAAACATAAACAAACAGGAAAAAGAGGTCCCACACTCGTGGGCTGGCCCACCTCGCTCGCCCCTTCAATGAGTCCGAAGCCAGACTCAGTGAAGGCGAGATATAGGTGCGCCCTCGAAGAGGAGCTCTCCGAGGGAGTAGCTATCCGAGTCAGGATCGATCATCCATCGGCACGCTGGCTGGGCTTGTTTGGGATCGATCGTAGTCAGACTATGCTCGTCTGGGCTTGGTTCGATCGATTGCAAGGATGATGACTGATTTGTCTAGGCTTGTCCGATTGATCGCTAGACTATCCGATCAATCTGATCGACAAAAATTGAGATCGATCACTCCCGAATTTTTTTTTGAGATCGAGTGGTACACCGGGAAGGGCTTGACGAAAGAAACGATGGAACAGGGAACCTTACCTTTTTCATAGATAGGAGAGACTACTAATACCCAGTTATTTGAGGCCACTAAATGTTTGGGGGCCTTGTGCGGTCGCCACCCTTGCCACCTTCATCGACGGGCCTGATGATAGACAACGAGGAAATCAACTAAACTTAACATGATTGCTAGCCAAGAACCCTTTAATTAACCATGGCACGGAATACATAGGAAGTCTAAACACTAACATATCATGGGCACCCCAATCGAACCCACATAGGCTAAATGTCAATCGCCTTAAAAGTAAATTAGGTTAGTTGTTTTTCTTCATTTTGTTCGAACAGTTTTGTTTACACTGTTGCCCAGCCAAGCTAATTAGGACACCAAGATCAATGATGAACCAAGTCCAGCCTCACGTCATTGCTTTATTACTCTTTAATAACTCTTTAGTTGCTCGTGTCTTGCTCGATTAATTGTTCGCTTTTTCTATTGGATAAACACCTGAATTTTTTAGTCAGACAACTTTTTTGTTTTTCATGTGTGCATGCTTATGTTTTGTTTTTGTTATTAGCACTATTGCTATATGTCAAGCAACTGATTTTTTATTGTTGGTCAGTCAATCTATAGTTGTTGATTCAAGGTGCTTTGTGATACATGGGTGGGAGGTTATCATGTACTCCCTTCGTCCCATAATATAAGATCTTACTACATCCAGTATACTCATATATTGGAAATTATGAGACGGATGGAGTATTTGACTGACGATGTTGTTGTTTCAATCGATTTTTTTCCTTTCCCTGCCAAGTGCATACATGCATGTCTTCTGTCCGTCCCTTTCTATATCCACATGCATGAATGAAACGAATGCCAATTTATGTGTGTGAGCATGAGTGGGCTTGTACACACTTATTATCCTTATATATATGTGTGTGCACACTTCTTTTTATCCTTATGCATACCTTTTCTATTATGTCAATTTTGGTATGCTTATTCTTTGCATATAACAAAAAGTGTAATTTAAGTGCAAAGTTGTGTGAATGAGTATTTTTTCAAAAATTAATTTTCTTCCTTCTTAAAAGGTAATAACAATGGGACTAATTGATTTTTCTTAGAAAAAAAATCAATGTTTGATATTCTTTTATTTTTCTATTACGGTTCTTTTTTAAGGGCAATACCAATACCACTAATTCAATCCTTCTTAGAGAATTTCTGTTTTCAAAAAATTCACTATAATATGTTTATTCTTGCAACTTATACATAAGTGCAGTTTATGTGTAAATTATGTGCAAAACTTGTTATTATTTGTTGTATTTATTTTCCTTATTCTTAAAGAGTAATACCTATGTCACTAATTTATTCTTCGTGAGAAAATGTCATTTTTTTTCTATGTGTAAGTATGCACCCAAGTACTATATAATATGTGTGTAAATTATGCTAGAGCATCACTAATTCACCTGTTCTCACAAAAGTTCATTGCGTTGATATTTTTTTTAGTTTTTATATCATTTTCATTCTTCTTTAAGGGTAATACCAATGGCACTAATTCACTCATTTTTAGAAAAGTCTTTTATTTGTTTAAAATCATCTATCGTATGATTATTCTTGCATATTATAAATAACACAATTCATGTGTATATTTTGTGCAAATTTGTCATTTTTTATTTTTTATTATCTTCCTATTTAGGGGTAATTTCATTGACATTTCTTCACTCATCTCCTAGAAAAATACATTATTTTGTTTTTTTAATTTATGTCATTTTATTTACTTTTTAATGGTAATAATGCCAATGCCACTATTTGATTCTTCCTTAGAAAACATAATTATTTTGATTTCATTTCACTTTTATTTCTTTTTATTTCTTATTAAAGGGTAATACCTATGCCACCAATTCATTCTTCCTTATAAAAATTCATTGTTTTGATTTTTTAGTTTTTATTTAATTTTCTTTCTTCTTAAAGCCTAATACCAATTCCACTAATTAATTCTCCCTTATAAAAATTCATTGTTTTGATTTTTTTAGTGTTTATTTTTTTATTTTTTAAAGGGAATACCGATGTCACTAATTCATTCCTCTTAAGAAACTTCTTTTTTTGCATAAAATCCACTATTTATATGATTATTCTTGCATACTATAAAAAGCTTAATTTATGTGTAAATCGTTCGTTACTTTGTTCACCATTTGCTTTCATTTTATTTTTTCTTGAAAGGGCAATTTCAATGCCGATAATTCATTCTACCTTATAATTGGTAGGGTAGGTGTTGGCTATACACTTTAGTCTTTTTTGGGATTATAGCCAATTTTTTGGCACGCCAATGCTCCTTCAAGCACTCTAGTTCAATTTTATTGCCAATATTGGGCAAATCATGGACTAGAGAAACCTTGATAAAAATCTTGCCTAGCCAAATATTTGGCAAGGCTAGTTTGGGCTAAATTCATACACACCCGTTGTATTTATGTTGGTCAAAATTCAAAGCTTATGAATAACGAGGATCTTACCAGGTCATCCCAGTCCCCCACCCCCCTTTCCTTGAGCTTGACAACCTAGGTACTACACGTGCGTATCATCTTCCCCTTAGCTATCATCTCATGTGATATTCAAAGAACCGTTGAGTCAGATCTCTCTAATAAACACACCACAACACAAAACAGACCAAATTATAAGTGAGAAATGGTTCAGGGTAGATAAACACTATGCATTACTCAGGTACCTAGTCAAGAAGACAACATTCCTCGTCGTCTAAGAATGAAATATACATTAAATTGCACATCATCTACACTACACATGCCTTGGTAAAAGGATCAAATAACATCTAGTCCAAGTAAACAGTAGCAACTAGAAACAAGCAACTAAGTTCCAATGCCACACTTCTCATCAATTTTTTGACATTTAGGATCTGATTGTTATTTAGCAAGCGTAAGTAAGCAATTGCAATCTTCAAATTTTGTCATCAACATAGATCATAACCATGACATCTAACAGAGCCTAACCATCCACAAACCGAATCCATGATCATTAAAAGAGAGCAACATCGAGCTATAGCCTAAACATGTAGTGCCATAGGCCAAACGACCACCAGAAAACACAATCACTAGATCATCGGCTCGACGGCCGGAGCCGAGCACAGTATCAATATGACCATAGCTCGAAGAATAGATCCTAAGTAAGTGGCACAGTATGACAGAGCAGACAGAGAAGAAAGAAGAGACCAATGACTCACCTATGTAAGTGGTAGCCGAGGAGGCAGTCGTGGAAGCCGAGGCCTCTATTACGGGGAGTCATCAACCCCGCCGCCATGTTGGCACACCACCGTTCATACATCACAAAGATCTAGTAGTTTTGTGATGCTCAATTCAAACAAATAAACTTAAGCAAACAACACTGGCAGAGTCCATCTTGCCTAGTCTCGACCTACCCTCGCTCCATACTCGGGCTCGCCGGGCACACCGCGGTGAAGTACATAAATGATGCTGCCTCCCACTAGGTGAGCTTGCTTAATTCCGAACGTACCCATGCATGCAGATGCATGCCGTAGGTACATTCACCTCGCCATTTTCGGGTAGACTACGTCGAGTGCGATGCCGCATAGCCCCGGGCCGCCAATGTCGCCGCACATGCGGATGTAGCCGCCCTCGCCCCCTGTCTGCCCCCACGAGTTCTCCACGATCCAATACTTGACCCCTGCGTCGACGCCGTAGCTGACGACAGTGACGGCGTGAGCGAGTGCATATGACAATGAGATTTGAGATTTCTTACGGTATTGAGCAAAGCCTTGTTTCTGCTCGATGCAACCTTTGTGTAGCTCATGGTTACACCTTGCGTTAGAGCATCTTCAACAGGCGCGCTAAGCGCGCCGCGCAAAAAACCTGTTTGCCGCGCGCGCTTCGGTCTGTTTAGCATGGACGCCAGCGCTGGCTCCAGCAGCCGCGCTATAATGCAGCGCACGCGCGCCGCTCCAGCAGCGCGTAAAAATACAGCGCGCACGACTCGCCGGGCATTAACATATGTGATATTCAAAATGAGTTTGAAACATTCCTCAAAATGCAATGAACATGTGAAATTTGACACAAACAAGTTGATGAATAAAAGTTCATGCCCACAAGTTCATCCAACCAAGTTCAAATGCAAACTAAAGTTCAAGACATAAATGAAAGACACATCAATCATCTTCCTCGTCTTCGTCCTCATCTTCCGAAGACGATTCTTCCGCCTCCGAAGATGAATCTTCCTCCCTAACCTCATCACGCACCGCATCACGTAAAGCTCCGACGGTGTTGGCAAGATCTTCAAACGGCATCTTCATGGAAATGTGTGTGAGAAGGCACATCGAAAGACATTCCACCCATGGCGGCCGGAGGTGCATCCATGCCTCCCATGAGAGAAGCAAAACTCATGCCTCCCATGGCGGCCATAGCATCAGAGGGTGCTCCAAAGCCACCCATGCCTCCCATGGCGGCCGGAGATGCACCCATGCCCCCCAATACACATCTCTACTTTGATCACTTCCAATGGATGGACCCCTCGACACTTGCAAATAAGTATAGCATAGTAACTTGTCATTGTTGGTGCTGTAATTGCCCGCTCTTCCTTTCGGCGCGTCGACAATGCCCTCACCCTCCTCGTCCACCTCAAACTCATGGTCTTCGAAATGGATGTCATTGGTTTGAGACCAATGCGAATTGTTGGACCCAACACCCATAGTTTACATGTATGCATCATCGTTGAGACTACAAAGTTTTTTGAACAATGCAAAAAAGCTATCTATATGTGACGATGCATTGAAAAAATAACAACAAAAGAAAAGTTGGAATTTTTTTCACCTTGGGGGCATTTCGTCGAACACGTGGTGCGCGTCGGCGGCCGGCTCAACGAGTGAGCTCGCCGGCGCTTCGGTAGCCGCCGTGGCCGTCGAACGCCCTGCAAGCCTCTTTCCCCTCGCCTTCGTGCTACCGGAGCCGTCCACCGTCTTGTTCTTCTTCGCGGGTGTTTTGCCCTTTTTCGCCCGCGCCGCATTGGGGACCTTCGACGGTGCGGCGGCGGCACGGGACGGCGCCGGTGCGACGCCACCCGGCGCCGTTGTCATCCGCGGCGGCAAGAAGAGGCTGTGCGCGAGGCCGACGCTCGGCGGAGCTCCGGCGGTGGCGACGCCAACGCTCCCCGTGCTAGGGTTTCCGGCGGCGGCGGCGGCGGCAGGGGGGTCACAGCTGTACAACGGGGTGAGCGGGGTGCCGGTGTGTGCGTCCATGGGTGGGTGGCAGGGCGCCGGCGCGGGCGCGCGCGGGACGTAGGAGGAGGAGAGGAGAGAGTGCGGCGTGAGCGCTCGAGTGTGCCGCGCGCTGTAGCGGGCGCCCGAAATACACCGCGCGGGATAGTGTTTCCGACCGTGCGCCCAACTCGATATAGCACGCGCGCCGTTTTTGCGCGCCCGCTGGAGCGTCCCGCCGCCTCTTACGTCGTTGGCAGCAGTAGCGCCGCCCGCACTCACCTTGCGGTAGCGATAGCTGGCAGTGGAGAGTGTTGGGGAACGTAGTAATTTCAAAAAAATTCCTACGCACACGCAAGATCATGGTGATGCATAGCAACGAGAGGGGAGAGTGTTGTCCACGTACCCTCGTAGAACGTAAGCGGAAGCGTTATGACAACGCGGTTGATGTAGTCATACGTCTTCACGATCCAACCGATCCAAGTACCGAACGTACGGCACCTCCGAGTTCAGCACACGTTCAGCTCGATGACGATCTCCGGACTCCGATCCAGCAAAGTGTCGGAGATGAGTTCCGTCAGCACGACGGCATGGCGACGATGATGATGTTCTACCGACGTAGGGCTTCGCCTAAGCACCACAACGATATGACCGAGGTGGAATATGGTGGAGTGGGGCACCGCACACGGCTAAGGAACGATCACGAAGATCAACTTGTGTGTCTATGGGGTGCCCCCTGCCCCCGTATATAAAGGAGTGGAGGAGGGAGAGGGTCGGCCTAGCTATGGCGCGCCCTGGAGGAGTCCTACTCCCACGGGAGTAGGATTCCCCCCTTCCATGTAGTAGGAGTAGGAATCAAGGAAAGGGGAGAGAGAAGAGAAGGAAGGAGGGGGCGCAGCCCCTCCCCCTAGTCCAATTCAGACTAGGCCTTGGGGGGGCGCCCAACCTCTCCTCTCTCTTTCCCCTAAAGCCCAATAAGGCCCATATACTCCCCGGCGAATTCCCGTAACTCTCCGGTACTCCGAAAAATACCCGAATCATTCGGAACCTTTCCGATGTCCGAATATAGTCGTCCAATATATCGATCTTTACGTCTCGACCATTTCGAGACTCCTAGTCATGTCCGCGATCTCATCTGGGACTCCGAACTCCTTCGGTACATCAAAACTCATAAACTCATAATAAAACTGTCATCGAAACCTTAAGCGTGCGGACCCTACGGGTTCGAGAACTATGTAGACATGACCGAGACACGTTTCCGGTCAATAACCAATAGCGGAACCTGGATGCTCATATTGGCTCCCACATATTCTACGAAGATCTTTATCGGTCAAACCGCATAACAACATACGTTGTTCCCTTTGTCATCGGTATGTTACTTGCCCGAGATTCGATCGTCGGTATCCAATACCTAGTTCAATCTCATTACCGGCAAGTCTCTTTACTCGTTACGTAATGCATCATTCCGTAACTAACTCATTAGCTACATTGCTTGCAAGGCTTATAGTGATGTGCATTACCGAGAGGGCCCAGAGATACCTCTCCGACAATTGGAGTGACAAAACCTAATCTCGAAATACGCCAACCCAACATGTACCTTCGGAGACACCTGTAGAGCTCCTTTATAATCACCCAGTTACGTTGTGACGTTTGATATCACACAAAGTGTTCCTCCAGTAAACGGGAGTTGCATAATCTCATAGTTACAGGAACATGTATAAGTCATGAAGAAAGCAATAGCAACATACTAAACGATCAGGTGCTAGGCTAACGGAATGGGTCATGTCAATCACATCATTCTCCTAATGATGTGATCCCTTTAATCAAATGACAACACATGTCTATGGTTAGGAAACATAACCATCTTTGATTAATGAGCTAGTCAAGTAGAGGCATACTAGTGACGTTATGTTTGTCTATGTATTCACACATGTATCAAGTTTCCGGTTAATACAATTCTAGCATGAATAATAAACATTTATCATGATATGAGGAAATAAATAATAACTTTATTATTGCCTCTAGGGCATATCTCCTTCAGTCTCCCACTTGCACTAGAGTCAATAATCTAGATTACACAGTAATGATTCTAACACCCATGGAGTCTTGGTGCTGATCATGTTTTGTTCGTGGAAGAGGCTTAGTCAACGGGTCTGCAACATTCAGATCCGTATGTTACTTGCAAATCTCTATGTCTTCCACCTGGACTTGGTCCCGGATGGAATTGAAGCGTCTCTTGATGTGCTTGGTCCTCTTGTGAAATCTGGATTCCTTTGCCTATGCAATCGCATCAGTATTGTCACAGAAGATCTTCATTGGTCCCGATGCACTAGTTATGACACCTAGATCAGAAATGAACTCCTTCATCCAGACTCCTTCATTTGCTGCTTCCGAAGCAGCTATGTACTCCGCTTCATATGTAGATCCCGCCACGACGCTTTGTTTAGAACTGCACCAATTTACAGCTCCACCGTTTAATAAAAACACGTATCCGGTTTGCGATTTAGAATCGTCCGGATCAGTGTCAAAGCTTGCATCGACGTAACCATTTACGACTAGCTCTTTGTCACCTCCATATACGAGAAACATATCCTTAATCCTTTTCAGGTATTTCAGGATGTTCTTGACCACTGCCAGTGATCCACTCCTGGATTACTTTGGTACCTCCCTGCTAAGCTTATTGCTAAGCAAACGTCAGGTCTGGTACACAACATTGCATACATGATAGAGCCTATGGCTGAAGCATAGGGAACATCTTTCATTTTCTCTCTATCTTCTGCTGTGGTCGGGCATTGAGTCTGACTCAACTTCACACCTTGTAGTACAGGCAAGAACACTTTCTTTGCTTGATCCATTTTGAAATTTTTCAAAACTTTATCAAGGTATGTGCTTTGTGAAAGTCCTATTAAGCGTCTTGATCTATCTCTATAAATCTTGATGCCCAATATGTAAGCAGCTTCACCGAGGTCTTTTATAGAAAAACTTTTATTCAAGTATCCCTTTATGCTATCTAGAAATTCTATATCATTTCCAATTAATAATATGTCATCTACATATAATATCAGAAATGCTACAGAGCTCCCACTCACTTTCTTGTAAATACAGGCTTCTCCAAAAGTCTGTATAAAACCATATACTTTGATCACACTATCAAAGCGTTTATTCCAACTCCGAGATGCTTGCACCAGTCCATAAATGGATCGCTGGAGCTTGCATACTTTGTCAGCACCTTTTGGATCAACAAAACCTTCTGGTTGCATCATATACAACTCTTCTTCCAGAAATCCATTCAAGAATGCAGTTTTGACATCCATTTGCCAAATTTTATAATCATAAAATGCAGCAATTGCTAACATGATTCGGACAGACTTAAGCATCGCTACGGGTGAGAAAGTCTCATCGTAGTCAACCCCTTGAACTTGTCGAAAACCTTTTGCAACAAGTCGAGCTTTATAGACAGTTACATTACCAGCAGTGTCAGTCTTCTTCTTAAAGATCCATTTATTCTCAATGGCTTGCCGATCATCGGGCAAGAAAACCAAAGTCCATACTTTGTTCTCATACATGGATCCCATCTCAGATTTCATGGCTTCTAGCCATTTTGCGGAATCTAGGCTCATCATCGCTTCCTCATAGTTTGTAGGTTCGTCATGGTCAAGTAACATGACTTTCAGAATAGGATTACCGTACCACTCTGGTGCGGATCTTACTCTGGTAGACCTACGAGGTCCAGTAGAAATTTGATCTGAAGTTTCATGATCAATATCATTAGCTTCCTCACTAATTGGTGTAGTTGTCACAGGAACCGGTTCTTGTGATGGACTACTTTCCAATAAGGGAGCAGGTACAGTTACCTCATCAAGTTCTACTTTCCACCCACTCACTTCTTTCGAGAGAAACTCCTTCTTTAGAAAGGATCCGAATTTAGTAACGAATATCTTGCCCTCAGATCTGTGATAGAAGGTGTACCCAATAGTCTCTTTTGGGTATCCTATGAAGACACATTTCTCCAATTTGGGTTTGAGCTTATCTGGTTGAAGTTTCTTCACATAAGCATCACAGCACCAAACTTTAAGAAACGACAACTTTGGTTTCTTGCCAAACCACAGTTCATGAGGCGTCGTCTCAATGGATTTTGATGGTGCCCTATTTAACGTGAATGCGGCCGTCTCTAAAGCATAACCCCAGAACGATAGCGGTAAATCAGTAAGAGACATCATAGATCGCACCATATCTAGTAAAGTACGATTACGACGTTCGGACACACCATTTCGTTGTGGTGTTCCGGGTGGCGTTAGTCGCAAAACTATTCCGCATTGTTTCAAATGTAAACCAAACTCGTAACTCAAATATTCTCCTCCACGATCTGATCGTAGAAATTTTATTTTCTTGTTATGATGATTTTCCACTTCACTCTGAAATTCTTTGAACTTTTCAAATGTTTCAGACTTGTGTTTCATTAAGTAGATATACCCATATCTGCTCAAATCATCTATGAAGGTGAGAAAATAACGATACCCGCCGCGAGCCTCAATATTCATTGGACCACAAACATCAGTATGTATGATTTCCAACAAATTAGTTGCTCACTCCATAGTTCCGGAGAACGGCGTTTTAGTCATCTTGCCCATGAGGCACGGTTCGCAAGTACCAAGTGATTCATAATCAAGTGATTCCAAAAGTCCATTAGTATGGAGTTTCTTCATGCGTTTTATACCGATATGACCTAAACGGCAGTGCCACAAATAAGTTGCAGTATCATTATCAACTCTGCATCTTTTGGTTTCAACACTATGAATATGTGTATCACTACTATCGAGATTCAATAAAAATAGACCACTCTTCAAGGGTGCATGACCATAAAAGATATTACTCATATAAATAGAACAACCATTATTCTCTGATTTAAATGAATAACCGTCTCGCATCAAACAAGATCAAGATATAATGTTCATGCTCAATGCTGGCACCAAATAACAATTATTTAGGTCTAAAACTAATCCCGATGGTAGATGTAGAGGTAGCGTGCCGACCGCGATCACATCGACTTTGAAACCATTTCCCACGTGCATCGTCACCTCGTCCTTAGCCAATCTTCGCTTAATCCGTAGTCCCTGTTTCGAGTTGCAAATATTAGCAACAGAACCAGTATCAAATACCCAGGTACTACTGCGAGCATTAGTAAGGTACACATCAATAACATGTACATCACATATACCTTTGTTCACTTTGCCATCCTTCTTATCCGCCAAATAGTTGGGGCAGTTCCGCTTCCAGTGTCCAGTCTGCTTGCAGTAGAAGCACTCAGTCTCAGGCTTAGGACCAGACTTGGGTTTCTTCTCTTGAGCAGCAACTTGTTTGCTGTTCTTCTTGAAGTTCCACTTCTTCTTCCCTTTGTCCTTTTTCTTGAAACTAGTGGTCTTGTTGACCATCAACACTTGATGTTCCTTCTTGATTTCTACCTCCGCAGCTTTTAGCATTGTGAAGAGCTCGGGAATAGTCTTGTCCATCCCTTGCATATTATAGTTCATCACGAAGCTCTTGTAGCTTGGTGGTAGTGATTGAAGAATTCTGTCAATGACACTATCATCAGGAAGATTAACTCCCAGTTGAATCAAGTGATTATTATACCCAGACATTTTGAGTATATGTTCACTGACAGAACTATTCTCCTCCATCTTGCAGCTATAGAACTTATTGGAGACTTCATATCTCTCAATCCGGGCATTTGCTTGAAATATTAACTTCCACTCCTGGAACATCTCATATGCTCCATGACGTTCAAAACTTCGTTGAAGACCCTGTTCTAAGCCGTAAAGCATGGCACGCTGAACTATCGAGTAGTCATCAGCTTTGCTCTACTAGGCGTTCTTAACGTTGTTAGTTGCATCAGCAGCAGGCCTGGCACCCAGCGGTGCTTCCAGGACGTAATTCTTCTGTGTAGCGATGAGGATAATCCTCAGGATAGGACCCAGTCCGTGTAATTGCTATCATCATCTTTCAACTTTGCTTTCTCAAGGAACGCATTAAAATTCAACGGAACAACAGCACGAGCCATCTATCTACAACAAACATAGACAATCAAAATACTATCAGGTACTAAGTTCATGATAAATTTAAGTTCATTAATCATATTACTTAATAACTCCCACTTAGACAGACATCTCTCTAGTCATCTAAGTGATCACGTGATCCAAATCAACTAAACCATGTCCGATCGTCACGTGAGATGGAGTAGTTTCAATGGTGAACATCACTATGTTGATCATATCTACTATATGATCAAGTTCGACCTTTCGGTCTCCGTGTTCCGAGGCCATATCTGTTATATGCTAGGCTCGTCAAGTTTAACCTGAGTATTACGCGTGTGCAACTGTTTTGCAGCCGTTGTATTTGAATGTAGAGCCTATCACACTCGATCATCACGTGGTGTCTCAGCACGAAGAACTTTCGCAATGGTGCATACTCAGAGAGAACACTTCTTGATAATTTTAGTGAGAGATCATCTTAAAATGCTACCGTCAATCAAAGCAAGATAAGATGCATAAAGGATAAACATCACATGCAATCAGTATAAATGATATGATATGACCATCATCATCTTGTGCTTGTGATCTCCATCTTCGAAGCACCATCGTGATCACCATCGTCACCGGCGCGACACCTTGATCTCCATCGTAGCATCATTGTCGTTACGCCATCTATTGCTTCTACGACTATCGCTACCGCTTAGTGATAAAGTAAAGCAATTACAGGGCGTTTGCATTTCATACAATAAAGCGACAACCATATGGCTCCTGCCAGTTGCCGATAACTTCAGTTACAAAACATGATCATCTCATACAATTAATATGGCATCACTTCTTGACCATATCACATCACAACATGCCTTGCAAAAACAAGTTAGACGTCCTCTACTTTGTTGTTGCAAATTTTACGTGGCTGCTACGGGCTTAGCAAGAACCGTTCTTACCTACGCATTAAAACCACAACGATAGTTCGTCAAGTTAGTGTTGTTTTAACCTTCGCAAGGACCGGGCGTAGCCATACTCGGTTCAACTAAAGTTGGAGAAACAGACACCCGCTAGTCACCTGTGTGCAAAGCACGGCGATAAACTAGTCTCGCGTAAGCGTACGCGTAATGTTGGTCCGGGCCGCTTCATCTCACAATACCGCTGAACCAAAGTATGGCATGTTGTTAAGCAGTATGACTTGTATCGCCCACAACTCACTTGTGTTCTACTCGTGCATATGACATCTACGAATAAAACCTGGCTCTGATACCACTGTTGGGGAACGTAGTAATTTCAAAAAAAAATCCTACGCACACGCAAGATCATGGTGATGCATAGCAACGAGAGGGGAGAGTGTTGTCCACGTACCCTCGTAGACCGTAAGCGGAAGCGTTATGACAACGCGGTTGATGTAGTCGTACGTCTTCACGATCCGACCGATCCAAGTACCGAAAGTACGGCACCTCCGAGTTCAGCACACGTCCAGCTCGATGACGATCTCCGGACTCTGATACAACAAAGTGTCAGAGATGAGTTCCGTCAGCACGACGGTGTGGTGACGATGATGATGTTCTACCGACGCAGGGCTTCGCCTAAGCACCGCAACGATATGACCAAGGTGGAATATGGTGGAGGGGGGCACCGCACACGGCTAAGGAACGATCACGAAGATCAACTTGTGTGTCTATGGGGTGCCCCCTACCCCTGTATATAAAGGAGTGGAGGAGGGGAAGGGTCGGCCTAGCTATGGCGCGCCCTGGAGGAGTCCTACTCCCACCGGGAGTAGGATTCCCCCCCTTCCATGTAGTAGGAGTAGGAGTCAAGGAAAGGGGAGAGAGAAGAGAAGGAAGGAGGGGGCGCAACCCCTCCCCCTAGTCCAATTCGTACTAGGCCTTGGGGGGCGCCCAACCTCTCCTCTCGCTTTCCCCTAAAGCCCAATAAGGCCCATATACTCCCCGGCGAATTCCCGTAACTCTCCGGTACTCTGAGAAATACCCGAATCACTCGGAACCTTTTCGATGTCCGAATATAGTCGTCCAATATATTGATCTTTACGTCTCGACCATTTCGAGACTCCTCGTCATGTCCCCGGTCTCATCCGGGATTCTGAACTCCTTCGGTACATCAAAACTCATAAACTCATAATAAAACTGTCCTCGTCATGGCTCCCACTTATTCTACGAAGATCTTTATCGGTCAAACCACATATCAACATACGTTGTTCCCTTTGTCATCGGTATGTTACTTGCCCGAGATTCGATTGTCGGTATCCAATACCTAGTTCAATCTCGTTACCGGCAAGTCTCTTTACTCGTTACGTAATGCATCATTCCGTAACTAACTCATTAGCTACATTGCTTGCAAGGCTTATAGTGATGTGCATTACCGAGAGGGCCCAGAGATACCTCTCCGACAATTGGAGTGACAAAACCTAATCTCGAAATACGCCAACCCAACATGTACCTTCGGAGACACCTGTAGAGCTCCTTTATAATCACCCAGTTACATTGTGACGTTTGGTAGCACACAAAGTGTTCCTCCGGTAAACGGGAGTTGCATAATCTCATAGTTACAGGAACATGTATAAGTCATGAAGAAAGCAATAGCAACATACTAAATGATCAAGTGCTAGGCTAACGGAATGGGTCATGTCAATCACATCATTCTCCTAATGATGTGATCCCTTTAATCAAATGACAACACATGTCTATGGTTAGGAAACATAACCATCTTTGATTAATGCGCTAGTCAAGTAGAGGCATACTAGTGACGTTATGTTTGTCTATGTATTCACACATGTATCAAGTTTCCGGTTAATACAATTCTAGCATGAACAATAAACATTTATCATGATATGAGAAATAAATAATAACTTTATTATTGCCTCTAGGGCATATTTCCTTTAGAGAGATGGTCTTTGCCTCTCTCAGCACCACATTAGGATCGACAGTTGGAGGGTACCCCACATCTACCGTATAGAAATCGTTGGATTAAACCGATGGGGTCCTTCTCCTTCTATATTAGGTGTCTGAGAGTTGGGACCAAAACTAAAACTGTTGGTTGGCACCTCCGATCACACAGTGCGTCCATACATGGGGTGTGGTGGGCCACATCCCATTGACTTTCTCTCGCTTGATTGTTAGCCAGGATCAAAATCCAACATTCTCCCCCTTCATCGTAGGGATAACAAACATCATAATCCCACTCGCAATAAAAGAATACACCCGAGTAAACTGTAACAATGACCAATGAAATGCCACTGAACATCGGTGCCTATACACTAGTAGAAAACAGGGCTTTGGTCACAGCGCAATATGCATTATGAACCGGGACTAATGCTCAAATGGGCCCTTTAGTCCCGGTTTGAGACACGAACCATGACAAAAGTTTAGTCCCAGTTCATATCTCAAACCGGGACTAAAGGTCTTTAGTCCCGGTTTGAGATATGAACCGGGACTAAAGGGTGCGATGCCCTTTAGTCCCGGTTCGTGTCTCAAACCAGGACTAAAGGGCCCATTTCTCAAACTCTACCCCCCCCCCCCCCCCGTGTATCGTCATTTTAGTTTTGAAAAAAACAAAAGAAACTGATAAAAACTTGAAAAAATAAAATCCTTCGAGATGTAGTTATATTACCGCATCTACTAGTTAGGAAAATTAAAAAACTTAAAGTTGGACATGTTTTGCAAAAAAGTGTCATGAAAAAGTAAAACGGCTATAACTTTTGCATACGACGTTGGAAAAAATGAATAATATATCAAAATTTTCAGCACGAAAATCTGTAGGAGGAGTAGGATGAAGATGGTGTCTCTCAAACAACCTTGCAACCAAATAACAAAGAGTCTCTTGTGTCCCCAACGCATCCAATACAATCATAAATTGTATAGGTGCACTAGTTCGGCGAAGAGATGGTGATACAACTGTAATATGGATAGTAGATATAGGTTTTTATAATTTAAAAATATAAAAACAGCAAGGTAGCAAGTAGTAAAAGTGGGCGAAAATGGTATTGCAATGCTTGAAAACAAGGCCTAGGGTTCAAACTTTCACTAGTGCAAGTTCTCTCAACAATGATAACATAATTAGATCATATGGCAATCCCTCAACGTGCAACAAAAGTCACTCCGAAGTTCCTATCGCGGAGAGCGTAAGATGAAATTGCTTGTAGGATACGAAACCACCTCAGAGTTATTATTTCTGATCAATCCATTGAGCTATTCCAATAAGTGACACAAACAGCCCTAGAGTTCATAGTAAAATAACACCATATGACACACATCAATCAATCCTAATGTCACCTAGACACTCCAATGTCACCACAAATATCTGTGGGTCAATTATACGATATGCATCAAACAACTTTAGATTCATAATATTCAATCCAACATAAAGAACCTCAAAGAGTGCCCAAGATTTCTACCGGACAAACATGGAAGAAAACGTGCATCAACCCCTATGCATAGATTACCCCAATGTCACCTCGGGAATCCGTGAGTTCAGTGCAAAAACATACATCAAGTGAATCAATAGAATACCCCATTGTCACCACGGGTATCCCATGCAAGACATACATCAAGTGTTCTCAAATCCATAATAATATTCAATCCGATAATAGTGAAACCTCAAAGGTAAAACTCAATTCATCACAAGAAGATAGAGGGGAGAAACACTATATGGTTCAACTATAGTAACAATGCTCATGGTACATCAAGATCGTACCAGAGAGAGAGAGAGAGAGAGAGAGAGAGAGAGAGAGAGAGAGAGATCAAACACATAGCTACTGGTACATAACCTCAGCCCCGAGGGTGAACTACTTCCTCCTCGTCATGGAGAGCGCCGGGATGATGAAGATGGCCACCGGTGATGGTTTCCCCCTTCGGCAGGGTGCCGAAACAGGCTCCCAATTGGTTTTTCATGGCTACAGAGGCTTGCGACGGCGGAACTCCCGATCTAGATTTATTTCTGGGATTTTCTATATTTATAGGAATTTTTGGCGTCGGGAACAAGTCAGGGGGTCCACGAGGCGACGACAAGGCAGGGGGCGTGCCCTAGGGGGGGGGGGGCCTCCACCCTTGTGGATGCCTCGTGGCTCCTCTGGTCCATCTCCGATACTCCGTGGGCTTCTTTTGGTCCATAAAAAAATGCCGTAAAGTTTCAGCTCATTCGGACTCCGTTTGGTATTCCTTTTGTGTAGAACTCAAAAACAAGTTAAAAAAGAAACTGACACTGGGCTCTAGGTTAATAGGTTAGTCCAAAAAATCATATAAAATAGCATATAAATGCATATAAAACATCCAAGATGGATAATATAATAGCATGGAACAATCAAAAATTGTAGATACGTTGGAGAGGTATCACTCTCCTTGTAGGCGGCCGCCACCTCCACAACCGCTGGGAGTACTACCAGCAGGCAAGGCGGATCTCGCGTGCGGAGCGGTAGGACTCCTGTGCTCCTCGTGGGGCATTGCTTTGTGCTTTTGTGCCATTCCTGCTTTCCCCTCCGCGGCTTGCGCCTCCTCGTCTCGTTGCTTACCCACGGTGCGGACTATATCACTCATTATCTGCATGCTAGCACATAGATCATACTAGACTAGGAATTATGTTTCACAGTTTATCATTCCACTCATGCATATGAGTTTTCCACTGAATCGTGTATTCCAGAATCATAGCAGTTATAACAAAGAATATAAATCTTAATTATAAACATGGAAATAAAATAATACAATATTATTGCCTCTAGGGCATATTTTTCCAACACCCTGCCATGCCCGGCACCCCTACCATCGTCCCCACAAAACCCCACCCTCTCGGACGAACCCTAGTCGCTCTTAGTCCACTCGCCCTTCTCCGCTCCCCTTTCGTCTTCTCTACTTCTCCGAATCTCTCCGCCGCCTCCGCCATGGCCAGGTCCGGTGACGAGTCCGTCAACGAGTCCAATCGCATGGGCTGGGACGTCCTTGGGAAGGAGGAGGACTCCGACTCCGGCAGCAATGCGCCCGACAATGAGGAGCTCGCGCTCCGCATCACCATCGAGGGGTCGCGGCTGGACACCAACAAAAGCTCGAGCTCAGTGGCGTCCTTCGCGAGCTCCTCTAGGTCACGCCACTGCAATGTTGGTCGGGCTCACCCTTCTTTCTCTGGCCCACTCCAGATCCAGAGCAGGGCGGCCCCTCCCCTCCTCCTATGGCTTCGGCACCGCCTGGGCATCACTGGGTGCTCGCGGCTCCGGTGCGCATGCGCATGCTGGAGTCAGAGTCGAAGGCCGCCTGATGCGAGCGGCAGTGGGCGAAGGCCGCGGCGGGGCCCTGTCTTGTCCTGATAGTGCATACGCTCCGTGTCGATGGATCCGAAGGAGGCGCCCCTCCGCAAGGTGATGCAGCGCTCCCTCACCACGGCGGAGACCGACGTGAGGCGCCTCCGGCGGAAGAATGTGAAGGCACTCCGCCTCGGGCTCGAGACTTCGGAGTGCCTTGCGAGGGAGAAGGAGAGCGCCAAGGCGAAGGCGGCATGCCACGCCCTGGAGCAGAGCCGCGCCATCTGCCGTCTTGCGGGCTATATCTCATCTGTGCTGGAAAGCGGCACCACCAGATCGGACGGCAATGACGACAACGACCCTCCCGGAGGAGAAACTAGTTGCAAACTCCAATGGCCCTCCGAAGTAAGCTATAGCGCTAAGGCTGGATGAGGATCACCAGTAACAATGACTTGATTAGCTATGGACCCGGGGTGTGCGCAAGCCAGGATGCAAGGGGTTAAATTCCCCACGGACACGTACACGGAGGAGATGGACGGCCGCGACGCATAATGCAATGGCAAGGGCAAGGGCCCAGCCAAGAAGTGGTGATCTTGCCCTCTACATTGTCTTTTTTATTTGTTTCTACTTTAATTGGGTGAACTTTGTCTATTTTAGGTCCGATTTGTCCGTCGGACCAACTATCTATGCTCGAATGTCGAATCTATCTACATTTCTATGTCTGATGAACTTGTTTGTGATGTTAATCAACGTGTTACATTGCTGCATGGCTTATATGGATTTAGGTGCGGGGAGGTATGCGTACTACAATTATATGAAGACTACCCGATCAATGCCAGCAGGTGTGTCCGGACGTGTCTGTAAACGTACAAGTGCTTAGATATGCCAACTATGGTTGTAGGAGCTCTAAGAAAAGAGATGAATAAACAGCACGAGAGTTTAGCTAATACTCATAAACGCACAATACACCATTGCATGTTAGAGGCTTGATAGCGTCTTTATCTTATTATTACAGAGGGGAAGAGCGGGTTATTCATCGATTGGTCAGCCGATAATACGCTGCACCCGATCAACGACGGCATGCACGACGAAGGCCATCATGAAGAACTCGTTGTTCTCCTTGGGAAGCGCCACCTCGCCGGCCAGGCTGCTGCACCCCTGTGAGACGTCCCTATAGGCTGCCTCTAGCACGTCCGGAACGCCGCTATATCGCCCCGCAGCGACCGACCGCGCCGCCCACTGCAGCCGCGGGACGGCGCCGAGGTAGAGCTGCAGGCACGACCGCAGGACCTTCCTGGCCTTGACGTTCTTGGCATGGGCGAGCGCAGACTCGATGCTGATTTTGGCTACTGTGGCGTTGGCCACCGTCAGCTTGGTGGCGAGAACCGCGAGCTCCGGCAAGCCGCGTGCGGAGCGGCGGGAGGGGTCAACGCAGAGCGCGGACACGCACATGTCCGGCGTGACGTACCAGCCGCCGAGGCCGATGCAGAGCTCGTCCAGCGGGGAACGTGGCGCGGCGCTGGAGCTTGACCCGCCGTGAACATCAATGGCCGAGGAGAGGACAAGTAGGAGGAGGAGAGCGCCGCCGAGCATCGAAGAGGACGTGCCCACGGCCATGGTGTTGGTGTATTGTCTCTCGGTCTCCCCCCGCTGCCCACCTTGTCTCTTCTTATTCTTAATAGTTCACCTTAACGGGGCGGTGTATCATATCATAAATAAAAGAAAATAAATCCAGCATTAAATCCATACCTAAGAAGCATATATCTCACACTTTGATATATGCAATCACTCTTCATAGGAAGCGAATCGCCGAAGATCATACGCCATATCTCCGGCATTAAATGAGTGTTTACATCTTTACATACTACCATTTATATCACTTATTATTGGGAGCCCCTGTGCCTCAGGTGCCTGATTATTTTGTATGTACTAGTAAACGTGCACACGGACAATACAATTCATTTTTGAATTGTACTTAATTAGTTTTATTCATGTGGTTGTTTGTTCGTCTACACCTTTTTCAAATAGGTAGAGAAAAATGGAAATGTCATATGTGCTATTCTCAAAAATAAAAATGAAAAAGAGTTTTTGTAATTTGTAACCATCATCTGGGATGATAGAGTAATATTATGCAAACTTATTTGTTTGAAACAAATACTCTGATAAATATTTTGAGTCAATGTTTAGATGATACGTGGAAATTCCACCAGTACAAGGCTCAAATCATCAAATATCATCAAACCCAACACATGTATAAAATCGGGTAGTCCATTTGTACCAGCAAGGTGGACGACCAGTTTCTCTGCATGCTAATGCTTCTTTAGATTCAGAGTCCATCAAAAAGAGAAGTCTTCCACTCTACAAGTATAGGTAGAACGCATGTAAGTGCAATCAATTCTTTAGGGATTTGAAAATATCTTTGTCACTCTTATACATATCACAAAGTCTCCTCGGAAGGACTATAAACTGACAATATCTTAGTTAGCTCCAGAAGGGCCTCTAGTGCAATAGTGAGGGGGAAGCAGATGCACAAGGAGCTACAACTAGTATAATCTATATATTTATAAAGCAAGTTAGAGGTCAACTTCTGAAGGGCTCACAGTTCCACACCAGAATAATCACGGGAGAAACATTAACCATACATTCTATACAACAAGCAAGCCAAATGTCCTAAAAGATGGAAACTGCATTTTTGTTCTAAAGTTCATGCAAATGGACTGACTAACTAACCATTCACTACAACCGATCAAATCATCAAAGTGACCTATATACCTATACCTATATATAAAGAATATATAAAACAAGGTATTTCCCACATCACAGTTCGAAACACATTACAGTTGAGCTACTGCAAACTGAACCTTGGTAGCAAATGCAATGCTATCCGCTAATATAACTAAGGAAGTCCTACCTTTGAATTAAATATGGACTAACATGATATGCTTTTGTACCAATCTACACTAATCCCTATTGCAACAAATAATAATAGCTGGTACAGTTGTACACCACTAAAAATACTATTAAAACACCACTTCAATCCAGTGATGGAATAAAAATGAAACCTTGAACATAATCCCCCAACAGAAAAATACACATGTAAATTGTAGTTCCAAAGTTGAGTTGACTGGTGATGTATTCGGATTTTTGGATGAGGCAACCTGAAGACTAACTACACTTATTTGTTAGAACACGGAACTAACTCCAGTCGATCTTCTGTCATGGTCTCTTCAAATCGAGCTCAAAGATCAGAAATACTAATCAGAAATCAAGTCAACAAGGCCAAGATGGAAGTCTCCCTCCGAAGATGAAAATAAAAAAACAAAGAAAAATGGATTAAGGGGAGTTTTGGAGGTCGGCTGCATGACGCTAACAGCGCCGGACCGTGATTGACCACATGGAACCCTAGACCGCGAGTCGGGGTGAGAAATTACACATGGAAGCATGCGTTGTTAATAACTACTGTCATGCACTGGTGGAGTGCTTTTGTTGCTTCAACTCCATCTAAAGTCCTATCAATAAATACTCTAAACTCCAACTCCGCCACACGTCAATAAAAACACAGAAGTCCTAGCTACATATTTGATCGAACAGTCAATATGGACATCAAAATGCCATTGACAGAATGACAGTACATCGAACAGAAAAAATAGTTGCTTTAGAATTCCATTCTGAAGCTTTATATGTGTTCTATGTCATGTATCTGTTCTTATGTTCCATATTCCGAAACAAAGAAGCATGTCTAAATTCTGCAGCATACGATCTCGTGTATATGTCCTACCTGCTCCATTGCCCATTTACTTTTTACATGTCCTTCTGTTCACCCCAATAACTAAATTGTGCCCAAAGAACTCAGTCCTCTTAATTCACAACTTGGTACACATAAAGCTTGCATCATGAGACAAAAAAGCAAGTGAGGGGTGAGCACAAAAAAGGAAACAAGCAGCTACCTTAATCAACTAGAAGAACCACAATCCGAGCATGAGAACATATTGCTATGAAAAAGCAAGCGAGCACACTTGTAGGCAAAAGAAGCAAGCAAGAAGCCATCTTAATTAACAGTTGGACTTGATCGGTTAGAACAATTTAGATTGTGGCATGAAGCTCCGTAGGCACCTGTGTTGTGGCCGATGCGTGGGCATGAACGTAACTCCGAAGGGAGGAAACTGACTGGCTTCTCTGGCTCACGGATCAGGTTGGCGGCCACGCGCGCGATGATAGGGGAGGGCGCCACCATACGTGGGTCAACAGAGGAGGAGTGGCCCGCGCTTGCGTCCATCAGACGAGCGGCCGGGGCGGCCAGGTGGAAACGGATCGGATGCGGATCGGATAGTGCTCTTACAAGCAGTAGTGTGTTGGATAGGGTGCGAGATATACTTGGACTAACAAGCAGCTGTCGCCGGTGCGGAGTGTGCTGGATAGGGTGTTTTTTACCCCCGAATGGGAGGTGTTATTTCCCCTATGCACACTGGTTGCTGAAACTAGAATTGGCTCGGACCATGTTCCGTCGATATTTTCCTCTGGGGAGGAATATATTAGACGTAGCCCTCGTTTTTACTTTGAAACGGCATGGTTTGAGACCGAGGGGTTTGCTCAGATGGTGACGGATTGTTGGGCTATGATCTGCAACCAGCTAGGGCCGCAACGGGGACCGACAGAGTACTGGAACTCGGCGGCTAGCAAACTCCGGGCTTTTCTGCGTGGTTGGGGGGCGAACCATGGCAGTGAATCCAAGAGGGAGCAGGCTAAAATTGTCGAGGCAATAGCTGCGCTGGACTTGGAGGCCGACCAGCGCCCCTTCTAAGAGGGAGAATGGGCCTTACGATACGACTTGGAACGCAAAGTCATAGCCATCCTCCGGGCTGAAGAGGAATATTGGCGACGTAGGGGCAGGATCAAGTGGGTCACCAAAGGAGACGCTAACACTGGGTATTTTCATGCTTACACTAACGGTAGGAAACGCAAAAGTACTATCCTTAGATTACAATCAGACCATGGGCTCTTACTTACCAACGAGCTCATTGTGGCCCACATTTATGAGTTTTTCATCGGTCTGTTGGGGACGGCCGAGGAGAAAGCTCTCTGCCTCCGGGATGACCTTTGGGACCCTGTCGAACGGGTCTCACAGGAGGAGAACGATGGGCTCGTTTTCTCTTTCCTTCCGGAGGAAATCGATAGTGCCTTACACGAAATGAAAACAGACACGGCGCCTGGGCCGGATGAGTGGCCGGTGGAATTTTTCAAAAAATTCTGGCCTATGCTCAAACACCTTTTCTACGACATCGTGAACGGTTTCGCGTTAGGTACTGTAGTCGACCTGGTGAGATTAAACTATGGGGCTATCAGCTTGATCCCCAAGGTTAAAGGGGGCGACGACATAAAACTTTTTAGGCCTATCACTCTGATAAATGTCCCTTTCAAGATCTGCGCGAAAGCTTACGCCTCCCGCTTGGCGCCCGTGGCTCAACGGGTGATTAGCCCTAGTCAATCTGGTTTCCTTAAGCAGCGTAACATCCTTGAAGGGCCTTTAGCGCTGCTCGAAATCATACATGAGCTAAAACGTACCAAGTCGCGAGGCATTCTCCTTAAGTTAGATTTCGAGAAGGCATATGATCGTGTGAACTGGGTGTTCGTGCGTGAGGTCCTCATCAAAAAGGGTTTTGATGTGGGCTTTGTCCATCGTATCATGCACCTCGTGAGTAGTGGGCACGCGGCGGTGACTATCAATGGTGAAATGGGCAATTTCTTTCGCAACAAGCGCGGCCTTAGGCAGGGGGACCCAAGATCTCCTTTGATCTTTAATTTTGTTGCGGATGCTCTTGCGGCTTTGATTAGCAAAGCCAGGGCTGTGGGGCACATCAAAGGGTTAATCACTCACCTCATCCCCGGCGCCGTGACTCATCTGCAGTACGCGGATGACACGATGTTGTTATTCGAGCCGAACGACCATAGCATTGCCTCGATTAAGTTACTCCTGATTGCTTTTGAGATACTATCGGGTCTTAAGATTAATTTTCTCAAAAGCGAAGTGATCACCATAGGGATGGTTGAGCACGAAAGCCGGAGGGTTGCAAACTTGCTTAATTGTAAGATTGGGAAGTTCCCGATCAAATACCTCGGGCTTCCGATAACACACAAGAACCTGACAATAGCTGAATGGTCACCACTTTACGCCAAAGTGGTGAATCGGGTTAGTCCATGGAGAGGGAGGTTTATGTCTTCGGCAGCTAGGTTAATTCTGACCAACTCTAGCTTATGCTCCCTTCCTCTGTTTACTATAGGCATGTTCCTCCTTGCCGATGGAGTGCATGCCAAACTTGACACGCCGCGCGCCCGGTTCTTTTGGGAAGGAACTAAGACGAAACGCAAATACCACTTGGTAAAGTGGGCAGCGGTGTGCAGACCGAAGAAGTTTGGTGGTTTGGGGATCACGAATTCGAAGCTTATGAACATTGCACTGCTCACCAAATGGTGGTGGCGCCTCGCCCAAAATGAGAAGGGTCTCTGGGCAGATATTCTCCGGGCAAAATATTTTTCGGACGGCAACCTTTTTAAGGCCAAATCCAAGGGATCGTCCTTTTGGAATGGCATTCAAGCGGTGAGGCCATCGTTTGCGGTTGGGGCCCAGTTTGCAGTCAACAACGGCGCGTCTACGTGTTTTTGGCTGGATTGCTGGAGGGGGCAAACTCCGCTGTGGCAATCACATCCGGAGTTGTATCAACTTGCCACGAACACACACATTCTGGTCGCTGACGCCCTTAGAGTGCACCACCCCCCCGGCGATCTCCTTCTTCAGGCCGCTGGAGGCTGGAGAGGCGACGGCTTGGAATGCATTGGTTGCTGAGCTCGAGGGGAGGAGACTCAGCCAGGATAATGATGAGATTTCTTGGAGGCTTACTGCTTCTCGTAAATTCTCGGTGAAATCCTTATACGAGAAGCTTTCGGAGGGGAATGGGCTTGACATGGCTAGGGGGCTGTGGAAGGCTGGCATTCCCCTCAAGATCAAGATCTTTATGTGGCAATTGTTCCACAATCGCCTTCCAACCTCGTATAATGTGGCCAAATGGAACGGGCCAGCGAATGGGACATGCGCCATCTGCGGTCTTGGGGAGGACGCTAACCACGTCTTCTTCAAGTGCTGCCTCGCTAGATTTGCGTGGAGCACGGTCAGGGATACTTTCAATCAGAATTGGAACCCGCAAAATAGCACTGATCTGCTTACCTTGTTAACTGCACAGAGGGGTGCGAATGCGAGGGTGGCGTGGCGCAGCGTTGGGGCGATGTTTTGGTCCATTTGGACTG
This sequence comes from Triticum timopheevii, assembly GCA_963921465.1. Lineage (NCBI taxonomy): Eukaryota > Viridiplantae > Streptophyta > Magnoliopsida > Poales > Poaceae > Triticum > Triticum timopheevii. The sequence goes on from OY997262.1 coordinate 445,676,547, forward strand.
TGAGGAACAAAATTACTATCGAACACAAGTTCCCTGCTCACCCCGCTGAGACTCTTTTCAAATGTCATATTTTCTTACAGGCTTGGGTGCTATTGGGGAAGCAGCGTGATGAGGGACGCATGTACGAGATTATGGAGCAGATCAAGCTGTGCAAGTGGAGATCAAGACTACAAGATCAGCACGCTTGAACATTTTGCGTTTAGTTTAGATTTGTTGCGAGCTTTGTTATGATCTATCCTCGCCTGTGAGAACTTCTAGTTTCATCTTGCTAGGACTGCGAGCGCGCTGAACTTAAGTTGGTATGTTGTGTAAGGATTAAACCTGGTTGGATGCTGCCTTGTGGTTTTATTAATTTAAAGCCGGACGCTTCGTGTGTCTTCGTTCCAAAAAAATATAGTGCTCTTACCACTTCCATTTTCGTATTTTCAAAACGAATACAAATGCGAATACGAATGTTATCGGATACGAATGCGGCTTGGATGTTATTCGTATACGGATACGTATCGGATGTTTTCTTGATTCGGAACGGATATGAATAATAACGACATATTACAACAGGCAGCAACGTGCATCGTGTGCTCGAGCGATTAGTTTGTTGTTTTCGCGTCGCGTGATTAGGGTGCTGCGGGTCGTGGAATTCCACATTTTCCTCTGCGGTGGAGTACGGTCGGTCAATTTAAATTATTAAGTGCACATAGAAAACGGATCAAGTCAAAGCCGGCTGTTAGATTAAGTTTATGGGACTAATCGTGTGGTGCTGACTGGGTCATGCGGTGTTGTGAGACTAATTGCGGGGTGTACATAAGAAAGTTGTTGTTTGATTGTTTAATAGTAGTGAAGATCAGTCACTTTTCTTTCACCCCGTCAGATTTCAATCTAACAACTGGTTTCATCTCTACGTATGTTTCAATCACGTTTTTCTCCTGTATGCTTCTGTACGACGCGAATGCCGATGCTACTGTACGTGTTCCCGGCTTCTAGCTGCCTTTTTGCCTATGCTACGGCCATTACTAATTAAACTCTTTGACCACAATGAGATGGTATAAACTATAAAAATCTTCCATCACTTAAACAAAATTTGTTGCAATTTAAAGTACTTCATCAAATTTCAATATGGCAGGCATCTATCTATCTTTCTATTATATTATTAACTAGTAAAATGTTCGTGCGTTGCTGTGGGCTTTTGAAATATTTGCTGCAGTTATATAAATATAATACATGTTAAGCATGCAGAGACAAGATAGCACGGGCAAAATGATGTTATAATTGAAGTCCACTTCACATGCAATGTAAACTGATTAAACAAAAAGGAAAATCGACTATGCAAATTGACGATGCATATATATATAGAGAGAGATGATCCAACTAAAAACCATTACGAATTAAGATCTACGTGATGCACTTAATAAATTCTCGCACAATATCAAGAATGTTATCTTTAGCTTTATCCGCATGATATTTGAGCACGTATAATAAAAATTTCTTTCTCAACTCATGCCCATCCTACACAAGCAATATATGTAGTTTGCACGAATACTTCACATAAAAGGTCTTAAAATATGTAACGAAGGATACTAACCTACCTGGCCTTATCCTCATCTTACCCCACCCGTCCCTACTCTCTCCATACGGTCACTGGCATCCCTCACTCTCCCTCTCGCTCCTCATCTCTGTCCCAGTCCTCTCTAACTCTCCCTTTCCCAGCCACCGGCGTGATCGGGCGAGGCGGCATGAGGTGCAGAGGTATGCAGCGGCGTCGTCTGCAAAGGAAGACACCTATCGGTGGCGATTGGAGGCGAGACCAGACGCAGGCTCGCCGCGCCATGGAAGCGGCGTGCCGAGTAGTGTGGCGTTCTTCTAAGAGGTGAACCAGAGTGAGAGCCTTCAGCTTCTCGACTGGCTTATGTAGGAGAGAAGCCATTTGAGGTGCGCAGCGTGACGCCAACTCGTCGGTGACGTACAAGGGATACGACAGCTGCCTCGGCACCACCAAGGGCGGGCTCCTCGACTGGGGTGTCTACTACTTCCTGCACCTCCTCCCACTGTCGATAAAGAAGGCCACGGCAAGTGGCCGTCCCTTCCCGTTCACCTTTGGGTACGCACATAGACGCATCAATGAACATGCACCCCTACATGACACATCTATTCATCTTTAGGCAGCCACACACACAAAATTGTGTTGGCACTTTTTGTATGTGATTTTCGCAATTTTCCATTATCATGGCAATTCTTGTTATTGATTTGACCATGCTTTGGTAGTTGTGCCATGACAATTTTTGGGATACAGAATTATAAACCATAGCAATTTACCATTAACAAGAATCAAGCAACATTTACCATGTGCAATATTTACTAATATTATGTTTGAGTATTTCTTTTTCTATCTTTCAGGCCCCCTTTGCTTAGGAGGAATTTCATGGGAATTCTAGGATGTGTTGTGGGTGTCCCTAACCACCAGGCTAGGGATAGCCTCTTTTATGATTGGTTGGGTGAAATGTAAAATGGTTCGATATAGCCATTTTTTTTGTTTGGTTTGAGGGATGGGGTGGATAATGAATCTTATACATTCTAGCTATGAATTGCTCCCCATTTACAAACTACTACCAGCAAAAACACGAGATATACCATAAAAATGAAGTATGAATACATCTATTCCTGTACACATAAGTGAAGCCAGGAATTAATTCATCAAAATTGCCTCACGCATCTACAGTTGTAGATACACATCAGCCGCCGATTAACACAATTACACACACCAGCCACGGACTAAGAGCATCTTCATTCGCCCCCCCCCCCCCCCCCCCCCCGGACGCCCTTCAGGACACCTTTTTAGGCTCGGTTTTAGGCTCGGGCGACGCTTTTTGCCCAAAAAGGGTCTAGCCACGCCCCAACGCCCGGCAAACCCAAGCGAAACCCAGCGCATTCGGGGGCTCCTGGGGACGCCGCCAGAAGTTTCGGCGAATCGTGTCTCCTCACATGTTCATTTTCTTGGCCCACTTAATCATTTCATTAACAAACTTTTGATTGGGATGGGGTGTGACCGGAAAGATGTCCTTCCACAGCATCTGTATCCCGTGAATTCTCAAATCGAGCAATACATCCATTCCTCACCGGCGCATCTACCTCCCATGCCCATTCAGCCTCGGCCCTGCACGCGCCGGCGTACCAAGGCTGCTAGCGACGACGACGCCCTTTCACCTAGAACCGCGCAATGCCTGACACCCGTGTTGACTTCTCCGAGCCCGGCCGTAGCGACTCCGCCATGGTCCCGCTCTCTCGGGCCGCCTTGGGATGATTCCCTTTGTCAGGAGGTGCGTACGAACGAGGCGAACTCGTCCCCAGTACCAGCACCTCCTACTGTCGACCGCAGCCTCGACCGGTCGTCTTCTTCCTCGCGTTCGGCGGCTAAGAGCATTTCCAACAGCCACCCAATGCGTGGCGCTGAAAAAATGAGTTTACAGCGCGTAAGTAGTTTTTTTATGGCGCTAGAAGACGTTTGCTCCAACAAGCGCTGTAAAATATGCAGCGCGAGCAAATCCAGCGGTCCGAATCAAGCGGTCCCATCTGCAGCAGCACAGAGTTTGCAGCGCGCGCGACCGGGCGCACTAAATATGCTGCGCGCGATGCCGTTTTGATGCGCTCGCTGCATTAGTTATAGCGCGCGCGCGCTTTTTGCGCAGCTACTGGAGACTTCAAATAGGATCCGCGCGCGCTAAAAGCAGTTTTTATACTGCGCGGCGCTTATATAGCGCCTCTGTTGGAGATGCTCTAAGATGCCAGGCTGATCTCCGTCTCCTCGCCGCCCCGTACCTATTCAGGTACGCCCAGCTAACTTATCGTGGGCCCGTCGTCCTTGTGCTCTCGTGCACCTGCCGTCGTTGTGCTCTTGTGCGCCCGCGCCCCCAATCGATGCCGATGCGGGTGAGAGAGAGGCAGAGGGGGGGTGAGTTTTGTGTTCGTAGCAGCGAAGGCTCGCGTAACAATTCGGGCTGTGAAGGTGGCTGCCCATATCCGCCAGATTTTTATATACCTGGAATCTTGGCTGCCCTCATCCCTGGCTATCCCACCTCTCCAGTGAACCAAACGCATGTCATCCATATAAAAACTGGCTATCCCTGTCCTCTAGGGCTTTGTAAGAAAAATTTCTTTGGAGGCCTTTGGTTGGTAGGAATGAATTCCTATTTCTATGTAAGATAGTAATCAATCCTTCACATTTCAAAAAAAAAACATTAGCGTAGAATTAGTGAAAAAAATTCTATCCTAAGCATGTCATCTTACTTCCTATGATTTTTCTAGTCCTATGATATATTTTTATCATATGAAACAAAGGAGGCCTCAAACGGAGCTATATAAATGCCTTTAGAATCTTCATGCATGGTTAGACAGCATTGCAGACTTCTTTTAACCATTAAATCAGTCTACTTCGTCCTCTACTTCCATCCATTATCCCGCCTCTCTCATCGGACCATTGAGGATATGGAGGACATTTTTCCTTTCTTCAGGGACCATTCTTACTTTCTGAAAATAAATAAATAGGTTCTCTGTTCAATCTTTCTTCATAATTACACAATATGATAGGTGATAAAAATAGCCAACAAAATCAACATGATACAAAAAAGTGAAGGTTCATCTATACTGTAATTTTGTCGGTAGCACAACATAATGATCATTTGGAACCAACAAAAGTATCACACAAGCATTTTGTCATCATCAAAAACCAAAAGAGAGCAGATCGGGAAGCATGAAATAGACAATAGACTCATGTTTGCTTGATAGATGCACTTGCCTGCAATTTGTACAGTATATCTTCAGACAAATATAACTCACTCTAACCAACTAAAAGATTAGGTTCCAATAAACAGTCCCTTACTCACAAGCTAGACATTAGGGGGGCGTATTCAAATTAGATTTCATCACAGTCCTTTTCCATGTGGGTTGCTACGGGGATAAGTTTTTAAAACGCTGTCGTGGAAGCAAAAAGGGAAAATAGCTACCCGGCAAAAGAGAAAAAAAAATGCAAAACCATGAAATAGCTACCTCATGCATTGTTCCCATAACCTAAAGGCATGTCTTGAGCGTGTCCAGCGACATGGTCATGAGCACGGCCACACCCCTAGCGATGGGAGGCAGCACGAGGGTGGGAGTGGGACAACAACACCTCTTTCGCCTCCCTGCACAGCGCCGCCATCAATCCGCTTGATTTAAGTTCCAGTCAATCGCCAGTAACTTGTAGGGGGAGAAGAAATGGTCATGATGTGTACTTGTCCTGGACGTAGTAGGTATAGGTTGGGACGCCGGCATGGACGCGTATGAAGGGCTTGGGGGCGGCAGGGTCTAGCACGGGGGCGAAATGGTGAAGTAGTTGAGTGTCGTTGACATATACTCCATCCGGTCCTTTTTACTCTGCATATAAGAATTGTCTGAAGTCAAACTTCGTAAAGGTTGACCATATTTATATGAAAAAAATATCAACATCTATAATGCTAAAGTTATACGATGCTAAAGTTGTACGGTATGAAAATTAAAATCATGACATGTCTAATGATATCGATTTCACATTGTGAATGTTGGTATTTTTTTCTATAAGGTTGGTCAAACTTTATAAGGTTTGACTTCAGACAAATATTATATGCGAACTAAAAAGGACCGGAGGGAGTACAAGCAACTGAGCCTCAACAGCCCTTTGCTGAAGGACTTGAAGCACCAGGTTGATTACCCTCAAATTATGCAAATAAGCTACTGCACTATAGAGACATAGATAGCTACAAAGTTTAAGTTGGCTAAGCAGGCGTTTTCTCCTAATTTTGAGGCTCTTCCGCGATTTACGACGACAAGACGCGTGTAAAAATTCGGGAATGACTCAAGGTAAGTTTTCACGTAGGGCCTAGGATTTCGAATCCCGACCTGGCAGCCGGCGGTGGACCAGTTGGCGGCTCTACTACGCTGCTCCCTTCCTCCCCTGATCCGCTTCTCCCTCCCGATTTATTCGTCACTGTCCATGGCGTCGTCGTCGTCATTGCCTCATCCGGGATGGACACGGCGAGAAGCGGCGACGCGTGTGCTACGGCCCAACAAGTATGGTGATCCGCGAGCCGTATGCTGCGAGGTTGTGATAGCCTGGAGCTCCTGTGCTCATAGCACGCAGCGCAAGCGAGGAAAGCTGTGTCTTCCCCGTCAGCCTCTTCCTCTCTCTAGGGAGAAATTTCTCTCACTAACTCTGAGTCTCTGACCCAACTCTCCCTTTTTGATGTGCTACTTTGGTTTCTCAGAAGTTTGGTTAATTTTGCATGCACAACAAACATTTCTTAAAATATGCCAAAATAATTTGATTTTGTTCTCTATTTTTGATTTTACTGTTCACGCTCGGAGCATTTAAGCCCGGGTGTAGAAAGGTACTTCGCCTTGAAAGATTTCTTTTTTTTGCGGAGTTACCTAGAGAGAGATGTGCATGTAAGATCAGGATCGTTTCAGCATGCATGTATACAGGATGCATGTATACAGGATGCATGTATACATGGATGCATGTATACATGGATGCATGATGCTTGTCTTGACTCTTCTTCGTTTAGCGAAGCTTTGCACTTTGCCCTTTTATCTCTCGTCATCATGTTTGGAGGCGATCATGCATGGATGGGTGGTTTTTTAGGGCGTGCGTGGGTAGCAGCATAAACCAAACGAAAGCCAAATCCTACTCGACAGCCGTTGCACCGGTTAAAGGCATCAGTGCAAATTGGCGCACACCCTCTCCATGTTGGGCCAGCCCGTTTGTCCTTTGTTTTCTGTTTTAAACTGCAAAACAGTAGCACGCGTATTTCATTCGATTCCGTGACCGCTCGTTTCGTCATAGCTCTGGTAGCCAACTAGACAACCCACCTAACATGATTTGTTCCCCTAAAAAACATGATTTGTTACATTCGTCTTCTTTCTTTCTTCTTTCCTTTTTTTATTATTTTCCTTTTTATTTTTTCTTCTTCATTTCTTATTTCATTTTTTTCAAAATGCGTGAACATTTTCTTAACATAAACGATGTATTAGTTTTTCAAAATCTGGTGACTTTTTTCTCAAAATTGGTCAAAAAAATTAAAAATCCGTGTACATTTTTTGAAATCTATGAACCTATTTTCAAAATCAATTAACTTTTTTCAAATTTGTAAACTTTTTTTATTAAAATTGATGAACTTTTTTCAAATCCATGAACTCTTTTTGACAATCCGGTGAACTTCTTTCAAATTTGTGAACTTTATTTATGAAAATCGATCAACTTTTTTAAATAAATGAAAAAAAATTGTCAAAATTGATTAACTTTATTCAAATCCGTGATTTTTTTCAAAATTCAGTGAAGTTTTTTTTCAAAATGGATGAACCTTTTTGATTTTATGAACATTTCTTTGAAAATCTGTGAACTTTTTTAAAAATCGATGAACTTTTAAAAAATTTGTGAATACTTTTTCAAATTTTCCTTTCTTTTTTTCAAATAACTTGTGCTCTAACTGAAACAAGGGTCAAATAGCTCTGTTTTTTGATAGAACACATCAAAGTGATCAAGGTGCAATGGTCATTACACCAAGCCTGTTGACATTCGCATGCGTGTTCGAATCCCACGTCTCTCATATATTTTTTTTGTCGTTCGTTTTTTGACCATCTCGACGAGTGATGCTGGGCCGGCTCACTACCGCACGCCTTCGAGTGCCAACTAGTATAAGCTAACCACTACACCCTGGTCTCTAGAGAGATAGCTAGTGCAGCTAACCACTACACCCGCTTCTAGTTATTGGTTAGAAGTAGAATCGCGGCCAACTAGAGGCGACCCAGCCGGTCTTCTCCATTTTTTTTCTTTTTTCGTTTCATTATGTTTCATTTATTGTTTTTCTCTGATTTTTTTCATTCTTTCTTTATTGTTCTCTGATTTGTTTCATTCATTTTCGTTTTCTTTTGTTTCATTTCTTTTTTATTCTCCGATATTTTTCATTATATTTCTTTTTTCTTCTCCGATTTGTTTCATTCTTTTTGTATTTTTTTCTTCTTTTTCCTTTTTTCTTTTGGCTTTTCTTTGTTTCTTTTTTATCCTATATTCTTATATACGTGATCAACATTTTTTCAAACACTTGTTCAAGATTTTTTAAATATTTGTTCAACATTTTTTAAAAATGTTTTTTTCATTTTTCAAACACTTGTTCAAAAAAATTGAAATACTTGTTCAAAATTTTTATATACATGATCAACATTTTTGTAAATACTTGTTCAACATTTTTTTCAAACACTTTTTCAATCTTTTTTCAATACTTGTTCAACATTTTCAAATGTTTTTTGAAGAGTTTTTTTTGTAATATGGAATATGTTTAAAGTATAAAATAAGAAAACATAAAAAAACAGGAAAAAGAGGCTCCCACACTCGTGGGCTGGCCTAGCTCGCTCGCCCATTCAATGAGTCTGAAGCCAGACTCAGTGAAGGCGGAATATAGGTGCGCCCTCGAAGAGGAGCTCCCTGAGGGAGTAGCTATCCGAGTCAGGATAGATCATCCATCGGCACGCTGGCTAGGCTTGTTTGGGATCGATCGTAGTCAGGCTATGCTCGTCTGGGCCTGGTTCGATCAATTGCAAGGATGATGACTGATTTGTCTAGGCTTGTCCGATTGATCGCTAGACTATCCGATCAATCTGATCGACAAAAACTGAGATCGATCACTCCCAAAAAAAATTTGAGATCGAGTGCTACACCGGGAAGGGCTTGACGAAAGAAACGGTGGAACAGGGAACCTTACCCTTTTCATAGATAGGAGAGACTACTAATACCCAGTTATTTGAGGCCACTAAATGTTTGGGGGCCTTATGCGGTCGCCCACCCTTGCCACCTTCATCGACGGGCCTGATGATAGACAACGAGGAAATCAATTAAACTTAACATGATTGCTAGCCAAGAACCCTTTAATTAACCATGGCATGGGAATACATAGGAAGCCTAAACACTAACATATCATGGGCACCCCAATCAAACCCACATAGGCTAAATGTCAGTCGCCTTAAAAGTAAATTAGGTTAGTTGTTTTTCTTCATTTTTGTTCGAACAATTTTGTTTACACTGTTCCGGCCCAGCCAAGCTAATTAGGACACCAAGATCAATGATGAACCAAGTCCAGCCTCACGTCATTGCTTTATTACTCTTTAATAACTCTTTAGTTGCTCGTGTCTTGCTCGATTAATTGTTCGCTTTTTCTATTGGATAAACACCTAAATGTTTTAGTCAGACAACTTTTTGTTTTTCATGTGTGCATGCTTATGTTTTGTTTTTGTTATTAGCACTATTGCTATACGTCAAGCAACTGATTTTTTATTGCTGGTCAGTCAATCTATGGTTGTTGATTCAAGGTGCTGTGTGATACGTGTGTGGGAGGTTATCATATACTCCCTTCGTCCCATAATATAAGATCTTACTACATCCAGTATACTCATATATTGGAAATTATGAGACGGATGGAGTATTTGACTGACGATGTTGTTATTTCAATCGATTTTTTTCCTTTCCTTGACAAGTGCATACATGCATGTCTTCTGTTCGTTCCTTTCTATATTCACATGCATGAATGAAACGAATGCCAATTTATGTCTGTGAGCACGAGTGGGCTTGTACACACTTCTTATCCTTATATATATGTGTGTGCACACTTCTTTTTATCCTTATGCATACTTTTTCTATTATGTCAATTTTGGTATGCTTATTCTTTGCATATAACAAAAAGTGTAATTTAAGTGCAAAGTTGTGTGCAAGAGTATTTTTTCAAAAAATATTTTTTCTTCCTTCTTAAAAGGTAATAACAATGGGACTAATTGATTTTTCTTAGAAAAAAACATCAATGTCTGATATTGTTTTATTTTTCTATTACAGTTCTTTTTTAAGGGCAACACCAATACCACTAATTCAATCCTTCTTAGAGAATTTCTTTTTTGCAAAAATTTCACTATAATATGTTTATTCTTGCAACTTATACAGAAGTGCAGTTTATGTGTAAATTATGTGCAAAACTTGTTATTATTTGTTGTATTTCATTTTCCTTATTCTTAAAGAGTAATACCTATGTCACTAATTTACTCTTCATGAGAAAATGTCATTTTTTTTCTATGTGTAAGTATGCAACCAAGTACTATATAATATGTGTGTAAATTATGCTAGAGCACCACTAATTCACCTGTTCTCGGAAAACTTCATTGTGTTGATATTTTTTTTAGTTTTTATATCATTTTCATTCTTCTTTAAGGGTAATATCAATGGCACTAATTCATTCATTTTTAGAAAAGTCTTTTATTTGTTCAAAATCATCTGTTGTATGATTATTCTTGCATGTTATAAATAACACAATTTATGTGTATATTTTGTGCAAATTTGTCATTTTTTATTATCTTCTTATTTAGGGGTAATTTCATTGACATTTCTTCACTCATCTCCTAGAAAACTACATTATTTTGTTTTTTTTATTTATATCATTTTATTTACTTTTTAATGGTAATAATGCCAATGCCACTATTTCATTCTTCCATAGAAAACTTAATTATTTTGATTTCGTTTCAGTTTTATTTATTTTTTATTTCTTATTAAAGGGTAATACCTATGCCACCAATTCATTCTTCCTTGTAAAAATTCATTGTTTTGATATTTTAGTTTTTATTTAATTTTCTTTCTTCTTAAAGCCTAATACCAATTCCACTAATTAATTCTCCCTTATAAAAGTTCATTGTTTTGATTTTTTAGTGTTTATTTTTTTCTTGTTTAAAGGGAATACCAATGTCACTAATTCATTCCTCTTAAGAAACTTCTTTTTTGCATAAAATCCACTATTTATATGATTATTCTTGCATATTATAAAAAGCTTAATTTCTGTGTAAATTGTTCGTTACTTTTTTCACCATTTGCTTTCATTTTATTCTTTTATTGAAAGGGCAATTTCAATGCCAATAATTCATTCTACCTTATAATTGGTAGGGTAGGTGTTGGCTACCATCCACCTGAACTTGCCAATATTTAGTCATGACTATACACTTTAGTCTTTTTTGGGATTATAGCCAATTTTTTGGCACGCCAATGCTCCTTCAACCACTCTAGTTCAATTTTATTGCCAATATTGGGAAAATCATAGAGTAGAGAAACCTTGATAAAAATCTTGCCTAGCTAAATATTTGGCAAAGCTAGTTTGGGCTAAATTCATATACACCCGTTGTATTTATGTTGTTGGTCAAAATTCAAAGCTTATGAATAACGAGGATCTTACCAGGTCATCCCAGTCCCCTCCCCCTCTTTCCTTGAGATTGACAACCCAGGAACTACACGTGCGTATCATCTTCCCCTTAGCTATCATCTCATGTGATATTCAAAGAACCGCTGAGTCAGATCTCTCTAATAAGCACACCACAACACAAAATAGACCAAATTATAAGTGAGAAATGGTTCAGGGTAGATAAACACTATGCATTACTTAGGTACCTAGTCAAGAAGACAACATTCCTCATCGTCTAAGAATGAAATATACATTAAATTGTACATCATCTACACTACACATGCCTTGGTAAAAGGATCAAATAACATCTAGTCCAAGTAAACAATAGCAACTAGAAACAAGCAACTAAGTTCCAATGCCACACTTCTCATCAATTTTTTGACATTTAGGATCTGATTGTTATTTAGCAAGCGTAAGTAAGCAATTGCAATCTTCAAATTTTGTCATCAACATAGATCATAACCATGACATCTAACAGAGCCTAACCATCCACAAACCGAATCCATGATCATTAAAAGAGAGCAACATCGAGCTATAGCCTGAACATGTAGTGCCATAGGCCAGACGACCACCACAAAACACAATCACTAGATCATAGGCTCGACGGCCGGAGCCGAGCACCGTATCAGTATGGCCATAGCTCGAAGAATAGGTCCCAAGTAAGTGGTACAGTATGACAGAGCAGACAGAGAAGAAAGAAGAGACCAATGACTCACCTATGTAAGTGGTAGCCGAGGAGGCAGTCATGGAAGTCAAGGCCGATATTACGGGAAGTCAAGGCCGATACATCACAAAGATCTAGTAGTTTTGTGATGCTCAATTCAAACAAATAAACTTAAGAAGACAACACTGGCAGAGTCCATCTTGCCTGGTCTCCACCTACCCTCGCTCCATACTCGGGCTCGCCGGGCACACCGCGGTTGGTCGCAGCGTTCCCTTCTCAGCCTCGGGGCTGCATCTTGCTTTCTAGCAAAATCGGCTGACGCAGCGAAAAATAATTGCACCCACATGAACAATTAATAGCAAATGCGAAAAAAACAAATGAGCATGATATATATTTTTTTGACTAGAAATAGGGATCTTTGTTGCGTGATAGAAATTATGTTACAATCAGCCATAAGGCTTGCAGCTATAAAGGATGGAGCAGATTCCAACCAACAATCTGAAACCGATAAAACAGTGGCATGTTTAGCACATAGGTCAGCCCCAACATTGGCTTCCCTATTGACGTGCCGAACCGAATTAGAAGCAAACTCCATGGCTCTTCCCTTAATTTCATCGAAGACAGGCGTCACAACCGACCTGGGGTTGTAATGCGAGTTCCAGAGATTCACGACCTCTAGGCAATCAGCCTCCATTACCACATGCGAGTAGCCCCTCAACTGTGCAAATATGACACCTTCTCGCATGGCCAAAACTTCAGCAATGAAGGGATCCGTGACACTTGGTAAAGGCTTACTCCAAGCACCCATGAAGGAGAGATGAGAGCGCGCCACCCCCCCTGCACCTCCAGTTCGAGCTTGGCTGTCGATCGCCCCGTCCGTGTTGATCTTGATCCAGCCAGGAGCTGGTGGAATCCACCCCTGGCTAGAACGCGATCGGCAATGGTCCTTGGGAAGCTTCAAAAGAGCTAGATCATCTCGGGCCCATTTAACCGCCTGCATTGGGTTGTACCCTTCCTCATCATGTGTCCATTTGTTCCGTGAGTTCCAAATAGAGTACATAATAGTAATAATTTTGCATCTCTCTGAATCAAAGAACATAGTATCCACCACTAGGTCCCTCACCCATGTATGCGGGTGTAGCCTTGGAAGTTTGTGTTGGGGAACGTTGCAGAAAATTAAAATTTTTCCTACGGTTTCACCAAGATCCATCTATGAGTTCATCTAAGCAACGAGTCAAGGGAGTGAGTTTGCATCTACATACCACTTGTAGATCGAGTGCGGAAGCGTTCAAGGGGATGGTGATGATGGAGTCGTACTCGCCGTGATTCGGATCACCGATGACCAAGTGCTGAACGGACAGCACCTCCGCGTTCAACACACGTATGGGACGGACAACGTCTCCTCCGTCTTGATCCAGCAAGGAGGAAGGAGAGGTTGAGGAAGGCAGCTCCAATGGCAGCACGACGGCGTGGTGTTGTTGGTGCAGCAGTACTCCGACAGGGCTTCGCCAAGCACGTACGGAGGAGGAGAGGTGTTGGGGAGGGGAGCGGCTGCGCCTTGAGTTGTGTTTTTTCAGCCCTCCCCTCACCCCTCTATTTATAGGGGAAGGGGAAAAGGGGGCCGGCCCCTCTAGATGGGATCTAGAGGGGGGGCGGCGGCCAGGGAGGGGGGACTTGCCCCCCAAGCAAGGGGGGCGCCCCCCTTAGGGTTTCCCCCCCAACCCTAGGCGCATGGGCCCAAGGTGGGGGGCGCGCCCAGCCCTCCAGGGGCTGGCTCCCTGCCCCTTGCGGCCCATGTGGCCCTCCGGGAGGGGTGGCCCCTCCCGGTGGACCCCCGGAACCCCTCCGGTGGCCCCGGTACAATACCGATATGCCCCCGAATTCTTCCCGTGTCCGTATGACAACTTCCCATATATAAAACTTCACCTCCGGACCATTCCGGAACTCCTCGTGACGTTCGGGATCTCATCCGGGACTCCGAAAACTTTCGGTAATCACATACAAGTCTTCCTAATAACCCTAGCGTCACCGAACCTTAAGTGTGTAGACCCTACGGGTTCGGGAGACATGTAGACATGACCGAGACGACTCTCCGGTCAATAACCAACAACGGGATCTGGATACCCATGTTGGCTCCCACATGCTCCTCGATGATGTCATCGGATGAACCACGATGTCGAGGATTCGATCAAACCCCGTATACAATTCCCTTTGTCAATCGGTACGTTACTTGCCCGAGACTCGATCGTCGGTATCCCAATACCTTGTTCAGTCTCGTTACCGGCAAGTCACTTTACTCGTACCGTAATGCATGATCCCGTCACCAACCACTTGGTCACTTTGAGCTCATTATGATGATGCATTACCGAGTGGGCCCAGAGATACCTCTCCGTCATACGGAGTGACAAATCCCAGTCTCGATCCGTGTCAACCCAACAGACACTTTCGGAGATACCTGTAGTGCACCTTTATAATCACCCAGTTACGTTGTGACGTTTGGTACACCCAAAGCACTCTTACGGTATCCGGGAGTTACACGATCTCATGGTCTAAGGAAGAGATACTTGACATTGAAAAAGCTCTAGCAAACGAACTACACGATCTTGTGCTATGCTTAGGATTGGGTCTTGTCCATCACATCATTCTCCTAATGACGTGATCTCGTTATCAATGACATCCAATGTCCATAGCCAGGAAACCATGACTATCAGTTGATCACAACGAGCTAGTCAACTAGAGGCTCACTAGGGACATATTGTGGTCTATGTATTCACACGTGTATTACGATTTCCGGATAATACAGTTATAGCATGAATAAAAGACTATTATCATGAACAAAGAAATATAATAATAACACTTTTATTATTGCCTCTAAGGCATATTTCCAACAGTCTCCCACTTGCACTAGAGTCAATAATCTAGTTACATTGTGATGAATCGAATACCCATAGAGTTCTAGTGTTGATCATGTTTTGCTCGCGAGAGAGGTTTAGTCAACGGATCTGCGACATTCAGATCCGTATGTACTTTGCAAATATCTATGTCTCCATTTTGAACATTTTCACGGATGGAGTTGAAACGACGCTTGATGTGCCTGGTCTTCTTGTGAAATATGGCCTCCTTCGCAAGGGCAATAGCTCCAGTATTGTCACAGAAAAGTTTGATCGGCCCCGACGCATTGGGTATGACTCCTAGGTCGGTGATGAACTCCTTCACCCAAATAGCTTCATGCGCTGCCTCCGAGGCCGCTATGTTCTCCGCTTCACATGTAGATCCCGCCACTACGCTCTGCTTGCAGCTGCACCAGCTTACTGCTCCACCATTCAACATATACACGTATCCGGTTTGTGACTTAGAGTCATCCAGATCTGTGTCGAAGCTAGCGTCGACGTAACCCTTTACGACGGGCTCTTCGTCACCTTCATAAACGAGAAACATGTCCTTTGTCCTTTTCAGGTACTTCAGGATATTCTTGACCGCTGTCCAGTGTTCCTTGCCGGGATTACTTTGGTACCTTCCTACCAAACTTACGGCAAGGTTTACATCAGGTCTGGTACACAGCATGGCATACATAATAGATCCTATGGTTGAAGCATAGGGGATGACACTCATCTCTTCTTTATCTTTTGCCGTGGTCGGGCATTGAGCCGAGCTCAATCTCACACCTTGCAATACAGGCAAGAACCCCTTCTTGGACTGATCCATTTTGAACTTCTTCAAAATCTTATCAAGGTATGTGCTTTGTGAAAGACCTATGAGGCGTCTCGATCTATCTCTATAGATCTTGATGCCTAATATATAAGCAGCTTCTCCAAGGTCCTTCATTGAAAAATACTTATTGAATTAGGCCTTAATGCTGTCCAAAAGTTCTATATCATTTCCCATCAAGAGTATGTCATCTACATATAATATGAGAAATGCTACAGAGCTCCCACTCACTTTCTTGTAAACGCAGGCTTCTCCATAAGTCTGCATAAACCCAAATGCTTTGATCATCTCATCAAAGCGAATATTCCAACTCCGAGATGCTTGCACCAGCCCATAAATGGATCGCTGGAGCTTGCATACTTTGTTAGCGTTCTTAGGATCGACAAAACCTTCCAGCTGCATCATATACAGTTCTTCCTTAAGATGCCCGTTAAGGAATGCCGTTTTGACGTCCATCTGCCATATCTCATAATCATAGTATGTGGCAATTGTTAACATGATTTGGACGGACTTCAGCTTCACTACGGGAGAGAATGTCTCGTCATAGTCAATCCCTTGAACTTGTCTATAACCCTTAGCGATAAGTCGAGCTTTACAGATGGTAACATTTCCATCCGCGTCCGTCTTCTTCTTAAAGATCCATTTGTTTTCTATCGCTCGCCGATCATCGGGCAAGTCTGTCAAAGTCCATACTTTGTTTTCATACATGGATTCTATCTCGGATTTCATGGCTTCAAGCCATTTGTTGGAATCTGGGCCCGCCATCGCTTCTTCATAGTTTGAAGGTTCACCGTTGTCTAACAACATGATTTCCAGGACAGGGTTGCCGTACCACTCTGGTGCGGAACGTGTCCTTGTGGACCTACGAAGTTCAGTAGCAACTTGATTCGAAGTACCTTCATCATCATCATTATTTTCCTCTTCAGTTGGTGTAGGCATCACAGGAACATTTTCCTGAGCTGCACTACTATCCCGTTCAAGAGGTAGTACTTCATTGAGTTCTACTTTCCTCCCACTTACTTATTTCGAGAGAAACTCTTTTTCCAGAAAGCATCCATTCTTGGCAACAAAGTTCTTGCCCTCGGATCTTAAGTAGAAGGTATACCCAACGGTTTCCTTAGGGTATCCTATGAAGACGCATTTTTCCGACTTGGGTTCGAGCTTTTCAGGTTGAAGTTTCTTGACATAAGCATCGCATCCCCAAACTTTTAGAAACGACAGCTTAGGTTTCTTCCCAAACCATAATTCATACGGTGTCGTCTCAACGGATTTAGACGGTGCCCTATTTAAAGTGAATGTAGCTGTCTCTAGAGCGTATCCCCAAAATGATAGCGGTAAATCGGTAAGAGACATCATAGACCGCACCATATCCAATAGTGTGCGATTACGATGTTCGGACACACCGTTACGCTGAGGTGTTCCAGGCGGCGTGAGTTGTGAAACGATTCCACATTTCCTTAAGTGTGTACCAAAATCGTGACTTAAGTATTCTCCTCCACGATCTGATCGTAGGAATTTTATCTTTCGGTCACGTTGATTCTCTACCTCATTCTGAAATTCCTTGAACTTTTCAAAGGTCTCAGACTTGTGTTTCATTAAGTAGACAGACCCATATCTACTCAAGTCATTAGTGAGAGTGAGAACATAACGATATCCTCTGCGAGCCTCAACGCTCATTGGACCGCACACATCGGTATGTATGATTTCCAACAAGTTGGTTGCTCGCTCCATTGTTCCGAAGAACAGAGTCTTGGTCATCTTGCCCATGAGGCATGGTTCGCATGTGTCAAATGATTCATAATCGAGAGACTCCAAAAGTCCATCAGCATGGAGCTTCTTCATGCGCTTGACACCAATGTGACCAAGGCGGCAGTGCCACAAGTATGTGGGACTATCGTTATCAACTTTACATCTTTTGCTATTCATGCTATGAATATGTGTAACATTACGCTCGAGATTCATTAAGAACAAACCATTGACCATCGGAGCATGACCATAAAACATATCTCTCATATAAATAGAACAACCATTATTCTCGGATTTAAATGAGTAGCCGTCTCGCATCAAACGAGATCCAGATACAATGTTCATGCTCAAACTTGGCACCAAATAACAATTATTAAGGTTCAAAACTAATCCCGTAGGTAAATGTAGAGGTAGCGTGCCGACGGCTATCACATCGACTCTGGAACCATTCCCGACGCGCATCGTCACCTCGTGCTTCGCCAGTCTCCGCTTATTCCGCAGCTCCTGCTGTGAGTTACAAATATGAGCAACGGCACCGGTATCAAATACCCAGGAGTTACTACGAGTACTGGTAAGGTACACATCAATTACATGTATATCAAATATACCTTTGGTGTTGCCGGTCTTCTTATCCGCTAAGTATTTGGGGTAGTTCCGCTTCCAGTGACCCTTCCCCTTGCAATAAAATCACTCAGTCTCAGGCTTGGGTCCATTCTTTGACTTCTTCCCGGTAACTGGCTTACCATGCGCGGCAACATCCTTGCCGTCCTTCTTGAAGTTTTTCTTGCCCTTGCCCTTCTTGAACTTATTGGTCTTATTGACCATCAACACTTGATGTTCTTTCTTGATTTCAACCTCTGCTGACTTCAGCATAGAAAATACTTCGGGAATGGTCTTTACCATCCCCTGCATATTGTAGTTCATCACAAAGCTCTTGTAGCTTGGTGGGAGCGACTGAAGGATTTTGTCAATGACCGCCTCATCAGGGAGGTTAATATTCAGCTGGGTCATACGGTTGTGCAACCCAGACATCTTGAGTATGTGCTCACTGACAGAACTATTTTCCTCCATCTTACAACTATAGAACTTGTCGGAGACGTCATATCTCTCGACCCGGGCGTGAGCTTGGAAAACTAGTTTCAGCTCCTCGAACATCTCATATGCTCCGTGATGCTCAAAACGCTTTTGGAGCCCCGGTTCTAAGCTGTAAAGCATGCCGCACTGAACGAGGGAGTAATCATCAGCACGTGTCTGCCAAACGTTCATAACGTCTTGGTTCTGTGGGATGGGTGCTTCACCTAGCGGTTCATCTAGGACATATGCTTTCTTGGCTGCTATGAGGATGATCCTCAGGTTCCGGACCCAGTCCGTATAGTTGCTGCCATCATATTTTAGCTTGGTTTTCTCTAAGAACGCGTTGAAGTTCATGTTGACATGAGCGTTGGCCATTTGATCTACAAGACATATTTGCAAAGGTTTTAGACTAAGTTCATGATAATTAAGTTCATCTAATCAAAATATTATAATGAACTCCCACTCAGATTAGACATCCCTCTAGTCATCTAAGTGTTACACGATCCGAGTTGACTAGGCCGTGTCCGATCATCACGTGAGACGGACTAGTCATCGTCGGTGAACATTCTCATGTTGATCGTATCTTCCATATGACTCGTGTTCGACCTTTCGGTCTCCGTGTTCCGAGGCCATGTCTGCACATGCTAGGCTCGTCAAGTTAACCCTAAGTGTTTCGCGTGTGTAAATCTGTCTTACACCCGTTGTATGTGAACGTAAGAATCCATCACACCCGATCATCACGTGGTGCTTAGAAGCGACGAACTTTAGCAACGGTGCACAGTTAGGGGAGAACACTTCTTGAAATTGTTGTAAGGGATCATCTTATTTACTACCGTCGTTCTAAGTAAACAAGATGCATAAACATAATAAACATCACATGCAATTATATAGTAGTGACATGATATGGCCAATATCATATAGCTCCATTGATCTCCATCTTCGGGGCTCCATGATCATCTTGTCACCGGCATGACACCATGATATCCATCATGATCTCCATCATCGTGTCTTCATGAAGTTGTCACGCCAACGACTACTTCTACTTCTATGGCTAACGCGTTTAGCAATAAAATAAAGTAATTTACATGGCGTTCTTCAATGACACGCAGGTCATACAAAAATAAAGACAACTCCTTTGGCTCCTGCCGGTTGTCATACTCATCGACATGCAAGTCGTGATTCCTATCACAAGAACATGATCTCATACATCACAATATGTCATTCATGATTCATCACAACTTCTGGCCATATCACATCACATGACAATTGCTGCAAAAACAAGTTAGACGTCCTCTAATTGTTGTTGCATCTTTTACATGGCTGCAATTGGGTTCTAGCAAGAACGTTTTCTTACCTACGAATAACCACAACGTGATTTTGTCAACTTCTATTTACCCTTCATAAGGACCCTTTTCATCGAATCCGCTCCAACTAAAGTGGGAGAGACAGACACCCGCCAGCCACCTTATGCAACTAGTGCATGTCAGTCGGTGGAACCGGTCTCACGTAAGCGTACGTGTAAGGTTGGTCCGGGACGCTTCATCCCACAATACCGCTGAAGCAAGATAAGACTAGTAGCAGCAAGAAAGTTGACAAGATCTACGCCCACAACAAAATTGTGTTCTACTCGTGCAATAGAGAACTACGCATAGACCTAGCTCATGATGCCACTGTTGGAGAACGTTGCAGAAAATTAAAAATTTTCCTACGGTTTCACCAAGATCCATCTATGAGTTCATCTAAGCAACGAGTCAAGGGAGTGAGTTTGCATCTACATACCACTTGTAGATCGAGTGCGGAAGCGTTCAAGGGGATGGTGATGATGGAGTCGTACTCGCCGTGATTCGGATCACCGATGACCAAGTGCTGAACGGACAGCACCTCCGCGTTCAACACACATACGGGACGGACGACGTCTCCTCCGTCTTTATCCAGCAAGAAGGAAGGAGAGGTTGAGGAAGGCAGCTCCAACGGCAGCACGACGGCATGGTGTTGTTGGTGCAGCAGTACTCCGACAGGGCTTCGCCAAGCACGTACGGAGGAGGAGAGGTGTTGGGGAGGGGAGGGGCTGCGCCTTGAGTTGTGTTTTTTCAGCCCTCCCCTCACCCCTCTATTTATAGGGGAATGGGCAAAGGGGGCCGGCCCCTCTAGATGGGATCTAGAGGGGGGGCGGCGGCCAGGGAGGGGGGACTTGCCCCCCAAGCAAGGGGGGGCGCCCCCCTTAGGGTTTCCCCCCAACCCTAGGCGCATGGGCCCAAGGTGGGGGGCGCGCCCAGCCCTCCAGGGGCTGGCTCCCTTCCCCTTGCGGCCCATGTGGCCCTCCGGGAGGGGTGGCCCCTCCCGGTGGACCCCCGGAACCCCTCCGGTGGCCCCGGTACAATACCGATATGCCCCCGAATTCTTCCGGTGTCCGTATGACAACTTCCCATATATAAAACTTCACCTCCAGACCATTCCGAAACTCCTCGTGACATTCGGGATCTCATCCGGGACTCCGAACAACTTTCGGTAATCACATACAAGTCTTCCTAATAACCCTAGCGTCACCGAACCTTAAGTGTGTAGACCCTACGGGTTCGGGAGACATGTAGACATGACCGAGACGACTCTCCGGTCAATAACCAACAGCGGGATCTGGATACCCATGTTGGCTCCCACATGCTCCTCGATGATGTCATCGGATGAACCACGATGTCGAGGATTCGATCAAACCCCGTATACAATTCCCTTTGTCAATCGGTACGTTACTTGCCCGAGACTCGATCATCGGTATCCCAATACCTTGTTCAGTCTCGTTACCGGCAAGTCACTTTACTCGTACCGTAATGCATGATCCCGTCACCAACCACTTGGTCACTTTGAGCTCATTATGATGATGCATTACCGAGTGGGCCCAGAGATACCTCTCCGTCATACGGAGTGAAAAATCCCAGTCTCGATCCGTGTCAACCCAACAGACACTTTCGGAGATACCTGTAGTGCACCTTTATAATCACCCAGTTACGTTGTGACGTTTGGTACACCCAAAGCACTCTTACGGTATCCGGGAGTTACACGATCTCATGGTCTAAGGAAGAGATACTTGACATTGAAAAAGCTCTAGCAAACGAACTACACGATCTTGTGCTATGCTTAGGATTGGGTCTTGTCCATCACATCATTCTCCTAATGACGTGATCCCGTTATCAACGACATCCAATGTCCATAGCCAGGAAACCATGACTATCAGTTGATCACAACGAGCTAGTCAACTAGAGGCTCACTAGGGACATATTGTGGTCTATGTATTCACACGTGTATTAAGATTTCCGGATAATACAGTTATAGCATGAATAAAAGACTATTATCATGAACAAAGAATTATAATAATAACACTTTTATTATTGCCTCTAGGGCATATTTCCAACAGTTTGATCCCAAGTACTTCTTTTGCTGCTGTCCAGAAGGCCTTAGCATGAGAACAAAGGACCAAGGCATGCATCAGATCCTCGTTCATAGCTTAGCAAAGATCACATAGTGATGTGGTACGGATATGACGATATTGCAAGGTAGCATAATCTGGAAGGATGCCCCGGAGCACCCTCCACCAGAAAACCCGAACTCTAGGTATGACCTTGAGTTTCCAAAGAGTGGGCCACAACTATTTTTCTGACGCTGAAGTTTCCACTACCGTCCCTTCCTCTAGAGCACGCAGCTCGTCTCGAGTCACCAGAGCACGGTAAGCTGATTTCACAGTGTATTGGCCGGACTTTTCAAGAGCCCAATGCTAGGACATCTTCTCCACCATTGAGCTGAATTGGGATATTTAGTATTGCCTCGGCATCAGGTGCAAGAAAATTTCGCCTCACTACCTGAACATCCCAAGTTCCAGACTGGTGATCGATTAGTTCAGAGACCCGCTCAATATGATCGGTCCCTTGCCGTCCTGTAGGCTTGAGATAGGTGGTGTTAGGAATCCAAGTGTCATTCCAAACAGAAATTGACTCGCCATTGCCTACCCTCTTGATTAGGCCTGTTTGCAATGTTGTACGCCCGGCTATAATCGCCTTCCATGTAGCGGAGGAAGAAGCTGGAGCGTGAGCCTGCATAAAATCTCCATTAGGAAAATATTTCCTTTGAGAACTCGCGAACAGAGGGTATCCGGATGGGTTAGGAGCCGCCAGCCATGCTTCCCGAGAAGCGCTAGATTAAACTTTTCAAACTCCCGAAAGCCCATCCCGCCCTATATTTTTGGTGTGGACAGCTTCTCCCAAGATATCCAATGCAACGAACGCCTGTCGATGGAGCTACTCCACCAGAATTTTGCCATGGATGATGTGAGCTGTTTGCAGACCTTTTTTGTCAGCTTGAAACAACTCATACTGTGGGTGGGAATGGCCTGTGTAACAGATTTTAGAAGTACCTCCCTCCCAGCACACGCTAGGTAGCGTTCTGCCCATCCATGCATACTACTACGGCTTCTTTCTCCGATATGTTCAAGAGAGCCACTAGTGAAGCGCCCCACCGCTGTCGGTAGGCCCAAATAACGTTCCGTGAAGGCTTCAAGATTAATGCCCAGTTCCTGTTTCAAAGCCTCACGGACCGTTGCAGTTGTATTCGGACTGAAGTAGATTGAGCTTTTTTCTTTATTCACAGCTTGTCCCGAGCAGTCCGAATAGATCCGAAGAATGTCATTCAATCTGCGGGCACTCTGCAAGTGAGCACCAAGAAAAATAAGACTGTCATCTGCAAACAGCAGGTGGTTCACCCAGGGTGAGCTAACACTCACACGAATTCCACGATCGACTGCCGGTCCACCATAGCTGTTCAGAAGGGATGTAAAACCTTCAGCACAAATGAGAAATAGAAAGGGAGATACTAGATCCCCTTGGCGAAGTCCTTTGGTTGGCTGAAAGAACGGAAGGAGAGCACCATTCACCTTGACCGAGAACGGACTGATGAAACACACTTCATAATGAGTCTGATAAACGAATCGCCAAAGCCCAGTCTGGTCATCATTGCCTCAAGGTAATGCCACTCAACTCTGTCATATGCTTTAAGCATATCTAGTTTTACCGCGCATGAAGCATTTTTTCCTCTCCTTTTCCTCTTCATTGCATAAATGAGCATGATATATGGTTTCACGTACAATGCACCACGTACGGTATGTTGTATTACGGTGGAATTCACGATGATCTGTACGTCATATTACGGTGGAATCGACGATGATACGTACTGTACGTACAATACACTTACACACGATGAAGTACATCAATGATGCTGCCTCCCACTAGGTACATTCATCTCGCCATTTTAGGGTAGGTGATCTGCAGATGTAGCCGCCCTCGCCCATGTCTGCCCCCCACGAGTTCTTCACGATCCAGTACTTGACCCCTGCGTGGACGACGTAGCCGACGACGGTGACGGCGTGAGCGAATGCTGTCCTGCACGGGCCCGAGTAGACGCCAACTGCATGCCGCTGCCAACCTCGATGGCCACGCCAATGGGCTGCCCGGCAACGGCGCGCTGCATTTCGGGCTCGTTCCTGGGTGGGATCACGCCGCTGCCGCTGATCTGGACGACGTGGTGGGCGGACTTGGCGCGGTTGCAGGGGCCCCTCACCGCCGTGTATGGATAGTCCGCCTCTGTGGTAAGGCCGCGGTCGCGGTTGGACCCGCCGTCGTACTGGTCGCCGTCTACCATCTGCTGCTCCGAGAGCGACACTAGCTTCCCTGTCCTGATCCAGTTCAGGGTCTCAATCGTCGCAACTGTCATGAACGCCCAGCAGCTGGCTGCATCCATTCATCCAGGGACAAAACAATGGTTAATCACCGTGCATGCTTCACAAATCACAGGCTAAGGTTGAACTGGGAGGTTTTCAGTTTCAGAAAATTTTCAGCACCAACCAAAATCATTGAAATTCAGTGAATTTCGGTTTGCGTTTGGACCAAAAGGCCAAAATATTAATTTGAACTTAAATAGATATTTGATCTTCATGTGTACTACTGAAATTGCTGAAATATTTTGGCCAAAAGGCAAATATTTCAAAGACTAGTGAAATTAATGAAATGCAGTGAATGTCATGGAAATCCCACTGAACGTGAAAGACATGCTGGATCAAGATGGGGATCTATCTTTACGTACAGCACGATGAGCTTCGGGACTTGGGCAGCGTGACGGCGCCTTTGGCCCTCCAATCCATGTTGGGCGGAGGCGGAGCCTCCAAGGAGTTATCCTCACCGCCAGACCACCACAGATCGGCGTTGCCACCGCCTGTGGGCATCGTGGTGCCCGTATCACTGGCGCCATCGTAGGACGAAGCATACCTCGCCAGGAACTCCTCCCGGGTGAGGTCGGCGAACTCGTTCTCGCTGAGCTCATAGGTGAGGTCGCCGCACCGGTTGGTGGCGTCGATGTACTCCACGTTGTGGCGGTACACCTGGAACCGCCGCAGCCTCTCCTCCATGCTCAGGTAAGACCTGTTGTGCGTGGCCTGCCACTGGCGGAACCTATCCATCATCAGCATCAGCATGTCGCGCACGTCGACCGACATCGCCGGCAAGGCGGCGAACAGGCCGCGCACCAGCAAGATTACAGTGATCGCGGGCTATGCGCTGGGAGAGAAAGCCATGTCGACCGAACGATCTACGCACACTGGCTTGCGCTCAAGCATGCATGTGTAGACGTGTTTTTATAGCACTCGCCGGTGGCGCGCGAGAACATGTCTTTCGCCGGTGTCGGGGATGAGGTCATCGGCCTAGGACGAGTGCATGCAATTCATGTTGCAGGTGCTGGCGATGCACGTAGCTCGTAGAGGTATGGTAACGAGCCACATTTTCTCTTGGTCTCGTCATGCAGCGGTGCATACATATGTGCATGTGTCTTGGCACACGAAATGGTGTTGGTCGGTTAGGTTGCGTTGCCGTGCACACTAGCTAACATATGAGCGGCGACTGCAATGTACCGGTTTGTCTACCACCTTAGTGCACCTTCGCCTTCCAGTTCTGTCGATGAGCACGTCGTCAGCCTGTAGTATTAATCTTTAGAGATAAATGTCACATGATCTTAAGCCTAGCACTAGAACACCTAATGTACATATGACAATGAGATTTAAGATTTCTTACGGGTATTGAACGAAGCCTTGTTTCTGCTCGATGCAACCTTTGTGTAGCTCATGGTTACACCTTGCGTTACGTCGTTGGCAGCAGTAGTGGCTGGCAGTGGAGATGGTCTTCGCCTCTCTCAACACCGCATTAGGATCGACAGTTAGAGGGTACCCCACATCTACCGTGTAGAAATTGTTGGATTAAACCGATAGGGTAGGTATGAGAGAGTTGGGACTAAAACTAAAAGAGAAAAGTATACTTTCCGTCCTTAACTCTTGGCGTAGTCCAGATTTAGTCCTTTAACTTTAAAACCGGACAACTTGCACTCCCAATCGTGATACTCCGGGGGAAACCCTAGATCTGAGTCTACTGGATCGGACGATGATGGAACCTTCGATGTTGTTGTCCCTCCTGAGGGCATCGTTTTGGAGCATGTGTTGGCTGGAGGGGACAAGAGGAGGAGCGTTGTTACATCAACCGCAAGGCCGACGGGTGATCCCGGCGGCATGGTGCCGCGGAGGTTCGGTGATGGGCGCGTATTCGAGATGGACTCGCGCAGGAGGAGGAAGCCATCTGGAGTTTTGGTGGTGTTGACGGCAGAGAGGCCTGGCAAGGTCGGTGCATCAGTTCTGCTCTGAGGATGGACCGAGGGAAGATGGAGGTGACGGCCCTTGCAGCGTGCGGTGCTCACTGGGAGTGTGCCAGACCGGTGTGGGACCCAATCCAGGTAGTGGCTTGGATGGGACACCCGGCTTTAAATCTTAGGCTTTGGTGCGATATCTGTTTGGTATTAGGCCCGGACATTTTGCACGCCTTCATCAAGGGGATAGGTGTAGCAACGGTGTTGGCAAGATGGTGGCTTCAGGCTTATTGATGTATCACCTTGTATGGTCTTTGTGAATAATTCATAATATGGCTGCATGCATCGTCCAGATGCAGAGGCCGGGGAACCTCCTTTTCTTAAAAAAAAAAAACTATTGAAACTGAACAAAATTCGTCCCTGGACTCGATTTTGACCGGTTTTGATGCTAACTCACCACGGTTTTGACCGTTCTGACTCAAATTCATGTACTTTTCAAAATCCGCCTATTTTTTTTCAAGTTCGTGTACTTTTTTCAAACTGCTTTTTCCAAATCGGCACCGTTTTAAGGGGAAAAAATCATCAATTAATAAAAAGTACGCAAACTAGAATAAAAGTACGTGGATTTAAAAAAAACACTAACTTGAAAATTGTACACGGTTTTGTAAAAAATGCGTGAAAATTACGCAAAAATTACACGAACAATACATGAATTATTAAAAATATAAATATACGTGGTTCGCCAAACAGTGCGCTAACTTGAATGGGTGAACTTGGAAAAGTACGCAGATCATAAATAAGTACATAAATTTTAAAAGAGTCCCGGGATTTGAAACAGTAAGCCAATTTGGAAAAATGATGCAAATTTGAAACAGTAAGCCAATTTGGAAAAATGATGCAAATTTGAAACAATTACACGTACTTGAAAAAAAGTACGCGGATTTCAAAAAAGTTCATGGATCTGAAAAAATAAGCGGTTTAAATAAAGTATGTGTATTTGGGAAAAGATGGATATAAAAAATGTACGTGAATTTAAAAATAATGATGGATTTGAAAAAATTAAACGAATTTGAGTCAACGCCAGTCAAAGCCGGGCGAGTCAACGCCAGTCAAAACCGAGACCAAGGACAAACCTTGTCGGGTTTCAATAGTTGGGGCTGCAAGTTGTCCGGTCTCAAAGTTGAAGGACCAAATCTAGACTCAGCCAAGAGTTGAGGGATGAAAAATATACTTTTCTCAAACTAAAACTGTTGGTTGGCACCGCCTATTACATGGTGCATCAGTACGTGGGGTGTGGTGGGCCACATCCCATTGACTTCCTCTCTCATGATTGTTAGCAAGATCATAATCGCACATTCTCCCCTTGATTGTAGGGCTAACAAACATCATAATCCCACTCTCAATAAAAGAACACACCCAGGTAAAGTGTTACAATGACCAATGAAATGCCATTGAACGTCGGTACCATTAGTAAATCAGGCATCTTGAAATGGAAAACATACCTCTTTATGGGAGTTGGTTGCTTTAAAGGTCTAGATTTATAGAATTAAAAGGCTTTCCAAATCCATGTTGACAACATAACCATAAAAAACGGGCAGCAAGTCTTCAACAAGAGGAACCGCAAAACTTATATATAAATTGAACATCATATATCTTTCATCCTGGACTCTATCTTTTACAACATGGAACATAATGTCAACGGTTACTCACATAGAGGAGTGTACGATCATAGCAATGAGTGGTTTTAGACTTGTTCTCAATATTCTTTCGACATATAACCTGCTCAGTAGCCTAGTACATGCAATAGTTTGCATCGTAGATGATGGTGTGGTTGTCCTTTAGGAACTTTTCCGCGATATAGCTCCTTGTGTGAGGGTGCGGATGTAACATGGTGTGGAATTCTTAATTGCCACATACCTCACCAAAATAATGTCTGAGTAACCCACAATTATGAGGTTACCAAACTCATTATAAATGAGCATGTAACATTCATCGCCTTGCATATACATCAAACCTCATTATAAATGAGCATGTAACATTCATCGCCTTGCATATACATCAAACCTTGACAACGCTTTCCAGTGGTCCAGTTCTGATTAAACACAATTTTGCCAAGTATCCCGATCATAAATGAAAGGGTGCTTTCATGCTTAATATGAAAGATGCTTTTGACAGATGAAACATAAGGAACCAACATTATCTAATCAGTTTATAATTGGTTCCTTGGACACCCAAATGTCCAACTTTATTACCCTTAAGTTTAGGAGCAAGTGAGGCAGAGTACTTGCACATAATGTATGTCTTTCGTACTATGTCCACGTATGTAATCATAATAGCACTTATACTTCTTTTGGACATATGTATCGATGAATCTACATACAATTAATGCACGAGACAACACCAAGATCCTTTTAACCCAAAACTCATGGTTTATCCAATGAGCTTTCATCTAAATGAGGTGGTGAACTTACATCCTCGGACTTAGTCTCAACGCATGTCTTATATCAAAAAATAACTTCCTCAGATAACATGCCTTATGTTCTTATTTTTCACAGACAATGATCCAGATAAACATTCTTAATTAAATCAACATAAGCACATGCCATGATGGTAACACAAACATCTTGACAATTCCTTAGTCCGGACAAGAGGAAATATGTCATACGACAAATCTCAATCATTTTAACCTTTCAAGATTTCCCTCAGAGTCACGTTTTGGATTTGTAAACCATTTTTAGCCTACCATACCCATTGAGGAAACTATATAAAGTTTCATACACCGTAAGAGCTCATAGCTTTCATCCCACATGTCACCAAGCCAATAAGATGAACATTCACACACATTATTTATCATTGGGAAATGATGAGGGTGAAGACCAGGTGCTGCATTAGTTATTTCAGAATCCTCAATCCACCAGATGTGTAGGAATAAACATCTCATTGATCGTCAATTGCTCCTCAAGATTTGTGTTCCTAGGCTCAAGTTCCCAATGATTACTTTATTCTCATAGAACATATATTATGCTCTAGAGTCTAGTGTCTTAACAAGCATATTTCGTTCACTACAAGAAAACTGACATACTGTGACGAAAATCCTCATGACAAAGATGGACAACGTCACGGAAATACCTAATGTGTGATGTTTCCGCAGGTGGCGTCACTGATTACCACAAGTCGGTGACGATGGACGTCACGAGTCAGCTTTAGACCTTGAGCGCACATGGCTACCAATTTCTATGAAGGTTTGGTAATTTCTATGAAGCATATTTCGTTTTATCCACATTACCATGGGGCATGAGATGAAAAAGAACTTAATGAAGTGTGACACATGATTATAAATAGCATTAGTTAGAAATATAATCATACGCCACCTACTACAATAATATCATAACTGACATAAGAACGACAAAATTGCCACTTTAGCATCAATGTGTGCTTCATATTATTCATAAAGGGGTAAGTACTTGACAAGGTCACCAGAAAAAGATAAATAGGCTAGAAATTACCATAAAAGTTAGAAACATCCGACCGTTTACTTTAATAGACTAAAATTATATAATTATAATGGAAAAACATTTTGCTCATGCTTCGATCCCTTTGTTTTTTAGCATTGATACGTCTCCGTCGTATCTATAATTTTTGATTGTTCCATGCCAATATTATTCAACTTTCATATACTTTTAGCAACTTTTTATGCTATTTTTGGGACTAATATATTGATCCAGTGCCCAGTGCCAGTTCCTGTTTGTTGCATGTTTTATGTTTCCTAGAAACCCAATATCAAACGGAGTCCAAACGGGATAAAAATGGACGGAGAATTATTTTGTAATATTTGTGATTTTTGCGAGGAAGAATCAACGCGAGACGGTGCCCGAGGTGGCCACGAGGGTGGCCCGCGCCACCACTTTGAAGGAAATATGCCCTAGAGGCAGTAATAAAGTTATTATTTATTTCCTTATTTCATGATAAATGTTTATTATTCATGCTAGAATTGTATTAACTGGAAACTTAGTACATGTGTGAATACATAGACAAATAAAGTGTCACTAGTATGCCTCTACTTGACTAGCTCGTTGAATCAAAGATGGTTAAGTTTCCTAGCCATAGACATGAGTTGTCATTTGATTAACAGGATCACATCATTAGAGAATGATGTGATTGACTTGACCCATTCCGTTAGCTTAGCACTTGATCGTTTAGTATGTTGCTATTGCTTTCTTCATGACTTATACATGTTCCTACGACTATGAGATTATGTAACTCCCAAATACCGGAGGAACACTTTGTGTGCTACCAAACGTCACAATGTAACTGGGTGATTATAAAGGTGCTCTACAGGTGTCTTCGATGGTACTTGTTGAGTTGGCATAGATCGAGATTAGGATTTGTCACTCCGATTGTCGGAGAGGTATCTCTAGGCCCTCTCGGTAATGCACATCACTATAAGCCTTGCAAGCAATGTGACTAATGATCGAGTTAGTTGCGGGATCATACATTACAGAACGAGTAAAGAGACTTGCCAGTAATGAGATTGAACTAGGTATTGAGATACCAAAGATCAAATCTCGGGCAAGTAGCATACCGATGACAAAGGGAACAACGTCTGTTGTTATACGGTTCGACCGATAAAGATCTTCGTAGAATATGTAGGAGCCAATATGGGCATCCAAGTTCCGCTATTGGTTATTGACCAGAGAGGTGTCTCGGTCATGTCTACATAATTCTCGAACCCGTAGGGTCCGCACGCTTATATGAGTTGTGTATGTTGGTGACCGAATGTTGTTCGGAGTCCCGGATATGATCACGGACATGACGAGGATCTCCGAAATGGTCCGGAGATAAAGATTGATATATGGGATAATAGTGTTTGGTCTCCGGAAGGGTTCCGGAATTCACCAGAAGGGATTCCGGATGTTTCCCGAAATGTTTGGGTACGAGAACACTTTATTTTGGCCAAAGGGGAAAGCCCACAGGGTTTTTGGAAAGTGCAAAAGGAAGTTTTGTGGAGTCCAGGGGCCAGACGCCAAGGTCCCTGGCGTCTGGTTCCAGACGCCGGGAACCCTGGCGTCTGGCCCTGGAGTCCGAGAAGGACTCTTGCCTTTCGGGTGAAACCGACTTTGTGGAGGCTTTTACTCCAAGTTTCGACCCCAAGGCTCAACATATAAATAGAGGGACAGGGCTAGCACCAAAGACACATCAAGAAACACCAAGCCGTGTGCCAGCAACCCCGTCCCCTCTAGTTTATCCTCTGTCATAGTTTCCGTAGTGTTTAGGCGAAGCCCTACGGAGATTGTTCTTCACCAACACCGTCATCACACCGTCGTGCTGCCAGAACTCATCTACTACTTTGCCCGTCTTGCTGGATCAAGAAGGCGAGGACGCCATCGAGCTGAACGTGTGCTGAACGCGGAGGTGTCGTACGTTGGTACTTGATTGAGGCGGATCGTGAAGGTGTACGACTACATCAACCGCGTTGATAAACTCTTCCGCTTAGCGGTCTTCAAGGGTATGAAGATACACTCCCCCTCTCATTGCTATGCATCACCATGATCTTGCGTGTACGTAGGAAAATTTTGAAATTACTATGCTCCCCAACAGTGGCATCCGAGCCATGTTTATGCATAGATGTTATATGCACGAGTAGAACACAAGTGAGTTGTGGGCGATACATGTCATACTGCTCATCAACATGTCATACTTTGGTTCGGCGGTATTGTTGGATGAAGCGGCCTGGACCGACATTACGCGTACGCTTACGCGAGACTGGTTCTACCGATGTGCTTCGCACACAGGTGGCTGGCGGGTGTCAGTTTCTCCAACTTTAGTTGGATCGAGTGTGGCTATGCCCGGTCCTTGAGAAGGTTAGAACAACCTAACTTGACGAAATATCGTTGTGGTTTTGATGCGTAGGTAAGAACGGTTCTTGCTATGCCCGTAGGAGCCACGTAAAACTTGCAACAACAAAGTAGAGGATGTCTAACTTGTTTTTGCAGGGCATGTTGTGATGTGATATGGTCAAGACGTGATGAGATATAAGTTGTTGTATGAGATGATCATGTTTTGTTGAAGTCATCGACAACTGGCAGAAGCCTTATGGTTGTCTCTTTATTGCATAAGATGCAAGCGCCAAATAATTGCTTTACTTTATCGTTATGCGATAGCAATAGTTGCAAGAGCAATAGTTGGCGAGACGACCATGTGATGACACATTGATATAGATCAAGATGATGGAGATCATGGTGTCATGCCGGTGACGATGGAGATCATGACAATGCTTTGGAGATGGAGATCAAAGGCACAAGATGATGATGGCCATATCATGTCACATATTTTGATTGCATGTGATGTTTATTTTTATACATCTTATTTTGCTTAGTTCGGCGGTAGCTTTATAAGATGCACCGTTACGAACGTTCTTCGTGCCGAGACACCACGTGATGATCAGGTGTGATAAGCCCTACGTTCAAATACAATGTGTGTAAGACAGTTTTGCACATGCAGAATACTCAGGTTAAACTTGACGATCCTAGCATATGCAGATATGGCCTCGGAACACTGAGACCGAAAGGTCGAGCATGAATCATATAGTAGATATGATCAACATAGTGATGTTCACCATTGAAAACTACTCCATCTCACGTGATGATCGGTTTTGGTTTAGTTGATTTGGATCACGTGATCACTTAGATGATTAAAGGGATGTCTATCTAAGTGGGAGTTCTTAAGTAATATGATTAATTGAACTTTAATTTATCATGTACTTAGTCCTGATAGTATTTTGCAAATTATGTTGTAGATCAATAGCTCGCGTTGTTGCTTCCCTATGTTTTATATGTGTTCCTAGAGAAAACTAAGTTGAAAGATGATAGTAGCAATGATGCGGACTGGGTCCGTGATCTGAGGTTTATCCTCATTGCTGCACAGAACAATTATGTCCTTGATGCACCGCTAGGTGACAGACCTATTGCGGGAGCAGATGCAGACGTTATGAACATTTGGCTAGCTCAATATGATGACTACTTGATAGTTTAGTGCACCATGCTTAACGGCTTAGAATCGGGACGTCAAAGACGTTTTGAACGTCATGGACCATATGAGATGTTCCAGGAGTTGAAGTTAATATTTCAAGCAAATACCCGAGTTGAGAGATATGAAGTCTCCAACAAGTTCTATAGCTAAGAGATGGAGGAGAATAGCTCAAGCAGTGAGCATGTGCTCAGATTGTCTGGGTACTACAATCACTTGAATCAAGTGGGAGTTAATCTTCTAGATAAGATAGTGATTGACAGAGTTCTCTAGTCACCATCACCAAGTTAGTAGAACTTCGTGATGAACTATAGTATGCAAGGGATGACGAAAACGATTCCCGAGCTCTTCGTGATGCTGAAATCAACGAAGGTAGAAATCAAGAAAGAGCATCAAGTGTTGATGATTGACAAGACCACTAGTTTCAAGAAAAGGGCAAAGGGAAAGAAAGGAAACTTGAAGTAGAATGGCAAGCAAGTTGTCACTCCCGTGAAGAAGCCCAAAACTGGACCAAAGCCTGAAACTGAGTGCTTCTACTGCAAAGGAAATGGTCACTGGAAGCGGAAATGCCCTGAATATTTGGTGGATAAGTAGGATGGCAAAGTGAACAAGGGTATATTTGATATATAGGTTATTGATGTGTACCTTACTAGTGTTTATAGTAGTCCTGGGTATTTGATACTTGTTCGGTTGCTAAGATTAGTAACTCGAAACAGGAGTTAGAGAATAAACTGAGACTAGTTGAGGGTGAAGTGACGATGAGTGTTGGAAGTGGTTCCAAGATTGATATGATCATTATCGTGCACTCCCTATACTTTCGGGATTAGTGTTGAACCTAAAATAAATGTTATTTGGTGATTACATTGAGCATAAATATCATTGGATCATGTTTATTGCAATACGGTTATTCATTTAAGTCAAAGAATAATTGTTGTTCTATTTACATGAATAAAACCTTCTATGGTCATTGTCGGTGTCAAAACCGGCGGATCTCGGGTAGGGGGTCCCGAACTGTGCATCTAGGCGGATGGTAACAGGAGACAAGGGACACGATGTTTTTTACCCAGGTTCGGCCCTCTCGATGGAGGTAAAACCCTACTCCTGCTTGATTGATATTGATGATATGGGTAGTACAAGAGTAGATCTACCACGAGATCAAGGAGGCTAAACCCTAGAAGCTAGCCTATGGTATGATTGTATGTTGTCCTACGGACTAAAGCCCTCCGGTTTATATAGACACCGGATAGGGCTAGGGTTACACAGAGTCGGTTACAATAGTAGGAGATCTACGTATCCGTATCGCCAAGCTTGCCTTCCACGCCAAGTAAAGTACCTTCCGGACACGAGCCGGAGTCTTCAATCTTGTATCTTCGTAGTCTTGGAGTCCGGCGGACATTGATAGTCCGGCTGTCCGAACACCCCCTAGTCCAGGACTCCCTCAGTAGCCCCTGAACCACTCTTCAATGACGATAAGTCCGGCGTGCATAATGTTCGGCATTGCAAGGCGGGTTCCTCCCTTGAATAATCCAGAGAAGATAATGAACACTAGGATAGTGTCCGGCTCTGCAAAATAAATTCCATATTCCACCGTAGAGAGAATAAAATGTACACTTAGTTCAATCTGCTGACGTATTATGCGGTGTGACATCACACCGCCACCAGGCCTTTGTTTGAATTACTATACCACCTCAGCATGTTTAGCGAAGCGGTTTCCTTGGCACGTCTTGTCGAAGCAGAGATCGTGTTCCCCTTATTCCGGGATTCTCACCAATACGTGTGTGGGTAACCCAACCGCTCCCGTCGCCACGCCTCCTCTATCGAAGGGGAATCCCAAACGGTCATGGAGACGGCCCTTGGTATTTTTTCCCCTTTATAAGAGGACCAAGGCTCGCCATTGTTCTTCAATCTCGCATCGAATCTCTTCCCCGCTCCCGGTTCCAACACCCAGAGCCTCAGGTTCGAGCGCTTCGGATCCTTAATCATGTCCGGCTCCGACCTCCAGGGCCGGTGGATGCCCTCCTCCGTCACGGAGGAAGACATACTGAAGCTGCGTGAGGCCAAGTACCTGGCCTACGAGGTTTCGCACAGGTTGCCTGCCCAAGGGCAGGCTGTGCCAGCCCCCGAGCCCGGTGAATACGTTGTTTTCGTATCCCACCTCCGTCGGGGTTTAGGCTTCTCGACGGATCCTTTCGTGAGAGGGCTCCTGTTCTACTACGGGCTGGACTTTCACGACTTGGCTCCGGAGTCCATCCTCCATATCTCCGCATTCATTATCGTCTGCGAAGCCTTCCTCCGCGTCATTCCCCACTTCGGCTTATGGCTGAAGACCTTCAAGGTGGAGCCGAAGATGATCGGGGGGCGTCAAGCGGAGTGTGGCGGGGCGACCATAAGCAAAAAGGTCGATGCCCCGTGGCTCGAGGGTTCCTTCCAAGAGGAACTTGGATTGTAGCAGCAGGAGTGGTTCTATATCACCGCTCCAAGGGGCAGCAAGCAAAAGCCGCCGCCCTTATTCCGCCCATGACCTCCACGCCAACTGATGTCGTGGGTCAACCAAGGGCTCAATTGGGGGCCGTCCGAAGACGTGCCTTCACTGCAGGGCCGGATTCGAGATCTCCAAGCGAGGGAGATTGACCTGATCAAGGTGATGCAGGTCATGCTAATCAGGCATCTTCTGCCCTGCAAACGCCGTCCTCTCCGTCTATGGGAATTCAACCCGGAGGGACCTCGGATTCTCCAACACTTCATGGGTGCGACACCCGTGGAGATGTACAAGTTGTTCTTCGGACCGCGGGTGGCGTGTCCGGATTTAGCCGAGGATGCAGGTCTAAGCCGCGATCGCCCGGATACTCAGGTAAGTAGCTCAGAGTCCGGACATTCTGTTTATGTGCCTTTCTAGAGTTCGCCCTCTGACCCTTTGTTCTTTACAGGAATGGGTGGCGCGATCAAGGCTGATAAGGTGTCCGGCCCCCCTCCCAGAGACCGCACAGGAGCCCGTGCTGGTCAGAATGTTGGAGGTTGCGCCCACAGAAGGGGGCGACGGGGAAAATAGAGGAGCTAATATTTCGCCCAAAGGGGCGACCAAAGAAGGAGGAAGCAAGAACTCCTCCCTTCAGGGGGAGAAGAGGACCGCCTCCGAAGATCCGGAGGCCAAAGCCCCTAAGCGTGGGAAGAGATCTTCCCCGGGGGGTCCGGCGCCCGGAAAGAATCCGGACGCACAATCATCATCAAAGGATCGGCCCTCCAGCGAGCCATGAGTATGAAAGAGGGAGTTAATTAGTAAGGAAATACCTTCATTTGTGCTTCTGTAGATAACCAAAATATTTATATTGCAGTTCGAATCTGCAGCCTTCTCAGATGAGTTCATCTTCGGGGGACCTTCTTCCGGAGATGATGGAGAGCGATACGCCTCCATCCGCAGCGCCGCCAGATGAGGCAGGCGAGCTCGAAGTGTCATCACAGAGGGTATCCCCGAGTCCGGAGGGGCCAGAGAGTTCGGCGCCTACTAGTGTCCGGCTGGGAGAACTGAAGAATTTTCTCGAGAGGGCGTCTATTTCAGAAGATCACCGTGCATTAATGCGTATGGTGGTTGGAAGGATCTCGTCCGCTGAGAGCGGATTGCGTAATGCCGCCATGAGTTTGCTGGCGGGATTTGAGGTATGCGTTTTAACGCACCCCTTTGTCTTTTAACAGTTTTGCATATAAAAAATGCGCCCTGTATAGATAGTAGCCCCTGAGACTCGGTAGGTTGTCGGAAACGACAGCGTACCGAGGATCGAAATCTAAAGAAATGAATTTCGTCGTTCCTATGCAGGTGGCGGATAGTCCGGGGGCTAGCCGGACTAGTGAGTATGCCGAGTTAAATCAGAAATTGGACTTGGCAGATGCGAACATCGCACTTGTCAACAGGCGACTTGACGAGTTGCAAGGTAAAAGAGTTCTCTGCAGTCGATTTATTAGGGGGGTCAAAGCCCTCCTCTGATAAATTATATGCTGTTTATACAGACGGTGCTGCTGCTGTGGAGGGCCTTCGGTCCGAACTTGCTCGAGCGAAGGAGCAAGCCCGAAGGAGTGAAGCGGCTGCCTCGAGGGCGGCCGAGGAGTTGAAAGCCGAAAAGGCTGCGCACTGCCTAAGCAGAGCCGAGGTGGCCGAATTGGCCATGAAAGTAAAGGATGCTGCCGACCGCAATGAGGCTCTTGAAAAGGAGCGCTTATCAGAGCGGGAAGACCTGAAGAAGGCCACCGCCGAAGCCAAGGATGCCCGCTCTGCAATGCGGGCTATGAAGGAGGAGCTGCGCTAGGCCGGAGAGATCGTGGCTGGCAAGCCTTTTCTGCTGCGTCGCCGATTTATGGATGGAAAGTATGCTCAATTTGAGCGGCTGTGGAGTCCGGAGGATCCGTATATGGACTTAGCTGCAAGTGCGGCCGATGCCGTTAAGCACTTCCGGAGCCAGAAGGATCGCGAGACGGAAGAGCGATATTGGTCTCAATTCCACAGTCCGGATCACCCACTTCCATTGACAGACCGGTTGGCCGAATGGGCCGAGCTAAATAGATTGTCCGGACTTGCCATGACTGACATCGTGGCTCATGTCTGGCCAGAGAGGTCCAAGGCGACGAGCTACTTTGGCTTATTACAGCAATTCCTTGGAGCGGTGCCGCATATAAAGGAGATGAAGCGGTCGGCCTGTATAGAGGGCGCGCGGATGGCTCTTGCCCGTGTAAAGGCGCATTGTCCAGAGATGGACGCCACCGCTGTTGCTGCCCAGGGTGCGGATGAAAACCGGCTCCCTGCCGAGCACTATTTCGGGGAAGTTATGCGTGGCGCTCATGTAATAGAGTCGCAGTGCTCGAAGAATGTAACGTTCAAATGAACGCATTAGCTTATAAATCGATGATTATGTTATAGCTGCTTTTTATACTTGTGCGTCCAAGTAGTAAAACTTCTCCTTTTCGGCCGTTTACGTATACTTGTTTATAACCTGAAAGATGTAGTCTTCGGCTTCAGCCCCCACGCACAAGGTGCTGGGGTGTTCGCAAAAATAGCGCGTTTTCACACTTAATCCGACGTCTTGGTCCTATTAGAAGGAGGTGGTAGCGTAGCAAACGAGGCAATCCGGACTATAATGCTTTATCACTTTCACTTAGCCAGTGGAGCTCGAGGGTGGGGCTACGATATAGCCCCTGGTGGCATCGCCCTTCTCCGAAGTCGGAGCGCGTGTGCCTGACCGGGAAACGGCCCTTCGTCAAAGCGGGGAATTCTAAACATTCCGATAGTCGATCGAGGGCTGACCAGTCTCTCGCTGCATCATGACAGTCAGTTTTCGGCTTTCTCTACTGAGGTGCTCGCCCAGCCGAACTGGGGCACAATCGCAGTAGTTCTCCTGGTGCCGCGTTAGCCGATGATACAGAATGTAAGGCAGCAAAACACTGGAGCCGGGCAAACCCAACATTTGACCAAAGACATGATTCGGAGCTGATGCATATAATGCCTAACTTGAGACGCCGAACACTCCCTAAGGTGTTCGGTCTTTATAATAATGGGCAGAACGATGCCCTAAGCCCCTAGTGTCTGGGTACGGGCATGGTCTTCTGACGCGGCCGATGCCAAAGCGTCAGGCTCCGCTTTGGCTATAGGAAGAAACCAAGGGAGAATAACAACGAAAGACAGTGAAAAAGGTCTACACAGGGTCTTAATCTGAAAAGAATCCTCACAACGGGTCCCTACTGCACGTCTGCGCCTGTGTCTCCGTTGCGCCGTTATCCTGGACGGGTATGCACGTTGTTCATCTGTAAAAAGAGAGGAACGTTAGTTTTAAAAACAAATTGTGCGAA
The DNA here is from genome assembly GCA_963921465.1 of Triticum timopheevii. NCBI lineage: Eukaryota > Viridiplantae > Streptophyta > Magnoliopsida > Poales > Poaceae > Triticum > Triticum timopheevii. The sequence continues at coordinate 445,715,529 of OY997262.1, forward strand.
AAATATTAGAAATATAAATAATTAAAGCGGGGTTTGTATAAACCCGCGGTGATTTGTGCGCGCAGCCCCCTGTAAAGGGGTATGCGGCTAGGGAGCCCCTAGCCCACTGACGCCGGATTCGTCTATCCAAGTCCGGGGTCTTTAAGTGACCCTCGCACTAAAATTACACCACGCGGTCCGGGCATCTTGAGTGTAAGAGATGCATAATGCGGTATGGCGTTGAAGCGGACAAAAGCCTGTCGTCCCAAGAGTGCTTGATATTCACTTTCAAACGGGACGATACGAAAAATTAATTTTTCGCGTCGAGAATTGTTCGGCGATCCAAACACGACTTCTAGTAATATGGAGCCTGTGCACTTGGCGTAATGGCCTGGCGTCACTCCTTTGAAGGAAGTGCGGCTGTGTCGAATTTTGGTAGGGTCTATCCCCATCCTACGGATTGTGTTTGAATATAGCAGGTTTAAGTCACTGCCTCCGTCCATTAGGACGTTAGTAAATTGCAATCCATCTATTATGGGATTCAATATCAGGGGAGTCCGTCCCGCATTTCAAATGCTTCTGGAATAGTCCAGGTGGTCGAAAGTGATTGGTTTTGATATCCAATCTCTAAGGTCTGTTGGGTTGGACCGTGCGAAGCTCTTTTTAGAAAGTGCCACACTATTTTTCCGTATTATCACATGAAGTGAGTTTACTGTTTTGACCCCTTGTGGGAAAGTCTTTTGTTTTCCGGTGCTCTGCTGGTGGGGTTTATCTTCTTCGCTTGACGCGTCGAGCCCCTTGTGTTCGGCATTTAGTCGGCCGGACTGTTTAAAAACCCAACAATCCATGTGGGTGTGATTTGCAGGCCTTCCGGGGGTACTGTGGATTTGACATATCCGACCCAAAATTTTGTTTAAGTTGGACAATTCATCACTGTCATCCTTAAGAGGCTGTGTTTTATTATTGGGCCGCGAGCTTTTGAATCCGGCGTTGACTGCCGCGCTCTTTGGGCTTTTCTCTTTATTCCGGCGCTGCTCTTTTCTGCGCCGCGATTTTCCGTTTCCATCTCTTATCTCTGATGTACTTGGGTCACTGGTGCTGCATCATGCTAACCAGCTATCCTCGCCCGCACAAAAGTGGGTCATGAGGCTTGTCAGTGCGGACATTGTTCTCGGTTTCTCTTGACCGAGGTGCCTGGCGAGCCATTCGTCTCGGACATTGTGCTTGAAAGCTGCTAAGGCTTCGGCGTCCGGACAGTCGACTATTTGGTTCTTTTTTGTGAGGAACCTGTTCCAGAATTTCCGCGCTGACTCTCCGGGCTGTTGAGTTATATGAATTAGGTCATCTGCATCCGGAGGGTGGACATAAGTCCCTTAAAAATTTGCTCTAAACGCATCCTCGAGCTCTTCCCAACTTCCAACAGTATTTTCTGGGAGGCTTTTAAGCCAATGACGGGCTGGCCCTTTGAGCTTGAGGGGTAGGTATTTTATGGCGTGGAGATCATCTCCCCTGGCCATATGTATATGTAGTATATAATCTTCTATCCAGACTCCAGGGTCTGTTGTTCCATCGTAGGCTTCTATGTTTATGGGTTTAAATCCTGCTGGGAATTCATGGTCCAGCACCTCGTCAGTGAAACATAGTGGGTGTGCGGCGCCCCTGTATTTGTGTGTGCCGCTATCATCGGACACTTGACGTGTTGTCTTGCTTCCTGGGGCCTTCTCCTTTGGCCCGTAGATGGATCTGGCTGGGCCATCTATCCTTCCAGGTTCGTTGGTTGGTTTATGTGGGGCGCCGCTGTCAGAAGTTGGCCTATCATCTGGCCATCTATCCAGCCAGGCAGCCTCTTTATTTTTGGACGGTGGGGGCTCTATGGCCTCCTCGTCGAATTCTGGTAGCAGCTTGCGCTTTGGGTAGCTCTTTGATTGGTGGCCATTGCCATACTTATATGCGGTTTTGAGCATTTTGCTCCATCTCATTCTGAGTGTACCTTCCGCTGTTTTGAGCCTCCGTTTTTCCTTCTTTAGGCTTTTTGCTGTGGCGATAAGCCTGCGCTTGAAGCGCTCTTGTTCGACGGGATCCTCAGGTACGACGAATTCGCCATCGTTGAGGCTTACTTCATCTTCGGAGGGAGGTATACAATTATGATCCTCAACCTCTTCATCTGCCGCCCCCTCATGAGGGCTTGCTTCTGCATCCTCCTGCGCTGAATCTTGCTGGAGGGGATTGTCTTCGGCATTCTCTGGAGTATTATTGTCTCCTGTGCCAGAATTTCCATTCTTGCTGTGGCGAGATTTAGAGCGGCGCCGCTGACGCCGGCTCTTGGGCTGTTTCTTTAAGGAATCTGCCTCTGCTGTTTCTTCGCCGTTCCCATCTTTTGGGGTATCCACCATGTATACGTCATATGACGAGGTGGCCTTCCAGTGCCCTGTGGGCGCTGGTTCGTCTCCGGCATCGTCGTCCATAGTGTCGATGTCTTCGGAGTTGTAGTCTAGCATGTCGGTTAGATCGTCGACAGTGGCTACAAAGTGGGTGGTGGGTGGGCTCTGAATTTCTTCGTCGTCCGCATCCCAACCATCCTGGCCATAATCCGGCCAGGACTCTCCTGATAACGAGAGATGCTTTAGTGAATTTAAGATATCGCCAAAAGGCGAGCATTGGAAGATGTCGGCGGCGAATTCCATCACCGGCGCCCAATCTGGATCGATTGGTAGGGGCGCGGGAGGTTCGGAGTCCGGCAAGGAGTCCGGCACCTCGGAATCACGAGTTCCGCAGGGGACAGGATTAGTGTTCGGCTCCATCGCCGTGGACGTTGAAGCCCCAGGGCGGCGTCTATCCACCGGCCCTCGATCTGGGCGACCGGCTCCGGGCCAATGGCCGGAGCGGATCCGTGTGCGGCCACCAAGGCACTGTTCGGCGGCAGAGCTAGATCATGCCCATCGTCACAGTGCGGCGCGCTTGGCTGTGGCTCGAGTCCATCGAGGATCAAGTCTCCTCGGACATCGGCCGTGAAGTTTAAGCTTCCAAATCTGACCTGACGGCCAGGGGCGTAGCTTTCGATCTGCTCCAGATGGCCAAGTGAATTGGCCCGCAGTGCAAAGCCGCCGAATACGAAGATCTGTCCGGGGAGGAAAGTCTCACCCTGGACAGCGTTGCAGGTTGAAGATGCCATCAAGCCTATCAGTGACGACACAGAGGAACTCTCAATGAAAGCACCAATGTCGGTGTCAAAACCGGCGGATCTCGGGTAGGGGGTCCCGAACTGTGCGTCTAGGCGGATGGTAACAGGAGACAAGGGACATGATGTTTTTTACCCAGGTTCGGGCCCTCTCGATGGAGGTAAAACCCTACTCCTGCTTGATTGATATTGATGATATGGGTAGTACAAGAGTAGATCTACCACGAGATCAAGGAGGCTAAACCCTAGAAGCTAGCCTATGGTATGATTGTATGTTGTGTATGTTGTCCTACGGACTAAAGCCCTCCGGTTTATATAGACACCGGAGAGGGCTAGGGTTACACAGAGTCGGTTACAATAGTAGGAGATCTACGTATCCGTATCGCCAAGCTTGCCTTCCACGCCAAGTAAAGTACCTTCCGGACACGAGCCGGAGTCTTCAATCTTGTATCTTCGTAGTCTTGGAGTCCGGCGGACATTGATAGTCCGGCTGTCCGAACACCACCTAGTCCAGGACTCCCTCAGTCATACACTCAATATAAATGGTTTACTGAATCTCGATCGTAGCCATACACATATTCATAATATTGAAGCCAAAAGATGCAAAGTTGATAATGATAGTGCAACTTATTTGTGGCACTGCCGTTTGGGTCATATCGGTGTAAAGCGCATGAAGAAACTCCATAAAGATGGTTTTTTGTAATCACTTCGTTATAAATCATTTGATGCTTGCGAACCGTGCCTTTTGGGCATGATGACTAAAATTCCGTTCTCCGGAACAATGGAACAAGCTACTGACTTGTTGGAAATAATACATATCGATGTATGCGGTCCAATGAGTATTGATGCTCGTGGCAGGTATCGTTATTTTCTGACCTTCACAGATGATTTGAGGAGATATGAGTATATCTACTTAATGAAGCACAAGTCTAAAACATTTGAAAAGTTCAAAGAATTTCAGAGTGAAGTGGAGAATCATCGTAACAAGAAAATAAAGTTTCTACAATCTGATCGTAGAGGAGAATATTTGAGTTATGAGTTTGGCCTTCATTTAAAAACAATGTGGAATAGTTTCACAGCTCACGCCACATGGAACACCACAGCGTAATGGTGTGTCCGAACATCGTAACCGCACTTTATTGGATATGGTGCGATCTATGATGTATCTTACCGATTTACCACTATTGTTTTGGGGTTATGCATTAGAGACAGCTGCATTCACTTTAAATAGGACACCATCAAAATCCGTTGAGACGACGCCTTATGAACTATGGTTTGGCAAGAAACCAAAATTGTCATTTCTTAAAGTTTGGGGCCGCGATGCTTATGTGAAAAGGTTTCAACCTGATAAGCTCGAACCCAAATCGGAGAAGTGTGTCTTCATAGAATACCCAAAGGAAACTGTCGGGTACACCTTCTATCACAGATCCGAAGGCAAAATGTTCATTGCTAAGAATGGATCCTTTCTAGAGAAGGAGTTTTCTCGAAAGAAGTGAGTGGGAGGAAAGTAGAACTTGATAAGGTAATTGTAGCTTCACCCGAATTGGAAAGTAGTTCATCACAGAAACCAGTTCCAGTGATGCCTACACCGATTAGTGAGGAAGTTAATGATGATGATCATGAAACTTCGGATCAAGTTACTACCAAACCTCGTAGGTCAACCAGAGTAAGATCTGCACCATAGTGGTACGGTAATCCTTTTCTGGAGGTCATGTTTCTTGACCATGACGAACCTACGAACTATGAGGAAGCGATCATGAGCCTAGATTCCGCGAAATGGCTTGAAAGCCATGAAATGTGAGATGGGATCCATGTATGAGAACAAAGTGTGGATTTTGGTGGACTTGCCCGATGATCAGCAAGCCATAGAAAATAAATGGATCTTCAAGAAGAAGACAGACACTAATAGTAGTGTTACTATCTACAAAGCTCGACTTGTCGCAAAAGGTTTTTCGACAAGTTCAAGGTGTTGAATACGATGAGATTTTGTCACTTGTATCGATGCTTAAGTCTGTCCGAATCATGTTAGCAATTGCCACATTTTATGAAATCTGGCAAATGGATGTCAAAACTGCATTCCTTAATGGATTTATTAAAGAAGAGTTGTATATGATGCAACCAGAAGGTTTTGTCAATCCTAAAGGTGCTAACAAAATGTGCAAGCTCCAGTGATCTATCTATGGACTGATGCAAGCATCTCGGAGTTGGAATATACGCTTTGATGAGTTGATCAAAGCATATGGTTTTATACAGACTTTTGGAGAAGCCTGTATTTACAAGAAAGTGAGTGGGAGCTCTGTAGCATTTCTAAAACTATATGTAGATGACATATGGTTGATTGAAAATGATATAGAAATTCTGGATAACATAAAAGGATACTTGAATAAGAGTTTTTCAAAGAAAGACCTCGGTGAAGCTGCTTACACATTGAGCATCAAGATCTGTAGAGATAGATCAAGACACCTGATAAGATTTTTCAATGAGTACATACCTTGATAAGATTTTAATGTAGTTCAAAATGGAACGGTTAAAGAAGGAGTTCTTGCCTGTGTTGCAAGGTGTGAAGTTGAGTAAGACTCAAAACTCAACCATGGCAGAAAATAGAAAAAAGAATGAAAAATCATTCCCTATGCCTCAGTCATAGGTTCTATAAAGTATTCTACGCTTTGTACTAGACCTATTGTATACCTTGCTCTGAGTTTGGCAAGGGAGTACAATTTTTGATCTAGAATTAGATCACTTGACAGCGGTCAAGAATATCCTTAGTAAGGACTAAGGAAATATTTCTCGGTTATAGAGGTGATAAAGAGTTCTTCGTAAAGAATTACGTCGATGCAAGCTTATACACCGATCCAGATGACTCTAAGTCTCAATCTGGATACATATTGAAAGTGGGAGCAATTAGCTAGAGTAGCTCCGTGGAGAGCATTGTAGACACAGAATATTTTGCAAAATATATACGGCTCTGAATGTGACAGACCCGTTGACTAAACTTCTCTCACGAGCAAAACATGATAACACCTTAGTGCTCTTTGGGTGTTAATCACATATCGATGTGAACTAGATTATTGACTCTAGTAAACCCTTTGGGTGTTGGTCACATGACGATGTGAACTATGGGTGTTAATCACATGGAGATGTGAATATTAGTGTTAAATCACATGGTGATGTGAACTATATTATTGACTCTAGTGCAAGTGGGAGACTAAAGGAAATATGCCCTCGAGACAATAATAAAGTTATTATTTATTTCCTTATTTCATGATAAATGTTTATTATTCATGCTAGAATTGTATTAACCGGAAACTTAGTACATGTGTGAATACATAGACAAACAAAGTGTCACTAGTATGCCTCTAATTGACTAGCTCGTTGAATCAAAGATGGTTAAGTTTCCTAGCCATAGACATGAGTTGTCATTTGATTAATGGGATCACATCATTAGGAGAATGATGTGATTGACATGACCCATTCCGTTAGCCTAGCACTTGATCGTTTAGTATGTTGCTATTGCTTTCTTCATGACTTATACATGTTCCTATGACTATGAGATTATGCAACTCCCGAATACCGGAGGAACACTTTGTGTGCTACCAAATGTCACAACATAACTGGGTGATTATAAAGGTGCTCTACAGGTGTCTCCGATGGTATTGTTGAGTTGGCATAGATCGAGATTAGGATTTGTCACTCCAATTGTCGGAGAGGTATCTGTGGGCCCTCTCGATAATGCACATCACTATAAGCCTTGCAAGCAATGTGACTAATGATCGAGATAGTTGCGGGATGATACATTGCAGAACGAGTAAAGAGAATGTCAGTAACGAGATTGAACTAGGTATTGAGATACCGACGATCAAATCTCGGGCAAGGAACATACCTATGACAAAGGGAACAATGTATGTTGTTATGCGGTTCGACCGATAAAGATCTTCGTAGAATATGTAGGAGCCAATATGGGCATCCAGGTTCCGCTATTGGTTATTGACCGGAGAGGTGTCTCGGTCATATATACATAGTTCTCAAACCCGTAGGGTCCGCACACTTAACGTTCGTTGACGATATAGTATTAAATGAGTTATGTATGTTGGTGACCGAATGTTGTTCGGTGTCTCGGATATGATCACGGACATGACGAGGAACTCCGAAATGGTCCGGAGATAAAGATTGATATATGGGATAATAGTGTTTGGTCTCCAGAAGGGTTCCGAAATTCACCGGAAGGGGTTCCGGATGTTTCCCGAAATGTTTGGGTACGAGAACACTTTATTTGGGCCAAAGGGGAAAGCCCACAAGGTTTTTGGAAAGCGCAAAAGGAAGTTTTGCGGAGTCCAGGGGCGAGATGCCGGGAACCCTAGCGTCTGGCCCTGGAGTCCGAGAAGGACTCTTGCCTTTCGGGTGAAACCGACTTTGTGGAGGCTTTTATTCCAAGTTTCGACCCCAAGGCTCAACATATAAATAGAGGGGCAGGGCTAGAACCAAAGACACATCAAGAAACACCAAGCAGTGTGCCAGCAACCCCGTCCCCTCTAGTTTATCCTCCGTCATAGTTTCCGTAGTGTTTAGGCGAAGCCCTGCGGAGATTGTTCTTCACCAACACCGTCGTCACGCCGTCGTTCTGCCGGAACGCATCTACTACTTCGCCCGTCTTGCTGGATCAAGAAGGCGAGGATGTCATCGAGCTGAACGTGTGCTGAACGCGGAGGTGCCGTACATTTGGTACTTGATCGGGGCGGATCGTGAAGGTGTACGACTACATCAACCGCGTTGATAAACGCTTCCGCTTAGCGATCTTCAAGGGTATGAAGATGCACTCCCCCTCTCGTTGTTATGCATCACCATGATCTTGCGTGTACGTAGGAAAATTTTGAAATTACTACGTTCCCCAACACACTTTAAGTGGGCGCGCCCCTGTGTTGGAAATATGCCCTAGAGGCAATAATAAATTAAGTTATTATTATATTTCCTTGTTCTTGATAATCGTTTATTAACCATGCTATAATTGTGTTGATAGGAAACTCAGATACATGTGTGGCTACATAGACAACGCCATGTCCCTAGTAAGCCTCTAGTTGACTAGCTTGTTGATCAATAGATGGTTATAGTTTCCTGACCATGGACATTGGATGTCGTTGATAACGGGATCACATCATTAGCAGAATGATGTGATGGACAAGACCCAATCCTAAGCCTAGCACAAAGATCGTGTAGTTCGTATGCTAAAGCTTTTCTAATGTCAAGTATCTTTTCATTAGACCATGAGATTGTGCAACTCCCGGATACTGTAGGAATGCTTTGGGTGTACCAAACGTCACAACGTAACTGGGTGGATATAAAGGTGCACTACAGGTATCTTTGAAAGTGTCTGTTGGGTTGGCACGAATCGAGACTGGGATTTGTCACTCCGTGTAAACAGAGAGGTATCTCTGGGCCCACTCGGTAGGACATCATCATAATGTGCACAATGTGACCAAGGGGTTGATCACAGGATGATGTGTTACGGAATGAGTAAAGAGACTTGCCGGTAACGAGATTGAACAAGGTATCAGGATACCGACAATCGTATCTCGGGCAAGTACAATACCGCTAGACAAAGGGAATTGAATACGGGATCGATTCAGTCCTTGACATCGTGGTTCATCCGATGAGATCATCTTGGAACATGTGGGAGCCAACATGGGTATCCAGATCCCGCTGTTGGTTATTGACCGGAGAACGTCTCGGTCCTGTCTGCATGGTTCCCGAACCCGTAGGGTCTACACACTTAAGGTTCGATGACGCTAGGGTTATAAAGGAAGTTTGTATGTGGTTACCGAATGTTGTTTGGAGTCCTGGATGAGATCCCAGACGTCACAAGGAGTTCCGGAATGGTCCGGAGGTAAAGATTTATATATGGGAAGTCCTATTTTGGCCACCGGAAAATGTTCGGGATTTTTCGGTATTGTACCGGGAAGGTTCTAGAAGGTTCCAGAGTGGGGCCCACCTGCATGGGGGGACCCACATGAACGTGGGTAGTGGGGTAAGGCCCCACACCCCTGGTTAAGGCGCACCAAGATCCCCCCTTAGAAGGAATAAGATCATATCCTGAAGGGATAAGATCAAGATCCCTAAAAAGGGGGGATAACAATCGGTGGGGAAGGAAATGATGTGATTTCTTTCCTCCCACCTTTGCCAACGCCCCAATGGACTTGGAGGGCTCGAAACCAGCCCCCTCCACCCCTATATATAGTGGGGAGGCGCATGGGAGCTTCACCCTTGCCCCTGGCGCAGCCCTCCCCCTCTCCCAAGTCCTCCTCCTCTCTCGCGGTGCTTGGCGAAGCCCTGCAGGATTGCCACGCTCCTCCATCACCACCACGCCGTTGTGCTGCTGCTGGATGGAGTCTTCCTCAACCTCTCCCTCTCTCCTTGCTGGGTCAAGGCATGGGAGACGTCACCGGGATGTACGTGTGTTGAACGCGGATGTGCCGTCCGTTCGGCACTAGGATCTTCGGTGATTTGGATCACGACGAGTACGACTCCTTCAACCCCGTTCTCTTGAACGCTTCCGCTTAGCGATCTACAAGGGTATGTAGATGCACTCTCCTTCCCCTCGTTGCTAGTCTCTCCATAGATAGATCTTGGTGACTCGTAGGAAAATTTTGAATTTGTTCTACGTTACCCAACAGTGGCATCACGAGCTAGGTCTATTGCGTAGATTCTTTGCACGAGTAGAACACAAAGTAGTTGTGGGCGTTGATTTTGTTCAATATGCTTACCGTTACTAGTCCAATCTTGTTTCGACGGTATTGTGGGATGAAGCGGCCCGGACCGACCTTACACGTACACTTATGTGAGACAGGTTCCACCGACTGACATGCACTTGGTGCATAAGGTGGCTAGCGGGTGCTAGTCTCTCCCACTTTACTCGGAACGGATTCGATGAAAAGGGTCCTTATGAAGGGTAAATAGCAATTGGCATATCACAATGTGGTTTTGCGTAGGTAAGAAACGTTCTTGCTAGAAACCCATAGCAGCCACGTAAAACATGCAAACAACAATTAGAGGACGTCTAACTTGTTTCTGCAGGGTATGCTATGTGATGTGATATGGCCAAGAAGAATGTGATGAATGATATGATGTATGAGATTGATCATGTTCTTGTAAAAGGAATCACGACTTGCATGTCGATGAGTATGACAACCGGCAGGAGCCATAGGAGTTGTATTTATTTATTGTATGACCTGCGTGTCATTGAACAACACCATGTAATTACTTTACTTTATTACTAACCGGTAGCCATAGTAGTAGAAGTAATAAGTTGGCGAGACAACTTCATGGAGACACGATGATGGAGATCATGATGATGAAGATCATGGCGTCATGCTGGTGACGATGATGATCATGGAGCCCCGAAGATGGAGATCAAAAGGAGCAAAATGATATTGGCCATATCATGTCACTTTTTGATTGCATGTGATGTTTATCATGTTTATGCATCTTATTTGCTTAGAACGACGGTAGTAAATAAGATGATCCCTCATTAAAATTTCAAGAAAGTGCTTCCCCTAACTGTGCACCGTTTCGAAAGTTCGTCGTTTCGAAGCACCACGTGATGATTGGGTGTGATAGATTCTTACGTTCACATACAACGGGTGTAAGCCAGATTTACACACGCAAAACACTTAGGTTGACTTGATGAGCCTAGCATGTACAGACATGGCCTCGGAACACAAGAGACCGAAAGGTCGAGCATGAGTCGTATAGTAGATACGATCAACATAAAGATGTTCACCGATGATGACTAGTCCGTCTCATGTGATGATCGGACACGGCCTAGTTGACTCGGATCATGTAATAACTAGATGACTAGAGGGATGTCTATATGAGTGGGAGTTCATAAGATGAACTTAATTATCCTAAACATAGTCAAAAGATTCTTGCAAATTATGTCGTAGCTCGCGCTTTAGTTCCACTGTTTTAGATATGTTCCTAGAGAAAGTTTAGTTGAAAGTTGATAGTAGCAATTATGCGGACTGGGTCCGTGAACTGAGGATTGTCCTCGTTGCTTCGTAGAAGGCTTATGTCCTTAATGCACCGCTCGGTGTGCTGGACCTCGAACGTAGTATGTGGATGTTGCGAACATCTGACATACACGTTTTGATAACTACGTGATAGTTCAGTTAAATGGTTTAGAGTAGAGGCACCAAAGACGTTTTCAAAGCATCGCGGAACGTATGAGATGTTTCGAGGACTGAAATTGGGATTTCAGGCTCATGCCCACGTCAAGAGGTATGAGACCTCCGACGATTTTCTTAGCCTGCAAACTAAGGGAGAAAAGCTCAATCGTTGAGCTTGTGCTCAGATTGTCTGAGTACAACAATCACTTGAATCGAGTGGGAGTTGATCTTCCAGATGAGATAGTGATGGTTCTCCAAAGTCATTGCCACCAAGCTGCTAGAGCTTCGTGATGAACTATAACATATCAGGGATAGATATGATGATCCTTGAGGTATTCACGATGTTTGACACCGCGAAAGTAGAAATCAAGAAGGAGCATCAATTGTTGATGGTTGGTGAAACCACTAGTTTCAAGAAGGGAAAGGGCAAGAAGGAATACTTCATGAAACGACAAATCAGTTGCTGCTCTAGTGAAGAAACCCAAGGTTGAACCCAAACCCGAGACTAAGTGCTTCTGTAATAAGGGGAACAGCCACTGGAGCAGAATTACCCTAGATACTTGGTAGATGACAAGGCTGGCAAGGTCGATAGAAGTATATTGGATATACATTATGTTAATGTGTACTTTACTAGTACTCCTAGTAGCACCAGGGTATTAAGATACCGGTTCGGTTGCTAAGTGTTCGTAACTCAAAATAAAAGAGCTACGGAATAAACGGAGACTAGCTAAAGGTGAGCTGACGATATGTGTTGGAAGCGTTTCCAAGTTTGATGTGATCAAACATCACACGCTCCCTCTACCATCAAGATTAGTAGTAAACCTGAATAATTGTCATTTGGTGTTTGCGTTGAGCATAGACATGATTGGATTATGTCTATCACAATACGGTTATTCATTTAAGGAGAATAATGGTTACTCTATTTATTTGAATAATACCTTCAGTGGTCTTGCACCTAAAGGAATGGTTTATTGAATCTCGATCGTAGTGATACACATTTTCATGCCAAAAGATATAAGATAGTAATGATAGTACCACTTACTTGTGGCACTGCCATGTGAGTCATATTGGTATAAAACGCATGAAGAAGCTCCATGTTGATGGATCTTTGGACTCACTCATTTTTGAAAAGTTTGAGACATGCGAACCATGTCTATTGGTGTATACGCATGAAGAAACTCCATGTAGATGGATCGTTTGGACTCACTTGATTTTGAATCACTTGAGATATGCAAATCATACCACATGGGCAAGATGACTGAAAAGCCTCGTTTTTCAGTAAGATGGAACAAGAAAGCAACTTGTTGGAAGTAATACATTTTGATGTGTGCAGTCCAATGAGTGCTGAGGCACACAGTGGATATCGTTATGTTCTTACTTCACGGATGATTTGAGTAGATACTGAGTATATTTACTTGATGAAACACAAGTCTGAATTATTGAATGGTTCAAGTAATTTCAGAGTGAAGTTGAAGATCATCGTGACAAGAGGATAAAATGTCTATGATATGATCATAGAGATGAGTATCTGAGTTACGAGCTTTGGCACGCAATTAAGACATTGTGGAAATTGTTTCACAATTAATACCGCCTGGAACACCATAGTGTGATGGTGTGTCCAAACATCATAGTTGCACCCTATTGGATATGATGCGTACCATGATGTCTCTAATCGAATTAGCACTATCGTTCATGGGTTAGGCATTAGAGACAACCACACTCACTTTAATAGGGCACCATGTAATTTCGTTGAGACGACACCGTTTGAACTATGGTTTGGAGAAACCTAAGCTGTCGTTTCTTAAAAGTTTGGGGCTGCGACGCTTATGTGAAAAAGTTTCAGGTTGATAAGCTCGAACCCAAAGAGGATAAAATGCATCTTTATAGGACACACAAAACAGTTGGGTATACCTCCTAATTCAGATCCGAAAGCAATAGGGATTGTTTCTTGAATAGGGTCCTTTCTCGAAGAAAGGTTTTTCTCGAGAATTGAGTGGGAGGATGGTGGAGACTTGATGAGGTTATTGAACCGTCACTTCAACAAGTGTGTAGCAGGGCACAGGAAGTTGTTCCTGTGGCGCCTACACCAATTGAAGTAGAAGCTTATGATAGTGATCATGAAGTTTTGGATCAAGTCACTACCGTACCTCATAGGTGACAAGGATGCGTACTACTTCAGAGTGGTACAGTAATCCTGTCTTGAAGGTCATGTTGCTAGACAACAATGAACCTACGAGCTATGGAGAAGAAATGGTGGGCCCAAATTCCAACAAATGGTTAGAAGCCATGAAATCCGAGATAGGATCCATGTATCAGAACAAAGCATGAACTTTGGTGGACTTGCCCGATGATCGGCAAGCCATTGAGATATATGGATCTTTAAGAAGAAGACGGACGTGGACGGTAATGTCACCGTCTATGAAGCTCGACTTGTGGCGAAGAGTTTTTCACAAGTTCAAGGAGTTGACTACGATGAGATTTTCTCATCCGTAGCGATGCTTAAGTCCGTCGGAATCATGTTAGCATTAGCTGCATTTATGAAATCTAGCAGATGGATGTCAAAGCGAGTTTCCTTACCAGTTATCGTAAGGAAAGGTTGTATGTGATACAATCAAAAAGGTTTTGTCGATCCTAAGGATGCTAAAAGGTATGATGGCTCCAGCGATCCTTCTAAGGACTAGAGTAAGCATCTCGGAGTTGGAATATGCACTTTGATAAGATGATTAAAGATTTTGGGTTTATACAAAGTTTATGAGAAACTTGTATTTCCAAAGAAGTGAGTGGGAGCACTATAGAATTTTTGATGAGTATATGTTGTTGACATATTGTTGATCAGAAATGATGTAGAATTTCTGGAAAGCATATAGGGTTATTTGAAAAGTGTTTTTCAATGGAAAACCTGGATTAAGCTACTTGAACATTGAGCATCAAGATCTATAAGGATAGATCAAAAACCACTTAATGGTACTTTCAAATGAGCACATACCTTGACATGATCTTGAAGGTGTTCAAGATAGGATCAGTCAAAGAAGGAGTTCTTGCCTGAGTTGTAAGGTATGAAGTTAATACTTAAAGCTCGACCACGGCAGAAAAGAGAGAAAGGACGAAGGTCGTCCCCTATGCTTTAGACGTAGGCTCTACAGTATGCTATGCTAAGTACCGCACCTGATGTGTGCCTTGCCACATCTCTGGCAAGAGGGTACAAAGGTGATCAAGGAGTGGATCACCAGATAGCGGTCAAAATTGTCCTTGGAGTAATAAGGACATGTTTCTCGATTATGGAGGTGATAAAGAGTTCGGCGTAAAGGGTTACGTCGATGCAAGCTTTAACACCTATCCGAATGACTCTGAGTAGCAAACCGGATACATATAGTGGAGCAACCATTTGGAATAGCTCCAAGTGGAGCGTGGAAGCAGCATTTACAATATGACCTAGAGATTTGTGAAGTACATACGGATCTGAATGTTGCAGATCCATTGACTAAAACCTCTCTCACAAGCAAAACATGATCAAACCCCAGAACTCATTGAGTCTTGATCACATGATGATGTGAACTAGTTTAGTGACACTAGTAAACTCTTTGGATGTTGGTCACATGGCGATGTGACCTGTGAGTGTTAATCACATGGCAATATGAACTTGATTATTGACTCTAGTGCAAGTGGGAGACTGTTGGAAATATGCCCTAGAGGCAATAATAAATTAAGTTATTATTATATTTCCTTGTTCATGATAATCGTTTATTATCCATGCTATAATTGTATTGATAGGAAACTCAGATACATGTGTGGGTACATAGACAACACCATGTCCCTAGTAAGCCTCTAGTTGACTAGCTCGTTGATCAATAGATGGTTACAGTTTCCTGACCATGGACATTGGATGTCATTGATAACGGGATCACATCATTAGCAGAATGATGTGATGGACAAGACCCAATCCTAAGCCTAGCACAAAGATCGTGTAGTTCGTATGCTAAAGCTTTTCTAATGTCAAGTATCTTTTCCTTAGACCATGAGATTGTGCAACTCCCGGATACCGTAGGAATGCTTTGGGTGTACCAAACGTCACAATGTAACTGGGTGGCTATAAAGGTGCACTACAAGTATCTCCGAAAGTGTCTGTTGGGTTGGCACGAATCGAGACTGGGATTTGTCACTCCGTGTAAACGGAGAGGTATCTCTGGGACCACTCGGTAGGACATCATCATAATGTGCACAATGTGACCAAGGGGTTGATCACGGGATGATGTGTTACGGAACGAGTAAAGAGACTTGCCAGTAACGAGATTGTACAAGGTATCAGGATACCGACGATCGAATCTCGGGCAAGTACAATACCGCTAGACAAAGGGAATTAAATACAGGATCGATTGAGTCCTTGACATCGTGGTTCATCCGATGAGATCATCTCGGAACATGTGGGAGCCAACATGGGTATCCAGATCTTGTTGTTGGTTATTGACCGGAGAACGTCTCGGTCATGTCTGCATGGTTCCCGAACCCGTAGGGTCTACACACTTAAGGTTCGATGACGCTAGGGTTATAAAGGAAGTTTGTATGTGGTTACCGAATGTTGTTCGGAGTCCCGGATGAGATCCCGGACATCACAAGGAGTTCCGGAATGGTTCGGAGGTAAAGATTTATATATGGGAAGTCCTATTTTGGCCACCGGAAAATGTTCGGGATTTTTCGGTATTGTACCGGGAAGGTTCTAGAAGGTTCCGGAGTGGGGACCACCTACATGGGGGGCCCACATGAACGTGGGTAGTGGGGGCAAGGCCCCACACCCCTGGTTAAGGCGCACCAAGATCCCCCCTTAGAAGGAATAAGATCATATCCCGAAGGGATAAGATCAAGATCCCAAAAAAGGGGGGATAACAATCGGTGGGGAAGGAAATTATGTGATTTCTTTCCTCCCACCTTTGCCAACGCCCCAATGGACTTGGAGGGCAAGAAACCAGCCCCCTCCACCCCTATATATAGTGGGGAGGCGCATGGGAGCTTCACCCTTGCCCCTGGCGCAGCCCTCCCCCTCTCCCAAGCCCTCCTCCTCTCTCGCGGTGCTTGGCGAAGCCCTGCAGGATTGCCACGCTCCTCCATCACCACCACGCTGTTGTGCTGCTGCTGGATGGAGTCTTCCTCAACCTATCCCTCTCTCCTTGCTAGATCAAGGCATGGGAGACATCACCGGGTTGTACGTGTGTTGAACGCGGATGTGCCGTCCGTTCGGCACTAGGATCTCCGGTGATTTGGATCACGACGAGTACGACTCCTTCAACCCCGTTCTCTTGAACGCTTCCGCTTAGCGATCTACAAGGGTATGTAGATGCACTCTCCTTCCCCTCGTTGCTAGTCTCTCCATAGATAGATCTTGGTGACTCGTAGGAAAATTTTGAATTTCTGTTACGTTACCCAACACCCTGACCCTCGTGGGCCCCTCGTAAGGCGGTTGATGCTCTACTTTGGCCGCAAGAAAGCTAATTTTTGGAAAAATATCTGGGCAAAGGTTTCAATCCAATCGGAGTTCCGGATCTCCGGATATAAAAGAAACGGTGCCAGGGCAGAATCCGAGAACGCAGAAACAGAGAGAGACAGAGAGATAGATCCAATCTCGGAGGGGCTCTCGCCCCTCCCATGCCATGGGAGCCAAGGACCAGAGGGGAAATCCTTCTCCCATCTAGGGAGAAGGTCAAGGAAGAAGAAGAAGGGGGGCTCTCTCCCCCTTGCTTCCGGTGGCGCCGGAACGCCCCCGGGAGCCATCATCATCACCGCGATCTACACCAACACCTCCGCCATCTTCACCAACATCTCTATCACCTTCCCCCATCTATATGCACCGGTGTAACCTCTATTTTACCTGTTGTTATCTCTACTTAAACATGGTGCTCAATGCTATATATTATTTTCCAATGATGTATGGCTATCCTATGATGTTTGAGTAGATCCGTTTTGTCCTATGGGTTAATTGATGATCGTGATTGGTTTGAGTTTCATGTTTTATTATTGGTGTTGTCCTATGGTGCTCTTCGTGTCGCGCAAGCGTGAGAGATCCCCGTCGTAGGGTTTGCAATATGTTCATGATTTGCTATTGGTGGGTGGCGTGAGTGACAGAAGCACAGACCCAAGTAGGTTTGCGTATGGGATAAAGGGGACTTGATACTTTAATGCTATGGTTGGGTTTTACCTTAATGATCTTTAGTAGTTGCGTATGCTTGCTAGAGTTCCAATCATAAGTGCATATGATCCAAGAAAAGAAAGTATGTTAGCTTATGCCTCTCCCTCAAATAAAATTGCAATAGTGATTACTGGTCTAGTTATCGATTGCCTTGGACAAATAACTTTCTCGTGAAAAAAAAATCTCTCTACTAATATTTACTTTATTTGCTTCTTTATCTAAACAACCCCTAGTTTATATTTACGTGCTCTTTATTATCTTGCAAACCTATCCAACAACACCTACAAAGTATTTCTAGTTTCATACTTGTTCTAGGTAAAGCGAACGTCAAGCGTGCATAGAGTTGTATCGGTGGTCGATAAAACTTGAGGGAATATTTGTTCTACCTTTAGCTCCTCGTTGGTTTCGACACTCTTACTTATCGAAAGAGGATAAAATTGATCCCCTATACTTGTGGGTTATCAAGCACCATGTGGACGTTGCATGGATTCTCAAAAAAGAAAAAAACGCTAGAGACATTCACCTAGAAAAATGTTGTGGCTGAAGCCAGCCTAACTTACCCGCAAGAAAAGTCCAGTGTAGCTTAAATTAAATTTATCTGATATAGAACACTCATATCGATAAAATTGGTTGAAGTATTTACTAGAAAAAAGGGCACCCAGCCCACTTTAACCAATGCCGAATCGAGAACCTATGTATACAAAAGAGGAAGAAAATTGGATTTGAAGAGAAAAGAATTATATTAATTACCATTTTCTAATTATGTATTTAGATTTTATTAATGAAATTGTTATATGCACCCATCCCAACCCATAGGAGGCTGCAGACTAATGCACTTTCTCCTTTAGTCACCATCTTCCTTCATAAAAGTTACACACACAACCTCATCCTGTAGACCAAACATTGTAGTCTGTTAAAGAGCGCTTGTAGGCGCTTACGAGCTTGACAAGCTTTAAATGAAGAGTGAAACATATTTTTTTTGCTTGTTAAGCGTAAAGAGCTTAATGAGCCAAGCTTTGACAAGCACGAGCTTAACGAGTCGAGCCGAGCAGCTTGTTAATAGTCGTTAACATTACTCCTCCAGCTAGCATAGATGTGTTGTTTGGGACGTGGCTAACTGGAGTGCAACCATCTATTGCGTCACGTATTCAGATTGGATTATGCGCACTACTTTGGGTTATATGGAGCTGCAAGAATGATATGATTTTTAACAGACAAAATACTTTAAACTTCTTGCAGGTTATTTTCCAGAGCTCCGACATGGATCTATATGTGGTTGTTACTCACTCCTTCGGACTCCAGGGAGCATTCGGTTACTGGGTGCAACCAATGGGAGATGGTAGCATGGGCTATCTTCAACCGGTTTGGATGGCGGTCGCATAATAGTATAGGTGTTTAGTCACTATGTCCTATTGTCCAGCCGGTTGTGGCTATGATTTTACTTTGTTTGCTTTTATTTCTATTTGCTCTGTTTGCGAGCTATACTTGGATACCAGACCTTGTTATTGGCTGCAAGTTTTTTAATAATATGGCCGCATGCATCTCTCGGATGCAGAGGCAGGGGGCAATAGTCCTTTACAATAAAAGAACACTTGAAGGAATCCTCGCAAAAAGAGAACACTAGAAGGAAGAAGACCAAGATAAGTAGAAAATATTGGCATAAGTGCTACAGGGAGGGACTACGAGGCAAGAGATATGGTATATGGATCATCTTGCTATCATGTTTACTAGTACTAGCTAATGTACTTTCGGGCACAAGTTATTTTTCAACTGGCTTACGAATGTGATAACCCACAAGTATAGGGGATCACAACAGTTTTTGAGGGTAGAGTATTCAACCCAAATTTGTTGATTCGACACAAGGGGAGCCAAAGAATATTCTCAAGTATTAGCATCTGAGTTGTCAATTCAACCACACCTCAAAACTTAATATCTGCAGCAAAGTGTTTAGTAGCAAAGTAATATGATAGTGGTGGTAACAATAACAAAAGTAAAGACGGCAAAAGTAATGTTTTGGTTATTTTGTAGTGATTGTAACAGTAGCAACGGAAAAGTAAATAAGCGAGAACCAGTATATGGAAAACTCGTAGGCACCGGATCAGTGATGGATAATTATGTTGGATGTGGTTCGTCATGTAACAGTTACAACATAGGGTGACACAGAATTAGCTCCAGTTCATCAATGTAATGTAGGCATGTATTCCGTAATTAGTCATACGTGCTTATGGAAAAGAACTTGCATGACATCTTTTGTCCTACCCTCCCGTGGTAGCGGGGTCCTATTGGAAACTAAGGGATATTAAGGCCTCCTTTTAATAGAGAACCGAAACAAAGCATTAGCACATAGCGAATACATGAACTCCTCAATCTATGGTCATCACCGGGAGTGGTCCCGATTATTGTCACTTCGGGGTTGCCGGATCATAGCACATAGTAGGTGACTATAGACTTGCAAGATAGGATCAAGAACACACATATATTCATGAAAACATAATAGGTTCGGATCTGAAATCATGGCACTCAGGCCCTAGTGACAAGCATTAAGCATAGCAAAGTCATAGCAACATCAATCTCAGAACATAGTGGATACTAGGGATCAAACCCTAACAAAACTAACTCGATTACATGATAAATCTCATCCAACCCATCATTGTCCAGCAAGCCTACGATGCAATTACTCACGCACGGCGGTGAGCATCATGAAATTGGTGATGGAGGATGGTTGATGATGACGACGGCGACGAATCCCCCTCTCCGGAGCCCCGAACGGACTCCAGATCAGCCCTCCCGAGAGAGATTAGGGCTTGGCGGCGGCTCCGTATCGTAAAACATGATGAAACTTTCTCTCTGATTTTTTTCTCCCCGAAAGCCAATATATGGAGTTGGAGTTGGCGTCGGAGGGCCACCAGGGGGCCCACGAGGTAGGGCGGTGCGCCAAGGGGGAGGGGCGCGCCCCCCACCCTCGTGGACAGGGTGTGGGCCCCCTGGTCTTCATCTTTGGCGAGGATTTTTTATTATTTATTCTAAGATATTCCGTGGAGTTTCAAGTCATTCCGAGAACTTTTGTTTTCTGCACATAAAACAACACCATGGCAATTCTGCTGAAAACAACGTTAGTCCGGGTTAGTTCCATTCAAATCGTACAAGTTAGAGTCCAAAACAAGGGCAAAAGTGTTTGCAAATGTAGATACGACGGAGATGTATCAATTCCCCCAAGTTTAAACCCTTGCTTGTCCTCAAGCAATTCAGTTGACAAACTGAAAGAGAAAAAGAAAAACTTTTACAAACTCTGTTTGCTCTTGTTGTTGTAAACATGAAAAGCCAGCATTCAAGTTTCAGCAAATATTATGAACTAACCATACTCACAATAACACGTAGGTCTCACAATTACTCATATCAATAACATAATCAGCTAGCAAGTCATAATAATAAAACTCGGATGACAACACTTTCTCAAAATAATCATAACATGATATAACAGTATGGTATCTCGCTAGCCCTTTCTGAGACCGCAAAACATAAATGCAGAGCACCTTTAAAGATCAAGGACTGACTAAACATTGTAATTCATGGTAAAAGAGATCCAGTCAAGTCATACCCAATATAAACCAATTATAATGAATGCAAACGACAGTGTGCTCTCCAGCGGTTGCTTTTTAATAAGAAGGGTGATGACTCAACATAAAAGTAAATAGATAGGCCCTTCGCAGAGTGAAGCAGGGATTTGTAGAGGTGCCAGAGCTCGATTTTGAAATAGAGATAAATTATATTTTGAGCGGCATACTTTCACTGTCAATGCAACAACTATGAGATGGCTGTATCTTCCATACTACATGCATTATAGGCAGTTCCCAAACAGAATGGTAAAGGTTTATACTCCCCCTCCTCCACAAGCATCAATCCATGGCTTGCTCGAAAAAATGAGTGACTCCAACATTCAACGGGTCCCAGGGGGAGTTTTGTTTAATTATTTTGATTTGATTTGATATTTTTGGATCATGGGACTGGGCATCCCGGTTACCCGCCCTTTCTCATGAATTAGGAGTGGAGTCCACTCCTCTTGAGAATAACCCACCTAGCATGGAAGATATAGGCAGCCCTAGTTGCACATGAGCTGCCCGAGCATGCAAAACAGAATGTTTATTTAAAGGTTTAGAGTTTGGCACATACAAATTTACTTGGAACGGCAGGTAGATACCGCATATAGGAAGGTACAGTGGACTCATATGGAACAACTTTGGGGTTTAAGGAGTTTGGATGCACAAGCAGTATCCCCTCTTAGTACAGGTGAAGGCTAGCAAAAGACTGGGAAGCGACCAACTGAGAGAGCGACAACAGTCGTAAACATGCATTAAAATTAATTTACACCGAATATAAGCATGAGTAGGATATAATCCACCATGAACATAAATATCATGAAGGCTATGTTGATTTGATTCAACTACATGCGTGAACATGTGCCAAAAGTCGAGTCACTCAATTCATTCAAAGGAGGATACCATCCCATCATACCATATCATAATCATTCTAATAGCATGTTGGCACGCAAGGTAAACCATTATAACTCATAGCTAATCAAGCATGGCACAAGCAACTATAATCTCTAAATGTCATTGCAAATATGTTTATTCATAATAGCTGAATCAGGAACGATGAATCATCATATTTACAAAAACAAGAGAGGTCGAGTTCATACCAGCTTTTCTCATCCCAATAAGTCCATCATATATCATCATTATTGCCTTTCACTTGCACGACCGAACGGTGTGAATAATAATAAGAGTGCACGTGCATTGGACTAAGCTGGAATCTGCAAGCATTCAACTCAAGAGAGAAGACAAGTAATATGGTCTCTAAGTTAGATAAACAATAATGCATATGAGAGCCACTAAGCATTTTCAATATAGTCTTCTTGACCCCCAAAGAAAGGAAAAGAAATAAAAACTATTTACACGGGAAAGCTCCCAACAAGCAAAAGAAGAACGGGAAATGTTTTTGGGTTTTTCTTTTTAATTCTACTACGAGCATGGAGAGTAGACTAACTACTAATTTTTTTTGGTTTTTCTAAGGTTTATTAAACACACAAGAAGAAAGCAGGAAAAAGGAAAATAAACTAGCATGGATATTACAGTGAAAGAGTATGAGCACCGACATCTAGCAATGAGTGTGTGTGAGCATGAATGTAATGTCGGTGGGAAATACGTACTCCCCCAAGCTTAGGCTTTTGACCTAAGTTGGTCTATTGCCAGGGATAGCCCGGCTGATACCCGTAGGTGTAGCTGGGGTCGTACGGCGATGCAGCGGCTACTGCCTCAGGATCCCAAGAATAAACAGACATTCGTGGAGGCTCATCTTGTGGCTCCGCTTCCGGGGCCGGTGTAGGATTCCGATAGGCTTGAACAGCCGCCCACGGAACAATGTAAGTACCTGTAGACAAGTTAAACAAAGAGGGAGTAGTACAATTTATATTTAAGCGCCCCTTCGCGATTCTTAACAAGAAAATCATGCGCTATCATACTCTTATAATCTAAATAGCATGGGGCAGCGCTGTTTCTTATTTCTCCTCATGCCTAATAGGTATTTCAAAATATTCAGTTAGGCACGAAGCATAAATGCCTCCAAAGATGGGGCCCTTAGTACGGTTCATACTTAACCGTATAGCAACAATTCCACCCAAACTAACAGAGTTATTGCGGTATAAACCATGGAACAAAATAATAATATCAGGAATACTAAGGTTACCATAGTTCCCGCGTCCAATCAAGCAACGACTAGAAAATAAGGCAAAGTAGTGTAAAACAGGGAAATGTATGCTAGTAATTCTTGCATCAGAAACCTTCCTAGTTTCTCCGACAGTGATAGTGTTAATAAAAGCTTCTACTTCATTACGGTGTGGTTCATCTAAAGAACCCTCAAAAGGTATTTTGCAAACCTCGCAAAATTCACCTAATGGCATTTCCTTAACAACGTCATATAAATGGAACTCTACTGTTGGAGGTGATTTCTTAGGGAAGAAGTAG
Source organism: Triticum timopheevii (assembly GCA_963921465.1). NCBI lineage: Eukaryota > Viridiplantae > Streptophyta > Magnoliopsida > Poales > Poaceae > Triticum > Triticum timopheevii. The sequence goes on from OY997262.1 coordinate 445,739,040, forward strand.
AAGTTTTGCACAAAAGTATTTGTGAGTAAGAGATACCGATGACGTTGGTCGCGGAGGAAGTTGGTGAGGCCGGCGTTCTCAATTAATAGATAGAAATCCTCATAAATCCCGGCACTCCTCAAGAAGTCATCGGAAGGCCATTCACACGGCCGGACCTCCGCGGTGCGAGGCAAATTAAATTTGGTCTTCTGCTCTTCTTCCTTTTGTTTTTCCTTCGAGCTTTGGCTCGACGAGCCCCTCAAAAGTCTCTTCATTGTTTCTGAAATAATCTAAAATTTTTAGTAACTTCAAACAAAAGTGAACCAACTTCAATAAAACTGATAGCAACTACTCATACAAGTGCTAGAGCATATATCAAGCATTAGAACATCTTGGAACCATATAAATTTGACATGCAAGCTCAAGAACATGGTCACCTATGCAGCAAAAATTTGCAATGAATAAAGCACTAGAACAAAAACTAATTGGACCAATGGAGGAGTCACATAACAAGGAACAATCTCCCCAAGCAGTTTTGCGAGAGGTGCTTTGAGCAAGGAGATCGAAAATCACAGCAAAAGTTGTTGGAACACGAGCTTGAGTTGGTTTTTCAGGTTTGTGCGAGGCAGAGGAAGAAGATGGGTGCAGGGATAAGTGGAGGAGGGCCACCATGGGCCCACGAGGCAAGGGGGCGTGCCCAAGGGGGTAGGCGCGCCCTCCACCCTCGTGGCCAGGTGGCAGCTCCCCCCACGGTATTTTTTGCACTAAAAATCCTCAAATATTCCCGAAACAATCATATTAAATTGGCATGGCATTCTGAGGACTTTTATTTTTGGGATATTTTTATATTGCACGGATAAGTCAGGAAACAGACAGAAAAATACTATTTTTACTTTATTTCTACTAAAGAACAGAAAATATAAAGAGGGTACAGAAGGTTGTGCTTATAGTTTCATCCATCTCATGCTCATCAAAAATAATCCACTAACAAGGTTGATCAAGTCTTGTTAACAAACTCATTCCGATTAACATGAAACTGGAGAAATTTTGAATAACACTATGTTACCTCAACGGGGATATGGACATCCCCAATATTAAGTATATCATATTTCTTCTTGACAGTAGGGAGAGGGAATTCAAAACATCCAAATATAATCGATGGAATTTTTCCAATAGAGTTGATACTATGAACTTGAGGTTGTTTCCTCGGAAAGTGTACCTGAAGGAAATATGCCCTAGAGGCAATAATAAAGTTATTATTTATTTCCTCATATCATGATAAATGTTTATTATTCATGCTAGAATTGTATTAACCGGAAACATAATACATGTGTGAATACATAGACAAACAAAGTGTCACTAGTATGCCTCTACTTGACTAGCTCATTAATCAAAGATGGTTATGTTTCCTAACCATAGACATGTGTTTTCATTTGATTAATGGGATCACATCATTAGGAGAATGATGTGATTGACATGACCCATTCCGTTAGCCTAGCACTTGATCGTTTAGTATGTTGCTATTGCTTTCTTCATGACTTATACATGTTCCTGTAACTATGAGATTATGCAACTCCCGTTTGCCGGAGGAACACTTTGGGTGCTACCAAACGTCACAACGTAACTGGGTGATTATAAAGGAGTACTACAGGTGTCTCCAAAGGTACATGTTGGGTTGGCGTATTTCGAGATTAGGTTTTGTCACTCCGATTATCGGAGAGGTATCTCTGGGCCCTCTCGGTAATGCACATCACTATAAGCCTTGCAAGCAATGTAGCTAATGAGTTAGTTACGGAATGATGCATTACGTAACGAGTAAAGAGACTTGCCGGTAATGAGATTGAACTAGGTATTGGATACCGACGATCGAATCTCGGGCAACGTAACATACCGATGACAAAGGGAACAACATAGTTCTAGGTCAACATGTTGGGTTTGACCGATAAAGATTTTCGTAGAATATGTAGGAGCCAATATGAGCATCCAGGTTCCGCTATTGGTTATTGACCGAGAATAGTTCTAGGTCATGTCTACATAGTTCTTGAACCCGTAGGGTCCGCACGCTTAACGTTACGATGACAGTTTTATTATGAGTTTATAAGTTTTGATGTACCGAAGTTTGTTCTGAGTCCCGGATGTGATCACGGACATGACGAGGAGTCTCGAAATGGTTGAGACATAAAGATTGATATATTGGACGACTATATTCGGACACCAGAAGTGTTCCGGGTGTTTTCGGAGAAAACCGGAGTGCCGGAGGGTTACCGGAACCCCCCCCCCCAGGAGTAGTAATGGGCCTTATGGGCTTTAGTGGAGAGAGAGAGGGGCAGCCAGCATGGGCCGCACGCCCCCTCCCCCTCTGGTCCGAATTGGACTAGGAGAGGGGGGGCGGCGCCCCCCTCTTTCCCTCTCCCTCTCCCCCTTCCTTTCCCCCTCCTAGTAGGAGTAGGAAAGAGGGAGTCCTACTCCTACTAGGAGGAGGACTCCTCCTCCTTGGCGCGCCCACAAGGGCCGGCCGGCCTCCCCCCTTGCTCCTTTATATACGTGGGCAGGGGGGCACCCTAGGACACAAGTTGATCTACGGATCGTTCCTTAGCCGTGTGCGGTGCCCCCTTCCACCATATTCCACCTCGGTCATATCGTCGCGGAGTTTAGGCGAAGCCCTGCGCCGGTAGAGCATCATCATCGTCACCACACCGTCATGCTGATGGAACTCATCCCCGACACTTTGCTGGATCGGAGTCCGGGGATCGTCATCGAGCTGAACGTGTGCTGAACTCGGAGGTGCCGTACGTTCGGTACTTGGATCGGTCGGATCGTGAAGACGTACGACTACATCAACCACGTTGTCATAACGCTTCCGCTTACGGGCTACGAGGGTACGTAGACAATACTCTCCCCTCTCGTTGCTATGCCATCACCATGATCTTGCGTGTGCGTAGGAAATTTTTTGAAATTACTACGTTCCCTAACAGTGGCATCCGAGCCTAGGTTTTATGCGTAGATGTCATATGCACGAGTAGAACATAAGTGAGTTGTGGGCGATACAAGTCATACTGCTTACCAGCATGTTATAGTTTGGTTCGGCGGTATTGTGAGATGAAGCGGCCCGGACCGACATTACGCGTACGCTTACGCGAGACTGGTTTCACCGTTACGAGCACTCGTGCTTAAAGGTGGCTGGCGGGTGTCTGTCTCTCTCACTTTAGCTGAACCGAGTGTGGCTATGCCCAGTCCTTGCGAAGGTTAAAATAGCACCAACTTGACAAACTATCGTTGTGGTTTTGATGCGTAGGTAAGAACGATTCTTGCTAAGCCCGTAGCAGGCACGTAAAATTTGCAACAACAAAGTAGAGGACGTCTATCTTGTTTTTGCAGGGCATGTTGTGATGTAATATGGTCAAGACGTGATGCTATATTTTATTGTATGAGATGATCATGTTTTGTAACCGAAGTTATCGGCAACTCGCAGGAGCCATATGGTTGTCACTTTATTGTATGAAATGCAAATGCCCTGTAATTGCTTTACTTTATCACTAAGCGGTAGCGATAGTCGTAGAAGCAATAGATGGCGTAATGACAACGATGCTACGATGGAGATCAAGGTGTCGCGCCGGTGATGATGGCGATCATGACGGTGCTTCGAAGATGGAGATCACAAGCACGAGATGATGATGGCCATATCATATCACTTATATTGATTGCATGTGATGTTTATCCTTTATGCATCTTATCTTGCTTTGATTGACGGTAGCATTTTAAGATGATCTCTCACTAAATTATCAATAAGTGTTCTCCCTGAGTATGTACCATTGCGAAAGTTCTTCGTGCTGAGACACCACGTGATGATCGGGTGTGATAGGCTCTACGTTCAAATACAACGGGTGCAAAACAGTTGCACACGCGGAGTACTCAGGTTACACTTGACGAGCCTAGCATATAACAGATATGGCCTCGGAACACGGAGACCGAAAGGTCGAGCGTGAATTATATAGTAGATATGATCAACATATTGATGTTCACCATTGAAACTACTCCATCTCATGTGACGATCGGACATGGTGTAGTTGATATGGATCACGTAATCACTTAGAGGATTAGAGGGATGTCTATCTAAGTGGGAGTTCTTAAGTAATATGATTAATTGAACCTAAATTTATCATGAACTTAGTACCTGATAGTATTTTGCTTGTCTATGTTTGTTGTAGATAGATGGCTCGTGTTATTGTTCCGTTGAATTTTAATGCGTTCCTTGAGAAAGCAAAGTTGAAAGATGATGGTAGCAACTACACGGACTGGGTCCGTAACCTGAGGATTATCCTCATTGCTGCACAGAAGAATTACGTCCTGGAAGCACCGCTGGGTGTCAGGCCTGCTGCTGATGCAACTGACGACGTTAAGAACGTCTGGCAGAGCAAATCTGATGACTACTCGATAGTTCAGTGTGCCATGCTTTACGGCTTAGAGCCGGGTCTTCAACAACGTTTTGAACGTCATGGAGCATATGAGATGTTCCAGGAGTTGAAGTTAATATTTCAAGCAAATGCCCGGATTGAGAGATATGAAGTCTCCAATAAGTTCTATAGCTGCAAGATGGAGGAGAATAGTTCTGTCAGTGAACACATACTCAAAATGTCTGGGTATAATAATCACTTGATTCAACTGGGAGTTAATCTTCCTGATGATAGGGTCATTGACAGAATTCTTCAATCACTGCCACCAAGCTACAAGAGCTTCGTGATGAACTATAATATGCAAGGGATGGAAAAGACTATTCCCGAGCTCTTCGCAATGCTAAAAGCTGCGGAGGTAGAAATCAAGAAGGAGCATCAAGTGTTGATGGTTAACAAGACCACCAGTTTCAAGAAAAAGGGCAAAGGGAAGAAGAAGGGGAACTTCAAGAAGAACAACAAACAAGTTGCTGCTCAAGAGAAGAAACCCAAGTCTGGATCTAAGCCTGAGACTGAGTGCTTCTACTGCAAGCAGACTAGACACTGGAAGCGGAACTGCCCCAAGTATTTGGCGGATAAGAAGGATGGCAAAGTGAACAAAGGTATATGTGATATACATGTTATTGATGTGTACCTTACTAATGCTCGCAGTAGCACCTGGGTATTTGATACTGGTTCTGTTGCTAATATTTGCAACTCGAAACAGGGACTACGGATTAAGCGAAGATTGGCAAAGGACGAGGTGACGATGCACGTGGGAAATGGTTCCAAAGTCTATGTGATCGCGGTCGGCACGCTACCTCTACATCTACCATCGGGATTAGTTTTAGACCTAAATAATTGTTATTTGGTGCCAGCGTTGAGCATGAACATTATATCTGGATCTTGTTTGATGCGAGACGGTTATTCATTTAAGTCAGAGAATAATGGTTGTTCTATTTATATGAGTAATATCTTTTATGGTCATGCACCCTTGAAGAGTGGTCTATTTTTATTGAATCTCGATAGTAGTGATACACATATTCATAGTGTTGAAACCAAAAGATGCAGAGTTGATAATGATAGTGCAAATTATTTGTGGCACTGCCGTTTGGGTCATATCGGTGTAAAGCGCATGAAGAAACTCCATACCGATGGGCTTTTAGAATCACTTGATTATGAATCACTTGGTACTTGCGAACCGTGCCTCATGGGCAAGATGACTAAAACGCCGTTCTCCGGAACTATGGAGCGAGCAACTGATCTGTTGGAAATCATACATACTGATGTTTGTGGTCCAATGAATGTTGAGGCTCGCGGCGGATATCGTTATTTTCTCACCTTCACAGATGATTTGAGCAGATATGGGTATATCTACTTAATGAAACACAAGTCTGAAACTTTTGAAAAGTTCAAAGAATTTCAGAGTGAAGTGGAAAATCATCGTAACAATAAAATTAAATTTCTACGATCTGATCGTGGAGGAGAATATTTGAGTTACGAGTTTGGTTTACATTTGAAAAAATGCGAAATAGTTTCACAACTCACGCCACCCGGAACACCACAACGAAATGGTGTGTCCGAATGTCATAATCGTACTTTACTAGATATGGTGCGATCTATGATGTCTCTTACTGATTTACCGCTATCGTTTTGGGGTTATGCTTTAGAGACGGCCGCATTCACGTTAAATAGGGCACCATTAAAATCCGTTGAGACGATGCCTCATGAACTGTGGTTTGGCAAGAAACCAAAGTTGTCGTTTCTTAAAGTTTGGGGCTGCGATGCTTATGTGAAGAAACTTCAACCAGATAAGCTCGAACCCAAATCGGAGAAATGTGTCTTCATAGGATACCCAAAAGAAATTGGTGGGTACACCTTCTATCACAGATCTGAGGGCAAGATTTTCGTTGCTAAATTCGGATCCTTTCTAGAGAAGGAGTTTCTCTCGAAAGAAGTGAGTGGGAGGAAAGTAGAACTTGATGAGGTAACTGTAGCTGCTCCCTTATTGGAAAGTAGTTCATCACAAGAACCGGTCCCTGTGACAACTACACCAATTAGCAAGGAAGCTAATGATATTGATCATGAAACTTCAGATCAAGTTTCTACTGAACCTCGTAGGTCTACCAGAGTAAGATCCGCACCAGAGTGGTACGGTAATCCTATTCTGGAAGTCATGTTACTTGACCATGATGAACCTACGAACTATGAGGAAGCGATGATGAGCCTAGATTCCGCAAAATGGCTAGAGGCCATGAAATCTGAGATGGGATCCATGTATGAGAACAAAGTATGGACTTTGGTTGACTTGCCCGATGATCGGCAAGCCATTGAGAATAAATGGATCTTTAAGAAGAAGACTGACGCTGATGGTAATGTAACTGTCTATAAAGCTCGACTTGTTGCAAAAGGTTTTCGACAAGTTCAAGGGGTTGACTACGATGAGACTTTCTCACCCGTAGCGATGCTTAAGTCTGTCCGAATCATGTTAGCAATTGCCGCATTTTATGATTATGAAATTTGGCAAATGGATGTCAAAACTGCATTCTTGAATGGATTTCTGGAAGAAGAGTTGTATATGATGCAACCAGAAGGTTTTGTTGATCCAAAAGGTGCTAACAAAGTCTGCAAGCTCCAGCGATCCATCTATGGACTGGTGCAAGCATCTCGGAGTTGGAATAAACGCTTTGATAGTGTGATCAAAGCATATGGTTTTATACAGACTTTTGGAGAAGCATGTATTTACAAGAAAGTGAGTGGGAGCTCCGTAGCATTTCTGATATTATATGTAGATGACATATTATTAATTGGAAATGATATAGAATTTCTGGATAGCATAAAGGGATACTTGAACAAAAGTTTTTCAATGAAACACCTCGGTGAAGCTGCTTACATATTGGGCATCAAGATTTATAGAGATAGATCAAGACGCTTAATAGGACTTTCACGAAGCACATACCTTGATAAAATTTTGAAAAAGTTCAAAATGGATCAGGCAAAGAAAGGGTTCTTGCCCGTGCTACAAGGTGTGAAGTTGAGTCAGACTCAATGCCCGACCATAGCAGAAGATAGAGAGAAAATAAAAGATGTTCCCTATGCTTCAGCCATAGGCTCTATCATGTATGCAATGCTGTGTACCAGACCTGACGTATGCTTAGCAATAAGCTTGGCAGGAAGGTACCAAAGTAATCCAAGAGTGGATCACTGGACAGCGGTCAAGAACATCCTGAAATACCTGAAAAGGACTAAGGATATGTTTCTCGTATATGGAGGTGACAAAGAGCTAGTCGTAAATGGTTACGTCGATGCAAGCTTTGACACTGATCCGGACGATTCTAAATCGCAAACCGGATATGTGTTTTTATTAAAAGGTGGAGCTGTAAGTTGGTGCAGTTCTAAACAAAGCGTCGTGGCGGGATCTACATGTGAAGCGTAGTACATAGCTACTTCGGAAGCAGCAAATGAAGGAGTCTGGATGAAGGAGTTCATTTCCGATCTAGGTGTCATACCTAGTGCATCCGGACCAATGAAGATCTTCTGTGACAATACTGGTGCAATTGCCTTGGCAAAGGAATCCAGATTTCACAAGAGGACCAAGCGCATCAAGAGACGCTTCAATTCCATCCGGGACCAAGTCCAGGTGGGAGACATAGAGATTTGCAAGATACATACGGATCTGAATGTTGCAGACCCATTGACTAAACCTCTCTCACGAGCAAAACATGATCAGCTCCAAGACTCCATGGGTATTAGAATCATTACTGTGTAATCTAGATTATTGACTCTAGTGCAAGTGGGAGACTGAAGGAAATATGCCCTAGAGGCAATAATAAAGTTATTATTTATTTCCTCATATCATGATAAATGTTTATTATTCATGCTAGAATTGTATTAACCGGAAACATAATACATGTGTGAATACATAGACAAACAGAGTGTCACTAGTATGCCTCTACTTGACTAGCTCATTAATCAAAGATGGTTATGTTTCCTAACCATAGACATGTGTTGTCATTTGATTAATGGGATCACATCATTAGGAGAATGATGTGATTGACATGACCCATTCCGTTAGCCTAGCACTTGATCGTTTAGTATGTTGCTATTGCTTTCTTCATGACTTATACATGTTCCTGTAACTATGAGATTATGCAACTCCCGTTTGCCGGAGGAACACTTTGGGTGCTACCAAACGTCACAACATAACTGGGTGATTATAAAGGAGTACTACATGTGTCTCCAAAGGTACATGTTGGGTTGGCGTATTTCGAGATTAGGTTTTGTCACTCCGATTGTCGGAGAGGTATCTCTGGGCCCTCTCGGTAATGCACATCACTATAAGCCTTGCAAGCAATGTAGCTAATGAGTTAGTTATGGAATGATGCATTACGTAACGAGTAAAGAGACTTGCCGGTAATGATATTGAACTAGGTATTGGATACCGACGATCGAATCTCGGGCAAGTAACATACCGATGACAAAGGGAACAATGTATGTTGTTATGCGGTTTGACCGATAAAGATCTTCGTAGAATATGTAGGAGCTAATATGAGAATCTAGGTTCCGCTATTGTTTATTGACCGAGAATAGTTCTAGGTCATGTCTACATAGTTCTCGAACCCGTAGGGTCCGCACGCTTAATGTTACGATGACAGTTTTATTATGAGTTTATAAGTTTTGATGTACCGAAGTTTGTTCGGAGTCCCGGATGTCATCACGGACATGACGAGGAGTCTCGAAATGGTCGAGACATAAAGATTGATATATTGGACGACTATATTCGGACACCGGAAGTGTTCCGGGTGTTTTCGGAGAAAACCGAAGTGCTGGAGGGTTACCGGAACCCCCCCCCCCCCCCGGGGAGTAGTAATGGGCCTTATGGGCTTTAGTGGAGAGAGAGAGGGGCAGCCAGCATGGGCCGCGTGCCCCCTCCCCCTCTGGTCCGAATTGGACCAGGAGAGGGGGCGGCGCCCCCCTCTTTCCCTCTCCCTCTCCTCCTTCCTTTCCCCCTCCTAGTAGGAGTAGGAAAGAGGGAGTCCTACTCCTACTAGGAGGAGGACTCCTCCTCCTTGGCGCGCCCACAAGGGCCGGCCGGCCTTCCCCCTTGCTCCTTTATATACGTGGGCAGGGGGCACCTTAGGACACAAGTTGATCTATGGATCGTTCCTTAGCCGTGTGCGGTGCCCCCTTCCACCATATTCCACCTCGGTCATATCGTCGCGGAGTTTAGGCGAAGCCCTACGCCGGTAGAGCATCATCATCGTCACCACGCCGTCGTGCTGACGGAACTCATCCCCGATACTTTGCTGGATCGGAGTCCGGGGATCGTCATCGAGCTGAACGTGTGCTGAACTCGGAGGTGCCGTACGTTCGGTACTTGGATCGTTCGGATCGTGAAGACGTACGACTACATCAACCGCGTTGTCATAACGCTTCCGCTTACGCTCTACGAGGATACATAGACAATACTCTCCCCTCTCGTTGCTATGCCATCACCATGATCTTGCGTGTGCTTAGGAAATTTTTTGAAATTACTACGTTCCATAACAGTACCGTATGCTCATTACCATTAACATGAAAAGTGACACTACCTTTGTTGCAATCAATAACAGCCCCTGCAGTATTAAGGAAAGGTATTCCAAGAATAATAGACATACTATCGTCCTCGGGAATATCAAGAATAACAAAGTCTGTTAAAATAGTAACGTTTGCAACTACAACAGGCACATACTCACAAATACCGACAGGTATAGCAGTTGATTTATCAGCCATTTGCAAAGATATTTCAGTAGGTTTCAACTTATTCAAGTCAAGTCTACGATATAAAGAGAGAGGCATAACACTAACACCGGCTCCAAGATCACATAAAGCAGTTTTAACATAATTCCTTTTAATGGAGCATGGTATAGTAGGTACTCCTGGATCTCCAAGTTTCTTTGGTATTCCACCCTTAAAAGTATAATTAGCAAGCATCGTGGAAATTTCAGCGTCCGGTATCTTTCTTTTATTTGTTATGATATCCTTCATAACTTGGCATAAGGAGTTGTTTTGAGCACATCAGTTAATCGCATATGCAAAAAGATGGGTCTAATCATTTCAGCAAAGCGCTCAAAATCCTCATCATCCTTTTTCTTGGATGGTTTGGGAGGAAAAGGCATGGGTTTCTGAACCCATGGTTCTCTTTCTTTACCATGTTTCCTAGCAACGAAGTCTCTTTTATCATAACGTTGATTCTTTGATTGTGGGTTATCAAGATCAACAACAGGTTCAACTTCTACTTCATTAACATTAACATTTTTACTAGGTTCATGTTCATTACCAGATTGTGTTTCAGCATCAGACATAGAGATATCATTTGGATTATCAGGTGGTTCAGCAATAGGTTCACTAGAAGTTTGCACAGTCCTATCATTTTTCTTTTTCTTCCTCTTAGAAGAACTAGGTACATCAATATTATTTCTCTGAGAATCTTGCTCGATTCTCTTAGGGTGGCCTTGAGGATACAAAGGTTCCTGAGTCATTTTACCAGTTCTAGTAGCCACTCTAACAGCATAATCATTTTTCTTACTATTCATTTCATCAAGCACTTCTTTCTGAGCTTTAAGTACTTGTTCTACTTGAGTGGTAACCATAGAAGCATGTTTGCTAACAAGTTTAAGTTCACCTCTAATATTAGCCATATAATCACTCAAGAATTTAATCATAAAGGTATTATGTTTTAATTGTCTACCAAAATAAGCATTAAAGTTATCTTGCTTAAACATAAAGTCATCAAACTCATCCAAGCACTGACTAGCAATTTTAGTAGGAGGGACTTCGGCCTTATCATATCTATAGAGATAATTTACCTTTACTACCTCTGTCGGAATATCGGGAGGTTCTTCAGTAAATAAGTAATTGAGATCATACACTTCTTCAACAGGTGGTAAATTAAGACCATGTATTTCTTCAATAGGAGGTAAATTCTTAACATCTTCAGCTTTAATACCTTTTTCTTTCATGGATTTCTTTGCCTCTTGCATATCTTCGGGACTGAGAAATAGAAAACCTCTCTTCTTCGGAGTTGGTTTAGGGATAGGCTCAAAAATTGGCTCTGGGGCTGGCTCAGGAGTTGGCTCAGGAGGTGCCCAATTATTTTAATTTGTCAACATATTATTCAATAGAATTTCAGCTTCATCCGGTGTTCTTTCCCTGAAAAGAGAACCAGCACAACTATCCAGGTAATCTCTGGAAGCATCAGTTAGTCCATTATAAAAGATATCAAATATTTCAGGTTTCTTAAGAGGATGATCAGGCAGAGCATTAAGTAACTTGAGAAGCCTCCCCCAAGCTTGTGGGAGACTCTCTTCTTCAATTTGCACAAAGTTGTATATTTCCCTCAAAGCAGCTTGTTTCTTATGAGCAGGGAAATATTTAGCAGAGAAGTAATAAATCATATCCTGGGGACTTTGCACACAGCCAGGATCAAGAAAATTAAACCATTTCTTAGCATCACCCTTTAATGAGAACGGAAATATTTTGAGTAAATAAAGGTAGCGCGATCTCTCATTATTAGTAAACAGGGCAGCTATATCATCTAACTTATGAAGATGTGCCACAACAGTTTCAGATTCATAGCTATAAAAAGGATCAGATTCAACCAAAGTAATTATATCTAGATCAACAGAAAAATCATAATAATCCTGATCGGGAACACAGATAGGTGAGGTAGCAAAAGCAGGGTCGGGTCTCATCCTATCTCTAAAAGATTCTTTACTCCACTTAAATAGCAACCTCTTACGTTCAAGACTATCCTGGCAAGCAAGAATAGCTTCAATAGATTCAGCATTAAAAAGATAACCCTCAGGAATAGCAGGCATATTTTCATCATCACTAAGATCATCGTGTTCAATTTCAATAATTTCTCTTTCTCTAGACCTAGAAATTTGTTCATCTAGAAATTCACCAAGGGGCACAGTAGTATCAAGCATAGAAGTAGTTTCATCATAAGTATTATGCATAGCAGAAGTGGCATCATCAATAACATGCGACATATCAGAACGAATAGCAGAAGCAGGTTTAGGTGTCGCTAGCTTACTCATAATAGAAGGTGAATCAAGTGCAGAGCTAGATGGCAGTTCCTTACCTTGAGGGATAAATTTTTGTCTTAGCGTCTTTCAAGTTCTTCATAGTGTCTAGCAGATATAAATCCCAAGTGACTCAAAGAATAGAGTCGGCAACGGCGCCAGAAAAAGGTCTTGATAACCCACAAGTATAGGGGATCGCAACAGTTTTCGAGGGTAGAGTATTCAACCCAAATTTGTTGATTCGACACAAGGGGAGCCAAAGAATATTCTCAAGTATTAGCAGCTGAGTTGTCAATTCAACCACACCTGGAAACTTAATATCTGCAGCAAAGTGTTTAGTAGCAAAGTAATATGATAGTGGTGGTAACGGTAACAAAAGTAAAGACAACAAAAGTAATGTTTTTGGTATTTTGTAGTGATTGTAACAGTAGCAACGGAAAAGTAAATAAGCGAGAACCAGTATATGGAAAACTCGTAGGCACCGGATCAGTGATGGATAATTATGCCGGATGTGGTTCGTCATGTAACAGTTACAACATAGGGTGACACAGAACTAGCTCCTGTTCATCAATGTAATGTAGACATGTATTCCGTAAATAGTCATACATGCTTATGGAAAAGAACTTGCATGACATCTTTTGTCCTACCCTCCCGTGGCAGCGGGGTCCTATTGGAAACTAAGGGATATTAAGGCCTCCTTTTAATAGAGAACCGGAACAAAGCATTGGCACCTAGTGAATACATGAACTCCTCAAACTATGGTCATCACCGGGAGTGGTCCCGATTATTGTCACTTCGGGGTTGCCGGATTATAACACATAGTAGGTGACTATAGACTTGCAAGATAGGATCAAGAACACACATATATTCATGAAAACATAATAGGTTCAGATCTGAAATCATGGCACTCGGGCCCTAGTGACAAGCATTAAGCATAGCAAATTCATAGCAACATCAATCTCAGAACATAGTGGATACTAGGGATCAAACCCTAACAAAACTAACTCGATTACATGATAAATCTCATCCAACCCATCACCGTCCAGCAAGCCTACGATGCAATTACTCACGCACGGCGGTGAGCATCATGAAATTGGTGATGGAGGATGGTTGATGATGACGACGGTGATGAATCCCCCTCTTTTGTGCCCCGAACAGACTCCGGATCAGCCCTCCCGAGAGAGATTAGGGCTTGGCGGCGGCTCCGTATCGTAAAACGTGATGAAACTTTCTCTCTGATTTTTTTCTCCCCGAAAGCCAATATATGGAGTTGGAGTTGGCATCGGAGGGCCACCAGGGGGCCCATGAGGTAGGGCGGCGCGCCCAGGGGGCAGGGGCGTGCCCCCCACCCTCGTGGACAGGGTGTGGGCCCCCTGGTCTTCATCTTTGGCGAGGATTTTTTATTATTTATTCTAAGATATTCCGTGGAGTTTCAGGTCATTCCGAGAACTTTTGTTTTCTGCACATAAAACAACACCATGGCAATTCTGCTGAAAACAGCGTTAGTCCGGGTTAGTTCCATTCAAATCATACAAGTTAGAGTCCAAAACAAGGGCAAAAGTGTTTGGAAAAGTAGATACGATGGAGACGTATCAGAATGTGATGCTCATCATGTAGGAGGTGAGCTCACCAATGGTGTGTGATTTGGAGCTTGGTGAGAAGCAGAAGATGAATGACAGTGCGAGGGAGCATGAGATCTTTTATGATTGTGAGGAAGATTGAGGTTTTATTATACGAGAAATAATTATGAGCTTGAAGCCGTGGCGGTTGTTGTTTAAATACACTTTAAATATCACAACTATTAATTTAATGGGGATTCAATGTGGGACGGGGGGGGGGGGGGGGGGGGGGCTCCGCCCCCTTTGTTACTTCGTAGTATAGTTTATATTTTCTTCTTATTTTCCTTCCCCCCCCCCCCCTTTGATTGATAGCAAACTCAATTTTCACCTTCGTTAGAATTAGTATCTACAAAAGAGTTAGTAATTTTGCTGAAAAAAAGTTAATGTCATGCTTGTTACTTCTTTTAGGTGTGATTCCACAAGTCTTTTAGCACTGTCTGACATTCCTCTATTCTTCTCGCTACAACAACAACAACAACAACAACAACAACAACAACAACAACAACAACAACAACAACAACAGAAGCCGACTGTGGTTCAGGACCCTCGCCGCCCCGGCGAATCCACATAGTAGCCGGCTGCGATTAAGGACCATCTGCCAACCGGTGACTCCACTAAGCAGACAGCCGGGGTTCAGGACCCTCGGCAACTTATGGCTGGTGGAAAGACGCGTGCGCCTTCAGGTCTCACTGGTACGTCATATGCATACTCATCCCAACATCAACTAGAAATTTTCATACTTGTTCCTAGGATTTTGATATCCGTATGAATTATCTTTTGTCCGTACTGTTCGCATCAATGCATTATGCTTCGTTCAATATCTCTTACCTGTTATAGTTTCTTTGGAGTGTGCTTCAATACATCGAAGTGGATTAGCGACTGATATTAAACTTTCCTCTTAGTCATAAAGAGTATTAGAGTTATGTATATGTGCACTTGCTCCAATTATTAATGATTTAATTTCCGCTTGCAACAACATCTCGCTTGCTTCAAACTTTCTTGTTGGGGTTGGTCATATACGAGGAAGCTCACTGGTGGAGGGGTAGTGAGAAGCAAAAGGAGAAGACAAGTGCTAGCGCGAGAGGGCATGAGGAAGACAAGATCGTGGAGGAGGTACGTTCTCTCTCTTCTCTCCTGTTCGGTGAAGTGTGCCCAAGTGATGGTCAACTCCAGGGCTCGTCGTTTTGCTTTTCTTTTGTACTACTCCAAGGATATTTTACGTTCGTCAAAAAAGAAATGTCTAGATGAGCATACCAAATAAATAAATTGTAGGTAAGCATAGCAGAATCGATGATATTTTATGTTTGTCAGTGACTATTTTCGATACCATGCATATATTGAATTCATTGTGGTATCTAATATTAGCACATTTGCAAATGGTACAGTTTATAGATTCTAGAAATATGCACACCTAATAACACACTAGAAATTACTATTAAAATGTTAATTCGACATTATTCTTTAGAAACCTCTCACATGACATTTAACGAAAATAAACTATACAAGACCATTGGCACATTCATACAAATATGTAGGTGTGCACTATGTTGTTTTTCCAATTGTCACAAAAATAATTCAAAGATAACTTATGTCACATCACTTAATTTAAATTTAGCATAAACAAAGTGATGGGTCATATACATTACTACTCACATCGAAGAGCACTGGTTAACTATACGAACTAAATTATGTGACTAACTATACGGACTAACATTAACATTATACTTCTTAATATTGTAGTAAGATAAAAAAATAAACAAGTATAAATGTTTGATATAAAACTATCAATTCGCTCAATAACTTGCCTCCTCAATGGATTCGGCTCACTCCCGTGAACGCCCCCTCTTTCTTCTCCTACTTGTGGAGAAAAACACCTCCATGGAGGAGCTTCAAGAGATGAAGTAGAAGGAGGTTGTTTTGGGTGTGGCACTCGATGATAAGCCAGAGATGGGCGGCAGTGGGGGAGAAGTCAAGGAGGATGAGATCGTTCTTTTTGTGGCACAAAGGGGACTTATAAACCAGGAAGGAGGTAGTAGTTGTTACTAGGTCGTACTGTACGTGTCAAGTTTGTCGTACCACCATTATGTAATGCTGCTTATCTAAGTTTTGTCTTGTCGGTACGTAACGTGTGGCCGCTCAAAATAAAGTATGTAACTTGTGCCCACAATTCTATCCTCTTTGAAGCACAATCCATTGCCTTGCCTGGTTTTATCCTTTTATTAGTTTGCACCTAAGCAATAAGTGAGTTTCTCACTGTTCAAACCAGAGACAGTTTGCCTTATCATCGCACTATCAAACTCAAAACCATTAACTAAGTTCTTTAGCACTGTATGACGTTGATCTATTTTTCTCACTACAGCAGCAGCAGCTGCCGGTTGTGGCTCAGGAGCCCCGCCCCCCGTTGACTCCACGGAGGAGACGGCTGTTGTTCGGGACCCTGAGCAGCCTACGGCCAACCGTAGGACGTGTGCACCGCCCGGTCTCCTAGGTACTACCTCCGTCCTGGTTTATAGGTCCCCTTTGTAGTTTGTGCCAAATTTTGACTAAAGATTTAACTAACAAGCATGTCAAGAAAAATTATCTCATTAGATTCATATTTAAACATAGTTTTCAAGAACATAATGTTTGATGACATGTGTGAACATTTTGTTAGTTTAATATATGATCAAAATTTGGCACGAAATACAATGGGGACCAATAAACCCGGACAGAGGTAGTATGTATCAGTATATGGCCATAGCTCGAAAAATGGGTCCCAAGTAAGTGATACAGTATGACCGAGCAGCCGGAGAAGTGGTAGCCGAGACCGATATTAGGGGGCGTCATCAACCCCGCCGTCTTTTCGGCCCACCACCGTTCATAAATCACAAAGATCCAGTAGTAGTTTCGTGATGCTCGATTAAAACAAATAAACTTAAGCAAACAACAGTGCAATTCCTGGCAGAGGCCATCTTGCCTCGTCTCCACCTACCCTTGCTCCATACTCGGGCTCGCCGGGCACACCGCGGTTGGTCGCAGCGTTCCCTTCTCAGCCTCGGGGCTGCATCTTGCTTTCTAGCAAAATCAGCTGATGCAGCGAAAAATTATTTCGCCCACATGAACAATTAATAGCAAATGCGAAAAGAAAAAACAAATGAGCATGGATATGGTTTCACGTACAATGCACTACATACAGTATGTTGTACTACTACGGTGGAATTTACGATGATCTGTGCGTTGTATTACGGTGGAATCGACGATGATACGTACTGTATGTTACAATACACTTACACACGATGAAGTACATCAACGATGCTGCCTCCCACTGGGTGAGCTTACTTAATTTTCTGCACCAACCGAAATCATTGAAATTCAGTTAATTTCGGTTTGCGTTTTCGACACCGTTTGGGCCAAAAGGCCAAAATATCAAGTTGAAGTTAAATAGATATTTGATTTTTCATGTGTACTCCTGAAATTGCTGAAATAATTTAGCCGAAAGGCAAATATTTCAAAGACTAGTGAAATTAATGAAATTCAGTGAATGTCATGGAAATCACACTGAACGTGAAAAACATGCTGGGTCAAGTTGGGGATCTATCTTTACGTACAGCATGATGAGCTTTGGGACTTGGGCGGCGTGACGGCGCCTTTGGCCCTCCAGTCCATGCTGGGTGGAGGCGGAGCCTCCAAAGAGTTATCCTCGCCACCAGACGACCACAGATAGACGTCGCCAGTGGCGGAGCTACATTGAAACAAAACAAGGCTATGGCCCGCCCAAGTTTGTACCAAAACAGTAAGCCTAATGCTAAAAGTGGCCCATGCGGATAGAAAACTTAGGTTTGACCTTCAGTTTGGCCCGCCCAATTTACTTGCTGTAGCTTTGCCACTGGACGTCGCCACCGCTTGCGGGCATCGTGGTGCGTGTATCATCACTGGCGCCATTGTAGGACGAAGCGTACCTCGCCAAGAACTCCTCTTGGGTGAGGTCGGTGAACTCGTTCTCGCCGAGCTCGTAGGTGAGGTCGCCGCGCCGGTTGGTGGTGTCGATGTACTCCACGTTGTGGCGGTACACCTGGAACCGCCGCAGCCTCTCCTCCACGCTCAGGTAAGACCTGTTGTGCGTGGCCTGCCACTGACGGAACCTATCCATCATCAGCATGTCGCCCATGTCGACCGACATCGCCGGCAAGGCCGCGAACAGGCCGCGCACCAGCAAGATTACAGTGATCGCGGGCTATGCGCTAGGAGAGAAAGCCATGTCGACCGAACGATCTACGCACGCTGGCTTGCGCTCAAGCATGCATGTGTAGACGTGTTTTTATAGCACTCGCCGGTGGCGCGCGAGAACATGTCTTTCGCCGGTGTCGGGGATGAGGTCATCGGCCTAGGACGAGTGCATCCAATTCATGTTGCAGGTGCTGGCGATGCACGTAGCTCGTAGAGGTATGGTAACGAGCCACATTTTCTCTTGGTCTCGTCATGCAGCGGTGCATACATATGTGCATGTGTCTTGGCACACGAAATGGTGTTGGTCGGTTAGGTTGCGTTGCCGTGCACACTAGCTAACATATGAGCGGCGACTGCAATGTACCGGTTTGTCTACCACCTTAGTGCACCTTCGCCTTCCAGTTCTGTCGATGAGCACGTCGTCAGCCTGTAGTATTAATCTTTAGAGATAAATGTCACATGATCTTAAGCCTAGCACTAGAACACCTAATGTACATATGACAATGAGATTTAAGATTTCTTACGGGTATTGAACGAAGCCTTGTTTCTGCTCGATGCAACCTTTGTGTAGCTCATGGTTACACCTTGCGTTACGTCGTTGGCAGCAGTAGTGGCTGGCAGTGGAGATGGTCTTCGCCTCTCTCAACACCGCATTAGGATCGACAGTTAGAGGGTACCCCACATCTACCGTGTAGAAATTGTTGGATTAAACCGATAGGGTAGGTATGAGAGAGTTGGGACTAAAACTAAAAGAGAAAAGTATACTTTCCGTCCTTAACTCTTGGCGTAGTCCAGATTTAGTCCTTTAACTTTAAAACCGGACAACTTGCACTCCCAATCGTGATACTCCGGGGGAAACCCTAGATCTGAGTCTACTGGATCGGACGATGATGGAACCTTCGATGTTGTTGTCCCTCCTGAGGGCATCGTTTTGGAGCATGTGTTGGCTGGAGGGGACAAGAGGAGGAGCGGTGTTACATCAACCGCAAGGCCGACGGGTGATCCCGGCGGCATGGTGCCGCGGAGGTTCGGTGATGGGCGCGTATTCGAGATGGACTCGCGCAGGAGGAGGAAGCCATCTGGAGTTTTGGTGGTGTTGATGGCAGAGAGGCCTGGCAAGGTCGGTGCATCAGTTCTGCTCTGAGGATGGACCGAGGGAAGATGGAGGTGACGGCCCTTGCAGCGTGCGGTGCTCACTGGGAGTGTGCCAGACCGGTGTGGGACCCAATCCAGGTAGTGGCTTGGATGGGACACCCGGCTTTAAATCTTAGGCTTTGGTGCGATATCTGTTTGGTATTAGGCCCGGACATTTTGCACGCCTTCATCAAGGGGATAGGTGTAGCAACGGTGTTGGCAAGATGGTGGCTTCAGGCTTATTGATGTATCACCTTGTATGGTCTTTGTGAATAATTCATAATATGGCTGCATGCATCGTCCAGATGCAGAGGCCGGGGAACCTCCTTTTCTTAAAAAAAAAAACTATTGAAACTGAACAAAATTCGTCCCTGGACTCGATTTTGACCGGTTTTGATGCTAACTCACCACGGTTTTGACCGTTCTGACTCAAATTCATGTACTTTTCAAAATCCGCCTATTTTTTTTCAAGTTCGTGTACTTTTTTCAAACTGCTTTTTCCAAATCGGCACCGTTTTAAGGGGAAAAAATCATCAATTAATAAAAAGTACGCAAACTAGAATAAAAGTACGTGGATTTAAAAAAAACACTAACTTGAAAATTGTACACGGTTTTGTAAAAAATGCGTGAAAATTACGCAAAAATTACACGAACAATACATGAATTATTAAAAATATAAATATACGTGGTTCGCCAAACAGTGCGCTAACTTGAATGGGTGAACTTGGAAAAGTACGCAGATCATAAATAAGTACATAAATTTTAAAAGAGTCCCGGGATTTGAAACAGTAAGCCAATTTGGAAAAATGATGCAAATTTGAAACAGTAAGCCAATTTGGAAAAATGATGCAAATTTGAAACAATTACACGTACTTGAAAAAAAGTACGCGGATTTCAAAAAAGTTCATGGATCTGAAAAAATAAGCGGTTTAAATAAAGTATGTGTATTTGGGAAAAGATGGATATAAAAAATGTACGTGAATTTAAAAATAATGATGGATTTGAAAAAATTAAACGAATTTGAGTCAACGCCAGTCAAAGCCGGGCGAGTCAACGCCGGTCAAAACCGAGACCAAGGACAAACCTTGTCGGGTTTCAATAGTTGGGGCTGCAAGTTGTCCGGTCTCAAAGTTGAAGGACCAAATCTAGACTCAGCCAAGAGTTGAGGGATGAAAAATATACTTTTCTCAAACTAAAACTGTTGGTTGGCACCGCCTATCACATGGTGCATCAGTACGTGGGGTGTGGTGGGCCACATCCCATTGACTTCCTCTCTCATGATTGTTAGCAAGATCATAATCGCACATTCTCCCCTTGATTGTAGGGCTAACAAACATCATAATCCCACTCTCAATAAAAGAACACACCCAGGTAAAGTGTTACAATGACCAATGAAATGCCATTGAACGTCGGTACCATTAGTAAATCAGGCATCTTGAAATGGAAAACATACCTCTTTATGGGAGTTGGTTACTTTAAAGGTCTAGATTTATAGAATTAAAAGGCTTTCCAAATCCATGTTGACAACATAACCATAAAAAACGGGCAGCAAGTCTTCAACAAGAGGAACCGCAAAACTTATATATAAATTGAACATCATATATCTTTCATCCTGGACTCTATCTTTTACAACATGGAACATAATGTCAACGGTTACTCACATAGAGGAGTGTACGATCATAGCAATGAGTGGTTTTAGACTTGTTCTCAATATTCTTTCGACATATAACCTGCTCAGTAGCCTAGTACATGCAATAGTTTGCATCGTAGATGATGGTGTGGTTGTCCTTTAGGAACTTTTCCGCGATATAGCTCCTTGTGTGAGGGTGCGGATGTAACATGGTGTGGAATTCTTAATTGCCACATACCTCAGCAAAATAATGTCTGAGTAACCCACAATTATGAGGTTACCAAACTCATTATAAATGAGCATGTAACATTCATCGCCTTGCATATACATCAAACCTCATTATAAATGAGCATGTAACATTCATCGCCTTGCATATACATCAAACCTTGACAATGCTTTCCAGTGGTCCAGTTCTGATTAAACACAATTTTGCCAAGTATCCCGATCATAAATGAAAGGGTGCTTTCATGCTTAATATGAAAGATGCTTTTGACAGATGAAACATAAGGAACCAACATTATCTAATCAGTTTATAATTGGTTCCTTGGACACCCAAATGTCCAACTTTATTACCCTTAAGTTTAGGAGCAAGTGAGGCACTTGCACATAATGTATGTCTTTCGTACTATGTCCACGTATGTAATCATAATAGCACTTATACTTCTTTTGGACATATGTATCGATGAATCTACATACAATTAATGCACGAGACAACACCAAGATCCTTTTAACCCAAAACTCATGGTTTATCCAATGAGCTTTCATCTAAATGAGGTGGTGAACTTACATCCTCGGACTTAGTCTCAACGCATGTCTTATATCAAAAAATAACTTCCTCAGATAACATTCCTTATGTTCTTATTTTTCTCAGACAATGAGCCAGATAAACATTCTTAATTAAATCAATATAAGCACATGCCATGATGGTAACACAAACATCTTGACAATTCCTTAGTCCGGACAAGAGGAAATATGTCATACGACAAATCTCAATCATTTTAACCTTTCAAGATTTCCCTCAGAGTCACGTTTTGGATTTGTAAACCATTTTTAGCCTACCATACCCATTGAGGAAACTATATAAAGTTTCATACACCGTAAGAGCTCATAGCTTTCATCCCACATGTCACCAAGCCAATAAGATGAACATTCACACACATTATTTATCATTGGGAAATGATGAGGGTGAAGACCAGGTGCTGCATTAGTTATTTCAGAATCCTCAATCCACCAGATGTGTAGGAATAAACATCTCATTGATCGTCAATTGCTCCTCAAGATTTGTGTTCCTAGGCTCAAGTTCCCAATGATTACTTTATTCTCATAGAACATATATTATGCTCTAGAGTCTAGTGTCTTAACAAGCATATTTCGTTCACTACAAGAAAACTGACATACTGTGACGAAAATCCTCATGACAAAGATGGACAACGTCACGGAAATACCTAATGTGTGATGTTTCCGCAGGTGGCGTCACTGATTACCACAAGTCGGTGACGATGGACGTCACGAGTCAGCTTTAGACCTTGAGCGCACATGGCTACCAATTTCTATGAAGGTTTGGTAATTTCTATGAAGCATATTTCGTTTTATCCACATTACCATGGGGCATGAGATGAAAAAGAACTTAATGAAGTGTGACACATGATTATAAACAGCGTTAGTTAGAAATATAATCATACGCCACCTACTACAATAATATCATAACTGACATAAGAACGACAAAATTGCCACTTTAGCATCAATGTGTGCTTCATATTATTCATAAAGGGGTAAGTACTTGACAAGGTCACCAGAAAAAGATAAATAGGCTAGAAATTACCATAAAAGTTAGAAACATCCGACCGTTTACTTTAATAGACTAAAATTATATAATTATAATGGAAAAACATTTTGCTCATGCTTCGATCCCTTTGTTTTTTAGCATTGATACGTCTCTGTCGTATCTATAATTTTTGATTGTTCCATGCCAATATTATTCAACTTTCATATACTTTTAGCAACTTTTTATGCTATTTTTGGGACTAATATATTGATCCAGTGCCCAGTGCCAGTTCCTGTTTGTTGCATGTTTTATGTTTCCTAGAAACCCAATATCAAACGGAGTCCAAACGGGATAAAAATGGACGGAGAATTATTTTGTAATATTTGTGATTTTTGCGAGGAAGAATCAACGCGAGACGGTGCCCGAGGTGGCCACGAGGGTGGCCCGCGCCACCACTTTGAAGGAAATATGCCCTAGAGGCAGTAATAAAGTTATTATTTATTTCCTTATTTCATGATAAATGTTTATTATTCATGCTAGAATTGTATTAACTGGAAACTTAGTACATGTGTGAATACATAGACAAATAAAGTGTCACTAGTATGCCTCTACTTGACTAGCTCGTTGAATCAAAGATGGTTAAGTTTCCTAGCCATAGACATGAGTTGTCATTTGATTAACAGGATCACATCATTAGAGAATGATGTGATTGACTTGACCCATTCCGTTAGCTTAGCACTTGATCGTTTAGTATGTTGCTATTGCTTTCTTCATGACTTATACATGTTCCTACGACTATGAGATTATGTAACTCCCAAATACCGGAGGAACACTTTGCGTGCTACCAAACGTCACAATGTAACTGGGTGATTATAAAGGTGCTCTACAGGTGTCTTCGATGGTACTTGTTGAGTTGGCATAGATCGAGATTAGGATTTGTCACTCCGATTGTCGGAGAGGTATCTCTAGGCCCTCTCGGTAATGCACATCACTATAAGCCTTGCAAGCAATGTGACTAATGATCGAGTTAGTTGCGGGATCATACATTACAGAACGAGTAAAGAGACTTGCCAGTAATGAGATTGAACTAGGTATTGAGATACCAAAGATCAAATCTCGGGCAAGTAGCATACCGATGACAAAGGGAACAACGTCTGTTGTTATACGGTTCGACCGATAAAGATCTTCGTAGAATATGTAGGAGCCAATATGGGCATCCAAGTTCCGCTATTGGTTATTGACCAGAGAGGTGTCTCGGTCATGTCTACATAGTTCTCGAACCCGTAGGGTCCGCACGCTTAACGTCCGTTGATGATATAGTATTATATGAGTTGTGTATGTTGGTGACCGAATGTTGTTCGGAGTCCCGGATATGATCACGGACATGACGAGGATCTCCGAAATGGTCCGGAGATAAAGATTGATATATGGGATAATAGTGTTTGGTCTCCGGAAGGGTTCCGGAATTCACCAGAAGGGATTCCGGATGTTTCCCGAAATGTTTGGGTACGAGAACACTTTATTTTGGCCAAAGGGGAAAGCCCACAGGGTTTTTGGAAAGCGCAAAAGGAAGTTTTGTGGAGTCCAGGGGCCAGACGCCAAGGTCCCTGGCGTCTGGTTCCAGACGCCGGGAACCCTGGCGTCTGGCCCTGGAGTCCGAGAAGGACTCTTGCCTTTCGGGTGAAACCGACTTTGTGGAGGCTTTTACTCCAAGTTTCGACCCCAAGGCTCAACATATAAATAGAGGGGCAGGGCTAGCACCAAAGACACATCAAGAAACACCAAGCCGTGTGCCAGCAACCCCGTCCCCTCTAGTTTATCCTCTGTCATAGTTTCCGTAGTGTTTAGGCGAAGCCCTACGGAGATTGTTCTTCACCAACACCGTCATCACACCGTCGTGCTGCCGGAACTCATCTACTACTTTGCCCGTCTTGCTGGATCAAGAAGGCGAGGACGCCATCGAGCTGAACGTGTGCTGAACGCGGAGGTGTCGTACGTTGGTACTTGATTGAGGCGGATCGTGAAGGTGTACGACTACATCAACCGCGTTGATAAACTCTTCCGCTTAGCGGTCTTCAAGGGTATGAAGATACACTCCCCCTCTCATTGCTATGCATCACCATGATCTTGCGTGTACGTAGGAAAATTTTGAAATTACTATGCTCCCCAACAGTGGCATCCGAGCCATGTTTATGCATAGATGTTATATGCACGAGTAGAACACAAGTGAGTTGTGGGCGATACATGTCATACTGCTCATCAACATGTCATACTTTGGTTCGGCGGTATTGTTGGATGAAGCGGCCTGGACCGACATTACGCGTACGCTTACGCGAGACTGGTTCTACCAATGTGCTTCGCACACAGGTGGCTGGCGGGTGTCAGTTTCTCCAACTTTAGTTGAATCGAGTGTGGCTATGCCCGGTCCTTGAGAAGGTTAGAACAACCTAACTTGACGAAATATCGTTGTGGTTTTGATGCGTAGGTAAGAACGGTTCTTGCTATGCCCGTAGGAGCCAC
Source organism: Triticum timopheevii (assembly GCA_963921465.1). Classification (NCBI taxonomy): domain Eukaryota; kingdom Viridiplantae; phylum Streptophyta; class Magnoliopsida; order Poales; family Poaceae; genus Triticum; species Triticum timopheevii. Next base: position 445,764,389 of record OY997262.1, read on the forward strand.
GTAAAACTTGCAACAACAAAGTAGAGGATGTCTAACTTGTTTTTGCAGGGCATGTTGTGATGTGATATGGTCAAGACGTGATGAGATATAAGTTGTTGTATGAGATGATCATGTTTTGTTGAAGTTATCGACAACTGGCAGAAGCCTTATGGTTGTCTCTTTATTGCATAAGATGCAAGCGCCAAATAATTGCTTTACTTTATCGTTATGCGATAGCAATAGTTGCAAGAGCAATAGTTGGCGAGACGACCATGTGATGACACATTGATATAGATCAAGATGATGGAGATCATGGTGTCATGCCGGTGACGATGGAGATCATGACAATGCTTTGGAGATGGAGATCAAAGGCACAAGATGATGATGGCCATATCATGTCACATATTTTGATTGCATGTGATGTTTATTTTTATACATCTTATTTTGCTTAGTTCGGCGGTAGCTTTATAAGATGCACCGTTACGAAAGTTCTTCGTGCCGAGACACCACGTGATGATCAGGTGTGATAAGCCCTACGTTCAAATACAATGTGTGTAAGACAGTTTTGCACATGCAGAATACTCAGGTTAAACTTGACGAGCCTAGCATATGCAGATATGGCCTCGGAACACTGAGACCGAAAGGTCGAGCATGAATCATATAGTAGATATGATCAACATAGTGATGTTCACCATTGAAAACTACTCCATCTCACGTGATGATCGGTTTTGGTTTAGTTGATTTGGATCACGTGATCACTTAGATGATTAAAGGGATGTCTATCTAAGTGGGAGTTCTTAAGTAATATGATTAATTGAACTTTAATTTATCATGTACTTAGTCCTGATAGTATTTTGCAAATTATGTTGTAGATCAATAGCTCGCGTTGTTGCTTCCCTATGTTTTATATGTGTTCCTAGAGAAAACTAAGTTGAAAGATGATAGTAGCAATGATGCGGACTGGGTCCGTGATCTGAGGTTTATCCTCATTGCTGCACAGAACAATTATGTCCTTGATGCACCGCTAGGTGACAGACCTATTGCGGGAGCAGATGCAGACGTTATGAACGTTTGGCTAGCTCAATATGATGACTACTTGATAGTTTAGTGCACCATGCTTAACGGCTTAGAATCGGGACGTCAAAGACGTTTTGAACGTCATGGACCATATGAGATGTTCCAGGAGTTGAAGTTAATATTTCAAGCAAATACCCGAGTTGAGAGATATGAAGTCTCCAACAAGTTCTATAGCTAAGAGATGGAGGAGAATAGCTCAAGCAGTGAGCATGTGCTCAGATTGTCTGGGTACTACAATCACTTGAATCAAGTGGGAGTTAATCTTCTAGATAAGATAGTGATTGACAGAGTTCTCTAGTCACCATCACCAAGTTAGTAGAACTTCGTGATGAACTATAGTATGCAAGGGATGACGAAAACGATTCCCGAGCTCTTCGTGATGCTGAAATCAACGAAGGTAGAAATCAAGAAAGAGCATCAAGTGTTGATGATTGACAAGACCACTAGTTTCAAGAAAAGGGCAAAGGGAAAGAAAGGAAACTTGAAGTAGAATGGCAAGCAAGTTGTCACTCCCGTGAAGAAGCCCAAAACTGGACCAAAGCCTGAAACTGAGTGCTTCTACTGCAAAGGAAATGGTCACTGGAAGCGGAAATGCCCTGAATATTTGGTGGATAAGTAGGATGGCAAAGTGAACAAGGGTATATTTGATATATAGGTTATTGATGTGTACCTTACTAGTGTTTATAGTAGTCCTGGGTATTTGATACTTGTTCGGTTGCTAAGATTAGTAACTCGAAACAGGAGTTAGAGAATAAACTGAGACTAGTTGAGGGTGAAGTGACGATGAGTGTTGGAAGTGGTTCCAAGATTGATATGATCATCATCGTGCACTCCCTATACTTTCGGGATTAGTGTTGAACCTAAAATAAATGTTATTTAGTGATTACATTGAGCATAAATATCATTGGATCATGTTTATTGCAATACGGTTATTCATTTAAGTCAAAGAATAATTGTTGTTCTATTTACATGAATAAAACCTTCTATGGTCATTGTCGGTGTCAAAACCGGCGGATCTCGGGTAGGGGGTCCCGAACTGTGCATCTAGGCGGATGGTAACAGGAGACAAGGGACACGATGTTTTTTACCCAGGTTCGGCCCTCTCGATGGAGGTAAAACCCTACTCCTGCTTGATTGATATTGATGATATGGGTAGTACAAGAGTAGATCTACCACGAGATCAAGGAGGCTAAACCCTAGAAGCTAGCCTATGGTATGATTGTATGTTGTGTATGTTGTCCTACGGACTAAAGCCCTCCGGTTTATATAGACACCGGAGAGGGCTAGGGTTACACAGAGTCGGTTACAATAGTAGGAGATCTACGTATCCGTATCGCCAAGCTTGCCTTCCACGCCAAGTAAAGTACCTTCCGGACACGAGCCGGAGTCTTCAATCTTGTATCTTCGTAGTCTTGGAGTCCGGCGGACATTGATAGTCCGGCTGTCCGAACACCCCCTAGTCCAGGACTCCCTCAGTAGCCCCTGAACCAGTCTTCAATGACGATAAGTCCGGCGTGCATAATGTTCGGCATTGCAAGGCGGGTTCCTCCCTTGAATAATCCAGAGAAGATAATGAACACCAGGATAGTGTCCGGCTCTGCAAAATAAATTCCACATTCCACCGTAGAGAGAATAAAATGTACACTTAGTTCAATCTGCTGACGTATTATGCGGTGTGACATCACACCGCCACCAGGCCTTTGTTTGAATTACTATACCACCTCAGCATGTTTAGCGAAGCGGTTTCCTTGGCACGTCTTGTCGAAGCAGAGATCGTGTTCCCCTTATTCCAGGATTCTCACCAATACGTGCGTGGGTAACCCAACCGCTCCCGTCGCCACGCCTCCTCTATCGAAGGGGAATCCCAAACGGTCACGGAGACGGCCCTTGGTATTTTTTCCCCTTTATAAGAGGACCAAGGCTCGCCATTGTTCTTCAATATCGCATCGAATCTCTTCCCCGCTCCCGGTTCCAACACCCAGAGCCTCAGGTTCGAGCGCTTCGGATCCTTAATCATGTCCGGCTCTGACCTCCAGGGCCGGTGGATGCCCTCCTCCGTCACGGAGGAAGACATACTGAAGCTGCGTGAGGCCAAGTACCTGGCCTACGAGGTTTCGCACAGGTTGCCTGCCCAAGGGCAGGCTGTGCCAGCCCCCGAGCCCGGTGAATACGTTGTTTTCGTATCCCACCTCCGTCGGGGTTTAGGCTTCTCGACGGATCGTTTCGTGAGAGGGCTCCTGTTCTACTACGGGCTGGACTTTCACGACTTGGCTCCGGAGTCCATCCTCCATATCTCCGCATTCATTATCGTCTGCGAAGCCTTCCTCCGCGTCATTCCCCACTTCGGCTTATGGCTGAAGACCTTCAAGGTGGAGCCGAAGATGATCGGGGGGCGTCAAGCGGAGTGTGGCGGGGCGACCATAAGCAAAAAGGTCGATGCCCCGTGGCTCGAGGGTTCCTTCCAAGAGGAACTTGGATTGTGGCAGCAGGAGTGGTTCTATATCACCGCTCCAAGGGGCAGCAAGCAAAAGCCGCCGCCCTTATTCCGCCCGGGACCTCCACGCCAACTGATGTCGTGGGTCAACCAAGGGCTCAATTGGGGGCCGTCCGAAGACGTGCCTTCACTGCAGGGCCGGATTCGAGATCTCCAAGCGAGGGAGATTGACCTGATCAAGGTGATGCAGGTCATGCTAATCAGGCATCTTCTGCCCTGCAAACGCCGTCCTCTCCGTCTATGGGAATTCAACCCGGAGGGACCTCGGATTCTCCAACACTTCATGGGTGCGACACCCGTGGAGATGTACAAGTTGTTCTTCGGACCGCGGGTGACGTGTCCGGATTTAGCCGAGGATGCAGGTCTAAGCCGCGATCGCCCGGATACTCAGGTAAGTAGCTCAGAGTCCGGACATTCTGTTTATGTGCCTTTCTAGAGTTGGCCCTCTGACCCTTTGTTCTTTACAGGAATGGGTGGCGCGATCAAGGCTGATAAGGTGTCCGGCCCCCCTCCCAGAGACCGCACAGGAGCCCGTGCTGGTCAGAATGTTGGAGGTTGCGCCCACAGAAGGGGGCGACGGGGAAAATAGAGGAGCTAATATTTCGCCCAAAGGGGCGACCAAAGAAGGAGGAAGCAAGAACTCCTCCCTTCAGGGGGAGAAGAGGACCGCCTCCGAAGATCCGGAGGCCAAAGCCCCTAAGCGTGGGAAGAGATCTTCCCCGGGGGGTCCGGCGCCCGGAAAGAATCCGGACGCACAATCATCATCAAAGGATCGGCCCTCCAGCGAGCCATGAGTATGAAAGAGGGAGTTAATTAGTAAGGAAATACCTTCATTTGTGCTTCTGTAGATAACCAAAATATTTATATTGCAGTTCGAATCTGCAGCCTTCTCAGATGAGTTCATCTTCGGGGGACCTTCTTCCGGAGATGATGGAGAGCGATACGCCTCCATCCGCAGCGCCGCCAGATGAGGCAGGCGAGCCCGAAGTGTCATCACAGAGGGTATCCCCGAGTCCGGAGGGGCCAGAGAGTTCGGTGCCTACTAGTGTCCGGCTGGGAGAACTGAAGAATTTGCTCGAGAGGGCGTCTATTTCAGAAGATCACCGTGCATTAATGCGTATGGTGGTTGGAAGGATCTCGTCCGCTGAGAGCGGATTGCGTAATGCCGCCATGAGTTTGCTGGCGGGATTTGAGGTATGCGTTTTAACGCACCCCTTTGTCTTTTAACAGTTTTGCATATAAAAAATGCGCCCTGTATAGATAGTAGCCCCTGAGACTCGGTAGGTTGTCGGAAACGACAGCGTACCGAGGATCGAAATCTAAAGAAATGAATTCCGTCGTTCCTATGCAGGTGGCGGATAGTCCGGGGGCTAGCCGGACTAGTGAGTTTGCCGAGTTAAATCAGAAATTGGACTTGGCAGATGCGAACATCGCACTTGTCAACAGGCGACTTGACGAGTCGCAAGGTAAAAGAGTTCTCCGCAGTCAATTTATTAGGGGGGTCAAAGCCCTCCTCTGATAAATTATATGCTGTTTATACAGACGGTGCTGCTGCTGTGGAGGGCCTTCGGTCCGAACTTGCTCGAGCGAAGGAGCAAGCCCGAAGGAGTGAAGCGGCTGCCTCGAGGGCGGCCGAGGAGTTGAAAGCCGAAAAGGCTGCGCACTGCCTAAGCAGAGCCGAGGTGGCCGAATTGGCCATGAAAGTAAAGGATGCTGCCGACCGCAATGAGGCTCTTGAAAAGGAGCGCTTATCAGAGCGGGAAGACCTGAAGAAGGCCACCGCCGAAGCCAAGGATGCCCACTCTGCAATGCGGGCTATGAAGGAGGAGCTGCGCTAGGCCGGAGAGATCGTGGCTGGCAAGCCTTTTCTGCTGCGTCGCCGATTTATGGATGGAAAGTATGCTCAATTTGAGCGGCTGTGGAGTCCGGAGGATCCGTATATGGACTTAGCTGCAAGTGCGGCCGATGCCGTTAAGCACTTCCGGAGCCAGAAGGATCGCGAGACGGAAGAGCGATATTGGTCTCAATTCCACAGTCCGGATCACCCACTTCCATTGACAGACCGGTTGGCCGAATGGGCCGAGCTAAATAGATTGTCCGGACTTGCCATGACTGACATCGTGGCTCATGTCTGGCCAGAGAGGTCCAAGGCGACGAGCTACTTTGGCTTATTACAGCAATTCCTTGGAGCGGTGCCGCATATAAAGGAGATGAAGCGGTCGGCCTGTATAGAGGGCGCGCGGATGGCTCTTGCCCGTGTAAAGGCGCATTGTCCAGAGATGGACGCCACCGCTGTTGCTGCCCAGGGTGCGGATGAAAACTGGCTCCCTGCCGAGCACTATTTCGGGGAAGTTATGCGTGGCGCTCATGTAATAGAGTCGCAGTGCTCGAAGAATGTAACGTTCAAATGAACGCATTAGCTTATAAATCAATGATTATGTTATAGCTGCTTTTTATACTTGTGCGTCCAAGTAGTAAAACTTCTCCTTTTCGGCCGTTTACGTATACTTGTTTATAACCTGAAAGATGTAGTCTTCGGCTTCAGCCCCCACGCACAAGGTGCTGGGGTGTTCGCAAAAATAGCGCGTTTTCACACTTAATCCGACGTCTTGGTCCTATTAGAAGGAGGTGGTAGCGTAGCAAACGAGGCAATCCGGACTATAATGCTTTATCACTTTCACTTAGCCAGTGGAGCTCGAGGGTGGGGCTACGATATAGCCCCTGGTGGCATCGCCCTTCTCCGAAGTCGGAGCGCGTGTGCCTGACCGGGAAACGGCCCTTCGTCAAAGCGGGGAATTCTAAACATTCCGATAGTCGATCGAGGGCTGACCAGTCTCTCGCTGCATCATGACAGTCAGTTTTCGGCTTTCTCTACTGAGGTGCTCGCCCAACCGAACTGGGGCACAATCGCAGTAGTTCTCCTGGTGCCGCGTTAGCCGATGATACAGAATGTAAGGCAGCAAAACACTTGAGCCGGGCAAACCCAACATTTGACCAAAGACATGATTCGGAGCTGATGCATATAATGCCTAACTCGAGACGCCGAACACTCCCTAAGGTGTTCGGTCTTTATAATAATGGGCAGAACGATGCCCTAAGCCCCTAGTGTCTGGGTACGGGCATGGTCTTCTGACGCGGCCGATGCCAAAGCGTCAGGCTCCGCTTTGGCTATAGGAAGAAACCAAGGGAGAATAACAACGAAAGACAGTGAAAAAGGTCTACACAGGGTCTTAATCTGAAAAGAATCCTCACAACGGGTCCCTACTGCACGTCTGCGCCTGTGTCTCCGTTGCGCCGTTATCCTGGACGGGTATGCACGTTGTTCATCTGTAAAAAGAGAGGAACGTTAGTTTTAAAAACAAATTGTGCGAAAAATATTAGAAATATAAATAATTAAAGCGGGGTTTGTATAAACCCGCGGTGATTTGTGCGCGCAGCCCCCTGTAAAGGGGTATGCGGCTAGGGAGCCCCTAGCCCACTGACGCCGGATTCGTCTATCCAAGTCCGGGGTCTTTAAGTGACCCTCGCACTAAAATTACACCACGCGGTCCGGGCATCTTGAGTGTAAGAGATGCATAATGCGGTATGGCGTTGAAGCGGACAAAAGCCTGTCGTCCCAAGAGTGCTTGATATTCACTTTCAAACGGGACGATATGAAAAATTAATTTTTCGCGTCGAGAATTGTTCGGCGATCCAAACACGACTTCTAGTAATATGGAGCCTGTGCACTTGGCGTAATGGCCTGGCGTCACTCCTTTGAAGGAAGTGCGGCTGTGTCGAATTTTGGTAGGGTCTATCCCCATCCTACGGATTGTGTTTGAATATAGCAGGTTTAAGTCACTGCCTCCGTCCATTAGGACGTTAGTAAATTGCAATCCATCTATTATGGGATTCAATATCAGGGGAGTCCGTCCCGCATTTCAAATGCTTCTGGAATAGTCCAGGTGGTCGAAAGTGATTGGTTTTGATATCCAATCTCTAAGGTCTGTTGGGTTGGACCGTGCGAAGCTCTTTTTAGAAAGTGCCACACTATTTTTCCGTATTATCACATGAAGTGAGTTTACTGTTTTGACCCCTTGTGGGAAAGTCTTTTGTTTTCCGGTGCTCTGCTGGTGGGGTTTATCTTCTTCGCTTGACGCGTCGAGCCCCTTGTGTTCGGCATTTAGTCGGCCGGACTGTTTAAAAACCCAACAATCCATGTGGGTGTGATTTGCAGGCCTTCCGGGGGTACTGTGGATTTGACATATCCGACCCAAAATTTTGTTTAAGTTGGACAATTCATCACTGTCATCCTTAAGAGGCTGTGTTTTATTATTGGGCCGCGAGCTTTTGAATCCGGCGTTGACTGCCGCGCTCTTTGGGCTTTTCTCTTTATTCCGGCGCTGCTCTTTTCTGCGCCGCGATTTTCCGTTTCCATCTCTTATCTCTGATGTACTTGGGTCACTGGTGCTGCATCATGCTAACCAGCTATCCTCGCCCGCACAAAAGTGGGTCATGAGGCTTGTCAGTGCGGACATTGTTCTCGGTTTCTCTTGACCGAGGTGCCTGGCGAGCCATTCGTCTCGGACATTGTGCTTGAAAGCTGCTAAGGCTTCGGCGTCCGGACAGTCGACTATTTGGTTCTTTTTTGTGAGGAACCTGTTCCAGAATTTCCGCGCTGACTCTCCGGGCTGTTGAGTTATATGAATTAGGTCATCTGCATCCGGAGGGTGGACATAAGTCCCTTAAAAATTTGCTCTAAACGCATCCTCGAGCTCTTCCCAACTTCCAACAGTATTTTCTGGGAGGCTTTTAAGCCAATGACGGGCTGGCCCTTTGAGCTTGAGGGGTAGGTATTTTATGGCGTGGAGATCATCTCCCCTGGCCATATGTATATGTAGTATATAATCTTCTATCCAGACTCCAGGGTCTGTTGTTCCATCGTAGGCTTCTATGTTTATGGGTTTAAATCCTGCTGGGAATTCATGGTCCAGCACCTCGTCAGTGAAACATAGTGGGTGTGCGGCGCCCCTGTATTTGTGTGTGCCGCTATCATCGGACACTTGACGTGTTGTCTTGCTTCCTGGGGCCTTCTCCTTTGGCCCGTAGATGGATCTGGCTGGGCCATCTATCCTTCCAGGTTCGTTGGTTGGTTTATGTGGGGCGCCGCTGTCAGAAGTTGGCCTATCATCTGGCCATCTATCCAGCCAGGCAGCCTCTTTATTTTTGGACGGTGGGGGCTCTATGGCCTCCTCGTCGAATTCTGGTAGCAGCTTGCGCTTTGGGTAGCTCTTTGATTGGTGGCCATTGCCATACTTATATGCGGTTTTGAGCATTTTGCTCCATCTCATTCTGAGTGTACCTTCCGCTGTTTTGAGCCTCCGTTTTTCCTTCTTTAGGCTTTTTGCTGTGGCGATAAGCCTGCGCTTGAAGCGCTCTTGTTCGACGGGATCCTCAGGTACGACGAATTCGCCATCGTTGAGGCTTACTTCATCTTCGGAGGGAGGTATACAATTATGATCCTCAACCTCTTCATCTGCCGCCCCCTCATGAGGGCTTGCTTCTGCATCCTCCTGCGCTGAATCTTGCTGGAGGGGATTGTCTTCGGCATTCTCTGGAGTATTATTGTCTCCTGTGCCAGAATTTCCATTCTTGCTGTGGCGAGATTTAGAGCGGCGCCGCTGACGCCGGCTCTTGGGCTGTTTCTTTAAGGAATCTGCCTCTGCTGTTTCTTCGCCGTTCCCATCTTTTGGGGTATCCACCATGTATACGTCATATGACGAGGTGGCCTTCCAGTGCCCTGTGGGCGCTGGTTCGTCTCCGGCATCGTCGTCCATAGTGTCGATGTCTTCGGAGTTGTAGTCTAGCATGTCGGTTAGATCGTCGACAGTGGCTACAAAGTGGGTGGTGGGTGGGCTCTGAATTTCTTCGTCGTCCGCATCCCAACCATCCTGGCCATAATCCGGCCAGGACTCTCCTGATAACGAGAGATGCTTTAGTGAATTTAAGATATCGCCAAAAGGCGAGCATTGGAAGATGTCCGCGGCGGCGAATTCCATCACCGGCGCCCAATCTGGATCGATTGGTAGGGGCGCGGGAGGTTCGGAGTCCGGCGAGGAGTCCGGCACCTCGGAATCATGAGTTCCGCAGGGGACAGGATTAGTGTTCGGCTCCATCGCCGTGGACGTTGAAGCCCCAGGGCGGCGTCTATCCACCGGCCCTCGATCTGGGCGACCGGCTCCGGGCCAATGGCCGGAGAGGATCCGTGTGCAGCCACAAAGGCACTGTTCGGCGGCAGAGCTAGATCATGCCCATGGTCACAGTGCGGCGCGCTTGGCTGTGGCTCGAGTCCATCGAGGATCAAGTCTCCTCGGACATCGGCCGTGAAGTTTAAGCTTCCAAATCTGACCTGACGGCCAGGGGCGTAGCTTTCGATCTGCTCCAGATGGCCAAGTGAATTGGCCCGCAGTGCGAAGCCACCGAATACGAAGATCTGTCCGGGGAGGAAAGTCTCACCCTGGACAGCGTTGCAGGTTGAAGATGCCATCAAGCCTATCGGTGACGACACAGAGGAACTCTCAATGAAAGCACCAATGTCGGTGTCAAAACCGGCGGATCTCGGGTAGGGGGTCCCGAACTGTGCGTCTAGGCGGATGGTAACAGGAGACAAGGGACACGATGTTTTTTACCCAGGTTCGGGCCCTCTCGATGGAGGTAAAACCCTACTCCTGCTTGATTGATATTGATGATATGGGTAGTACAAGAGTAGATCTACCACGAGATCAAGGAGGCTAAACCCTAGAAGCTAGCCTATGGTATGATTGTATGTTGTGTATGTTGTCCTACGGACTAAAGCCCTCCGGTTTATATAGACACCGGAGAGGGCTAGGGTTACACAGAGTCGGTTACAATAGTAGGAGATCTACGTATCCGTATCGCCAAGCTTGCCTTCCACGCCAAGTAAAGTACCTTCTGGACACGAGCCGGAGTCTTCAATCTTGTATCTTCGTAGTCTTGGAGTCCGGCGGACATTGATAGTCCGGCTGTCCGAACACCACCTAGTCCAGGACTCCCTCAGTCATACACTCAATATAAATGGTTTACTGAATCTCGATCGTAGCCATACACATATTCATAATATTGAAGCCAAAAGATGCAAAGTTGATAATGATAGTGCAACTTATTTGTGGCACTGCCGTTTGGGTCATATCGGTGTAAAGCGCATGAAGAAACTCCATAAAGATGGTTTTTTGTAATCACTTCGTTATAAATCATTTGATGCTTGCGAACCGTGCCTTTTGGGCAAGATGACTAAAATTCCGTTCTCCGGAACAATGGAACAAGCTACTGACTTGTTGGAAATAATACATATCGATGTATGCGGTCCAATGAGTATTGATGCTCGTGGCAGGTATCGTTATTTTCTGACCTTCACAGATGATTTGAGGAGATATGAGTATATCTACTTAATGAAGCACAAGTCTAAAACATTTGAAAAGTTCAAAGAATTTCAGAGTGAAGTGGAGAATCATCGTAACAAGAAAATAAAGTTTCTACAATCTGATCGTAGAGGAGAATATTTGAGTTATGAGTTTGGCCTTCATTTAAAAACAATGTGGAATAGTTTCACAGCTCACGCCACATGGAACACCACAGCGTAATGGTGTGTCCGAACATCGTAACCGCACTTTATTGGATATGGTGCGATCTATGATGTATCTTACCGATTTACCACTATTGTTTTGGGGTTATGCATTAGAGACAGCTACATTCACTTTAAATAGGACACCATCAAAATCCGTTGAGACGACGCCTTATGAACTATGGTTTGGCAAGAAACCAAAATTGTCATTTCTTAAAGTTTGGGGCCGCGATGCTTATGTGAAAAGGTTTCAACCTGATAAGCTCGAACCCAAATCGGAGAAGTGTGTCTTCATAGAATACCCAAAGGAAACTGTCGGGTACACCTTCTATCACAGATCCGAAGGCAAAATGTTCATTGCTAAGAATGGATCCTTTCTAGAGAAGGAGTTTTTTCGAAAGAAGTGAGTGGGAGGAAAGTAGAACTTGATAAGGTAATTGTAGCTTCACCCGAATTGGAAAGTAGTTCATCACAGAAACCAGTTCCAGTGATGCCTACACCGATTAGTGAGGAAGTTAATGATGATGATCATGAAACTTCGGATCAAGTTACTACCAAACCTCGTAGGTCAACCAGAGTAAGATCTGCACCATAGTGGTACGGTAATCCTTTTCTGGAGGTCATGTTTCTTGACCATGACGAACCTACGAACTATGAGGAAGCGATCATGAGCCCAGATTCCGCGAAATGGCTTGAAAGCCATGAAATGTGAGATGGGATCCATGTATGAGAACAAAGTGTGGATTTTGGTGGACTTGCCCGATGATCAGCAAGCCATAGAAAATAAATGGATCTTCAAGAAGAAGACAGACACTAATAGTAGTGTTACTATCTACAAAGCTCTACTTGTCGCAAAAGGTTTTTCGACAAGTTCAAGGTGTTGAATACGATGAGATTTTGTCACTTGTATCGATGCTTAAGTCTGTCCGAATCATGTTAGCAATTGCCACATTTTATGAAATCTGGCAAATGGATGTCAAAACTGCATTCCTTAATGGATTTATTAAAGAAGAGTTGTATATGATGCAACCAGAAGGTTTTGTCAATCCTAAAGGTGCTAACAAAATGTGCAAGCTCCAGTGATCTATCTATGGACTGATGCAAGCATCTCGGAGTTGGAATATACGCTTTGATGAGTTGATCAAAGCATATGGTTTTATACAGACTTTTGGAGAAGCCTGTATTTACAAGAAAGTGAGTGGGAGCTCTGTAGCATTTCTAAAACTATATGTAGATGACATATGGTTGATTGAAAATGATATAGAAATTCTGGATAACATAAAAGGATACTTGAATAAGAGTTTTTCAAAGAAAGACCTCGGTGAAGCTGCTTACACATTGAGCATCAAGATCTGTAGAGATAGATCAAGACACCTGATAAGATTTTTCAATGAGTACATACCTTGATAAGATTTTAATGTAGTTCAAAATGGAACGGTTAAAGAAGGAGTTCTTGCCTGTGTTGCAAGGTGTGAAGTTGAGTAAGACTCAAAACTCAACCATGGCAGAAAATAGAAAAAAGAATGAAAAATCATTCCCTATGCCTCAGTCATAGGTTCTATAAAGTATTCTACGCTTTGTACTAGACCTATTGTATACCTTGCTCTGAGTTTGGCAAGGGAGTACAATTTTTGATCTAGAATTAGATCACTTGACAGCGGTCAAGAATATCCTTAGTAAGGACTAAGGAAATATTTCTCGGTTATAGAGGTGATAAAGAGTTCTTCGTAAAGAGTTACGTCGATGCAAGCTTTTACACCGATCCAGATGACTCTAAGTCTCAATCTGGATACATATTGAAAGTGGGAGCAATTAGCTAGAGTAGCTCCGTGGAGAGCATTGTAGACATAGAATATTTTGCAAAATATATACGGCTCTGAATGTGACAGACCCGTTGACTAAACTTCTCTCACGAGCAAAACATGATAACACCTTAGTGCTCTTTGGGTGTTAATCACATATCGATGTGAACTAGATTATTGACTCTAGTAAACCCTTTGGGTGTTGGTCACATGACGATGTGAACTATGGGTGTTAATCACATGGAGATGTGAATATTAGTGTTAAATCACATGGTGATGTGAACTATATTATTGACTCTAGTGCAAGTGGGAGACTAAAGGAAATATGCCCTCGAGACAATAATAAAGTTATTATTTATTTCCTTATTTCATGATAAATGTTTATTATTCATGCTAGAATTGTATTAACCGGAAACTTAGTACATGTGTGAATACATAGACAAACAAAGTGTCACTAGTATGCCTCTAATTGACTAGCTCGTTGAATCAAAGATGGTTAAGTTTCCTAGCCATAGACATGAGTTGTCATTTGATTAATGGGATCACATCATTAGGAGAATGATGTGATTGACATGACCCATTCCGTTAGCCTAGCACTTGATCGTTTAGTATGTTGCTATTGCTTTCTTCATGACTTATACATGTTCCTATGACTATGAGATTATGCAACTCCCGAATACCGGAGGAACACTTTGTGTGCTACCAAATGTCACAACATAACTGGGTGATTATAAAGGTGCTCTACAGGTGTCTCCGATGGTATTGTTGAGTTGGCATAGATCGAGATTAGGATTTGTCACTCCAATTGTCGGAGAGGTATCTGTGGGCCCTCTCGATAATGCACATCACTATAAGCCTTGCAAGCAATGTGACTAATGATCGAGATAGTTGCGGGATGATACATTGCAGAACGAGTAAAGAGAATGTCAGTAACGAGATTGAACTAGGTATTGAGATACCGACGATCAAATCTCGGGCAAGGAACATACCTATGACAAAGGGAACAATGTATGTTGTTATGCGGTTCGACCGATAAAGATCTTCGTAGAATATGTAGGAGCCAATATGGGCATCCAGGTTCCGCTAATGGTTATTGACCGGAGAGGTGTCTCGGTCATGTATACATAGTTCTCAAACCCGTAGGGTCCGCACACTTAACGTTCGTTGACGATATAGTATTAAATGGGTTATGTATGTTGGTGACCGAATGTTGTTCGGTGTCTCGGATATGATCACGGACATGACGAGGAACTCCGAAATGGTCCGGAGATAAAGATTGATATATGGGATAATAGTGTTTGGTCTCCGGAAGGGTTCCGAAATTCACCGGAAGGGGTTCCGGATGTTTCCCGAAATGTTTGGGTACGAGACCACTTTATTTGGGCCAAAGGGGAAAGCCCACAAGGTTTTTGGAAAGCGCAAAAGGAAGTTTTGCGGAGTCCAGGGGCGAGATGCCGGGAACCCTAGCGTCTGGCCCTGGAGTCCGAGAAGGACTCTTGCCTTTCGGGTGAAACCGACTTTGTGGAGGCTTTTATTCCAAGTTTTGACCCCAAGGCTCAACATATAAATAGAGGGGCAGGGCTAGAACCAAAGACACATCAAGAAACACCAAGCAGTGTGCCAGCAACCCCGTCCCCTCTAGTTTATCCTCCGTCATAGTTTCCGTAGTGTTTAGGCGAAGCCCTGCGGAGATTGTTCTTCACCAACACCGTCGTCACGCCGTCGTTCTGCCGGAACGCATCTACTACTTCGCCCGTCTTGCTAGATCAAGAAGGCGAGGATGTCATCGAGCTGAACGTGTGCTGAACGCGGAGGTGCCGTACATTTGGTACTTGATCGGGGCGGATCATGAAGGTGTACGACTACATCAACCGCGTTGATGAACGCTTCCGCTTAGCGATCTTCAAGGGTATGAAGATACACTCCCCCTCTCGTTGTTATGCATCACCATGATCTTGCGTGTACGTAGGAAAATTTTGAAATTACTACGTTCCCCAACACACTTTAAGTGGGCGCGCCCCTGTGTTGGAAATATGCCCTAGAGGCAATAATAAATTAAGTTATTATTATATTTCCTTGTTCTTGATAATCGTTTATTAACCATGCTATAATTGTGTTGATAGGAAACTCAGATACATGTGTGGGTACATAGACAACGCCATGTCCCTAGTAAGCCTCTAGTTGACTAGCTTGTTGATCAATAGATGGTTATAGTTTCCTGACCATGGACATTGGATGTCGTTGATAACGGGATCACATCATTAGCAGAATGATGTGATGGACAAGACCCAATCCTAAGCCTAGCACAAAGATCGTGTAGTTCGTATGCTAAAGCTTTTCTAATGTCAAGTATCTTTTCATTAGACCATGAGATTGTGCAACTCCCGGATACCGTAGGAATGCTTTGGGTGTACCAAACGTCACAACGTAACTGGGTGGATATAAAGGTGCACTACAGGTATCTCTGAAAGTGTCTGTTGCATTGGCATGAATCGAGACTGGGATTTGTCACTCCGTGTAAACAGAGAGGTATCTCTGGGCCCACTCGGTAGGACATCATCATAATGTGCACAATGTGACCAAGGGGTTGATCACAGGATGATGTGTTACGGAATGAGTAAAGAGACTTGCCGGTAACGAGATTGAACAAGGTATCAGGATACCGACAATCGAATCTCGGGCAAGTACAATACCGCTAGACAAAGGGAATTGAATACGGGATCGATTCAGTCCTTGACATCGTGGTTCATCCGATGAGATCATCTTGGAACATGTGGGAGCCAACATGGGTATCCAGATCCCGCTATTGGTTATTGACCGGAGAACGTCTCGGTCCTGTCTGCATGGTTCTCGAACCCGTAGGGTCTACACACTTAAGGTTCGATGACGCTAGGGTTATAAAGGAAGTTTGTATGTGGTTACCGAATGTTGTTTGGAGTCCTGGATGAGATCCCAGACATCACAAGGAGTTCCGGAATGGTCCGGAGGTAAAGATTTATATATGGGAAGTCCTATTTTGGCCACCGGAAAATGTTCGGGATTTTTCGGTATTGTACCGGGAAGGTTCTAGAAGGTTCCAGAGTGGGGCCCACCTGCATGGGGGGACCCACATGAACGTGGGTAGTGGGGGCAAGGCCCCACACCCCTGGTTAAGGCGCACCAAGATCCCCCCTTAGAAGGAATAAGATCATATCCTGAAGGGATAAGATCAAGATCCCTAAAAAGGGGGGATAACAATCGGTGGGGAAGGAAATGATTTGATTTCTTTCCTCCCACCTTTGCCAACGCCCCAATGGACTTGGAGGGCACGAAACCAGCCCCCTCCACCCCTATATGTAGTGGGGAGGCGCATGGGAGCTTCACCCTTGCCCCTGGCGCAGCCCTCCCCCTCTCCCAAGTCCTCCTCCTCTCTCGCGGTGCTTGGCGAAGCCCTGCAGGATTGCCACGCTCCTCCATCACCACCACGCCGTTGTGCTGCTGCTGGATGGAGTCTTCCTCAACCTCTCCCTCTCTCCTTGCTGGATCAAGGCATGGGAGACGTCACTGGGATGTACGTGTGTTGAACGCGGATGTGCCGTCCGTTCGGCACTAGGATCTTCGGTGATTTGGATCACGACGAGTACGACTCCTTCAACCCCGTTCTCTTGAACGCTTCCGCTTAGCGATCTACAAGGGTATGTAGATGCACTCTCCTTCCCCTCGTTGCTAGTCTCTCCATAGATAGATCTTGGTGACTCGTAGGAAAATTTTGAATTTCTTCTACGTTACCCAACAGTGGCATCACGAGCTAGGTCTATTGCGTAGATTCTTTGCACGAGTAGAACACAAAGTAGTTGTGGGCGTTGATTTTGTTCAATATGCTTACCGTTACTAGTCCAATCTTGTTTCGACGGTATTGTGGGATGAAGCGGCCCGGACCGACCTTACACGTACACTTATGTGAGACAGGTTCCACCGACTGACATGCACTTGGTGCATAAGGTGGCTAGCGGGTGCCAGTCTCTCCCACTTTACTCGGAACGGATTCGATGAAAAGGGTCCTTATGAAGGGTAAATAGCAATTGGCATATCACGTTGTGGTTTTGCGTAGGTAAGAAACGTTCTTGCTAGAAACCCATAGCAGCCACGTAAAACATGCAAACAACAATCAGAGGACGTCTAACTTGTTTCTGCAGGGTATGCTATGTGATGTGATATGGCCAAGAAGAATGTGATGAATGATATGATGTATGAGATTGATCATGTTCTTGTAAAAGGAATCACGACTTGCATGTCGATGAGTATGACAACCGGCAGGAGCCATAGGAGTTGTCTTTATTTATTGTATGACCTGCGTGTCATTGAACAACACCATGTAATTACTTTACTTTATTGCTAACCGGTAGCCATAGTAGTAGAAGTAATAAGTTGGCGAGACAACTTCATGGAGACACGATGATGGAGATCATGATGATGAAGATCATGGCGTCATGCTGGTGACGATGATGATCATGGAGCCCCGAAGATGGAGATCAAAAGGAGCAAAATGATATTGGCCATATCATGTCACTTTTTGATTGCATGTGATGTTTATCATGTTTATGCATCTTATTTGCTTAGAACGACGGTAGTAAATAAGATGATCCCTCATTAAAATTTCAAGAAAGTGCTTCCCCTAACTGTGCACCGTTTCGAAAGTTCGCCGTTTCGAAGCACCACGTGATGATTGGGTGTGATAGATTCTTACGTTCACATACAACGGGTGTAAGCCAGATTTACACACGCAAAACACTTAGGTTGACTTGATGAGCCTAGCATGTACAGACATGGCCTCGGAACACAAGAGACCGAAAGGTCGAGCATGAGTCGTATAGTAGATACGATCAACATAAAGATGTTCACCGATGATGACTAGTCCGTCTCATGTGATGATCGGACACGGCCTAGTTGACTCGGATCATGTAATAACTAGATGACTAGAGGGATGTCTATATGAGTGGGAGTTCATAAGATGAACTTAATTATCCTTAACATAGTCAAAAGATTCTTGCAAATTATGTCGTAGCTCGCGCTTTAGTTCCACTGTTTTAGATATGTTCCTAGAGAAAGTTTAGTTGAAAGTTGATAGTAGCAATTATGCGGACTGGGTCCGTGAACTGAGGATTGTCCTCGTTGCTTCGTAGAAGGCTTATGTCCTTAATGCACCGCTCGGTGTGCTGGACCTCGAACGTAGTATGTGGATGTTGCGAACATCTGACATACACGTTTTGATAACTACGTGATAGTTCAGTTAAATGGTTTAGAGTAGAGGCACCAAAGACGTTTTCAAAGCATCGCGGAACGTATGAGATGTTTCGAGGACTGAAATTGGGATTTCAGGCTCATGCCCACGTCAAGAGGTATGAGACCTCCGACGATTTTCTTAGCCTGCAAACTAAGGGAGAAAAGCTCAATCGTTGAGCTTGTGCTCAGATTGTCTGAGTACAACAATCACTTGAATCGAGTGGGAGTTGATCTTCCAGATGAGATAGTGATGGTTCTCCAAAGTCATTGCCACCAAGCTGCTAGAGCTTCGTGATGAACTATAACATATCAGGGATAGATATGATGATCCTTGAGGTATTCACGATGTTTGACACCGCGAAAGTAGAAATCAAGAAGGAGCATCAATTGTTGATGGTTGGTGAAACCACTAGTTTCAAGAAGGGAAAGGGCAAGAAGGAATACTTCATGAAACGACAAATCAGTTGCTGCTCTAGTGAAGAAACCCAAGGTTGAACCCAAACCCGAGACTAAGTGCTTCTGTAATAAGGGGAACAGCCACTGGAGCAGAATTACCCTAGATACTTGGTAGATGACAAGGCTGGCAAGGTCGATAGAAGTATATTGGATATACATTATGTTAATGTGTACTTTACTAGTACTCCTAGTAGCACCAGGGTATTAAGATACCGGTTCGGTTGCTAAGTGTTCGTAACTCAAAATAAAAGAGCTACGGAATAAACGGAGACTAGCTAAAGGTGAGCTGGCGATATGTGTTGGAAGCGTTTCCAAGTTTGATGTGATCAAACATCACACGCTCCCTCTACCATCAAGATTAGTAGTAAACCTGAATAATTGCCATTTGGTGTTTGCGTTGAGCATAGACATGATTGGATTATGTCTATCACAATACGGTTAATCATTTAAGGAGAATAATGGTTACTCTATTTATTTGAATAATACCTTCAGTGGTCTTGCACCTAAAGGAATGGTTTATTGAATCTCGATCGTAG
The DNA here is from genome assembly GCA_963921465.1 of Triticum timopheevii. Taxonomy (NCBI): domain Eukaryota; kingdom Viridiplantae; phylum Streptophyta; class Magnoliopsida; order Poales; family Poaceae; genus Triticum; species Triticum timopheevii. The sequence goes on from OY997262.1 coordinate 445,783,616, forward strand.
TGATACACATTTTCATGCCAAAAGATATAAGATAGTAATGATAGTACCACTTACTTGTGGCACTGCCATGTGAGTCATATTGGTATAAAACGCATGAAGAAGCTCCATGTTGATGGATCTTTGGACTCACTCATTTTTGAAAAGTTTGAGACATGCGAACCATGTCTATTGGTGTATACGCATGAAGAAACTCCATGTAGATGGATCGTTTGGACTCACTTGATTTTGAATCACTTGAGATATGCAAATCATACCACATGGGCAAGATGACTGAAAAGCCTCGTTTTTCAGTAAGATGGAACAAGAAAGCAACTTGTTGGAAGTAATACATTTTGATGTGTGCAGTCCAATGAGTGCTGAGGCACACAGTGGATATCGTTATGTTCTTACTTCACGGATGATTTGAGTAGATACTGAGTATATTTACTTGATGAAACACAAGTCTGAATTATTGAATGGTTCAAGTAATTTCAGAGTGAAGTTGAAGATCATCGTGACAAGAGGATAAAATGTCTATGATATGATCATAGAGATGAGTATCTGAGTTACGAGCTTTGGCACGCAATTAAGACATTGTGGAAATTGTTTCACAATTAATACCGCCTGGAACACCATAGTGTGATGGTGTGTCCAAACATCATAGTTGCACCCTATTGGATATGATGCGTACCATGATGTCTCTAATCGAATTAGCACTATCGTTCATGGGTTAGGCATTAGAGACAACCACACTCACTTTAATAGGGCACCATGTAATTTCGTTGAGACGACACCGTTTGAACTATGGTTTGGAGAAACCTAAGCTGTCGTTTCTTAAAAGTTTGGGGCTGCGACGCTTATGTGAAAAAGTTTCAGGTTGATAAGCTCGAACCCAAAGAGGATAAAATGCATCTTTATAGGACACACAAAACAGTTGGGTATACCTCCTAATTCAGATCCGAAAGCAATAGGGATTGTTTCTTGAATAGGGTCCTTTCTCGAAGAAAGGTTTTTCTCGAGAATTGAGTGGGAGGATGGTGGAGACTTGATGAGGTTATTGAACCGTCACTTCAACAAGTGTGTAGCAGGGCACAGGAAGTTGTTCCTGTGGCGCCTACACCAATTGAAGTAGAAGCTTATGATAGTGATCATGAAGTTTTGGATCAAGTCACTACCGTACCTCATAGGTGACAAGGATGCGTACTACTTCAGAGTGGTACAGTAATCCTGTCTTGAAGGTCATGTTGCTAGACAACAATGAACCTATGAGCTATGGAGAAGCAATGGTGGGCCCAAATTCCAAAAAATGGTTAGAAGCCATGAAATCCGAGATAGGATCCATGTATCAGAACAAAGCATGAACTTTGGTGGACTTGCCCGATGATCGGCAAGCCATTGAGATATATGGATCTTTAAGAAGAAGACGGACGTGGACGGTAATGTCACCGTCTATGAAGCTCGACTTGTGGCGAAGAGTTTTTCACAAGTTCAAGGAGTTGACTACGATGAGATTTTCTCATCCGTAGCGATGCTTAAGTCCGTCGGAATCATGTTAGCATTAGTTGCATTTATGAAATCTAGCAGATGGATGTCAAAGCGAGTTTCCTTACCAGTTATCGTAAGGAAAGGTTGTATGTGATACAATCAAAAAGGTTTTGTCGATCCTAAGGATGCTAAAAGGTATGATGGCTCCAGCGATCCTTCTAAGGACTAGAGTAAGCATCTCGGAGTTGGAATATGCACTTTGATAAGATGATTAAAGATTTTGGGTTTATACAAAGTTTATGAGAAACTTGTATTTCCAAAGAAGTGAGTGGGAGCACTATAGAATTTTTGATGAGTATATGTTGTTGACATATTGTTGATCAGAAATGATGTAGAATTTCTGGAAAGCATATAGGGTTATTTGAAAAGTGTTTTTCAATGGAAAACCTGGATTAAGCTACTTGAACATTGAGCATCAAGATCTATAAGGATAGATCAAAAACCACTTAATGGTACTTTCAAATGAGCACATACCTTGACATGATCTTGAAGGTGTTCAAGATAGGATCAGTCAAAGAAGGAGTTCTTGCCTGAGTTGTAAGGTATGAAGTTAAGACTTAAAGCTTGACCACGGCAGAAAAGAGAGAAAGGACGAAGGTCGTCCCCTATGCTTTAGACGTAGGCTCTACAGTATGCTATGCTAAGTACCGCACCTGATGTGTGCCTTGCCACATCTCTGGCAAGAGGGTACAAAGGTGATCAAGGAGTGGATCACCAGATAGCGGTCAAAATTGTCCTTGGAGTAATAAGGACATGTTTCTCGATTATGGAGGTGATAAAGAGTTCGGCGTAAAGGGTTACGTCGATGCAAGCTTTAACACCTATCCGAATGACTCTGAGTAGCAAACCGGATACATATAGTGGAGCAACCATTTGGAATAGCTCCAAGTGGAGCGTGGAAGCAGCATTTACAATATGACCTAGAGATTTGTGAAGTACATACGGATCTGAATGTTGCAGATCCGTTGACTAAAACCTCTCTCACAAGCAAAACATGATCAAACCCCAAAACTCATTGAGTCTTGATCACATGATGATGTGAACTAGTTTAGTGACACTAGTAAACTCTTTGGATGTTGGTCACATGGCGATGTGACCTGTGAGTGTTAATCACATGGCAATATGAACTTGATTATTGACTCTAGTGCAAGTGGGAGACTGTTGGAAATATGCCCTAGAGGCAATAATAAATTAAGTTATTATTATATTTCCTTGTTCATGATAATCGTTTATTATCCATGCTATAATTGTATTGATAGGAAACTCAGATACATGTGTGGGTACATAGACAACACCATGTCCCTAGTAAGCCTCTAGTTGACTAGCTCGTTGATCAATATATGGTTACAGTTTCCTGACCATGGACATTGGATGTCATTGATAACGGGATCACATCATTAGCAAAATGATGTGATGGACAAGACCCAATCCTAAGCCTAGCACAAAGATCGTGTAGTTCGTATGCTAAAGCTTTTCTAATGTCAAGTATCTTTTCCTTAGACCATGAGATTGTGCAACTCCCGGATACCGTAGGAATGCTTTGGGTGTACCAAACGTCACAATGTAACTGGGTGGCTATAAAGGTGCACTACAAGTATCTCCGAAAGTGTCTGTTGGGTTGGCACGAATCGAGACTGGGATTTGTCACTCCGTGTAAACGGAGAGGTATCTCTGGGACCACTCGGTAGGACATCATCATAATGTGCACAATGTGACCAAGGGGTTGATCACGGGATGATGTGTTATGGAACGAGTAAAGAGACTTGCCGGTAACGAGATTGTACAAGGTATCAGGATACCGACGATCGAATCTCGGGCAAGTACAATACCGCTAGACAAAGGGAATTAAATACAGGATCGATTGAGTCCTTGACATCGTGGTTCATCCGATGAGATCATCTCGGAACATGTGGGTGCCAACATGGGTATCCAGATCCTGTTGTTGGTTATTGACCGGAGAACGTCTCGGTCATGTCTGCATGGTTCCCGAACCCGTAGGGTCTACACACTTAAGGTTCGATGACGCTAGGGTTATAAAGGAAGTTTGTATGTGGTTACCGAATGTTGTTCGGAGTCCCGGATGAGATCCCGGACATCACAAGGAGTTCCGGAATGGTTCGGAGGTAAAGATTTATATATGGGAAGTCCTATTTTGGCCACCGGAAAATGTTCGGGATTTTTCGGTATTGTACCGGGAAGGTTCTAGAAGGTTCCGGAGTGGGGCCCACCAACATGGGGGGCCCACATTAACGTGGGTAGTGGGGGCAAGGCCCCACACCCCTGGTTAAGGCGCACCAAGATCCCCCCTTAGAAGGAATAAGATCATATCCCGAAGGGATAAGATCAAGATCCCAAAAAAGGGGGGATAACAATCGGTGGGGAAGGAAATTATGTGATTTCTTTCCTCCCACCTTTGCCAATGCCCCAATGGACTTGGAGGGCAAGAAACCAGCCCCCTCCACCCCTATATATAGTGGGGAGGCGCATGGGAGCTTCACCCTTGCCCCTGGCGCAGCCCTCCCCCTCTCCCAAGCCCTCCTCCTCTCTCGCGGTGCTTGGCGAAGCCCTGCAGGATTGCCACGCTCCTCCATCACCACCACGCCGTTGTGCTGCTGCTGGATGGAGTCTTCCTCAACCTATCCCTCTCTCCTTGCTAGATCAAGGCATGGGAGACATCACCGGGTTGTACGTGTGTTGAACGCGGATGTGCCGTCCGTTCGGCACTAGGATCTCCGGTGATTTGGATCACGACGAGTACGACTCCTTCAACCCCGTTCTCTTGAACGCTTCCGCTTAGCGATCTACAAGGGTATGTAGATGCACTCTCCTTCCCCTCGTTGCTAGTCTCTCCATAGATAGATCTTGGTGACTCGTAGGAAAATTTTGAATTTCTGTTACGTTACCCAACACCCTGACCCTCGTGGGCCCCTCGTAAGGCGGTTGATGCTCTACTTTGGCCGCAAGAAAGCTAATTTTTGGAAAAATATCTGGGCAAAGGTTTCAATCCAATCGGAGTTCCGGATCTCCGGATATAAAAGAAACGGTGCCAGGGCAGAATCCGAGAACGCAGAAACAGAGAGAGACAGAGAGATAGATCCAATCTCGGAGGGGCTCTCGCCCCTCCCATGCCATGGGAGCCAAGGACCAGAGGGGAAATCCTTCTCCCATCTAGGGAGAAGGTCAAGGAAGAAGAAGAAGAAGGGGGGCTCTCTCCCCCTTGCTTCCGGTGGCGCCGGAACGCCCCCGGGAGCCATCATCATCACCGCGATCTACACCAACACCTCCGCCATCTTCACCAACATCTCTATCACCTTCCCCCATCTATATGCAGCGGTGTAACCTCTATTTTACCTGTTGTTATCTCTACTTAAACATGGTGCTCAATGCTATATATTATTTTCCAATGATGTATGGCTATCCTATGATGTTTGAGTAGATCCGTTTTGTCCTATGGGTTAATTCATGATCGTGATTGGTTTGAGTTGCATGTTTTATTATTGGTGTTGTCCTATGGTGCTCTCCGTGTCGCGCAAGCGTGAGAGATCCCCGTCGTAGGGTTTGCAATATGTTCATGATTTGCTATTGGTGGGTGGCGTGAGTGACAGAAGCACAGACCCAAGTAGGTTTGCGTATGGGATAAAGGGGACTTGATACTTTAATGCTATGGTTGGGTTTTACCTTAATGATCTTTAGTAGTTGCGTATGCTTGCTAGAGTTCCAATCATAAGTGCATATGATCCAAGAAAAGAAAGTATGTTAGCTTATGCCTCTCCCTCAAATAAAATTGCAATAGTGATTACTGGTCTAGTTATCGATTGCCTTGGACAAATAACTTTCTCGTGAAAAAAAAAATCTCTCTACTAATATTTACTTTATTTGCTTCTTTATCTAAACAACCCCTAGTTTATATTTACGTGCTCTTTATTATCTTGCAAACCTATCCAACAACACCTACAAAGTATTTCTAGTTTCATACTTGTTCTAGGTAAAGCGAACGTCAAGCATGCATAGAGTTGTATCGGTGGTCGATAAAACTTGAGGGGATATTTGTTCTACCTTTAGCTCCTCGTTGGTTTCGACACTCTTACTTATCGAAAGAGGCTAAAATTGATCCCCTATACTTGTGGGTTATCAAGCACCATGTGGACGTTGCATGGATTCTCAAAAAAGAAAAAAACGCTAGAGACATTCACCTAGAAAAATGTTGTGGCTGAAGCCAGCCTAACTTACCCGCAAGAAAAGTCCAGTGTAGCTTAAATTAAATTTATCTGATATAGAACACTCATATCAATAAAATGGGTTGAAGTATTTACTAGAAAAAAGGGCACCCAGCCCACTTTAACCAATGCCGAATCGAGAACCTATGTATACAAAAGAGGAAGAAAATTGGATTTGAAGAGAAAAGAATTATATTAATTACCATTTTCTAATTATGTATTTAGATTTTCTTAATGAAATTGTTATATGCACCCATCCCAACCCATAGGAGGCTGCAGACTAATGCACTTTCTCCTTTAGTCACCATCTTCCTTCATAAAAGTTGCACACACAACCTCATCCTGTAGACCAAACATTGTAGTCTGTTAAAGAGCGCTTGTAGGCGCTTACGAGCTTGACAAGCTTTAAATGAAGAGTGAAACATATTTTTTTTGCTTGTTAAGCGTAAAGAGCTTAATGAGCCAAGCTTTGACAAGCACGAGCTTAACGAGTCGAGCCGAGCAGCTTGTTAATAGTCGTTAACATTACTCCTCCAGCTAGCATAGATGTGTTGTTTGGGACGTGGCTAACTGGAGTGCAACCATCTATTGCGTCACGTATTCAGATTGGATTATGCGCACTACTTTGGGTTATATGGAGCTGCAAGAATGATATGATTTTTAACAGACAAAATACTTTAAACTTCTTGCAGGTTATTTTCCAGAGCTCCGACATGGATCTATATGTGGTTGTTACTCACTCCTTCGGACTCCAGGGAGCATTCGGTTACTGGGTGCAACCAATGGGAGATGGTAGCATGGGCTATCTTCAACCGGTTTGGATGGCGGTCGCATAATAGTATAGGTGTTTAGTCACTATGTCCTATTGTCCAGCCGGTTGTGGCTATGATTTTACTTTGTTTGCTTTTATTTCTATTTGCTCTGTTTGCGAGCTATACTTGGATACCAGACCTTGTTATTGGCTGCAAGTTTTTTAATAATATGGCCGCATGCATCTCTCGGATGCAGAGGCAGGGGGCAATAGTCCTTTACAATAAAAGAACACTTGAAGGAATCCTCGCAAAAAGAGAACACTAGAAGGAAGAAGACCAAGATAAGTAGAAAATATTGGCATAAGTGCTACAGGGAGGGACTACGAGGCAAGAGATATGGTATATGGATCATCTTGCTATCATGTTTACTAGTACTAGCTAATGTACTTTCGGGCACAAGTTATTTTTCAACTGGCTTACGAATGTGATAACCCACAAGTATAGGGGATCGCAACAGTTTTTGAGGGTAGAGTATTCAACCCAAATTTGTTGATTCGACACAAGGGGAGCCAAAGAATATTATCAAGTATTAGCATCTGAGTTGTCAATTCAACCACACCTCAAAACTTAATATCTGCAGCAAAGTGTTTAGTAGCAAAGTAATATGATAGTGGTGGTAACAGTAACAAAAGTAAAGACAGCAAAAGTAATGTTTTGGTTATTTTGTAGTGATTGTAACAGTAGCAACGGAAAAGTAAATAAGCGAGAACCAGTATATGGAAAACTCGTAGGCACCGGATCAGTGATGGATAATTATGTTGGATTTGGTTCGTCATGTAACAGTTACAACATATGGTGACACAGAATTAGCTCCAGTTCATCAATGTAATGTAGGCATGTATTCCGTAATTAGTCATACGTGCTTATGGAAAAGAACTTGCATGACATCTTTTGTCCTACCCTCCCGTGGCAGCGGGGTCCTATTGGAAAATAAGGGATATTAAGGCCTCCTTTTAATAGAGAACCGAAACAAAGCATTAGCACATAGCGAATACATGAACTCCTCAATCTATGGTCATCACCGGGAGTGGTCCCGATTATTGTCACTTCGGGGTTGCCGGATCATAGCACATAGTAGGTGACTATAGACTTGCAAGATAGGATCAAGAACACACATATATTCATGAAAACATAATAGGTTCGGATCTGAAATCATGGCACTCAGGCCCTAGTGACAAGCATTAAGCATAGCAAAGTCATAGCAACATCAATCTCAGAACATAGTGGATACTAGGGATCAAACCCTAACAAAACTAACTCGATTACATGATAAATCTCATCCAACCCATCATTGTCCAGCAAGCCTACGATGCAATTACTCACGCACGGCGGTGAGCATCATGAAATTGGTGATGGAGGATGGTTGATGATGACGACGGCGACGAATCCCCCTCTCCGGAGCCCCGAACGGACTCCAGATCAGCCCTCCCGAGAGAGATTAGGGCTTGGCGGCGGCTCCGTATCGTAAAACATGATGAAACTTTCTCTCTGATTTTTTTCTCCCCGAAAGCCAATATATGGAGTTGGAGTTGGCGTCGGAGGGCCACCAGGGGGCCCACGAGGTAGGGCGGTGCGCCAAGGGGGAGGGGCGCGCCCCCCACCCTCGTGGACAGGGTGTGGGCCCCCTGGTCTTCATCTTTGGCGAGGATTTTTTATTATTTATTCTAAGATATTCCGTGGAGTTTCAAGTCATTCCGAGAACTTTTGTTTTCTGCACATAAAACAACACCATGGCAATTCTGCTGAAAACAACGTTAGTCCGGGTTAGTTCCATTCAAATCGTACAAGTTAGAGTCCAAAACAAGGGCAAAAGTGTTTGCAAATGTAGATACGACGGAGATGTATCAATTCCCCCAAGTTTAAACCCTTGCTTGTCCTCAAGCAATTCAGTTGACAAACTGAAAGAGAAAAAGAAAAACTTTTACAAACTCTGTTTGCTCTTGTTGTTGTAAACATGAAAAGCCAGCATTCAAGTTTCAGCAAATATTATGAACTAACCATACTCACAATAACACGTAGGTCTCACAATTACTCATATCAATAACATAATCAGCTAGCAAGTCATAATAATAAAACTCGGATGACAACACTTTCTCAAAATAATCATAACATGATATAACAGTATGGTATCTCGCTAGCCCTTTCTGAGACCGCAAAACATAAATGCAGAGCACCTTTAAAGATCAAGGACTGACTAAACATTGTAATTCATGGTAAAAGAGATCCAGTCAAGTCATACCCAATATAAACCAATTATAATGAATGCAAACGACAGTGTGCTCTCCAGCGGTTGCTTTTTAATAAGAAGGGTGATGACTCAACATAAAAGTAAATAGATAGGCCCTTCGCAGAGTGAAGCAGGGATTTGTAGAGGTGCCAGAGCTCGATTTTGAAATAGAGATAAATTATATTTTGAGCGGCATACTTTCACTGTCAATGCAACAACTATGAGATGGCTGTATCTTCCATACTACATGCATTATAGGCAGTTCCCAAACAGAATGGTAAAGGTTTATACTCCCCCTCCTCCACAAGCATCAATCCATGGCTTGCTCGAAAAAATGAGTGACTCCAACATTCAACGGGTCCCAGGGGGAGTTTTGTTTAATTATTTTGATTTGATTTGATATTTTTGGATCATGGGACTGGGCATCCCGGTTACCCGCCCTTTCTCATGAATTAGGAGTGGAGTCCACTCCTCTTGAGAATAACCCACCTAGCATGGAAGATATAGGCAGCCCTAGTTGCACATGAGCTGCCCGAGCATGCAAAACAGAATGTTTATTTAAAGGTTTAGAGTTTGGCACATACAAATTTACTTGGAACGGCAGGTAGATACCGCATATAGGAAGGTACAGTGGACTCATATGGAACAACTTTGGGGTTTAAGGAGTTTGGATGCACAAGCAGTATCCCCTCTTAGTACAGGTGAAGGCTAGCAAAAGACTGGGAAGCGACCAACTGAGAGAGCGACAACAGTCGTAAACATGCATTAAAATTAATTTACACCGAATATAAGCATGAGTAGGATATAATCCACCATGAACATAAATATCATGAAGGCTATGTTGATTTGATTCAACTACATGCGTGAACATGTGCCAAAAGTCGAGTCACTCAATTCATTCAAAGGAGGATACCATCCCATCATACCATATCATAATCATTCTAATAGCATGTTGGCACGCAAGGTAAACCATTATAACTCATAGCTAATCAAGCATGGCACAAGCAACTATAATCTCTAAATGTCATTGCAAATATGTTTATTCATAATAGCTGAATCAGGAACGATGAATCATCATATTTACAAAAACAAGAGAGGTCGAGTTCATACCAGCTTTTCTCATCCCAATAAGTCCATCATATATCATCATTATTGCCTTTCACTTGCACGACCGAACGGTGTGAATAATAATAAGAGTGCACGTGCATTGGACTAAGCTGGAATCTGCAAGCATTCAACTCAAGAGAGAAGACAAGTAATATGGTCTCTAAGTTAGATAAACAATAATGCATATGAGAGCCACTAAGCATTTTCAATATAGTCTTCTTGACCCCCAAAGAAAGGAAAAGAAATAAAAACTATTTACACGGGAAAGCTCCCAACAAGCAAAAGAAGAACGGGAAATGTTTTTGGGTTTTTCTTTTTAATTCTACTACGAGCATGGAGAGTAGACTAACTACTAATTTTTTTTGGTTTTTCTAAGGTTTATTAAACACACAAGAAGAAAGCAGGAAAAAGGAAAATAAACTAGCATGGATATTACAGTGAAAGAGTATGAGCACCGACATCTAGCAATGAGTGTGTGTGAGCATGAATGTAATGTCGGTGGGAAATACGTACTCCCCCAAGCTTAGGCTTTTGACCTAAGTTGGTCTATTGCCAGGGATAGCCCGGCTGATACCCGTAGGTGTAGCTGGGGTCGTACCGCGATGCAGCGGCTACTGCCTCAGGATCCCAAGAATAAACAGACATTCGTGGAGGCTCATCTTGTGGCTCCGGTTCCGGGGCCGGTGTAGGATTCCGATAGGCTTGAACAGCCGCCCACGGAACAATGTAAGTACCTGTAGACAAGTTAAACAAAGAGGGAGCAGTACAATTTATATTTAAGCGCCCCTTTGCGATTCTTAACAAGAAAATCATGCGCTATCATACTCTTATAATCTAAATAGCATGGGGCAGCGCTGTTTCTTATTTCTCCTCATGCCTAATAGGTATTTCAAAATATTCAGTTAGGCACGAAGCATAAATGCCTCCAAAGATGGGGCCCTTAGTACGGTTCATACTTAACCGTATAGCAACAATTCCACCCAAACTAACAGAGTTATTGCGGTATAAACCATGGAACAAAATAATAATATCAGGAATACTAAGGTTCCCATAGTTCCCGCGTCCAATCAAGCAACGACTAGAAAATAAGGCAAAGTAGTGTAAAACAGGGAAATGTATGCTAGTAATTCTTGCATCAGAAACCTTCCTAGTTTCTCCCACAGTGATAGTGTTAATAAAAGCTTCTACTTCATTACGGTGTGGTTCATCTAAAGAACCCTCAAAAGGTATTTTGCAAACCTCGCAAAATTCACCTAATGGCATTTCCTTAACAACGTCATATAAATGGAACTCTACTGTTGGAGGTGATTTCTTAGGGAAGAAGTAGAAGTTCTGCACAAAAGTATTTGTGAGTAAGAGATACCGATGACGTTGGTCGCGGAGGAAGTTGGTGAGGCCGGCGTTCTCAATTAATAGATAGAAATCCTCATAAATCCCGGCACTCCTCAAGAAGTCATCGGAAGGCCATTCACACGGCCGGACCTCCGCGGTGCGAGGCAAATTAAATTTGGTCTTCTGCTCTTCTTCCTTTTGTTTTTCCTTCGAGCTTTGGCTCGACGAGCCCCTCAAAAGTCTCTTCATTGTTTCTGAAATAATATGAAATTTTTAGTAACTTCAAAAAAAAGTGAACGAACTTCAATAAAACTGATAGCAACTACTCATACAAGTGCTAGAGCATATATCAAGCATTAGAACATCTTGGAACCATATAAATTTGACATGCAAGCTCAAGAACATGGTCACCTATGCAGCAAAAATTTGCAATGAATAAAGCACTAGAACAAAAACTAATTGGACCAATGGAGGAGTCACATAACAAGGAACAATCTCCCCAAGCAGTTTTGCGAGAGGTGCTTTGAGCAAGGAGATCGAAAATCACAGCAAAAGTTGTTGGAACACGAGCTTGAGTTGGTTTTTCAGGTTTGTGCGAGGCAGAGGAAGAAGATGGGTGCAGGGATAAGTGGAGGAGGGCCACCATGGGCCCACGAGGCAGGGGGGCGTGCCCAAGGGGGTAGGCGCGCCCTCCACCCTCGTGGCCAGGTGGCAGCTCCCCCCACGGTATTTTTTGCACTAAAAATCCTCAAATATTCCCGAAACAATCATATTAAATTGGCATGGCATTCTGAGGACTTTTATTTTTGGGATATTTTTATATTGCACGAATAAGTCAGGAAACAGACAGAAAAATACTATTTTTACTTTATTTCTACTAAAGAACAGAAAATATAAAGAGGGTACAGAAGGTTGTGCTTCTAGTTTCATCCATCTCATGCTCATCAAAAATAATCCACTAACAAGGTTGATCAAGTCTTGTTAACAAACTCATTCCGATTAACATGAAACTGGAGAAATTTCGAATAACACTATGTTACCTCAACGGGGATATGGACATCCACAATATTAAGTATATCATATTTCTTCTTGACAGTAGGGAGAGGGAATTCAAAACCTCCAAATATAATCGATGGAATTTTTCCAATAGAGTTGATACTATGAACTTGAGGTTGTTTCCTCGGAAAGTGTACCTGAAGGAAATATGCCCTAGAGGCAATAATAAAGTTATTATTTATTTCCTCATATCATGATAAATGTTTATTATTCATGCTAGAATTGTATTAACCGGAAACATAATACATGTGTGAATACATAGACAAACAAAGTGTCACTAGTATGCCTCTACTTGACTAGCTCATTAATCAAAGATGGTTATGTTTCCTAACCATAGACATGTGTTTTCATTTGATTAATGGGATCACATCATTAGGAGAATGATGTGATTGACATGACCCATTCCGTTAGCCTAGCACTTGATCGTTTAGTATGTTGCTATTGCTTTCTTCATGACTTATACATGTTCCTGTAACTATGAGATTATGCAACTCCCGTTTGCCGGAGGAACACTTTGGGTGCTACCAAACGTCACAACGTAACTGGGTGATTATAAAGGAGTACTACAGGTGTCTCCAAAGGTACATGTTGGGTTGGCGTATTTCGAGATTAGGTTTTGTCACTCCGATTATCGGAGAGGTATCTCTGGGCCCTCTCGGTAATGCACATCACTATAAGCCTTGCAAGCAATGTAGCTAATGAGTTAGTTACGGAATGATGCATTACGTAACGAGTAAAGAGACTTGCCGGTAATGAGATTGAACTAGGTATTGGATACCGACGATCGAATCTCGGGCAAGTAACATACCGATGACAAAGGGAACAACGTATGTTGTTATGCGGTTTGACCGATAAAGATTTTCGTAGAATATGTAGGAGCCAATATGAGCATCCAGGTTCCGCTATTGGTTATTGACCGAGAATAGTTCTAGGTCATGTCTACATAGTTCTTGAACCCGTAGGGTCCGCACGCTTAACGTTACGATGACAGTTTTATTATGAGTTTATAAGTTTTGATGTACCGAAGTTTGTTCGGAGTCCCGGATGTGATCACGGACATGACGAGGAGTCTCGAAATGGTTGAGACATAAAGATTGATATATTGGACGACTATATTCGGACACCGGAAGTGTTCCGGGTGTTTTCGGAGAAAACCGGAGTGCCGGAGGGTTACCGGAGCCCCCCCCCCCCAGGAGTAGTAATGGGCCTTATGGGCTTTAGTGGAGAGAGAGAGGGGCAGCCAGCATGGGCCGCACGCCCCCTCCCCCTCTGGTCCGAATTGGACTAGGAGAGGGGGGGCGGCGCCCCCCTCTTTCCCTCTCCCTCTCCCCCTTCCTTTCCCCCTCCTAGTAGGAGTAGGAAAGAGGGAGTCCTACTCCTACTAGGAGGAGGACTCCTCCTCCTTGGCGCGCCCACAAGGGCCGGCCGGCCTCCCCCCTTGCTCCTTTATATACGTGGGCAGGGGGGCACCCTAGGACACAAGTTGATCTACGGATCGTTCCTTAGCCGTGTGCGGTGCCCCCTTCCACCATATTCCACCTCGGTCATATCGTCGCGGAGTTTAGGCGAAGCCCTGCGCCGGTAGAGCATCATCATCGTCATCACACCGTCATGCTGATGGAACTCATCCCCGACACTTTGCTGGATCGGAGTCCGGGGATCGTCATCGAGCTGAACGTGTGCTGAACTCGGAGGTGCCGTACGTTCGGTACTTGGATCGGTCGGATCGTGAAGACGTACGACTACATCAACCACGTTGTCATAACGCTTCCGCTTACGGTCTACGAGGGTACGTAGACAATACTCTCCCCTCTCGTTGCTATGCCATCACCATGATCTTGCGTGTGCGTAGGAAATTTTTTGAAATTACTACGTTCCCTAACAGTGGCATCCGAGCCTAGGTTTTATGCGTAGATGTCATATGCACGAGTAGAACATAAGTGAGTTGTGGGCGATACAAGTCATACTGCTTACCAGCATGTTATAGTTTGGTTCGGCGGTATTGTGAGATGAAGCGGCCCGGACCGACATTACGCGTACGCTTACGCGAGACTGGTTTCACCGTTACGAGCACTCGTGCTTAAAGGTGGCTGGCGGGTGTCTGTCTCTCTCACTTTAGCTGAACCGAGTGTGGCTATGCCCAGTCCTTGCGAAGGTTAAAACAGCACCAACTTGACAAACTATCGTTGTGGTTTTGATGCGTAGGTAAGAACGATTCTTGCTAAGCCCGTAGCAGGCACGTAAAATTTGCAACAACAAAGTAGAGGACGTCTATCTTGTTTTTGCAGGGCATGTTGTGATGTAATATGGTCAAGACGTGATGCTATATTTTATTGTATGAGATGATCATGTTTTGTAACCGAAGTTATCGGCAACTCGCAGGAGCCATATGGTTGTCACTTTATTGTATGAAATGCAAATGCCCTGTAATTGCTTTACTTTATCACTAAGCGGTAGCGATAGTCGTAGAAGCAATAGATGGCGTAATGACAACGATGCTACGATGGAGATCAAGGTGTCGCGCCGGTGATGATGGCGATCATGACGGTGCTTCGAAGATGGAGATCACAAGCACGAGATGATGATGGCCATATCATATCACTTATATTGATTGCATGTGATGTTTATCCTTTATGCATCTTATCTTGCTTTGATTGACGGTAGCATTTTAAGATGATCTCTCACTAAATTATCAATAAGTGTTCTCCCTGAGTATGTACCATTGCGAAAGTTCTTCGTGCTGAGACACCACGTGATGATCGGGTGTGATAGGCTCTACATTCAAATACAACGGGTGCAAAACAGTTGCACACGTGGAGTACTCAGGTTACACTTGACGAGCCTAGCATATAACAGATATGGCCTCGGAACACGGAGACCGAAAGGTCGAGCGTGAATTATATAGTAGATATGATCAACATATTGATGTTCACCATTGAAACTACTCCATCTCATGTGACGATCGGACATGGTGTAGTTGATATGGATCACGTAATCACTTAGAGGATTAGAGGGATGTCTATCTAAGTGGGAGTTCTTAAGTAATATGATTAATTGAACCTAAATTTATCATGAACTTAGTACCTGATAGTATTTTGCTTGTCTATGTTTGTTGTAGATAGATGGCTCGTGTTATTGTTCCGTTGAATTTTAATGCGTTCCTTGAGAAAGCAAAGTTGAAAGATGATGGTAGCAACTACACGGACTGGGTCCGTAACCTGAGGATTATCCTCATTGCTGCACAGAAGAATTACGTCCTGGAAGCACCGCTGGGTGTCAGGCCTGCTGCTGATGCAACTGACGACGTTAAGAACGTCTGGCAGAGCAAATCTGATGACTACTCGATAGTTCAGTGTGCCATGCTTTACGGCTTAGAACCGGGTCTTCAACAACGTTTTGAACGTCATGGAGCATATGAGATGTTCCAGGAGTTGAAGTTAATATTTCAAGCAAATGCCCGGATTGAGAGATATGAAGTCTCCAATAAGTTCTATAGCTGCAAGATGGAGGAGAATAGTTCTGTCAGTGAACACATACTCAAAATGTCTGGGTATAATAATCACTTGATTCAACTAGGAGTTAATCTTCCTGATGATAGTGTCATTGACAGAATTCTTCAATCACTGCCACCAAGCTACAAGAGCTTCGTGATGAACTATAATATGCAAGGGATGGAAAAGACTATTCCCGAGCTCTTCGCAATGCTAAAAGCTGCGGAGGTAGAAATCAAGAAGGAGCATCAAGTGTTGATGGTTAACAAGACCACCAGTTTCAAGAAAAAGGGCAAAGGGAAGAAGAAGGGGAACTTCAAGAAGAACAACAAACAAGTTGCTACTCAAGAGAAGAAACCCAAGTCTGGATCTAAGCCTGAGACTGAGTGCTTCTACTGCAAGCAGACTAGACACTGGAAGCGGAACTGCCCCAAGTATTTGGCGGATAAGAAGGATGGCAAAGTGAACAAAGGTATATGTGATATACATGTTATTGATGTGTACCTTACTAATGCTCGCAGTAGCACCTGGGTATTTGATACTGGTTCTGTTGCTAATATTTGCAACTCGAAACAGGGACTACGGATTAAGCGAAGATTGGCAAAGGACGAGGTGACGATGCACGTGGGAAATGGTTCCAAAGTCGATGTGATCGCGGTCGGCACGCTACCTCTACATCTACCATCGGGATTAGTTTTAGACCTAAATAATTGTTATTTGGTGCCAGCATTGAGCATGAACATTATATCTGGATCTTGTTTGATGCGAGACGGTTATTCATTTAAGTCAGAGAATAATGGTTGTTCTATTTATATGAGTAATATCTTTTATGGTCATGCACCCTTGAAGAGTGGTCTATTTTTATTGAATCTCGATAGTAGTGATACACATATTCATAGTGTTGAAACCAAAAGATGCAGAGTTGATAATGATAGTGCAAATTATTTGTGGCACTGCCGTTTGGGTCATATCGGTGTAAAGCGCATGAAGAAACTCCATACCGATGGGCTTTTAGAATCACTTGATTATGAATCACTTGGTACTTGCGAACCGTGCCTCATGGGCAAGATGACTAAAACGCCGTTCTCCGGAACTATGGAGCGAGCAACTGATCTGTTGGAAATCATACATACTGATGTTTGTGGTCCAATGAATGTTGAGGCTCGCGGCGGATATCGTTATTTTCTCACCTTCACAGATGATTTGAGCAGATATGGGTATATCTACTTAATGAAACACAAGTCTGAAACTTTTGAAAAGTTCAAAGAATTTCAGAGTGAAGTGGAAAATCATCGTAACAATAAAATTAAATTTCTACGATCTGATCGTGGAGGAGAATATTTGAGTTACGAGTTTGGTTTACATTTGAAAAAATGCGAAATAGTTTCACAACTCACGCCACCCGGAACACCACAACGAAATGGTGTGTCCGAATGTCGTAATCGTACTTTACTAGATATGGTGCGATCTATGATGTCTCTTACTGATTTACCGCTATCGTTTTGGGGTTATGCTTTAGAGACGGCCGCATTCACGTTAAATAGGGCACCATCAAAATCCGTTGAGACGATGCCTCATGAACTGTGGTTTGGCAAGAAACCAAAGTTGTCGTTTCTTAAAGTTTGGGGCTGCGATGCTTATGTGAAGAAACTTCAACCAGATAAGCTCGAACCCAAATCGGAGAAATGTGTCTTCATAGGATACCCAAAAGAAATTGGTGGGTACACCTTCTATCACAGATCTGAGGGCAAGATTTTCGTTGCTAAATTCGGATCCTTTCTAGAGAAGGAGTTTCTCTCGAAAGAAGTGAGTGGGAGGAAAGTAGAACTTGATGAGGTAACTGTAGCTGCTCCCTTATTGGAAAGTAGTTCATCACAAGAACCGGTCCCTGTGACAACTACACCAATTAGCAAGGAAGCTAATGATATTGATCATGAAACTTCAGATCAAGTTTCTACTGAACCTCGTAGGTCTACCAGAGTAAGATCCGCACCAGAGTGGTACGGTAATCCTATTCTGGAAGTCATGTTACTTGACCATGATGAACCTACGAACTATGAGGAAGCGATGATGAGCCTAGATTCCGCAAAATGGCTAGAGGCCATGAAATCTGAGATGGGATCCATGTATGAGAACAAAGTATGGACTTTGGTTGACTTGCCCGATGATCGGCAAGCCATTGAGAATAAATGGATCTTTAAGAAGAAGACTGACGCTGATGGTAATGTAACTGTCTATAAAGCTCGACTTGTTGCAAAAGGTTTTCGACAAGTTCAAGGGGTTGACTACGATGAGACTTTCTCACCCGTAGCGATGCTTAAGTCTGTCCGAATCATGTTAGCAATTGCCGCATTTTATGATTATGAAATTTGGCAAATGGATGTCAAAACTGCATTCTTGAATGGATTTCTGGAAGAAGAGTTGTATATGATGCAACCAGAAGGTTTTGTTGATCCAAAAGGTGCTAACAAAGTCTGCAAGCTCCAGCGATCCATCTATGGACTGGTGCAAGCATCTCGGAGTTGGAATAAACGCTTTGATAGTGTGATCAAAGCATATGGTTTTATACAGACTTTTGGAGAAGCATGTATTTACAAGAAAGTGAGTGGGAGCTCTGTAGCATTTCTGATATTATATGTAGATGACATATTATTAATTGGAAATGATATAGAATTTCTGGATAGCATAAAGGGATACTTGAACAAAAGTTTTTCAATGAAACACCTCGGTGAAGCTGCTTACATATTGGGCATCAAGATTTATAGAGATAGATCAAGACGCTTAATAGGACTTTCACGAAGCACATACCTTGATAAAATTTTGAAAAAGTTCAAAATGGATCAGGCAAAGAAAGGGTTCTTGCCCGTGCTACAAGGTGTGAAGTTGAGTCAGACTCAATGCCCGACCATAGCAGAAGATAGAGAGAAAATAAAAGATGTTCCCTATGCTTCAGCCATAGGCTCTATCATGTATGCAATGCTGTGTACCAGACCTGACGTATGCTTAGCAATAAGCTTGGCAGGAAGGTACCAAAGTAATCCAAGAGTGGATCACTGGACAGCGGTCAAGAACATCCTGAAATACCTGAAAAGGACTAAGGATATGTTTCTCGTATATGGAGGTGACAAAGAGCTAGTCGTAAATGGTTACGTCGATGCAAGCTTTGACACTGATCCGGACGATTCTAAATCGCAAACCGGATATGTGTTTTTATTAAAAGGTGGAGCTGTAAGTTGGTGCAGTTCTAAACAAAGCATCGTGGCGGGATCTACATGTGAAGCGTAGTACATAGCTACTTCGGAAGCAGCAAATGAAGGAGTCTGGATGAAGGAGTTCATTTCTGATCTAGGTGTCATACCTAGTGCATCCGGACCAATGAAGATCTTCTGTGACAATACTAGTGCAATTGCCTTGGCAAAGGAATCCAGATTTCACAAGAGGACCAAGCGCATCAAGAGACGCTTCAATTCCATCCGGGACCAAGTCCAGGTGGGAGACATAGAGATTTGCAAGATACATACGGATCTGAATGTTGCAGACCCATTGACTAAACCTCTCTCACGAGCAAAACATGATCAGCTCCAAGACTCCATGGGTATTAGAATCATTACTGTGTAATCTAGATTATTGACTCTAGTGCAAGTGGGAGACTGAAGGAAATATGCCCTAGAGGCAATAATAAAGTTATTATTTATTTCCTCATATCATGATAAATGTTTATTATTCATGCTAGAATTGTATTAACCGGAAACATAATACATGTGTGAATACATAGACAAACAAAGTGTCACTAGTATGCCTCTACTTGACTAGCTCATTAATCAAAGATGGTTATGTTTCCTAACCATAGACATGTGTTGTCATTTGATTAATGGGATCACATCATTAGGAGAATGATGTGATTGACATGACCCATTCCGTTAGCCTAGCACTTGATCGTTTAGTATGTTGCTATTGCTTTCTTCATGACTTATACATGTTCCTGTAACTATGAGATTATGCAACTCCCGTTTGCCGGAGGAACACTTTGGGTGCTACCAAACGTCACAACATAACTGGGTGATTATAAAGGAGTACTACATGTGTCTCCAAAGGTACATGTTGGGTTGGCGTATTTCGAGATTAGGTTTTGTCACTCCGATTGTCGGAGAGGTATCTCTGGGCCCTCTCGGTAATGCACATCACTATAAGCCTTGCAAGCAATGTAGCTAATGAGTTAGTTATGGAATGATGCATTACGTAACGAGTAAAGAGACTTGCCGGTAATGATATTGAACTAGGTATTGGATACCGACGATCGAATCTCGGGCAAGTAACATACCGATGACAAAGGGAACAATGTATGTTGTTATGCGGTTTGACCGATAAAGATCTTCGTAGAATATGTAGGAGCTAATATGAGAATCTAGGTTCCGCTATTGTTTATTGACCGAGAATAGTTCTAGGTCATGTCTACATAGTTCTCGAACCCGTAGGGTCCGCACGCTTAATGTTACGATGATAGTTTTATTATGAGTTTATAAATTTTGATGTACCGAATTTTGTTCGGAGTCCCGGATGTCATCACGGACATGACGAGGAGTCTCAAAATAGTCGAGACATAAAGATTGATATATTGGACGACTATATTCGGACACCGGAAGTGTTCCGGGTGTTTTCGAAGAAAACCGAAGTGCTGGAGGGTTACCGGAACCCCCCCCCCCCCCCCGGGGAGTAGTAATGGGCCTTATGGGCTTTAGTGGAGAGAGAGAGGGGCAGCCAGCATGGGCCGCGTGCCCCCTCCCCCTCTGGTCCGAATTGGACCAGGAGAGGGGGCGGCGCCCCCCTCTTTCCCTCTCCCTCTCCTCCTTCCTTTCCCCCTCCTAGTAGGAGTAGGAAAGAGGGAGTCCTACTCCTACTAGGAGGAGGACTCCTCCTCCTTGGCGCGCCCACAAGGGCCGGCCGGCCTTCCCCCTTGCTCCTTTATATACGTGGGCAGGGGGCACCTTAGGACACAAGTTGATCTATGGATCGTTCCTTAGCCGTGTGCGGTGCCCCCTTCCACCATATTCCACCTCGGTCATATCGTTGCGGAGTTTAGGCGAAGCCCTACGCCGGTAGAGCATCATCATCGTCACCACGCCGTCGTGCTGACGGAACTCATCCCCGATACTTTGCTGGATCGGAGTCCGGGGATCGTCATCGAGCTGAACGTGTGCTGAACTCGGAGGTGCCGTACGTTCGGTACTTGGATCGTTCGGATCGTGAAGACGTACGACTACATCAACCGCGTTGTCATAACGCTTCCGCTTACGCTCTACGAGGATACATAGACAATACTCTCCCCTCTCGTTGCTATGCCTTCACCATGATCTTGCGTGTGCGTAGGAAATTTCTTGAAATTACTACGTTCCATAACAGTACCGTATGCTCATTACCATTAACATGAAAAGTGACACTACCTTTGTTGCAATCAATAACAGCCCCTGCAGTATTAAGGAAAGGTATTCCAAGAATAATAGACATACTATCGTCCTCGGGAATATCAAGAATAACAAAGTCTGTTAAAATAGTAACGTTTGCAACTGCAACAGGCACATCCTCACAAATACCGACAGGTATAGCAGTTGATTTATCAGCCATTTGCAAAGATATTTCAGTAGGTGTCAACTTATTCAAGTCAAGTCTACGATATAAAGAGAGAGGCATAACACTAACACCGGCTCCAAGATCACATAAAGCAGTTTTAACATAATTCCTTTTAATGGAGCATGGTATAGTAGGTACTCCTGGATCTCCAAGTTTCTTTGGTATTCCACCCTTAAAAGTATAATTAGCAAGCATCGTGGAAATTTCAGCGTCCGGTATCTTTCTTTTATTTGTTATGATATCCTTCATAACTTAGCATAAGGAGTTGTTTTGAGCACATCAGTTAATCGCATATGCAAAAAGATGGGTCTAATCATTTCAACAAAGCGCTCAAAATCCTCATCATCCTTTTTCTTGGATGGTTTGGGAGGAAAAGGCATGGGTTTCTGAACCCATGGTTCTCTTTCTTTACCATGTTTCCTAGCAACGAAGTCTCTTTTATCATAACGTTGATTCTTTGATTGTGGGTTATCAAGATCAACAACAGGTTCAACTTCTACTTCATTAACATTAACATTTTTACTAGGTTCATGTTCATTACCAGATTGTGTTTCAGCATCAGACATAGAGATATCATTTGGATTATCAGGTGGTTCAGCAATAGGTTCACTAGAAGTTTGCACAGTCCTATCATTTTTCTTTTTCTTCCTCTTAGAAGAACTAGGTACATCAATATTATTTCTCTGAGAATCTTGCTCGATTCTCTTAGGGTGGCCTTGAGGATACAAAGGTTCCTGAGTCATTTTACCAATTCTAGTAGCCACTCTAACAGCATAATCATTTTTCTTACTATTCATTTCATCAAGCACTTCTTTCTGAGCTTTAAGTACTTGTTCTACTTGAGTGGTAACCATAGAAGCATGTTTGCTAACAAGTTTAAGTTCACCTCTAATATTAGCCATATAATCACTCAAGCATTTAATCATAAAGGTATTATGTTTTAATTGTCTACCAAAATAAGCATTAAAGTTATCTTGCTTAAACATAAAGTCATCAAACTCATCCAAGCACTGACTAGCAATTTTAGTAGGAGGGACTTCGGCCTTATCATATCTATAGAGATAATTTACCTTTACTACCTCTGTCGGAATATCAGGAGGTTCTTCAGTAAATAAGTAATTGAGATCATACACTTCTTCAACAGGTGGTAAATTAAGACCATGTATTTCTTCAATAGGAGGTAAATTCTTAACATCTTCAGCTTTAATACCTTTTTCTTTCATGGATTTCTTTGCCTCTTGCATATCTTCGGGACTGAGAAATAGAAAACCTCTCTTCTTCGGAGTTGGTTTAGGGATAGGCTCAAAAATTGGCTCTGGGGCTGGCTCAGGAGTTGGCTCAGGAGGTGCCCAATTATTTTAATTTGTCAACATATTATTCAATAGAATTTCAGCTTCATCCGGTGTTCTTTCCCTGAAAAGAGAACGAGCACAACTATCCAGGTAATCTCTGGAAGCATCAGTTAGTCCATTATAAAAGATATCAAATATTTCAGGTTTCTTAAGAGGATGATCAGGCAGAGCATTAAGTAACTTGAGAAGCCTCCCCCAAGCTTGTGGGAGACTCTCTTCTTCAATTTGCACAAAGTTGTATATTTCCCTCAAAGCAGCTTGTTTCTTATGAGCAGGGAAATATTTAGCAGAGAAGTAATAAATCATATCCTGGGGACTTTGCACACAGCCAGGATCAAGAAAATTAAACCATTTCTTAGCATCACCCTTTAATGAGAACGGAAATATTTTGAGTAAATAAAGGTAGCGCGATCTCTCATTATTAGTAAACAGGGCAGCTATATCATCTAACTTATGAAGATGTGCCACAACAGTTTCAGATTCATAGCTATAAAAAGGATCAGATTCAACCAAAGTAATTATATCTGGATCAACAGAAAAATCATAATAATCCTGATCGGGAACACAGATAGGTGAGGTAGCAAAAGCAGGGTCGGGTCTCATCCTATCTCTAAAAGATTCTTTACTCCACTTAAATAGCAACCTCTTACGTTCAAGACTATCCTGGCAAGCAAGAATAGCTTCAATAGATTCAGCATTAAAAAGATAACCCTCAGGAATAGCAGGCATATTTTCATCATCACTAACATCATCGTGTTCAGTTTCAATAATTTCTCTTTCTCTAGACCTAGAAATTTGTTCATCTAGAAATTCACCAAGGGGCACAGTACTATCAAGCATAGAAGTAGTTTCATCATAAGTATTATGCATAGCAGAAGTGGCATCATCAATAACATGCGACATATCAGAACGAATAGCAGAAGCAGGTTTAGGTGTCGCTAGCTTACTCATAATAGAAGGTGAATCAAGTGCAGAGCTAGATGGCAGTTCCTTACCTTGAGGGATAAATTTTTGTCTTAGCGTCTTTCAAGTTCTTCATAGTGTCTAGCAGATATAAATCCCAAGTGACTCAAAGAATAGAGCCGGCAACGGCGCCAGAAAAAGGTCTTGATAACCCACAAGTATAGGGGATCGCAACAGTTTTTGAGGGTAGAGTATTCAACCCAAATTTGTTGATTCGACACAAGGGGAGCCAAAGAATATTCTCAAGTATTAGCAGCTGAGTTGTCAATTCAACCACACCTGGAAACTTAATATCTGCAGCAAAGTGTTTAGTAGCAAAGTAATATGATAGTGGTGGTAACGGTAACAAAAGTAAAGACAACAAAAGTAATGTTTTTGGTATTTTGTAGTGATTGTAACAGTAGCAACGGAAAAGTAAATAAGCGAGAACCAGTATATGGAAAACTCGTAGGCACCGGATCAGTGATGGATAATTATGCCGGATGTGGTTCGTCATGTAACAGTTACAACATAGGGTGACACAGAACTAGCTCCTGTTCATCAATGTAATGTAGACATGTATTCCGTAAATAGTCATACATGCTTATGGAAAAGAACTTGCATGACATCTTTTGTCCTACCCTCCCGTGGCAGCGGGGTCCTATTGGAAACTAAGGGATATTAAGGCCTCCTTTTAATAGAGAACCGGAACAAAGCATTGGCACCTAGTGAATACATGAACTCCTCAAACTATGGTCATCACCGGGAGTGGTCCCGATTATTGTCACTTCGGGGTTGCCGGATTATAACACATAGTAGGTGACTATAGACTTGCAAGATAGGATCAAGAACACACATATATTCATGAAAACATAATAGGTTCAGATCTGAAATCATGGCACTCGGGCCCTAGTGACAAGCATTAAGCATAGCAAATTCATAGCAACATCAATCTCAGAACATAGTGGATACTAGGGATCAAACCCTAACAAAACTAACTCGATTACATGATAAATCTCATCCAACCCATCACCGTCCAGCAAGCCTACGATGCAATTACTCACGCACGGCGGTGAGCATCATGAAATTGGTGATGGAGGATGGTTGATGATGACGACGGTGATGAATCCCCCTCTTTTGTGCCCCGAACAGACTCCAGATCAGCCCTCCCGAGAGAGATTAGGGCTTGGCGGCGGCTCCGTATCGTAAAACGTGATGAAACTTTCTCTCTGATTTTTTTCTCCCCGAAAGCCAATATATGGAGTTGGAGTTGGCATCGGAGGGCCACCAGGGGGCCCATGAGGTAGGGCGGCGCGCCCAGGGGGCAGGGGCGTGCCCCCCACCCTCGTGGACAGGGTGTGGGCCCCCTGGTCTTCATCTTTGGCGAGGATTTTTTATTATTTATTCTAAGATATTCCGTGGATTTTTAGGTCATTCCGAGAACTTTTGTTTTCTGCACATAAAACAACACCATGGCAATTCTGCTGAAAACAGCGTTAGTCCGGGTTAGTTCCATTCAAATCATACAAGTTAGAGTCCAAAACAAGGGCAAAAGTGTTTGGAAAAGTAGATACGATGGAGACGTATCAGAATGTGATGCTCATCATGTAGGAGGTGAGCTCACCAATGGTGTGTGATTTGGAGCTTGGTGAGAAGCAGAAGATGAATGACAGTGCGGGGGAGCATTAGATCTTTTATGATTGTGAGGAAGATTGAGGTTTTATTATACGAGAAATAATTATGAGCTTGAAGCCGTGGCGGTTGTTGTTTAAATACACTTTAAATATCACAACTATTAATTTAATGGGGATTCAATGTGGGACGGGGGGGGGGGGGGGGGCTCCGCCCCCTTTGTTACTTCGTAGTATAGTTTATATTTTCTTCTTATTTTCCTCCCCCCCCCCCTTTGATTGATAGCAAACTCTATTTTCACCTTCGTTAGAATTGGTATCTACAAAAGAGTTAGTAATTTTGCTGAAAAAAAGTTAATGTCATGCTTGTTACTTCTTTTAGGTGTGATTCCACAAGTCTTTTAGCACTGTCTGACATTCCTCTATTCTTCTCGCTACAACAACAACAACAACAACAACAACAACAACAACAACAACAACAACAACAGAAGCCGACTGTGGTTCAGGACCCTCGCCGCCCCGGCGAATCCACATAGTAGCCGACTGCGATTAAGGACCATCTGCCAACCGGTGACTCCACTAAGCAGACAGCCGGGGTTCAGGACCCTCGGCAACTTATGGCTGGTGGAAAGACGCGTGCGCCTTCAGGTCTCACTGGTACGTCATATGCATACTCATCCCAACATCAACTAGAAATTTTCATACTTGTTCCTAGGATTTTGATATCCATATGAATTCTGAATATCTTTTGTCCGTACTGTTTGCATCAATGCATTATGCTTCGTTCAATATCTCTTACCTGTTATAGTTTATATGGAGTGTGCTTCAATACATCGAAGTGGATTAGCGACTGATATTAAACTTTCCTCTTAGTCATAAAGAGTATTAGAGTTATGTATATGTGCACTTGCTCCAATTATTAATGATTTAATTTCCGCTTGCAACAACATCTCGCTTGCTTCAAACTTTCTTGTTGGGGTTGGTCATATACGAGGAAGCTCACTGGTGGAGGGGTAGTGAGAAGCAAAAGGAGAAGACAAGTGCTAGCGCGAGAGGGCATGAGGAAGACAAGATCGTGGAGGAGGTACGTTCTCTCTCTTCTCTCCTGTTCGGTGAAGTGTGCCCAAGTGATGGTCAACTCCAGGGCTCGTCGTTTTTCTTTTCTTTTGTACTACTCCAAGGATATTTTACGTTCGTCAAAAAAGAAATGTCTAGATGAGCATACCAAATAAATAAATTGTAGGTAAGCATAGCAGAATCGATGATATTTTATGTTTGTCAGTGACTATTTTCGATACCATGCATATATTGAATTCATTGTGGTATCTAATATTAGCACATTTGCAAATGGTACAATTTATAGATTCTAGAAATATGCACACCTAATAACACACTAGAAATTACTATTAAAATGTTAATTCGACATTATTCTTTAGAAACCTCTCACATGATATTTAACGAAAATAAACTATACAAGACCATTGGCACATTCATACAAATATGTAGGTGTGCACTATGTTGTTTTTCCAATTGTCACAAAAATAATTCAAAGATAACTTATGTCACATCACTTAATTTAAATTTAGCATAAACAAAGTGATGGGTCATATACATTACTACTCACATCGAAGAGCACTGGTTAACTATACGAACTAAATTATGTGACTAACTATGCAGACTAACATTAACATTATACTTCTTAATATTGTAGTAAGATAAAAAAAATAAACAAGTATAAATGTTTGATATAAAACTATCAATTCGCTCAATAACTTGCCTCCTCAATGGATCCGGCTCACTCCCGTGAACGCCCCCTCTTTCTTCTCCTACTTGTGGAGAAAAACACCTCCATGGAGGAGCTTCAAGAGATGAAGTAGAAGGAGGTTGTTTTGGGTGTGGCACTCGATGATAAGCCAGAGATGGGCGGCAGTGGGGGAGAAGTCAAGGAGGATGAGATCGTTCTTTTTGTGGCACAAAGGGGACTTATAAACCAGGAAGGAGGTAGTAGTTGTTACTAGGTCGTACTGTACGTGTCAAGTTTGTCGTACCACCATTATGTAATGCTGCTTATCTAAGTTTTGTCTTGTCGGTACGTAACGTGTGGCCGCTCAAAATAAAGTATGTAACTTGTGCCCACAATTCTATCCTCTTTGAAGCACAATCCATTGCCTTGCCTGGTTTTATCCTTTTATTAGTTTGCACCTAAGCAATAAGTGAGTTTCTCACTGTTCAAACCAGAGACAGTTTGCCTTATCATCGCACTGTCAAATTCAAAACCATTAACTAAGTTCTTTAGCACTGTATGACGTTGATCTATTTTTCTCACTACAGCAGCAGCAGCTGCCGGTTGTGGCTCAGGAGCCCCGCCCCCCGTTGACTCCACGGAGGAGACGGCTGTTGTTCGGGACCCTGAGCAGCCTACGGCCAACCGTAGGACGTGTGCACCGCCCGGTCTCCTAGGTACTACCTCCGTCCTGGTTTATAGGTCCCCTTTGTAGTTTGTGCCAAATTTTGACTAAAGATTTAACTAACAAGCATGTCAAGAAAAATTATCTCATTAGATTCATATTTAAACATAGTTTTCAAGAACATAATGTTTGATGACATGTGTGAACATTTTGTTTGTTTAATATATGGTCAAAATTTGGCACGAAATACAATGAGGACCAATAAACCCGGACAGAGGTAGTATGTATCAGTATATGGCCATAGCTCGAAAAATGGATCCCAAGTAAGTGATACAATATGACCGAGCAGCCGGAGAAGTGGTAGCCGAGACCGATATTAGGGGGCGTCATCAACCCCGCCGTCTTTTCGGCCCACCACCGTTCATAAATCACAAAGATCCAGTAGTAGTTTCGTGATGCTCGATTAAAACAAATAAACTTAAGCAAACAACAGTGCAATTCCTGGCAGAGGCCATCTTGCCTCGTCTCCACCTACCCTTGCTCCATACTCGGGCTCGCCGGGCACACCGCGGTTGGTCGCAGCGTTCCCTTCTCAGCCTCGGGGCTGCATCTTGCTTTCTAGCAAAATCAGCTGATGCAGCGAAAAATTATTTCGCCCACATGAACAATTAATAGCAAATGCGAAAAGAAAAAACAAATGAGCATGGATATGGTTTCACGTACAATGCACTACATACAGTATGTTGTACTACTACGGTGGAATTTACGATGATCTGTGCGTTGTATTACGGTGGAATCGACGATGATACGTACTGTATGTTACAATACACTTACACACGATGAAGTACATCAACGATGCTGCCTCCCACTGGGTGAGCTTACTTAATTTTCTGCACCAACCGAAATCATTGAAATTCAGTTAATTTCGGTTTGCGTTTTCGACACCGTTTGGGCCAAAAGGCCAAAATATCAAGTTGAAGTTAAATAGATATTTGATTTTTCATGTGTACTCCTGAAATTGCTGAAATAATTTAGCCGAAAGGCAAATATTTCAAAGACTAGTGAAATTAATGAAATTCAGTGAATGTCATGGAAATCACACTGAACGTGAAAAACATGCTGGGTCAAGTTGGGGATCTATCTTTACGTACAGCATGATGAGCTTTGGGACTTGGGCGGCGTGACGGCGCCTTTGGCCCTCCAGTCCATGCTGGGTGGAGGCGGAGCCTCCAAAGAGTTATCCTCGCCACCAGACGACCACAGATAGACGTCGCCAGTGGCGGAGCTACATTGAAACAAAACAAGGCTATGGCCCGCCCAAGTTTGTACCAAAACAGTAAGCCTAATGCTAAAAGTGGCCCATGCGGATAGAAAACTTAGGTTTGACCTTCAGTTTGGCCCGCCCAATTTACTCGCTGTAGCTTTGCCACTGGACGTCGCCACCGCTTGCGGGCATCGTGGTGCGTGTATCATCACTGGCGCCATTGTAGGACGAAGCGTACCTCGCCAAGAACTCCTCTTGGGTGAGGTCGGTGAACTCGTTCTCGCCGAGCTCGTAGGTGAGGTCGCCGCGCCGGTTGGTGGTGTCGATGTACTCCACGTTGTGGCGGTACACCTGGAACCGCCGCAGCCTCTCCTCCACGCTCAGGTAAGACCTGTTGTGCGTGGCCTGCCACTGACGGAACCTATCCATCATCAGCATGTCGCCCATGTCGACCGACATCGCCGGCAAGGCCGCGAACAGGCCGCGCACCAGCAAGATTACAGTGATCGCGGGCTATGCGCTAGGAGAGAAAGCCATGTCGACCGAACGATCTACGCACGCTGGCTTGCGCTCAAGCATGCATGTGTAGACGTGTTTTTATAGCACTCGCCGGTGGCGCGCGAGAACATGTCTTTCGCCGGTGTCGGGGATGAGGTCATCGGCCTAGGACGAGTGCATGCAATTCATGTTGCAGGTGCTGGCGATGCACGTAGCTCGTAGAGGTATGGTAACGAGCCACATTTTCTCTTGGTCTCGTCATGCAGCGGTGCATACATATGTGCATGTGTCTTGGCACACGAAATGGTGTTGGTCGGTTAGGTTGCGTTGCCGTGCACACTAGCTAACATATGAGCGGCGACTGCAATGTACCGGTTTGTCTACCACCTTAGTGCACCTTCGCCTTCCAGTTCTGTCGATGAGCACGTCGTCAGCCTGTAGTATTAATCTTTAATTAGAGATAAATGTCACAGGATCTTAAGACTAGCACTAGAACACCTAATGTACATATGACAATGAGATTTAAGATTTCTTACGGGTATTGAGCGAAGCCTTGTTTCTGCTCGATGCAACCTTTGTGTAGCTCATGGTTACACCTTGCGTTACGTCGTTGGCAGCAGTAGTGGTTGGCAGTGGAGTTGGTCTTCGCCTCTCTCAACTTTAAATCGTTGGATTAAACCGATGGGGTCCTTCTCCTTCTATATTAGGTGTGAGAGAGTTGGGACTAAAACTAAAAGAGAAAAGTACAATTTCCGTCCCTTAACTCTTGGCGTAGTCTAGATTTAGTCCTTCAACTTTAAAACCGGACAACTTGCACCCCCAATCATGATGCGACGGGGAAACCCTAGATCTGGGTCTACCGGATTGGGCGATAATGACGCCTTCGATGTCGTTGTCCCTTCTGGGGGCATCGTTTTGGAGGACGTGCTGGCTGGAGGGGATAAGAGGAGGAGTGGTGTTACATCTACCGCAAGGCCGACGGCGGATCCCGGTGGCATGGTGCCGCGGAGGTTCGGTGATGGCGCGTATTCGAGATGGACTCATGCGGGAGGAGGAAGTCGTCTGGCGTCTTGGTGGAGTTGATGGCAGAGAGGCCTGACAAGGTCGATGCATCAGTTCTGCTATGAGGATGGACCGAGGGAAGATGGAGGTGACGACCCATGCAGCGTGGTGCTCACTGGGAGTGTGCCAGACCGGTGTGGGACCCAATCCAGGTAGTGGCTTGGATGGGACACCCGGCTTTAGATGTTAGGTATTGGTGCGATATCTGTTTGGTATTAGGCCCGAACATTCGGCACGCTTTCATCAAGGGGATACGAGTAGCAACGGTGTTACCAAGATAGTGGGTTCAGGCTTATTGATGTATCACCTTGTATGGTCTTTGTGAATAATTAATAGTATGGTTGCATACATCGTCCAGATGCAGAGGCCGGGGTACCTCCTCCTTTTCTAAAAAAACCTATTGAAACCTGACAAAATTCGTCCTGGACTCGATTTTGACCGGTTTTGATGCTTACTCACCCCGGTTTTGACCGTTCTGACTCAGATTCATGTACTTCTCAAAATCCGCCTACTTTTTCAAGTTTGCGTGCTTTTTTCAAACTACTTTTTCCAAATCGGCACAGTTTTATGCGGAAAAAATCATCAATTAATAAAAATTACGCAAACTAGAATAAAAGAACGTGGATTTGAAAAAAAATACACTAACTTGAAAAATGTACACGGTTTTGTAAAAAATATATGAAAGTTACGCAGTAATTACACGAGCAATACATGAATTATAAAAATATAAATATATGTGGTTCGTCAAACAGTGCGCTAACTTCAAAACAGCGGGTGAACTTGGAAAAGTACGTGGATCATAAATAAGTACATAAATTTAAAAAGAGTCCGGGGATTTGGAATAGTAAGCTGATTTGGAAAAATTATGCGAATTTGAAAAAATTACACGTACTTGAAAAAAAGTACGTGGATTTAAAAAAAGTTCACGGATCTGTAAAAATAAGCGGTTTTAAATAAAGTATGCGTATTTGGGAAAACACGGATATAAAAAAAGTACGTGAATTTAAAAAAATGATGGATTTGAAAAAATTACGCGAATTTGAGTCAACGCCGGTCAAAACCGGTCAAAACCAAGACCAAGGACAAACCTTGTCGGGTTTCAATAGTTGGGGCTGCAAGTTGTCTGGTCTTAAAGTTGAGAAACCAAATCTAGACTCGGCCAAGAGTTGAGAGATGAAAAATATACTTTTCTCAAACTAAAACTGTTGGTTGGCACCGCCTATCACATGGTGCATCCGTACATGGGGTGTGGTGGGCCACATCCCATTGACTTTCTCTCTCATGATTGTTAGCAAGATCATAATCGCACATTCTCCCCCTTCCTTGATTCTAGGGCTAACAAACATCATAATCCCACTCTCAATAAAAGAACACACCCAGGTAAAGTGTTATAATGACCAATGAAATGCCATTGAACGTCGGTGCCATTGGTAAATCAGCCATCTCGAAATGGAAAACATACCTCTTTATGGGAGTTGGTTGATTTAAAGGTCTAGATTTCCAGAATTAAAAGGCTTTCCAAATCCATGTTGACAACATAACCATAAAAAACAGGCAGCAAGTCTTTAACAAGAGAACCGCAAAACTTATATATAAATTGAACATTATATATCTTTCATCCTGGACTCTATCTTTCACAACATGGAACATAATGTCAATGGTTACTCACATAGAGGAGTGTGTGATCATAGCAGTGAGTGGTTTTAGACTTGTTGTCTATCACTCTTAACTTCGGCAAAAATATTCTTTTGACATATAACCTGGTCAATAGCATGGTACATGCCAAAAATAGTTTGCATCATAGATGATGGTGTGGTTGTCCTTTAGGAACTTTTCCACGATATAGCTCCTTGTGTGAGGGTGCGTATGTAACTTGGTGTGGAATTCTTAATTTCCACATACCTCACCAAAATAATGTCTGAGTAACCCACAATTATGAGGTTACCAAACTCATTATAAATGAGCATGTAACATTCATCGCCTTGCATATACATCAAACCATGACAATGCTTTCCAGTGCTTCAGTTCAGATTAAACACAATTTTGCCAAGTATCCCAGTGATAAATGAGAGGGTGCTTTTCATGCTTAATATGTAAGATGTTTTTGACAGGTGAAACATAAGGAACCAACATTATCTAATCAGTTTATAATTGGTTCCTTGGGCACCCAAATGTCCAACTTTATCGCCCTTAAGTTTAGGAGCAAGTGAGGCAGAGTACTTGCACATAATGTATGTCTTTTGTATTATGTCCACGTATGTAATCATAATAGCACTTATACTTCTTTTGGACATATGTATTGATGAATGTATATACAACTAATGCACGAGACAACACCAAGATCCTTTTAACTCAAAACTCATGGTTTATCCAATGAGGTGGTGAACTTACATCCTCGGACTTAGTCTCAACGCATGTTTTATATCAAAAAATAACTTCCTCAGATAACATTCCTTATGTTCTTATTTTTCTCAGACAATGAGCGAGATAAACATTATTAATTAAGTCAACATGCATAAGCGCATGTCATGATGGTAACACAATCATCTTGAAAATTCCTTAGTCCGGACAAGAGGAAATATGTCATATGACAAATCTCAATCATTTTAACCTTTCAAGATTTCCCTCAGTGTCACGTTTGGATTTGTAAACCATTTTTAGCCTACCATATTTAACCCATTGAGGAAACTATATAAAGTTTCATACACCGTAAGAGCTCATAGCCATCATCCCACATGGCACCAAGCCAATAAGATGAACATTCACACACATTATTTATCATAGGGAAATGATGAGGGTGAAGACTAGGTGCTGCATTAGTTATTTGAGAATCATCAATACACCAGATGTGTAGGAATAAACAACTCATGGATCGTCAATTGCTCCTCAAGATTTGTGTTCCTAGGCTCAAGTTCCCAATGATTACTTTATTCTCATAGAACATAAATTATGCTCTAGAGTCTAGTGTCTTAACAAGCATATTTCGTTCTAATCCACATTACCGTGGGGCAAGAGATGAAAAAGAACTTAATGAAGTGTGACACATGATTATAAAAAGCATTGGTCACAAATATAATTATACGCCACCTACTACAATAATATCATAACTGACATAAGAACGACAAAATTGCCACTTTAACATCAATGTGTGCTTCATATTATTCATAAAGGGGTAAGTACTTCACAGGGTCGCCAAAAAAAGATAAATAGGCTAGAAATTACCATAGAGTTAGAAACATCCAACCATTTACTTTAATAGACTAAAATTATATAGTCATCGAGAAAATTTCAAGTAAAAATTTACCACCATTGCTATTATATTTATAATGGAAAAACATTTCATTCATGCTTCAATCCCTTTCTTTTTAAGCACCATGTGGATGTTGCATGGATTCTCAAAAAAGAAAAAAAAACGCTAGACACATTCACCTAAAAAAATGTTGTGGCTGAAGCCAGCCTAACTTACTCGCAAAAAAAGTCTAGTGTAGCTTAAATTAAATTTATCTGATATAGAACACTCATATCGATAAAATGGGTTGAAGCATTTACTAGAAAAAAGGGCACCCTGCCCACTTTAACAAATGCCGAAACGACAACCTATGTATAAAAAAGAGGAAGAAAGTTGGATTTGAAGAGAAAAGAATTATATTAATTACCATTTTCTAATTATTTATTTAGATTTTCTTAATGAAATTGTTATATGCACCCATCCCAACCCATAAGAGGCTGCAGACTAATGCACTTTCTCCTTCAGACACCATCTTCCTTCGTAAAAGTTACACACACACACCCTCATCATGTAGACCAAACAGTGTAGTCTGTTAAAGAGCGCTTGCAGGCGCTTACGAGCTTGACAAGCTTTAAACGAAGAGAGGAAACATGGTTTTTTGCTTGTTAAGCATAAAGAGCTTAACGAGCCGAGCCTTAACAAGCACGAGCATAACGAGTCAGCCGAGCAGCTTGTTAATCCACCACCCCTACACCCCACTAGTAATTGAGACGTCTTTTTTCATTAATATTGGGATAGTATAATGACATGTATGACATGGTTAAACACTGTTAGTAATTGGGTTGCTAGCGGCATGTATGGCATGGTGAAACGCTGCTAGTAATTAGTTTAATAGCGCGTGCGGGGTGCGCGCACTGCTAGTATTTCTGTTATTAGCGTTGTGCTTGTAACCGGTTATCAACGGCGCGATACTAGCAGCGTGTGCGCTGCATGCCACTAGTAAGGGTTTTAGCACGACGCTAATAAGGAGGTTTTGTACTAGTGTAGCATTATAGAACACCTAAATACCTAATGTACAGATGACAAAGAGATTTGGAATTTCTTACCGGTATTGAGTGAAGCCTTGTTTCTGCTCGATGCACCCTTTGGCGTAGCTCATTGTTACACCTTGCATTCTCCAGCAACATGAAGATGGTTGGGGAAAGGAGCAGGAGCAGGGAGACGTCATTGGCAACAGTAGCACCGTCGGCACTAACCTTGCAGCGTCTGGTGGTGGGGATGGTCTTTGCAACTCTTAGCACCACATTAGGATCGACAGTTAGAGGGAATCCCATCTACCATGTAGAAATCGTTGGATTAAACTGGTAGGGTCTTTCTCCTTATATATTAGGTGCTAGAGAGTCGGGATCAAACCCATAATCCCATTGATTTTCTTTCTCTTGGTTGTTTGTCAAGATTAAAATCCAACACAGCCGTGGCTCGTCCTAGTGTAGCTTGTCTAAGATGTGGCTTGAACTAAACACCCATCTAAGTTGCTTAAACTTGATTAACCTTAGGTGTGGCAACTTTATGTTAAACTTAGTCTCAAACAAAACGACCGCTACATACACCGGCCAAGTAGCATGTCGTTATGCCCACAGTGCCGGTTGTGGTCACGACGTCCAACAAAGCACCTGGTCGCCAAGAGGTGATCTTCGCGATCTAGTTGGTGCATCCCTCGTCACATGCGCCGGCACAATCGATGTGGGTGATTATTCGGCCGTGGTTGACGTCCTAATCGATCTCAGCGTGGTGCTTCATGCTTGCGGCCACGATCCTGATGACCTCCATGATTGGCCAGGTCATGCATCGTTTTTGCACTAGTCCGGCGCTTCTACCTGACATCCCAAAAGTCTACCATGCCTGGTCCCTCAAGGAAGGCGCATGCCGGCAAGCGCTCCCACCGTAAAACGTACCAATCCAACTCCATTTCAGGCCAACCAAGCCATCCTTGAAGCGTCTTGGAAGCATGGCGGCCGTTTCCATGAAATGGCTTGTTGTTTCTGTTTTTTATATTAAGCCTCTGTTATACATTGCCAGCGCTCGATTGGTGCAGTGTTTTGAGCCTAACCAATCTGCACAGTAGACATGGGTTCGATCCCTGGTTCTCTCATTCTTTTTCTTTCTTTTTCTCCTTCTCTCTGCTACTAATGCCGGTAGGCAAGGATACAACTGCCTCGCCCGAGCGTCATTTAGCAGATGGGCTGCAAAATGTTTCAGTTTTGGCCCAGCTTTTCTATTTTCGGGCAAATTCAAATGTTTTTTTAATAATTCATAACTTTCAAATACTAACTCCAAATCTAACATGTTATATATGAAAATCCCTCGAAAAATGTTTAGATTTTAAATGTGCTATTATATTATCCATTTCTAATATTTACTTTACGATGCAAACATAATTAATATCTTCTTTATATGGGGTATTTGGAATCT
This sequence comes from Triticum timopheevii, assembly GCA_963921465.1. Taxonomy (NCBI): domain Eukaryota; kingdom Viridiplantae; phylum Streptophyta; class Magnoliopsida; order Poales; family Poaceae; genus Triticum; species Triticum timopheevii. The sequence goes on from OY997262.1 coordinate 445,819,868, forward strand.
CTGCTACTAACGCCGGTGGGCAAAGGTATTACTGCCTCGCCCGAGCGTCATTTAGCAGATGGGCTGCAAGATGTTTCAGTTTTGACCCAACTTTTCTATTTTCAGGCAAATTCAAATGTTTTTTTTTTGAATAATTCATAACTTTCAAACCCTAAATCCAAATCTAACATGTCATATGTGAATATCCCTCAAAAATATATTTAGATTTTCAATATGCTATTATATTATCCATTTATAATATTCAGTTTATGATCCAATCTTAATTAATATCTTCTTTATATGGGGTATTTTGAAAATACTCGCTTAACGTTGATACTTCACAACTTTTCTCTGCTACTAATGCCGGTAGGCAAGGATACTACTGCCTCGCCCAAGCGTCATTTTGCAGATGGGCTGCAAAATGTTTCAGTTTTGGCCCAGCTTTTCCATTTTCGGGCAGATTAAACTGTTTTCAAATAATTCATAACTTTCAAACCCTAACTCCAAAGCTATCATGTTATATATGGAAATCCCTCAAAAATGTTTAGAACTTAAATATGCTATTATATTATCCAATTCTAATATTTCCTTTACGATGCAATCTTAATTAATATCTTCTTTATATGGGGTATTTTGAAATCTCTGCTGCGAACGCCGGCGGGCAAGGGTATTACTGCCTCAGTTTTGGCCCAGCTTTTCTATTTTCGCCCAGATTCAAATGTTTTTTTAATATTCATAACTTTCAAACCCTAACTCCAAATCTAACATGCCATGTATGAAAATCCCTCAAAAATATTCATTTTATGATGCAATCTTAAGCAATATCTTCTTTATATGGGATATTTTGGAAGTGCTAGCTTAACGTTGATATTGTTGCCTAATAAATTGAAACATCTTGAGTAAACATCCAACCTTTTTGCACAACACCACTTATCATGTTGTTTGTCGTGTGGCGTTGTCAAAGATTCAAGGGATTCAGCAATGTTTTCACGTGTGAGTATGAGGGACAAATGTTTTTTCCCGTTGCAACGCACGGGCATGTTTTGCTAGTTATCTTTTAATCTTAATCATCATAACTACGACGAAGGATATATTTTTGGCATGTGTAGAGTGGAGGAACGTGGTGGCTTGTTTGCCTATTGCAAGTATCGCTCAAAAAAAATTCTAAGGCTACAACCATCAAAGTTTATTCTATCATGCCTCAAAGTATTACTCCCTTCGTTTTTATTTACTCCGAATATTAGAGTTGACTGAAGTCAAACTTTGTAAAATTTGACCAAATTTATAGAAAAGAATATAAATATTTAGCATAACAAATCTACATGAAGTGGAAGTACATTCAGCATTGAATCTAATGGTATTGATTTGTTATTGTATATGTTAATATTTTTGTCTATAAACTTTATCAAAGTTTGTAAAGCTTGACTTTGAGCAAAACTAATATGCGGAGTAAATAAAGACGGAGGGAGTACTTGATTGCCAAAGTGCCTTCATTAGATGGATAGTATTGAAGGAATGCAAATTCAGCATACAATAACGGTGGTCCTGAAACATTCCCAGTAGGCGAGCTTACTTGGGCCTTCTTTGGATTGAAGGATTTTTATAGGATTTTTATAGGATTGTAAACCACAGGATTATTTCCTACGGAATGCGTTTGGATCACAGGATTGCGTTCTCAAAATTCCTCAGGATTGGGTTCCCAAGACTCGTTTTCCAGAGGATTTTACGCCTGAGGTCCGACCTCTTGGAAAGATTCCTGGCGCGAAAAGAGAGCGCTTGAGCGGCGTGCTCGCGCCAAAACAGCCGCGCGTCTTCGCGCGAAAGTACCACGCATTGCTCTAAAAAAAAAGAAAAAACACCTCGCACCGCTCTGGAAGGAAATAAAGAAAAGGCACCGAAAGCGGCGGCGAGGTCGCGACTCCCCCCGGAAGAGGCGACAAGGTCAGATCCCCCGACGGAAGTGGCGGCGACCCGGGCGACCGTCGGATACGCCGACCACCTCGAGTTCGACGGGATCAGCGCCGGCCCCATCCAGGTTAGCCCGCATCACATAGTCCCTCTATCTCCTTGCCTTGCAATTATTTCTAGATCGAGGGAGGGGGTGCCTGATATGGCGCGGGGGCGGCAGATCCTGCCGGAACTAGGCACCGGGTGTGGCGTTGGTGGTCGCCTGGCCGGCGAGGACAGTTGATGGCAGGGACGAAGCGGCCGTCGCTGGCTTCCTCCCGCTGCCAGCGAGAGGATCACGTTCCACGGCAATGCCGAGTGAATGCTTCTCCGGCTTCCCGCTGATGTTTGTGCTTGCCGTTCCTGATTGTTCTGCGTGCTAGCTGGGTGACCGTGGGTGTGTGCTTCCCATGCCTGAGTGTGTGCGTGCCTGATGTAATGTCTTATGTGCAAATAGAGAATTGATAAACTGAGAGATGGATCTGGTGTGTGTGATGTCCGTGAAGAGAGAAACTGTGAGGAATTGAGAGATGGAAGTGTTGTATTGCTATGCGTTTGTGTTTACTGCTCATATACGCTTGTGCGTATCACTTTGGGTTTCTGAGTGCAATCTTGTAATATATTAAGTATTTTTGCAGTGCAGATGGTCCATCAGCTTAACTCGTTTGAGCTGCCAGGCAGCCGTGTGCAATCACAAGGATTTCTTGACATGGATGTTAATCGTGCTCGCGGCCGTGTGCAGTCACAAGGACTTGTTGCTGTTGATGCTGATCGTGCTCGCAGTCATGGGCAATCACAAGGACTTGGTGATATCGATGACGATCACGGGGCTGTTGAGTATCCTCGGGATATAGGTATTACTCCTAGTGTCAATTTACTTGCATAATATACAAGAATGTGCAGTCTACTGTAGTTAAATTTGAGTCATTAATTTTAGGTATGACGAAGAGGGCTAGATGGACTCATCAAATGAAGTTGTTTCTTATCGACTTGCTGAAAGAGCATGATGTTCCTGGTTTTCGGACACAAAATGCATGGAGCAAAGAGGCCTGGACAAACATTGTTAATCGACTAAATCAAGCATTTTGTGTATCATTGAGTGTTATTCAAGTCAAACAAAAGGAGCAAGATATAAAGAAGGAATATCGAAGTGTGAAAGAATTGTTGGCAGAAAGTGGGTTTGGATGGGATAAGGATAGAATGATGGTAGAAGCACCAGCAAGTGTTTGGGCTAGTTTTGTTGCTCGCAAGAATAGTAAGGAGGCCCTCCAATGGCGAGACAAGTCGTTTCCATACTTCAATGATTTGGCTTCTCTCTATGATGGTTAGTTTAACATTACATGATGCTTTCTTCTGTTTGATATCAAGTTTTAGGTCATGTTTTTCTGAGATAAGTATATGTTTTTTGTTGGATGTATAGGCCGTTATGCCGAAGGAAGAACTCGTCATGGTATGGATTATTATGCCAACAAGGCAAAACATGCATCAGTTCCATCATCGCACCCAACACATTCGAATGATACATATGAATCATCTTCACCTCCTACAATAGCTCTAGATGAGCCAGGTTTGCAGTTTCCTTTGGAAGAAGAGGTTGAGCGAGCAAATCTTGATTCTGTCCAGCATACATCAACACCCGATGAACAAATGCATACCCAATCAATACCCCCCAAAGCACCTACCGAGAAGCCTGAGAGTAGACGTAGAAAAAAACAAAAGCAAAATCCTACAGACTCTGCAGATGGATTCCACGAAAGATACCTTAGGCTAAAGATGGAAGAAATAAATCGATTTGCAGCTATTGAGGAGAAGAAACTAGAGGATCCATTTAGCATTCACAAGTGCATCACAACGATTGAAGGATTGGATGGTCTACAATTGGGTGATATGTTGTTGGCATCAGACATCTTCAAAACCAGGGAAAATAGGGAGATTTTCCTGTCATTCTCTAGCGATGAACGACGGTTGGCTTGGATTAAAAGGGAGATTGCTCGTACCAATGAAAACTAAGGAAAACAGGGAGGTTTTTCCTACCATTCTCTAGCAATGAACTTAACGAAGAGCAGTATACTTTTGTTTACTAGACCTCCATATTTTGGTAGATTGAGATGATAAGTTTGTCATGCAGTAGTATGCTTTTGTTTACTAGACCTCTGTATTTTGGTAGGAGAGGCCTAGTATAGGAGTTCTTTTGTTTCAGACTCAAATCATGTTTGCTGAAACAGGACATGAGGATATTAACTTAATGAAGTAGAATATTAATATAAGAAGTACTTGAATGGTAATACAACTTGCATATCATATTTTCATGGTACATATACATGTCAAGATCTGCGTGATACATACTGATTCCACATTCCTTGTGCAATATGATCTCGCATTTGATTTCCGGCTTGTCTGGAATAATTAAATGCATGTATATCACCATGATAGTCGTGGTCTCCATTTGGCACATCAACAATCTGGTTTGGGTCAATCTCCATGGAAGCATCAGTAGGCCACTCCATATCTCCTTTGTGCAGGCGTATGAAATTGTGCAGAACACAACATGCCATGGATATGTCAATTTGTTTATCTACTGAATAATGTGCAGCAACTTTCAGTATAGGAAATCTCATTTTTAGAATGCCGATAATCCTCTCAATATGATTGCGGAGTTGAGCATGACGAAGGTTGAACAGTTCCTTGTAATTTTGTGGCCTTTGACGTACTTCTCCTTGTTCTTTTAGATGATACCTAGGGCCACGGTACGGAGCAAGAAATTGGGGTGTGTTTGCATAACCAGCGTCAACAAGGTAAAATTTACCATAAGGTACATGGAAACCATGATTTAGTGCATCTTGTAGAACTCTTGCATCAGAAGCTGATCCTTCCCAGCCAGCATGTACATGCACAAATTTTAAGTCGAAGTCACAAGCAACCATGACATTTTGTGAGAGTGTTTGCTTCCTGTTCCGGTATGGTTCTTGTTGGCCTGGTGGTAAGAACATAGGAATATGGGTTCCGTCTATAGCACCAATGCAGTTCTGCACAAACAAGATATGAAATATCTCTATGTTATTAACTTGCATTGAATTAATTAAATTACCTGATTTGAATTGTTCATACTCATACCTGGAAGAAAGGGTAAAACTGTGGTTTGCTCAAGATTGGATGTGGGTTGAGGGAAGGTGGACGTATATAGATATGTGTGAGTCGTGTAATTGCATCAAGCACTAATCCAAAACGACGGCTTATTGTTTCTGCACTATGCTGAAACCAATCCTGCAGTGTTTCATTCGTTGCATTTTTGGATATTGCATACAAAAATATTGCCACTTGCTCTTCTACTGCTAGTACTTTTGAATCAGCAAGGAGTTTTTTCTCACGCAGCTTGTCAACAAGTGCTCGGAAAATGTCAACCTCCATGCGGAAAGTCCTTTTGCATAAGCTTTCATGCCCTGTTAAGATTTCCTGAACACGCCAAGCCCCCGAAAGTTTTGATGTGTGCATTGGTTTCTTACTGGAAGAAGTTTGTGATGTATCTTCTAAAGTAGGAAGTACAAAATGAATGAACTCATAGTCACTTTCTGATCTACGGCGGTAGCTTGGATTCATGGTGTGCACAAACAAGCCCAAATATGCTGAAAATGAACCGAATGAAACAATAAATATCATGGTTTATTGAATAGCATGAAAGTATCATTCTGCTAATAGGAGATGAACACTAACCTTGTTGATTTCTTCAGTATGGGAAAGATGAAAGAATAGAGTCCAGACAACAAATGATATAAGCAATGTGGGCAAGGAAAGGAGCTATGCATTGCACAGAACAAAGAAGCAAGCAGCTGGTTATTTATGCACTTGTTGGCTGCTGCTAACGGCTACTTCAGGACTACACTAGCCGTTTGAAACATCAGACTTGAAATAATAATATTTTATTGTATGGGATTCATGTACATTTCCTATGGTGTAGCCAAAGCTCTTTGTTACCCATTCCTCTGGTTTTGAGTTCAATAGGATTGGCTATGTCATGACAACCAAATCCTCCATTTTTCCTATTCCTCTGTTTTGCAAATCCTGTGATCCAAAGAAGGCCTTAATCGGGAAGGTACGCATGCAGATGCATGACATAGGTACATTCACATTCACGCTCTCGCCATTTTGGGGTAGACAACGTCGACCGCGATGCCGCAGAGCCCTGGGCCGCCGACGTCGCGGCGCATGCGGATGTAGCCGCTCTCACCCCACGTCTGCCCCCACGAGTTCTTGACGAGCCAGTACTTGGCCCCCGTAGCAGCGTCAACGCCATAGCCGACGATGGTGACGGCGTGAGCAAGATTTGTCCCGCAAGGGCCCGAGTAGACGCCGCTCCTGTAGAACTGCATGCCGCTGCCGACCTCGATGGCCACGCCGATGGGCTGCCCGGAGACGGCGAGCTGCATTTCGGGCTCGTTCCTGGGCGGGATCACGCCGCCGCCGAGGATCTTGACGGTGTGATGGGCGGACTTGGCGCGGTTGCAGGCGCCCCTCACCGCCGTGTACGGGTAATCCGCTGCCGTGGTGAGGCCGCCATTCTCCACAATCCAATTGTAAGCCCTGTGATAGGACCCGCGGTTGCACCCGCCGTCGTACTGGTCACAGTCCACCAACTGCTGCTCCGAGAGGGACACCAACTGCCCCGTCCTGATCCAGTTCAGAGTCTCGATCGTCGCAACCGTCACGAACGCCCAGCAGCTAGCTGCATCCATTCATTGAGGGATAAAATAGTTAATGGTTAACCACCGTGCATGCTTAACAAGGTAAAGTTGAAATGGATCAGACGGGGGATCTATCTTTACGTACCGCATCCTGCGCCTTGGGACTTGACCGGTGTGACGGCGCCCTTGGATCTCCAGTCCCAGCTGGGAGGCGGAGCCTCCATGGAGCTACCATCGTGGCCACCGGACGACCACAGCTCGGCGTCGCCGCTGCCCACAGGCAACGCAATGCCCGTATCATCACCGGCAGCGTCGTAGGACGACGCGTACCTAGCCAGGAACTCCTCCTGGGTGAGGTCGGCGAACTCATTCTCGCCGAGCTCGTAGGTGAGGTCGCCGCGCCGGTTGGTGGCCTCGATGTACTCCACGTTGTCGCGGTACACCTGGAAGCGACGCAGCCTCTCCGGTTGTGCGTGGCCTGCCACTGGCGGAACCTGTCCATCATCAGCATGTCGCCCATGTCGACCGACGCCGCCGGGAAGGCGGCGAACAGGCCGCGCACCAGCAAGATTGCAGTGATCGCCGGCCATGCACCACGGGAGAAGGCCATACCGACCGAACGATCTACGCACACTGGCTTGTGCTCAAGCATGCATGTGTAGACGTGTTTTTATAGCGCTCGCCGGTGGAGCGCGGGAACATGTCTTTCGCCGGTGTCGGGGATGAGCTCATCGGCCGGAGACGAGCGCATGCAATGCATGTTTGCAGGCGCTGGCGATGCACGTAGCTCGTAGAGGAATGGTAACGAGCTACATTTTCTCTTGGTCTCATGCATGCAGCGGTGCATACATCTGTGCATGACTTGGCACACGAAATAATGTTGGTTAGTTAGGTTGTCTTGCCGTGCACACTAACATAGGAGTACTGTATATGCCAACTGCAATGTACCGGCACCTAGTGCACCTTGTCGCCTTCCCAGTTCTGTCAATGAGCACGTCCTCAACCGTACTGTCCGGTTCATTGACTCGATTTATCTTTGTTAAAATTCTAAATTCACTAGATGATTCCCTTTTTTTAGGGGTCACTAGATGATTTCCCACGTGTTACTGATATTTTGTTGGGTCACTAGATGTACGTCGTTGCCTGAAATTTTTATTTGGGCCAGTCACTCTTTTTTAGCCGGAACATGACCCAGCGTCTTGTGCATGCTAGAGCTATATATCACGGTTTTTTTTTTTTTGGTTTCCACTGTTTTGCACGGTTTCCTTTGGTTTTTCTTTGTTTTATTCGGTTACTTCCTTCTTTCCTTTCTTTTTCTTTCGTTATTTCCCCCCTTGTTGTCTTTGTTTCTTTCTCGTTTTTTCTTCCTTTCTCTGGTTCTCATCGGGTTTCTTTGGTTTTCTCTTTTTTTTTTCTTTTTTTTTCTATTTTTCAACACAAGTCTATATTTTTCATATGCATTGTAAAATTTTCTTACACGTTACTAATAATTTCTCTATTCATGTTCAATATTTTTTAAATATATGATTAACATTTTTCCAGATATATGTTTTGATTTCTACTTTAATACATATACTTTGTACATTTTTTGTACATATCTAAAACAGTTTTATGCACATTTAACATTTTTAAAATACATGATTAACATTTTTCAACTTTTTATGCGAAGTGCTTTAGGTGTGACCTTGGCGCTTTGGTATGGTGTGATTTTTGCAATTGCGCGGCTTCTCACATGTGATGATGGAGACTGACTGCCTGGAGGTGGTAAGCCTCTAGAAATTTCGCCACAATAGCCGATCTATTGGGGCACCATTACTGATGGAATTTGCAGAGCTAGCTTCTTCTTTTTCTTTTTTTGATAGTCAACATGTAAACAGCCAGCCAATGTACCGGCCCATCTCTGCGCAAAGCATGCTTGCTCGTTGAAAGTCACTTGAAGTTGGGCTGACTCTAGACCATCTTTCCTTCTCACCAGCTTGTTGGCTGATTATTCCACGAACTCATTTGTTGAAAAAAGTTATCCACTTTTGACGCAAAAAATACATTATTAACATTTTTACAAAAAAGTGTCTTGAAAATTTTCTCGAATACATGATAAACATTTTTCAAATACACATTGGTACATTTATGGAATGATAAATAAACCTTTTTTAATTATTCAAACATTTTTCTTACATTTTACAAACCCTTTTTTTGAAATTTCATGAACCCATTTATGAAACTCGTGAACATTTAATAAATGTAATGTACATTTGTTTGAATGCATGATTTTTTTAATCACATGAATATTGTTTACATTGTATAAACAGTTTTATAAAATGTCACTTGCATTTTTTGGAAACGCGTGACAATGTTAGAAACATTTTTTGTGCACATGACTAACATTTTCTACTTTTTTATTCACATTTTACATTTTTCATATATATCAGAAACATTTTATATACACGTTTAACATTTTTCAAATGCATGATTGACATTTCTCAAAAAAATTATATGAAGTGTTTTTGTTAATATAATATATAGAATATTTGAAAATATAAACAAATAAATAAATGTGAAGGAATATGGGCCAATGTCAGATGAACAACAAACATGGGCCAATGCTAGATGAACAACAAATATGGGCCAGTCCCTGCGGGCAACACATATTCACACCCTTCTTGTGCATACGAAGCTTTGCGCTGCCAGATGAACAACAAATATGGGCCAATGCCCAAGGGAGGCCTGCATGGCAGCATGTACCTTCCACTCCCAGCAGACCACTTAGATTTGCTCAAACGAGGGTTTTCTCACGCCACCGTCACCGTCGCAATCTGAAAAATTTATAGGTCCCCTCGCCTCTGGCTGCCATCGTGGCGCTCAGAGGTGGGGGGGGGGGGGGGGGCTTGGATCTTCAAGACCTCTATATTCTTCGTCAGCGTCTAGTGATCATCATAGTTTTGTGAGAATAAATTTCTCACGTTCTTCTAGCAGTGCCATGAGATAGAGAGTTTTATGTCCTCGTAGATCTGATTATTTGAATCTGATGAATTTATGTTGTGTCAAGCTTTTTTTTGTTGGTCTGATTCTTTGTGGTTGTGAAATTTTTCATCGACATCATGGTGAAGATATAATGATTCGATGGCCTGCACTTCTAGGGGATCATCCCTGGCCCAAGTACGTTCATCGACCAAGGTTTCCCATTTTTTTGGATGGGTGACTCAAGGCACTTTCAAAAATCATTATTGGTAATGTTCGTGCGGGAGAAAGAGTGACAACATCGTTGCTCCAGTTCAATTGCAGCCTCTTTACCAAAGTCGGCATTTCTTCGAGTAGAGATTGATACCATGAAGAAAATATTTTTAAGAGATTTCATCATAATTCTTAGTCATATGAGTTACTTTGTATTTTCTTGGATCTTAGGTCCAAATCAATGTATCTGTAATTGTTATGAGTATGAATATAATTACAGGGTTTTTTGAAAGAAAACCCATAGATTTGCTAAAAAAAGCAGAACAAGTAGATGCTTTGCATAGTCGAATGCATGCATACTGATTAATCTTTCTTGATGTACCATGCATTGACTTGGAGGATGAAAGGACTGACCATTGTTACATCTCATGTACACAGTTGACGGGTATATCATGCATGGATCATGCATGGATCGGTCCCATGTGCATGTCAATTCATGGCTGAGCTTCCATGGATGAAATAGGACGCAATGTTCAAAATTACCGGAGGCCCATACATACCATATGTTTTTTCTTGCATATATAGTTTATGTTGGCTTTTGACATTAGATGGATGCATTGTATTGTTTGCATAGTTATACTAATCTAATACTTGTGGTGGTGTCACTTTAAAGAATAAATGAACAAAATAAAGATATAAAGAAATAAATCCCAAACTAAGTTTTCTAAGGAAGAGTGAATTAGTGGCATTGGTACTACCCTTAGATAAGAAAGCATGAATAAGTGACATCGGTATTACGCTTTGAGAAGAAAGAAAATGAAAGACAATTGAAATAAATAATGACAAAATTTGTACACAATTTACATAGGAATTGCATTTTTATAAATATGCAAGAATGTGATTTTTCTGCAAAACTAAGTTTTCTACGAATGAATGAATTAGTGGCATTAGTATTACCCTTAAAGAAGAAAGGAAATGAAGAAAACAAATAATGATAAAATTTGCTCACATAATTTATATAACTTTTTACAATATGCAAGAACAAGCATATAATAGTGAAATCCAAAAAATAAATTTTTTAAGAAAGAATGAATTAGTGGCATTGGTATTACCCTTAAATAAAGAAGATACTGAAATAAAAAATATAGTTTTTAGGGAAGCATGAATTAGTGACATTGGTATTACCTTTGAGAAGAAAGAAAATGAAAGAGAATTGAAATAAATAATTACAAAATTTGTACACAATTTACATAGGAATTGCATTTTTTAATATCCAAGAATGTGATTTTTTTTTTGCAAAAATAAGTTTTCTGAGAATGAATGAATTAGTGTCATTAGTATTACCCTTAAAGAAGACAAAAGGAAATAAAAAAATCAGGTTTTCTAAGAAAGAATAAAGTAGTGTAGTTGGTGTTACCATTTGAGAAAAAATAAAACGCAAAAAAATAAAACAAGTGGCGACAAATTTTGCACACAATTTGAACAGAAATTGTGCTTTTCATAATATGCAGAAATATGCATATAATAATTTAGTTTTCAAAAAAGAAGTTTTCTAAGAAGGAATGAACTAGTGCCATTGGTATTATCCAGAAAGAAGAACTAAAATTAAATGAAATTAAAACAAAATCAAAATAATGAAGTTTTCTAAAAAAGAATGAAGAGCGACATTGATATTACGCTTTAAGAAGAAGGTATATAAAAAATAACTAAAACAAGTAATGACACAATTTACACAGGAATTGAACCTTTTATAATATGAAAGAATAAGGAGTGATTCTTTTGCTAAAAGGAAGTTTGCTAAGAATGAATGAATTAGTGGCATTGGTGTTATGCTTAACAAAGAAAGAAAATTAAATAAAATATAAAAAATTAATATAATGAAGTTTTCTAAGTAAGAATGAATTAGTGACGTTGGTATTACTCTATAAGAAGAAACAAAGTAAGAAAACAAATAGTGACAAAATTTGCACACAATTCACACATCAAATGCAATTTATAAATATGCCAGAATAAGCATATAATAGTAGAATTTCACAAAAAATAAATTGTCTAAAATGAATGAATGAGTGGCATCAGTATTATGTACCCTTAATAAAGAAATAAAAACTAGAAAAAATTTATGAAATATGAATATTCTAAAAACATAATGAACTAGTCGCATGTTATTACCCTTCAAGAAGAATGAAACTAAAAAAAAAACTTGCGCACGGCTTTGCATTGAAATTACACCTTCTCTAATATCCAAAGAATAAGCATATAATACTGCAACTTTTCACACAACTGTATATTTACAGACATATTATACAGTGTTTGTATATGATTTACACGCAGTCAAACATCCCAAAAATACCAAAAAAGACTAAACAAGAAATGGAATAAACAAAAGCAAAAAAACATGTATAAAAATAGGCAATGTGTACCGGGCTTCAAGCCCAATAGGAAAACCGACTGACGGCAAACAAGGGCAAGTCAAAAATTCTGCCCAAGAAGCCATTTTTATTTTTATTTTTGAAAAGGAGGAATGCCCCCGGCCTTTGCATCAAAGTGATGCATGCAAAAAAAAAAATTGAAAGGAGGAATGCCCCCGGCCTCTGCCCAAGAAGCCATGGAACAACACAAGGAAAAAATTGCTCATCTTGGCAAAGAATCAACAGTAAAAAAACTGACTTACCCAAATTTTAAAATCAGGGAACTTATGTACAGTTAAAGTAAATTTTGTTTGTACCCCAACGAAAATTATGCTAAGTTAGAACGTACCTTAAATTCAGACTCATTTGCATCGTGTTGTTGAAAAAAAAAATCTAAGGCTATAACCATCAAAGTTGATCCTATCATGCCTAACATTATTACTGATTGTCAAAGCGCCTTCATTAGAGCGGGAAACATCATGGATGGGGTGCAATTACTGCATGAAGTATCGAAGGAATCCAAGTTCAGAAAATATTAACAAGTGGTCATGAAAATTGACTTCAAAAAGGCCTATTACGAGGTCAATTGGAATTTTCTTTTTGAATACACTTATAAAAGAGGTTTTAGTGCAAAATGGCTTGCCTCCATGAAAAGTGTGGTCACAAGGGACTCTCAGTGTCGATTTCATTGGCGAGGTGGTTAGAAACTTTGGTAGCCACAAGTTAGTGAGATCGGGGGATCCTTGTCCCCTTTTCTTTTAAATTTGAATGCTGACTACCTTGCCAACATGGTCATCGGGATCAACAAAATGGCCAAATCACTGGACTGGCTATTCACTTTGTTGAAAAGGGGATTTCAGTTATGCAGTACGTGGACAAAACCATCCTGTTTGTTAAATATGACATAGAAAGAGCTAGGAATTTGAAACTTCTTTTACAGTACCTGTTTGAGATGATGTTTGGCCTAAAAATTAATTTTCAGAAAATGAGGTGTTGATGGTATTGGAGGATGCTGATAAGTTGGACCAATATGCCACTTTATTTAGCTACGTAATGGGCTACTTGCCTCTAAATACTTGGGGGTGTTGTTCGTTCTAGTAGATTGAAGGTATTTGATTAGAAGTTTGTTTGACCAACTCTCCAATTTATCACATGTCCATATATAAGTGCAAAACGACCGTGAGAAAATTTGGCAAGATCAGAAGGTACTCGTGTGGCAAGGAGGTGCTACAGAAAGGAGATAATATTTGGTGAAGTGGCCCCAAAGACAATATGACTAGACGTAATCGTGTAGGCAGTACGATTTGTGTGGAACATTGTGGGCCAGGCCACTGGAGCGAGGAAATGGCCCGAAGCATGCTTCTCGCAAGATTTCTGGAGGATCCCCCAATTCATTCCGGCGTGTAGAAGTGTTCAAATGACCGGCCTCGCTGCGATGTGTTGGGCGATTTGGAAGCTGTGCAACAGGTCATGCTTTGAGGAAAACTCATTCTGTCGCCGGTTGAACTGACCTTCTACGCTTGTGCATATACCAAATATTGGGCAGGGCTCCATTCTGGAGATGGCATGGATGCATTGTTGGCTGGAGCAATTGATCTTCAGGAGGTGGATGTGAATGTTCATGATGCTAGTACTCGTCCTTCTGGTGGCATACTATGGATCGAAGATATCCGTGGTCAGGTGAATGAAGATAGTTGGGTGTATATATGATTTAGGCCTGATGCCATGGCATAGATGTTGCTTTTGGGGGATGATCTTAGAATGGTGTTGTGGTTTTTGAGTTGTGCCGTGGGATAGCTGTTGCTTTTGCTCCCCTTGCTTGTAATATTCAGAACTTTGTAACTTCAGTGTGCAAGCATTAGGCGGCACTTGTAGTTTCTCTGTAGCTACTCCATCAAAACATGTTTTCTTCTGCACTGGACGATGCTCGTTGTCTGTAGATAGTGCGGGTCGTATGGAAAAAATAAAAATAGGCTTCAATATTTCTTAGAAATATAAAGGATATCTGCTAAAAAACAAAGACTGCATGCGGCAAAAGATTCCGTCGCCGGGACTTGATCCCGGGTCTCTCGGGTGAGAGCCGAGTATCCTAACCACCTAGACTACGACGGATTTTGGCGATTTGATTCATACATTTCATTATACATTTCCTGAGTAAGCATCCGTCGCAAAACAAAGACCACCAAGGAAAATGGAAACTGTTACTGGTTTTAGATACATAATTTACAATTTGCCATTGATTCCAGCTGGAAAAAAACAGGGTATGGTTTTAGATACACAAATTGTGCTATTAGGCCTTATCATACAGGGCACTACGGATTTGCCAAGAACAGGTTTGTCACTGATGCCAGCAGCGGTAGCAGATGCGTTCTTGCTCTGTTCATCTCTGGAGTGAACAAGTGCACATGCAAAATGTCAGTAACTTGTTGCCAGGATAGACATCTTGGCTCAACACTTGGTAGCAGGAGGTACATGGCGCTGGATCTCACATTCTGTCAGTCCATCGAATGTGCAAGCAAGATTGTTCACTCATTTCTTCCACTGGGGCAGCCGTTGGACGACAACCTGCAAGAAGAAACACAGCTTTTTTTCAGAAAGAAATGGCGCTTCCCTCATGACAACAGAGCCGAAGATAGTGCGTGAGGCTAGTGAAATCATGCCTTGCCGGAGTTCTCCTTGTTCCCGACGATCGTCTGGCAGGTCAGCCTCCATGACTCCGGTTTCTGAAATGGACAGTAAGATGTAGAGTGCACAGTTAAGTCGCAGCTCCTCTGCTTGTAAACCACAGTGGAGACAGCAGCAGAAACTCTATGAACCAAAGGAAAATGAGAATGAGAATGAACTGCTGCGTAGTGCGTACCTTCTTCAGGTAACGATTCTCGGCGTCCGTCCTTGGGCTCAGGAGCTCCTTCCCGTCGATTATCTGCGCACAAAGGTTCACACTCTGGTGGTATCAGTTGCTGTTCAGATTAGCCATTGTGCAAAAGTAGACAGCGTGCCATTTCACGATGCAGTCATGGTGCAGTGAGTTAGGAGTAGATAGGAAGGGGAGGGAGTGGTGTACCTCGACAATGCAGGTGCCGCAGCTGCCCCCGCCGCCGCAGTTCATCAGCTTCCCCTGCAGCGCACGCACCAGGAACCATTAATTAGCAGATAATGCCAGAGGAAAATTAGAAGGGAAATTAAGCCAGAGAAGGTGCGGAAGTTAGGGAAGGTGGCTCACGTATGCCGCGTAGAGCTCGAGCTTGTTCTCAAGCATGACGTCCCGGAGGAGCTTGTCGCCGCTGACCGCCGCCGCCCTGTCCACCGGGTACGACCCGTCGGCCCCCGGCTTGGGCTGCACGCAGCACAGAAAATCAATTAAACCTCGGCGCCTGGAGGCGGGAATTAGCGGAGGAAATCTAGGTCGAGGCCTTACCCCGACAAACTCGAGCTCGATTTGGGGCTTGGGCGGCGCCGGCGCCGGAGCGCCGGGCGATAGGTCGGGCGAGGCGGCGGAGCATCTGATTGGGGACAAGGCCGCGGCGGAGCGCGTGGGTCTGTAATGGCTGGTGCTTGTCCGGGCGGAGGCCGGTGTGGCTGTGGGGAGAGGGAGGACGGAGAAGAGCGCCGCGGAGCTCGTGGCCGCCATGCTCTCGCTGCTCTTGGTGGGGACGTGGCCGCGTCGGTTTGTTCGGAAAAAAGGCACCGGTTTTATCGCTACACCATCGCCGCGCGGAAGGTGTGGCCGTCGAGCCTGCACGGGCCACACCTGCGGCTGGCTCTCGTGTTGGATGGAAACTGTTAGAAACGTCTTTTTTTTTAGGATCGTTAGAAACGTCTAGTTTGTATCCTTTTTTCTTCTTCTTAAATTCTAATTTCAATTTACATGTTAAAAACAGGTTCTAATTTCAAAGTTGCCTTTCCCAACTTCTCCTTTCTTCTATGAGAAAAACATCTCCTCCCGCTAGATGATAAGGGGGATCCTCCCGCTGGTGGTTCCCGTTCCACTCCGCTGCTCCGACATCAGAAAGCAAGAGAACTTCGGTTTTATATGTTGTGCGTGCTGTTAGAATTAGCTTAGCGTTTGGTGTCATGGTGGAATCGTTTGGAGGGTGGCGACGGTGACGCATCGAACAGTCGTGCATCGAATTTCATTTGCATCTCAGCAACATTGTAGACTTGATGGGTTTGTCATCGTCGGGCATGTGTTTCGGCTTTAGCCTTTAGGTGGTGTAGGTTTGGTCGTCAACATTGATCTTGTTAATGGTGGCGACTTCGTTTTGTCCGCAAATTGTTTTCACCCGGGGGCATACGTGGTCTGGGTCGCAAGTTCCAGCTAACTCTGGTGAGGGTAGCATGACCATTAACACGGATATAGGGAAGTCCCTTACTGATTCGCCTTCTTCTCCATATCCCATTTGTTTGCATGTGGTGGATGGCTACTGCAACGACATCTATGAGATATTTCTTCTAAAGGTACGTATAGGCAACTCGATTGTTACACTTCCCGCATTCGTTCTCTCAATCGGCGATGTGATGGTAATGAAGCGAGCCTTGGGGAATTTATCCAGAATGATATTCTTGGGGATTTAGGTATAATTCTAAGCTTTCTAAGGGTATTTTCTATAAAAGTGGGAACATATGTCCTCCTCATGTCCATTTGCACTTATTTTCATTACTTAATATAATCTAGGTACTCGTGCTAAGGACTCTTGTTTCTTTGCTCTGCTCATGTACATACTCACCAAGTGGATCTCAATCGAATGAAGATGTGTCAGCACGAATGCATGAAACGACGATTTTGCCTATTTACTAGTGATGATGAACATGGTTCAATGTAAAACAACTCCAAGCATAGACTATATAAACCCAAATGCACTGGGTGGATCTCATCATGCTGAATTTTCCTGTTGAGAGAACAATGGTGAACACACAAAAAGGTGATCACGGTAGAAGTAGAAGGTGAGATGGGACACAACATGACTTTTTCTAGTTACTCTTATCCATGGACGAGAAACTGACACACATAGTAGGAGCAATGGACATCGAGAAGCATGTTCGACCAAAGACCCACCAAATGATGGTCTTCCTGAAAAAACGCTTTATAGTCATCACGATAGTCAAAGCTTCGATCTGACTAAAACTACCAATAGCGGGATGAGCCTTCATAGGCCACATTTGTGGATGGCTCTTGGGTTGGGTGGAAACTCTAAGATACGACTAGTTTGTAACATCTTTTTCTTCTAAAGTTCTAGTTTCAATGTACATTCAAAAAAGGATTCCAATTTCAAAGTTGTCTTTCTCATCTTCTCCTTTCTTATATCAAAAAACCTCTCCTCTCTATGCGTGATAGGAGGATGTTCCTGTCTCTGCCTCCTGCTGCCGATGGTTCCCACTCCACTCTGCCACTCCGACACTGGAAGCAAGGAAACTTCAGTTTTATGTGTTCCGAGTGTAGTTAGAGTTAGGTTAGGGTTTTGTGTTGTTTTCAAATCGTTCGGATGGCGGCGACGGTGGCGCATCAAACAGTCGCGCCTTGATTTCTTTTCCATCTCAACAACATTGAAGAGTCAATGGGTCTACTGCCGTTGGGCATGTGTTTCAGCTTTATGTGGTGTAGGTTTGGTCTTGTTGGCGGTGGCAACTTTGTTTTGTGTGCAGATTATTCTCACCCAGGGGCATACGTGCTCCAGATCGCTAATTCCCGCTAGCGATGGTCATGCTAGCATGACCGTTAACACGGATAGAGGGAAGTCCCTTACCAATTCATTGACTTCCCCATACCCACTGTTTGCATGTGGTCGGTGGCTACTGCGGCTACATCTATGAGATATTTCTTCTAAAGGTTTGTGTAGGCGACTCAGTTGTTGCATTTCTCGCATTCGTTTTCTCCATTCATGATGTGATGGTGACCAAGTGAGCATTGGGGAATTAGTCCAGAATTATATTCTTGTGGATTTAGATGTAATTCTAAGCTTTCCTAGGGTATCTATAATACCTAAATAGTTCATCCCCACTATCCTATTTCTCTTAACATGCAGCCTATCCACATCATCAACCCACTACAAACAAATTATCTTGACATGTAGGCTTCCACGTCACTACACCATGTGAGCAAGTTTTCTTAAAATTCTTTAGTTTTAATAGGGATGGTGATCAACCAGTTAGTTTGTGGCTTTCAATGCGTGAGACACCTCTAACCCTTACCTTCTATCTTCACTTTACGTAATTATCAGTAACCGAACGCAACCACTATTTCTCTCCTTCTCTAAGTAACTGAACGCAATTGCTCCTCCTGTTCTGTAACTGACAAGAGATTTAAGAGGAGAAACGCATGTCTTATCCTCGACTCTCCACCACCCCTTCCAATCCAATAAAATAATAATCTAGAGTGCTTCTCCGCTGCGCCGTCCGCGTGGCCAAGCCGACGACCACCTCACGACCATTCTTCTCCCTGCCCAGTCTCTTCCCCTTTGCGATCTTTATCTCCCATGCTTTACTCCCCAATATCGCTCTCTCATGGTATGAACGGCTACGGGTAAGCGAAGCGACGGGTTGTCAAAGGTTGCGAGGTGTGGTTGAAGACTGATGACCTCTCCCTCCCTCTCACGTCAGTACAACGCTCTAATCCCAGTCCATGGCTCCTCCACGTACCTCCTGCTCCTTTGCTCTCATGTGCGTCCAGTACTGTGTGCGTCCATCGTGATTCCCTAGCGGCGGTGAGACGGGAGAGAAAGCAGTCAACACAGAGTGGATCTACGAGGCGATGCCGTTGAACTATAGGCAGCGGCACACGTTCCTTCCGTAGAGGCAGGGGATTCTTCGCGGCTGTCTTGGACTCAAGCTCTCGCGACTACAGCGCTGTCATGTCTGGGTACCAATGCATCCCCTCTCCTGCATTGAGCAGGCATATACTCCCTCCGTCCGGAAATACTTGTCATCAAAATGAACAAAAGGGGATGTATCTAGATGTATTTTAGTTTTAGATACATCTATTTTTTGTCCATTTTGATGACAAGTATTTTCGGACGGAGGGAGTATATCTCAACAAAATCTTCTCCCCTTATGGCACGATGTAGAGTTGCAGACTACCAAATGTCAATTGCCGCTTCTTATTCGGCTGGAATTCTTTCTGGACCGCAGTCTAGAGCATAAATAAGTTTCAGTGTTACGAGCAAAATCCCATACTTCACATGCCATTACATTTTTCAGGAAACTACGGCGGGCATTTACATGCCATTTTTACTTCATTGCTATTTTTCAAATTTTTAATTGCTCTGATTTAGAAAGATTGGAAGACTGCCTGCACGTAGCTTAATCAAGCTTTGTTGACAGGCTAAAGAAGAAAATATTGGAGTACTGCTTAGACATTTTTGCATGGTGTCGTCAGTACTCTGTACGCTTAATTTCCTAAAGAGCTGAAATTGGCGATCAAATTATGCTGCATTGCCGATCAGGAAAGACAAAGTGGCATGCATTCAGCCCTCATATCATCTGACTACAACACATGTAAGCTTCGTTCATTTATTTTCAATTTGTTCTTTGACCAAGGCTACATTTCAGAGTAGATCACAAATGTTTTCTCTCCTAGCAGATTTCCTAGATAAGCCTGTTTGGATGCCACTTTAGCATTAATTCACTACGATGACATCCTCTATCAGTTCACCTTACTTTCTAACTTGAATCCAAAGATGCAGCCAACGTGTCTTCCTCCTTGAACTGGTTTGTATTATTTTAGGTTGTAACAAGATAGAGAAACACATATAATTTCATTACCAAGGTTATTAAAGGAGAACCTGCGATCGACTTTATTTGGAACATATTATATGTTCTAACATTTAAATTAATTATGGTTTTATTATAACTGTAACAAGACAGAGAAACACATATGAGGCTGATGAAAGGTGTTGTTCAATCCCTGAGCTAAAGTACTGGCCTATAATTTTCCGAGTTCTTAGTTTAAATCGTGTACAAACTATGGTGCAATCTACTTTACATTTTTTGTGGTTTCTCCATCTAGATACTACCTATTGAATTTTGCTTGACCAATTTCAATTTGTTATTTCTTTCTGTTTCCTGCAACGTTTTGCCCACTATATTATTCAAACTCTATGCACAATCAAAAATATTTTAATAGGCATTCGATTGCTCATTCTTAAATAATTTGCAGGGTTGGGATATCTCCATGTTTCTCTTCAGAATATGATCCACTGCATTTATGTTGTTGTTATACCGTACTCATACTAGTATTTGAAACCACACAGTCTTTTTAATGTTTGACTTCCATACGCTACAATACACTAGATATGTATTAAACCCCTTTTCTCATACTTCAGTATTTTTTCTTATGTGCATCTTTCCTTCCCTTTGCGCGTTACCAGATTTATGATAAATATTATCTTTCTCTATATGATTGCTCATTTTTAATGTACTATTCAAAATTTCAATTGGTGATCACAATATTTAATACTTATTTTTCTTATTTTTCTCTTCTTGATTGTTTCTTTGTAGTGTAAGCAACCATTCTTATCAAGGGTTCCCGCCGCAATGCGCGGGGTATCATCTAGTTTTCTATAAAAGTGGGAACAAATGTTCTCCAAATGATCCATTTGCACTTATTTTCAATATTTAATATAATCTAGGTACTGGTGCTAAATATCTGGTTTGTTTGCTCTACGCATGCACCTTCTCACCAAATGACCTATATCAATTGAAGATTTGTCATCACAAATGCATGAAACGGTGATTTGGCCTGTTCACTTGAAGACAAATTTTCCCTGGTTCGCCGCAAAAGAACTCCAAGGGACACATGTACTATATAGAGCGAAGTGCACTGGGTGGATCTCACCATGGTGATTTTTCCTTTTCGAGAGAATAATGGTGAACATTGGACATGACAGTTTTATCATCATAAAGCATTGATACACACAAAAAGATGATCATGGTAGAACTAGAAGGTGAGATGTGATGCTCAACACAATTGTTGAGTCACTCCTGATCTACAATGGACATTGAGGGCATGTTCGGCCAAAGACCCACCAAACAATGGACTTCATGAAAAATATGCAAGGCATCAGGTGAAGCAAAGATTCTATCTAACTAAAAACACCATTTCTAATCCCCTCCTATGAAGCCCGTGCAACCCCTATCACAGAGTTTGTACACCCACAGGTTGCAGAGCAACCACTTCTGATATCTTACTTGTAACTCAAAAGCTTGCAAGGCGGATATGGTTGTACATGCCTGATAGTCAATGATCAAAATGCTTTTTTTATGAAAGATAGTAGGTGAATTACCTACTGTAGTTAAATTAAGTTAATAAAAATATTTAAAGTAAGTTACAAACAGGTAGGAAAAAGAAAGAGTGAACTGTTACTAGAAGTTGGTGACCCAGTCTAACAAGACCAGCATATCACCCTATGAAGAAGAAGCCTAAGCTCATTGAGGGAGTCCTGCACTAGGGGGTGTCCGGACAGCTGGACTATCATCGTCAGCCGGACTCCAAGACTATGAAGATACAAGATTGAAGACTTCGTCCCGTGTCCGGATGGGACTTTCCTTGGCGTGGAAGGCAAGCTTGGCGATACAGATATGTAGATCTCCTACCATTGTAACCGACTCTGTGTAACCCTAGCCCTCCCCGGTGTCTATATAAACCGGAGGGTTTTAGTCCGTAGGATGAAAAACCATTACAACAATCGTACCATAGGCTAGCTTCTAGGGTTTAGCCTCCTTGATCTCATGGTAGATCCACTCTTATACTACCCATATCATCAATATCAATCAAGCAGGAGTAGGGTTTTACCTCCATCGAGAGGGCCCGAACCTGGGTAAAAACATCGTGTCCCTTGTCTCCTGTTACCATCCGCCTAGACGCACAGTTCGGGACCCCTACCTGAGATCCGCTGGTTTTGACACCGACATTGGTGCTTTCATTGAGAGTTCCTCTGTGTCGTTACCGATAGGCTTGATGGCTTCTTCAATCAACAAAAACGCCGTCCAGGGCGAGACTTTTCTCCTCGGACAGATCCTCGTATTCGGCGGCTTTGTACTGCGGGCCAATTCACTTGGCCATCTGGAGTAGATCGAAAGCTACGCCCCTGGCCGTCAGGTCAGATTTGGAAGCCTAAACTTCATGGCGGATACCCGCGGAGACTTGATCTTCGACGGATCCAAGCCGCAGCCGAGCGTGCCGCACTGTCACGATGGGTATGATCTAGCTCTGCCGCCGGACAGTACTTTGGAGGCCGCACACGAATCCGCACCGACCCATAATTCGGAGCCGATCGCACAGATCGAGGATGGGTGGCTGGACACCGCCTCGGGAGCTGCAACTTCCACGGTGATGGAGCCGAACACTGACCTCGTCCCTTATAAAGCTCGTGACTCCGAGGTGCCAGACTCCCTGTCGGACTCTGAACCTCCTGCGCCCCTGCCAATCGAATCCGATTGGGCGCCGATCATGGAGTTCACCGCCGCGGACATCTTTCAGCACTCACCCTTTGGCGACATCCTAAATTCGCTAAAACATCTCTCGCTATCCGGAGAGCCCTGGCCGGACTACGGCCAGGATGGTTGGGATGCGGACGACGAAGAAATTCAAAGCCCACCCACCACCCACTTCGTAGCAACTGTCGATGATCTAACCGATATGCTAGATTACGACTCCGAAGACAACGACGGTATGGACGACGATGCCGGAGACGATCAAGAACCAGCGCCTACA
Source organism: Triticum timopheevii (assembly GCA_963921465.1). Classification (NCBI taxonomy): domain Eukaryota; kingdom Viridiplantae; phylum Streptophyta; class Magnoliopsida; order Poales; family Poaceae; genus Triticum; species Triticum timopheevii. The sequence continues at coordinate 445,842,760 of OY997262.1, forward strand.
GGGCACAGGAAGACCACCTCGTCATACGACATATACATGGTGGACACCCCAAAAGAGGGGGATGGCGAAGAAGCAGCGGAGGCAGATTCCTTAAAGAAACAGCCCAAGCGCCGGCGTCAGCGGCGCCGCTCTAAATCCCGCCACAGTAAGAATGGAGATTCCGGCACAGGAGATAATAACACCCCAGAAAGTGCCGAAGATAATCCCCTCCAGTAAGATTCAGCGCAGGAGGGTGCAGAAGCAAGCCCTCACGAGAGAGCGGCAGATGAAGAGGTCGAGGATGATAATTACATACCTCCCTCCGGAGACGAGGCAAGCCTCGACGACGACGAATTCGTTGTGCCTGAGGATCCCGTCGAACAAGAGCGTTTCAAACGCAGGCTAATGGCCACAGCAAATAGTCTAAAGAAAAAGCAGCAGCAGCTTCAAGCTGATCAAGACCTGCTGGCCGACAGATGGACCGAGGTCCCCGCGGCCGAAGAGTATGAACTCGAACGCCCCTCCAAGAGCTACCCAAAACTCAAGTTGCTCCCCCGACTAGAGGAGGAAGCATACATACCTTCATCACCAGCGCACAACACGGCCGACCGACCACCCCGTGGTCGCGACAGAGAGGCATCCAGGCCCTCCATCAAGACCGTACCCCTACATCGTTTGAAAAGTACGAAGCCACGGGGGAATGCGCCAGACTTGTGGGATATATTGGAGGACAAGGCAAGACAATCCAGATCTATCTATGGATCACGAGGGCGCCCCATGACCCACGACGAATACCGTCGCGCCGGATACAACAACTCCGGCCGGGCCGAACACAGCAGACAATGCTCCCTTGAGCTACGTCGTGATATTGCTCAATACAGAGGCGCCGCACACCCGCTATGCTTCGCTGACGAAGTAATGGATCATCAAATCCCTGAAGGGTTTAAACCCGTAAACATTGAATCCTATGATGGCACAACAGACCCCGCAGTGTGGATCGAAGATTATCTCCTTCATATCCATATGGCCCGCGGAGACGATCTCCACGCCATCAAATATCTCCCACTCAAGCTTAAAGGACCAGCTCGGCATTGGCTTAATAGCTTGCCCATAGAGTCAATTGGGTGCTGGGAGGACCTGGAAGCCGCATTCCTCGACAACTTCAAGGGCACATATGTGCGACCACCAGACGCCGATGACCTAAGCCACATAATCCAGCAGCCAGACGAATCGGCTAGGCAATTCTGGACACGGTTCTTAACAAAGAAAAATCAAATCGTCGACTGTCCGGATGCAGAGGTCCTCGCAGCCTTCAAACATAACATCCGCGACGAGTGGCTAGCCCGGCACCTAGGACAAAAAAAGCCGAAATCCATGGCAGCCCTCACATCATTAATGACCCGCTTCTGTGCGGGAGAGGATAGCTGGCTAGCTCGCAGCAACAACCTCAGTAAAAGTGCTGGCAGTCCGGATACTAAGGACCACAATGGCAGGTCGCGTTGAAGCAAAAATAAACACCGCGTTAACGGCGACGACAAGGAGGATACGGCAGTCAACGCCGGATTCTGAGGCTCTAAACCCGGTCAGCGGAAGAAGCCATTCAAAAGAACCACCCCGGGTCCGTCCAATTTGGACCGAATACTCGACCGCTCTTGCCAGATACATGGCACCCCCGAAAAACCAGCTAACCACACCAACAGAGATTGTTGGGTATTCAAGCAGGCAGGCAAGTTAATTGCCGAAAACAATGACAAGGGGCTGCACAGCGATGACGAGGAAGAGACCCGGCCGCCGAACAGTAGAGGACAGAAGGGTTTACCCCCACAAGTGCGGACGGTAAACATGATATACGCAACCCATATACCCAAGAGGGAGCGGAAGCGTGCACTAAGGAACGTATATGCGATGGAGCCAGTCGCCCCAAAGTTCAATCCATGGTCCTCTTGCCCGATCACTTTCGATCGAAGAGACCATCCGACCAGTATCCGCCATGGCGGATTCGCCACATTGGTTTTAGACCCAATCGTCGATGGATTTCACCTCACGAGAGTCCTGATGGACGGCGGCAGTAGCCTGAACCTGCTTTATCAGGATATAGTGCGCAAGATGGGCATAGACCCCTCAAGGATTAAACCTACAAAGACGACCTTCAAAGGCGTCATACCAGGTGTTGAGGCCAATTGTACAGGCTCAGTCACACTGGAAGTGGTCTTTGGATCCCCGGATAATTTCCGAAGCGAGGAGTTAATCTTCGACATAGTCCCGTTCCGCAGCGGCTATCACGCTCTGCTCGGACGAACCGCGTTCGCAAAGTTCAATGCGGTGCCGCATTACGCATACCTCAAGCTCAAGATGCCAGGCCCTCGTGGAGTCATCACGGTCAACGGAAATACGGAACGCTCCCTCCGAACGGAGGAACATACAGCGGCTCTCGCGGCAGAAGTACAGAGCAGCCTTCTAAGGCAATTTTCGAGTCCGGCCGTTAAACGACCGGACACGGCCAAACGCGCCCGGAGCAACATCAATCAAGACCATCTGGCACGTTTCGAGCACGCGTAGCAATGCGGCCCCAACCCCAGCCCTCGCATGATTGCAAGGCCAGCTCTCCGCGTACATCATTACGCTCTGGAGATACCATGGGCATAGGGGGAGGGGCACGACCACAACAGACCCAGAGTGCGGCTCGACCACACCAGGGGCTCCCAAGTGTGTCGCTCTTTTTATTTTTATTTTCCTTCTTTTTTTTATACACAGGACTCCGTTCACCAGAGGCCCTATCCGGCGGCGAACCCGCCGAACTCACGATGCAACAGCCAGGGAGGGAAAAAGGCTGCGACGAACACTCAGGTGGTCTCCATTACGAGCATTACATTTGTTAAATACACCAGTCGGCAGCCCACCCCTGGAGGGGGACATGTTTAATTAGTCCAATCCCTTGCTTACCGCACTATTTGTATCATTCCGCACTCATAGCAGAATTCCTTGAATAAATAATGCAGCACTTTTTGCCTATAATTGCATTACTTTACATATATGTTCATTAATGACATCTTGCACCCGTATATTTTGGTAGGGCCGAATACACCAGGGGCTTATGTTCCCCGCATTATGGTGTGATAAGTCCGAACACTTTCACAAGTGCGGCACCCCGAACTTATAGCATTATATGAATCGGCTCCGAATCATGTCTTGGGTCAATAGTTGGGTTTGCCCGGCTTCCATGTTTTGGTACCTTACGTTCCGTTCTATCGGCTAAGGTAGCACTGGGAGAACCACTGCGATTGCGCCCCGGTTGAGCTGGGCGAGCGCCTCAGTGGAGAAAGCTAAAACTGACTGGCATGATAAGGCGAGAGACTAGTCACTGTTCGAGAGGTCTTTTCGAGTCCCTAAAGACTTATGCCACTTCGAGCGAAGAACCGGATAATGTCCGGCCAAGGCGTGGATAGCGCCCCGACCTCGGTCTTCTAAATACTAGGGGCTTCACCGAAATTTAAAATTATAGAATTCTATGGCTAAGTGAGAGTGTTCAAGCATTATAAGTCCGGTTGCCTTGTTCGTTGTGTTGAGCGCCTCCCTAGATGGACCCAAAAATGGGAACAAGAGTGCTCAAGTTTATCCCGAACACCCCAGCACTAGTGGCATGGGGGCTGAAGCCGACGACTTGCCATCTCTCAGATTTTATAAACGGCCGCACAGAAGTCAAACAAGCGTTGCTTAGCGCATATGAACGAAGTTTTCAGCGCACAGGATAACACATAGCGAGTTTACTCAATAATTACATCTCTGGGGCACTCATCCGCAATCTTGCGAGCACCCTTCAGGACAGTCTTATAGTACATCTCAAGCGTACGATACTCCTTGCCCGCTAGCGGCGCGTCAGTGATAAGCCTCTCCGCATCCAGCCTGCCCCAGTGCACCTTTGCGCGGGCAAGGGCCCGACGAGCACCTTCAATACAGGCGGAGCGCTTGATGACCTCCACCCAGGGGCACGCGTCCACCAGCCGCCGCACGAGGCCGAAGCAGCTCCCAGGCATGGCCTCTCCAGGCCACAGCTGGACTATGAGGCCCTTCATGGCCTGCTCGGCTACCTTGTGGAGCTCGACCAGCTGCTTCAGCTGGTCGCTAGGGGGCACCGGATGGCCGGCCTCAGCATACTGAGACCAGAAGACCTTCTCCGTTGAGCTCCCCTCCTTGGCTCGGTAGAATGCAGCGGCATCGGACATGCTGCGAGGCAGATCTGCAAACGCCCCTGGAGAGCTCCGAATTCGGGTAAGTATCAGGAAGTTTACATTAACATGCTTGCTTTGCATGAAAAATGCCTTACCCGCCGCTATTTTCTTCACATCCTCAACCTCCTGAAGGGCCTTATGGGCCTCGGCCTTGGCGGCTTTGGCACTTTCGAGAGCCGAGGCAAGCTCGGACTCTCGAGTCTTCGAGTCGCGCTCCAAACTCTCATGCTTTTCCATGAGAGCCTGGAACTCTTGCCGCACCTCCGCCACCCGCGCCTCCTGCTTCTCTCGCTCTGCCCGTTCCGCGGCCGCATTGCGTTCGGCCGCGGACACAGCCTCCTTCAGGGTTGCCACCTCGTTCGTGGCCCCTGCAGTACCCACGTTATCCTTGTTATTTTTATTGCAACCTAAATCCTTTTCTGTAAGGTAACTATTCAAAGTGGTGTTACTCACCTTCTTTGCCCTCGAGCTGCTTCTTGGCACGGCCGAGCTCTTGCTCGGACCGCTCGAGGTCCTGCTTCAAAGCACCGACCTCCGCAGTCAGTGCGGCAGAGGTCAGCAGCAGCCTGCAAACCCATATTGACATAATTTTTAGCAATCCTGCGTATATCTTTTTAGATCCTCAGTCCGGTTTTTCTTTCCGAACACCGAACCGAGCATCAGGGGCTACTGTCTATGCGGTATTACATTGCATATTTTTAACTTCTTACCTCAAATCCTGTTAGAAGGCTACTGCAGGCTTCGGTCAGCCCGCTCTTGGCGAGCTGAACCTTCTGAATCGCCGCACTCATAATAGTGCGGTGTTCTTCCTCGATGGAAGCGCCTTTGAGCGCCTCCAGCAAGTTGTCCGGCGCCTCCGGTTGGACGGGGGCCGCCGGCGTCACAGTCTTGCCCTTCTTGTGAAGGGGCTGCCTGCCGGACTCCGGAACCACTGCGGGTTCTGGCGTGGAGTCCGGCGCAAAGTCCGGGAGGCTGCCTTGCGGCGCCTCCGGAGCCTCCTCCCGATGGGTCCCTTCCCGTGATCCCACCTCGGCGTCCTCAGCGGCGCGAGGGGTGGAGGCAGTCGGGATGGAATCTACATCCGACGGAGCCAACGACCCGCTCGACGAAGCAGGGAGATCATCATCGGCCGGACTACATGCAGTATGTGGCATTAGAAGGACACTATGTGGCACAAAAGAAATTACAAATCATTCAGGAATCCGGATACTTACGATCTTGCCGGAGGCCTGGCCCTTGAGGGCCACTCTTCGTCGCCAACATTGGCGTTGGCGGAGCTGTCTGGGGGAATAGTCCTTCCCCTCTTGGACCCTTCGGCCTCCCCGGTTGGGGAAGCGTTCCTCTTCCTCTCTCCTTCCTCTGGGAGAGAGTCTTCTTCCTCCTCGCCTTCGGGGGAGGAGTCTGCCCCGGAGTCGTCGGACACCTGAAAACGGGAACTCTTTCGAGTACCCGTGGCCCCCTTCTTGGCCTTCTTCTCCGGCACCACATGCGGTGCCGGAACCAGCAGCCCCGCTAGACGGGCGTCTACTAGGTTTTCTGGCATGGGAGCTGGGCAGATGATCTGCTCGGCCTTCCTCATCCAGTCCTGTCAAAGGAAAAGGGAGTTTGAAACCCGCGTAGGGTCAAACTATTAAAAACAAGTGTCTCGTAAAGGGGTAGAATCACTTACCTCGTCAGCTGGACGCTGCGAGCGAAATCCGCGATCTTCAGTGGCGGATGCGGGAGCTTCGGCGCCCTTGAACAGCACCCTCCAGGCGCCTTCGTACATCGTGTCGAAGAGCCCGCTCAATGCCTGGTGCTGTGCCGGATTGAACTCCCACAATTTAAATGCCCGTTGTTGGCAGGGGAGAATCCGGCGGATGAGCATGACTTGGACCACATTGACAAGCCTGAGCTTTTTGTTCACCAGCTTCTGGATACAGGCTTGGAGTCCTGTCAGCTCCTCCGAACTACCCCATAGCAAGCCCTTCTTTTTCCAGGAGGTGAGCTGCACGGGGATAGCAGATCTGACCTCGGGGGCCGCCACCCACTTAGGGTCGCGTGACTCGGTGATGTAGAACCACCCCGATTGCCACCCCTTGATGGACTCCACGAAGGCCCCTTCGAGCCAGATGACGTTGGGCATCTTTCCCAACATGGCGCCTCCGCACTCCGCTTGAGTGCCCTTCACCACCTTCGGCTTGACGTTGAAGGTCTTGAGCCACAGGCTGAAGTGGGGCTGGATGCAGAGGAAGGCCTCGCACACGACGATAAACGCCGAGATGTTGAGGATGAAGTTTGGCGCCAGATTGTGGAAATCCAGGCTGTAATAGTACATGAGCCCCCGGACAAAGGGATGCAATGGGAAGCCCAGTCCACGGAGGAAGTGGGGAAGGAATACGACCCTCTCATGAGGCCTGGGGGTGGGGATGAGCTGCCCCTTGTCGGGCAGCCGGTGCGCGACGTCGCCGGAAAGGTATCCGGCGCTGCGCAGTTTTGCGATGTGCTCCTCCGTCACGGAGGAGGCCAGCCATTTGCCTCCCGCTCCGGACATGGTCGGAGAAGGTCGAGACGAGATGCGCGGACTTGGGCGCTGGAGCTCGAGTGCGCAGAGATGGATAAGCAAAGGAGGAAGAAGGCGTAGGTAATAAGGGTGGATCCTTATCCCCTTATATATGGGCGGACGAAGATTATACGTCCCCACCGGCCTAGTAAAACTCGCTTATCTCCCAAGCGCCACCATCAATGGCGCGGTTGGGTTACCCACGTCCGTATTGATGAGAATCCCGGAATAAGGGGAACACAATCTCTGCTTCGACAAGACGTGCCAAGGAAACCGCTTCGCTAAATGCGCTGAGGTGGTATAATAAAAAACGATTCAAGAAAAGGCTTGGTAGTGGCGTGACGTCATGCCACAAAATACGTCAGCGGATTGAACTTGTGTACATATTATTCTCTCTACGGTGGAATGTGGAAATTATTTTGCAGAGCCGGACACTATCCTGGTGTTCGCAATCTTCTATGAATTATTCGGAGGAGGAACCCGCCTTGCAATGCCAAACAATATGCGCGCCGGACTCATCGTCATTGAAGCCTGGTTCAGGGGCTACTGAGGGAGTCCTGGACTAGGGGGTGTCCGGACAGCCAGACTATCATCGTCAGCCGGACTCCAAGACTATGAAGATACAAGATTGAAGACTTCGTCCCGTGTTCGGATGGGACTTTCCTTGGCGTGGAAGGCAAGGTTGGCGATACGGATATGTAGATCTCCTACCATTGTAACCGACTCTGTGTAACCCTAGCCCTCCCCGGTGTCTATATAAACCGGAGGTTTTTAGTCCGTAGGATGAACAACCATTACAACAATCATACCATAGGCTAGCTTCTAGGGTTTGGCCTCCTTGATCTCGTGGTAGATCCACTCTTGTACTACCCATATCATCAATATCAATCAAGCAGGAGTAGGGTTTTACCTCCATCGAGAGGGCCCAAACCTGGGTAAAAACATCGTGTCCCTTGTCTCCTGTTACCATCCGCCTAGACGCACAGTTCGGGACCCCCTACCCGAGATCCGCCGATTTTGACACCGACACTCATCTTTAAACACATGCTTTTAAAAATGAAGTTATTTCGGCAAATCCATATGCTCCACATGATGAAGTCATGTACCTAGGGTAGGGTCATGGACCTGTCCAAGGTACCCTCCCCAAGGACATCTTTAGAAGAAACGGCATTCCAGTCGACCTAGAGGGATTCCACTCGACGGACTTGAAGATACTCGACCATGAAGACTCACTCGACCACCAGGAGTTCAAGAGCAAATCTGTATCCAAACGGTCTGTAATTAAGTAGTCTTTATGGTCATGATGACACTTTATGTAAGGTGTTACCAGTAATGCCAGGCCTTAATGAACCCTCCGCTACGTGGGCTGGCTGGGGTCTTGGCATCCTCTATATAAGCCACCCCCCTTCACTGGCAGAGGGATTGGCACCCTTGTAACTCATACGCATATAATCCAGTCGGCCGCCTCCGGGCTCCAAGACGTAGGGCTGTTACTTCCTCCGAGAAGGGCCTGAACTCGTAAATCCCTTGCGTATAAAACTACTCCATAGCTAGGATCTTGCCTCTCCATACCTACCCCTATTCTACTGTCAGAGTCGTTCCCACGACAGTTGGCGCCCACCATGGGGCACGTGTCTTAGCGACTTGTTGGAGAAGTTGCAATTGTTCCGATTGCCTTCATCATGGATTCTGGCGGAGTATTGGTCGAGGGCCGCGAGATCCGTCTCGGCGCGCTCACGTTCATTGCCGACGACTCCTCTTGGCTTCAGGAGGCCCCACTCAACATCGACGCGCTTCCCGTCCGCAGGGAGACACACTTTCGCGCATGTGTCCACGGCGTCTTGCTGCGGCAACCGTCGGCTCCGTATCGGTCGACTCTTGTGTCGTCTTCCCTCCCTGTCTCCCGCCAGCGCAAGCGCTCTGGTCGGTCGAGGCTTCAGCGGTGGGTGAGACACGTAGTGGCTCGCCAATCGGCCACCACCCAAGTCGCGGCGATCGAGCCCGACAAATCTCTCTACGGCCTGTTCAATCTGTCGACTGGCTCCATAGAGACTGCATCCGAATGCGACAGCAGTGATCCAGCGGTGGAGGTCCTGATGGTCAATGGGCCTCGTAGTCCTCCCGGCTTCCCTCACATCGACGGAGCGGACGGCGGAGGCGACCCCGCTCAGGTCCACGAGGAGTATCAACCCGAGCCACTCACTTCTCTGCAAAGGGAAGATCTTCGCCGCTGGAATATGGATGCTCTGCATACTCCCATCATAAGAGAAACCCCCGAGGCTCGTGCCTTGGAGGATGCGCGTTTGGCCAACTTGGCTGAGCCCACTCGACTGGAGAACCTCCAGCGAGCACTCGACGAGCGTGCGCAGCAACGAGTACCAGACTCCAGTCGACGTCAACTCTTTCCGCCGCCGACCCAGGTATATCGAACCCCAATTCAAAATCTAGCAGCTGCAACCCGTATAGCGGAGTCAATTCAGCCCTCTCAGTCAGAGGCTGGCAGAGGTTTGATGCAGATCAGAGATTTGCTCCGGGAAGCAGGAGATCAGAATTCAGCTGTATCACAGTCACGCAACAGGATTCACAGTCGATCCGTCGCTGCGAATACAGTCCAGTCGGCTCATAGCCCAAGATCGCCTCCGCGGCGTGAGGGACGTGAGGGTCGACGTGATCAGTATGATGACCGATTCAATCGCGATGATCGGCGTCGAGTGCCCACTCCTCCCCCAAGGGGTGGGTCTTACGCCCTCGACAGCAAGATGACAGACGCCAGCACAGTGTTGGGCGGAGAGCTCCGGTCGACCCCAGGGAACCAGGCTTTGACGCGAGATCAATTATCGTGCAAGGTTTGGTCGATCGAAACAGAGCTCACCGAGAAGGCCACGGCAGAGACGTGCCCACCAGCAGCCGTGTTCATGTTTCAGGACCAGAGTGTTTTAGCAGAGCCATTAGAGCTGCGGTGATCCCTCCCAACTTCAGGTTGGCGACTGGGGTGAGTAAGTTCACTGGTGAGTCCAAGCCCGATACTTGGCTTGAGGACTACAGAGTGGCTGTACAGATTGGCGGTGGCAATGATGAGGTGGCCATGAAACATCTACCGCTCATATTGGAAGGTTTAGCCAGAGCTTGGTTGAATCAGTTGGCTCCCAGCAGCATTTACACTTGGGAAGATCTTGCCCGAGTGTTCGTCAGGACATTTGAGGGAACTTGCAAGCGACCAGCAGGACTGACAGAGTTGCAGGTCTGCATGCAAAAGTCGAATGAGACCCTGAGAGATTACATCCAGAGGTGGATCACATTGCATCACACAGTGGAGAACATATCTGATCATCAAGCAGTCTGTGCCTTCAAGGAAGGAATTAAGAACAGAGAGTTAAGTTTGAAGTTTGGTCGGACCGGAGACATGACCCTGAGTCGAATGATGGAGATTGCCACCAAATACGCCAATGGTGAAGAAGAGGATCGACTCCGGAGTGGCAAGTACAAGCTGAGTCAGTCGGAAAAAGGAAACTCCAGTCGGAAGCAGAAGTGGAAAGCCGAGCCAGCTGCTCCTGGAGAAGCCTTGGCCATGACTCAGGGCAAGTTTAAAGGGAAGCCCAAAGGGTCCTGGAACCCCAAGAAGGTGAAGGACAAGGAAGGAAACGACGTGATGGATTTGCCATGCCACATCCACACGAAGAAAGATGAAGAGGGTAACTTCATTTACCCGAAACATACCACTCGCCAGTGCCGGCTCTTAATCCAACAGTTTCAAGGGAAACAACCCAAGGATAAGGAGAAGGAGTCGGACAAGATTGGCGTCGATTCCTCGCTCGGACAAGAAGGAGTCAGACAAGGGGACGGACATGATCAGTGGCACTTCAACTTCTTCTCCTTATACTAACGCTTCCATGATTAGGTCGACCACTGCTGGAACTTCAACTTCAACACGAGCGAGAAATGGGCGATTGAACTCCTTCCCCTTGATATCAAGTTTGAGGCAAAGAAAGCCATTAAGTCCCAAGCAGTAGCAGATTTCCTTGCCGAGTGGATTGAACAACAACAGCCGACTCAAGTTCACTCGGAGCACTGGACCATGTTCTTTGATGGCTCTAAGATGTTAAATGGTTCCGGTGCTGGGATAGTATTGGTTTCCCCCTGAGGAGATAAGCTTAGATATGTGCTCCAGATCCACTTTGATTCCTCCAATAATGAAGCAGAATACAAGGCACTTTTGTATGGGTTGCGCATGGCCATTTCACTCGGCGTCCGTCGCCTTATGGTTTATGGCGACTCAGATTTAGTGGTCAATCAGGTGATGAAGGAGTGGGACGTTAGAAGCCCAGCCATGAATGGATACTGCAATGCAGTGAGAAAGCTTGAAAAGAAATTTGAAGGGTTAGAGCTCCATCATATACCCCGACTGAAGAATCAAGCGGCTGATGATTTGGCGAAGATAGGTTCCAATAGAGAAGCCATTCCCAGTGATGTGTTCTTGGAGCATATCCATACTCCATCAGTTAAAGAAGATCCTTTTACCGAAGAAGCTCTGCAGCCTAAAAGTGTCACAGATCCGACTGAAGTTGAAGTTCCAGTAGTGGTCGACCTGATCATGGAAGCGTTAGTGATCACTCCCAATTGGACAGTGTCGTACATCGCGTATATCTTAAGGAAAGAGCTCCCAGAGGATGAAGAAGAGGCTCGACAGATTGTCCGCTGATCTAAGGCCTTTACCGTGATAAGGGACAGTTGTACAGAGAAAGCGCGACTGGAGTTGGTCAGAAATGTATAACGCCAGAAGAAGGTCGGATAATCCTTGACGATATCCACTCGGGGACCTGTGGCCATCATGCGTCCTCTCGGACCATTGTGGCTAAAGCATACCGAGCGGGATTTTACTGGCCAAGAGCGAACGAAATGGCAAAGGAGATAGTCGACAAGTGTGAAGGATGTCAATTTTACTCCAACATGTCACACAAGCCCGCCTCAGCCTTGAAGACCATTGCACTCGTCTGGCCTTTCGCTGTATGGCGATTGGATATGGTTGGACCACTGAGAACAGGCAGAAGTGGCTTCACCCATGTGCTGCTAGCAGTCGACAAGTTCACCAAGTGGATTGAGGCTAAACCCATCAAGAATCTTGATGCCGGCACTGCTGTCAGCTTCATCAGGGAGTTGATATTCAGATATGGAGTTCCACACAGCATCATCACTGACAATGGGTCAAACTTCGATTCCGAGGAATTCAGGGCCTTCTGCACATCTCAGGGCACACGAGTCGACTATGCTTCAGTCGCTCACCCTCAGTCGAATGGACAGGCAGAACGAGCAAATGGCTTAATTCTCAAAGGGTTGAAACCTCGATTGATGCATGATCTCAAGCACGCAGCTGGTGCATGGGTGGACAAATTTCCGTCAGTACTTTGGGGATTAAGGACCACACCTAACCGGTCGACTGGGAGAACTCTGTTCTTCTTGGTCTACGGAGCTGAAGCAGTCTTGCCGAGCGACCTGCTTCACAACGCACCCCGAGTCGAACTCTACACTGAAGCTGAAGCAGAGCAAGCCCGGCAGGATGCAGTCGACCTTCTAGAAGAAGAAAGGGAGATGGCCTTGATCCAATCGACCATTTATCAGCAGGACTTGCGTCGCTTACATGCCAAAAACGTGAAGAGTCGAGCCTTCCAGGAAGGAGATATGGTTCTCCGAGTGGATCAGCAGAAGCCACACAAGCTTGCTCCTACTTGGGAAGGCCCCTTCATCGTCACCAAGGTTCTCCACAATGGAGCATACCGTCTTTACAATGTCGAGCACCAGATCGACGAGCCCCGAGCTTGGAACGCGGAGCTGCTCCGCCCCTTTTACACTTAAGTATGCACTCGGATGAGATGTAATAAAAGTACTTCTGTAGTTCATTTTTCAAAGACAATAGTGTTATAATTTTCCCAGTAATTGTTGTTACTTTTGTTCACATAAAGGTCCCCCAGTGGGTGGCTTAGCTACGAATCCGTTTCGCCTAAGTTTGTAAAAAAAAAATCCTTGCCGAGTGGTGAGCCAGCCTCCCACTCGGGGGCTTAGCTGCGAATCCGTTTCGCCTAAGTTTAACAAAATCCTACCGAGTGGTGAGCCAGCCACCCACTTGGGGGCTTAGCTGCAGTACAAGTACTCGCCTAAGTTTAACAAAATCCTACCGAGTGGTGAGCCAGCCTCCCACTCGGGGGCTTAGCTGTAGTCCAAGTACTCGCCTAAGTTTAACAAAATCCTACCGAGTGGTGAGCCAGCCTCCCACTCGGGGGCTTAGCTGCAGCATAGCACTCGCCTAAGTACAAATTCAACGTGCGCTCCGCAAGGAGGATGAGGCGCAGGTCGACTGCTACCCTCTCCTTCCGAGTTACGCCAAAAATTACAACGTGCGCTCCGCAAGGAGGACGAGGCGCAGGTCGACTGCTACCCTCTCCTTCCGAGCTACGCCACAAATACAACATGCACTCCGCAAGGAGGGCGAGGCGCAGGTCGACTGCTACCCTCTCCTTCTGAGCTACGCCACAAATACAACATGCGCTCCGCAAAGAGGACGAGGCGCAGGTCGACTGCTACCCTCTCCTTCCGAGCTACGCCACAAATACAACATGCGCTCCGCAAGGAGGGCGAGGCGCAGGTCGACTGCTACCCTCTCCTCCGAGCTACGCCACAAATACAATGTGCGCTCCGCAAAGAGGACGAGGCACAGGTCGACTGCTATCCTCTCCTTCCGAGCTACGCCACAAATACAACGTGCGACCCGCAAGGAGGACGAGGTGCAGGTCGACTGTTACCTTTTTTCTTCAGAGGTATGCCACAAAAAATCCTACCGAGTGGAGAGCAGACCTCCCACTCGGGGGCTTAGCTTCAGCCCAGTGATGGCCTGAGTTTTTGAAAATCCTACCGAGTGGAGAGCAGACCTCCCACTCGGGGGCTTAGCTGCAGCCCAGTGCTCGCCTAAGTTTTTTGAAAATCCTACCGGGTGAAGAGCAGACCTCTCACTCGGAGGCTTAGCTGCAGCCCAGTGCTCGCCTAAGTTTTAGAAAATCCTACCGAGTGTAGAGCAGACCTCCCACTCGGGGGGCTTAGCTGCAGCCCAGTGCTCGCCTAAGTTTTTGAAAATCCTACCGAGTGGTGAGCCAGCCTCCCACTCAGGGGCTTAGCTGCGGCCCAGCGCCAGCCTAAGAATGACGAGGTACAAGTCGATTGCAATTTGTGCTTCATCCTTACCTGCAAAAGAGCATCTCAAACACCAGCATATAGACCGAGCAAAAGACAATGTTTGCTCGGAGGCAGATGCAAACATATTCAATGTCAAATCCAAGTTCAGATAACGTCTTACGGAACCAGAAGTGCTCAGGCACTAAGCCTGTTAAAGTTTATCGGTTACAAAAACCACTCGGCATACCGAGGCAAATTTAAAGCATCAAGCATAGAAGTTTTTTACCCCTCCTGTGGAGGGCTGGAAGGCGCAACAAACTCGTCCAGGTCGGTTCCATCTGCAATCCGAGTGGCAGCAGCGATGAAGGTCTCCATGAAGGATCGGAAGTCATGCTTCTTGGTATTGGCCACCTTGAGAGCCGCCAGCTTGTCCTCTCGCGCGTCCTTGCAGTGAACACGGACTAGAGATAGAGCAACGTCGGCACCGCACCTGGCAGAAGACTTCTTCCATTCTTGCACTCGACTTGGAACTTCGTTCAGTCGAGTCATCAGAGACTCAAGGTCATTCTGAAGTATTTCTCCTGGCCAGAGTGCTGTGTCGATGTGTGACGTTGCAACCTTCAGCCTTGCAAGATAGTCGACAACAGCAGCAACGCGAGACTCAAGTCAGAGCACGTTCATGGCGGCTTCATCCTTCACAGGAGAGTTGATGGGATCTAGGCTCGTCTCCAGTCGACCAGTCTCCTCCTCAAAGTTCTAGCAGAACTCTGTTGACACAACCCCAAAGTTAAGGCAGCAGTTTGGTGGCAAGACCATAATTAAAAAGCCTGTCGGATACAAAGGGTTACCTTCGAGCATGAGGAATAGCTTCTTGGCGAGTCCTCCCAGATAAGCCTCCAGATCATTCTTCTTTCCCACCAATTCGCTGGCCTTGTCACTCAAGGAAATCTTGTCATTCTTTAGTCGACTGATGTCCTTGTTGGCCGCATCAAGAGCAGCTTTCAGATTGGTATTCTCCTCTTCAAGCTTGCTGATTGAAGCCAGCTTTTCTTCTACGAGCTTGATCTTCTCTGAAGCTGCTTTCTGCGCCTCAGCGAGGTGAAGATCCTTCCTCTTCAGAGAATCCCTCAGTTTATCTGTAAAATCACGGTAAGATTAGACTCGGGAATGGACAAGAAACAAAGGCATTCGTCGAGATTCTCACCAAACATACCTTTTGCCTCCTCCTTCGCCTTCGTGAAGTTCTCCTGGACAAGCTTCAGATCAAGTTCGAGCTGGATATGCTTGTTCTCCAACTCAGTATAACAAGCTGCAAGCTCACAAGATTTCTGCGAAGAACCAATCGACGGACGTCAAAGATAGGTCACTTCCGAGTGACTAAGAAAAAAAAATCATAGTATTTCTAAGACTACAGCCGAATCTAAACATTCAACTGTAGTCTCGGGGACTACACCTAGTGGGTGCACTCAGCGTGCCCCCACTAATTCTATCAGCGAGAGTCGATCAGTTGACCAAAAAAGGCAGAAAGGCTAACCACCAATAGTTAGCCACAGTTTCAAAAAAAAGGGGGGGGTGTTCTTCAGACCGTAGTCGACTGCCAGCAGTCGACCACAGTCTCGGGGACTACACCCAGTGGGTGCACTCAGCGTGCCCCCACCGATTTTATGATTCCATTCGACCAGATCGAGTAAAGAAAGTAATGAGAAAAATCTCAAGACATAAAGACTATGGTCGACTGCCAGCAGTCCACCATAGCCTTGGGGACTACACCCAGTGGGTGCACTCAGCGTGCCCCCACCAATCCAGAATTTCAATCGACACACCCAGTGGGTGTACGACAGATACTAAGATTTTCAGAAAGAAAAGTTTTCAGGTATCATATCCTAACAGAACAGGCGGTGATCGACTAACCTGAACATTGCTCTGAAGGGCTGAACTGGCGTCATAATCCGCTTGACTGGCGTCTTGGATCGCCTTCACTTGCTCCATCATGACCCCCGCTTGGCGTATGGCTTCTTTAGCAGCGCTTGCTTGGTCTTCTAGGACGTGGTGGGTGGAGAAAAGTGAAGGCTGATCAGCACTCGACGACGAAGGGCGAGCACTCGTCAGCGGCACCGCAAAGGATACGGTAGGCCGAGTGGCGTTGTCCCCCTCTACAACCAAAGTATCAGGTGCTGATACGACCTGAGCTGTCTTGCCAGCAGACGCCCTCCTATTCCTCCTCTGCCTCAGTGGTTCCTCGTCATCATCATCACGAAGATCAATGATGATATTAGATGGAGCTGCAGAAAAGAGTCAAAGTTAAAAATGAAGATCCTACCGACTGAAAACGAAACTACAAAGGTCATACCAGGGTTGAGAGTGACAGCATCCTCCATTTCTTGATCTTCAGGTCTAGTCGAGGTGTCAGAAGTAGCAGCACTGCAGTTTCAGAAATCAGTCGGTCAGCTAACGAATCGACCAAGAATAAATCCATGAGAAACAAGAAGACACAAGTTACGTCATTACCCAGAAATAGTGGGAATCACCATCTTCATCTTCGGCAAGGCCTTCGTCGGCTTGGACGGCACCACTTGAGACTGCTTCGGCGCTTTCTCAGTCGGCATCGGAGAGGTCGTCCGAGGACGCTTGGTCGACTACACAACAGGCGCGACCCCCTTGCCGCGCTCGACTGCAGGGTCATGGGCAAGCTTGGATCGTCTTTCAGAATGGGGAGGCGCGACTTCCTCCTCCTCTTCCTCCTCCTCTTCCTCATCGGAGCCAGCATCCTCATCACCCTCATCGCCATCCGATTCCCACTCCTCTTGACTTTCACCTCCACTTCCTTCCTCCTCTTCGGTCTGGACTTGCGCCCCGTTGGGCATCGAATACAGCTCAGTAGTGCTCTGGAAGGCAAAAAAAACAAGACAAAGGTCAATCGCCCGATTTGCAGTAAAACAGAATGAATGAAACAAGATCACAGTCGGAGTTAAGTGGTCATACCTTGTCTGGTTCGTAAGAATGGTCGAGTGGTGGGATCCTCCTAGCACCACGGGGATTATCTTTGTTCCCTGTGATGGCAAACATCCACCTCTCCAGTGTGGCGTCGTCGACCTCCTCTGGATGGACCCGAGTGGTGTCTTCGGTACCAGAGTACAACCACATCGGGTGGCCTCGGTACTGGAGTGGCTGAATACACCGCTGAAGGAAAACCTCCAGAAGATCCATGCCAGTCACTTCGTCGCGAATGAGCTGGACAACACGTTCCATCAACATTTTAACCTGGGCCTTCTCCTCTGGAGGCACCTTCAGAGAAGACGGCTTGGTCACTCGGTCCATGGAGAACGGGGGGAGACCAATCGACTGCCCCGGCGTCGACTCGTCTTGGCAGTAGAACCAGGTCGACTGCCACCCTCTAACTTGCCCGGAAGGGTCATGGCTGGAAAGGCACTCTTACTCCTCATCCGGACCCCAAGACCCCCACACATCTAGATTACTTCGGTCCTCTCATCATTCGGACTAGCCTTTTTCACCGTCTGAGAATGACAAGTGAATATGTGTTTGAAGAGGCCCCAGTGCGGCCGACAACCCAAGAAGTTTTCGCACAGAGACACGAAAGCGGCGAGATAGGCAATGGAGTTGGGTGTGAAGTGATGAAGTTGTGCCCCAAAGAAATTCAGAAACCCCCGAAAGAAAAGATTCGGCGGCAGAGAAAACCCGTGATCTATATGGGTGGCTAAGAGCACACACTCGCCCTCCTGAGGCTGAGGCTGCCATTCCGTCCCCGGAAGCCTTGCTGACCCGTGGGAGATCATCCCTTCACTGGCCAGATCGTCGAGATCCTTCTGGGTGATGGTCGAGCGGATCCAATCCTCCTGGATCCAACCTTGCGGCAGGCTAGACCG
This sequence comes from Triticum timopheevii, assembly GCA_963921465.1. Lineage (NCBI taxonomy): Eukaryota > Viridiplantae > Streptophyta > Magnoliopsida > Poales > Poaceae > Triticum > Triticum timopheevii. Next base: position 445,860,555 of record OY997262.1, read on the forward strand.
CGACGAGGATCCGCCCCGACTGGTCGCTCTCCCCTTCGCCTTCGCTGTCGCCTTCTTCGCCCGCTCCAAAGCCGTCGTCTTCTCCTTCACCATTGTCGCCGATGAGGCAGGCACGGAGCAGCGGCGCTGAGCAGGAAGCGAGCGCAGCAGATGAATCTGAAGACGGGGGAGGGGAAAATGGGGGCGCACTGTTCAAAAAACCTCCGCCCGGCGCCTTATATGTGTCGGGGAACGTAGCAGAAATTCAAAATTTTCCTACGTGTCACCAAGATCTATCTATGGAGAAACCAGTAACGAGGGTAAGGAGAGTGCATCTACATACCCTTGTAGATTGCTAAGCGGAAGCGTTCAAGAGAACGGGGTTGAAGGAGTCGTACTCATCGTGATCCAAATCACCGGAGATCCTAGTGCCGAACGGATGGCACCTCCGCGTTCAACACACGTACAGCTCGGTGACGTCTCCCATGCCTTGATCCAGCAAGGAGAGAGGGAGAGGTTGAGGAAGACTCCATCCAGCAGCAGCACAACGGCGTGGTGGTGGTGGAGGAGCGTGGCAATCCTGCAGGGCTTCGCCAAGTACTGCGAGGAGGAGGAGTACTTGGGAGAGGGGGAGGGCTGCGCCAGAACTTGGGGTGCGGCTGCCCTCCCACCCCTGCACTATTTATAGGTGGGGGGATGAGGGGGCCAGCCCCCCTAGATCCCATCTAGGGTTGGGGCGGCGGCCAAGGGGGGAGGAGTGCCTCCCATGTCAAGTGGAGGCCCTCCCCTTTAGGGTTTCCCCCTTCCCATGCGCATGGGCCTTGGGGGGGGCTGGTGCCCCTGGCCCATTAAGGCTAGGGCGCCCCCCTACAGCCCATGCTACTGTATTGGACGTGGTGGAACAATTTCCGGACCTCCGGACCCCTCCGGAATCCTCCGGAACCTTCTGGAAGCTTCCCGGTACAATACCGAAAAAACCCGAACTTTTCCCGGAACCCGAACAACAACTTTCCATATATAAATCTTTACCTCCGGACCATTCCGGAACTCCTCGTGACGTCCGGGATCTCATCCGGGACTCCGAACAACATCCGGTAACCACATACAAACTTCCTTTATAACCCTAGCGTCATCGAACCTTAAGTGTGTAGACCCTACGGGTTCAGGAGACATGTAGACATGACCGAGACGTTCTCCGGTTAATAACCAACAGCGGGATCTGGATACCCATGTTGGCTCCCACATGTTCCACGATGATCTCATCGGATGAACCATGATGTCAAGGACTCAATCGATCCCGTATACAATTCCCTTTGTCTAACGGTATTGTACTTGCCCGAGATTCGATCGTCGGTATACCGATACCTTGTTCAATCTCGTTACTAGCAAGTCTCTTTACTCGTTCCGTAACACATCATCCCGTGATCAACCCCTTGGTCACATTGTGCACATTATGATGATGTCCTATCGAGTGGGCCCAGAGATACCTCTCCGTTTACACGGAGTGACAAATCCCAGTCTCGATTCGTGCCAACCCAACAGATACTTTCGGAGATACCTGTAGTGCACCTTTATAGCCACCCAGTTACGTTGTGACGTTTGGTACACCCAAAGCATTCCTACGGTATCCGGGAGTTGCACAATCTCATGGTCTAAGGAAATGATACTTGACATTAGAAAAGCTTTAGCATACGAACTACGATCTTTGTGCTAGGCTTAGGATTGGGTCTTGTCCATCACATCATTCTGCTAATGATGTGATCCCGTTATCAACGACATCTAATGTCCATGGTCAGGAAACCGTAACCATCTGTTGATCAACGAGCTAGTCAACTAGAGGCTCACTAGGGACATGGTGTTGTCTATGTATCCACACATGTATCTGAGTTTCCTATCAATACAATTATAGCATGGATAATAAACAATTATCATGAACAAGGAAATATAATAATAACTAATTTATTATTGCCTCTACGTCATATTTCCAACAATATGGAGTCGCTTCCGAGTGGCTGACTGGTAGGCCCGGGCAATCCTGTCAAATCCCGCAATAGTCGCGCGAGCGATACATGGCGAAAAAGGCGGCATGGAAATCGAGGCATCTCTGCCTTATCCCATCCGAGTACCATGGCCTTCTCCGCTTCGCGCGCTTCCTAAAATACGGATCCCACTAAATCCGCTAACAGCAGAGCAACTTGTCAGACGGAAGATCTCCTACGATCCGTCGCTTGGAAATCTCCAAGTTCATAAAGTTCACTCGACAGATAAAAAGAATGGATCAAGGCGACTGAAAGAGAAGTTGACACCATCACTAAAAAGTCATTGATCCAGAGTAAGACACATTCACAGCACCAGAAAACAGGTCGGAAAGATTATCAACTCCTTCCTCACTCAAACCTCGATCCATTCGGGGGCTAATGATGAAGTCATGTACCTAGGGTAGGGTCATGGACCTGTCCAAGGTACCCTCCCCAATGACATCTTTAGAAGAAACGGCCTTGCAGTCGACCTAGAGGGATTCCACTCGACGGACTTGAAGACACTCGACCATGAAGACTCACTCGACCACCGGGAGTTCAAGAGCCACTCTGTATCCAAACGGTCTGTAATTAAGTAGTCTTTATGGTCATGATGACACTTTATGTAAGGCGTTACCAGTAACGCCAGGCCTTAATGTATTTTAAACCCTCCGCTACGTGGGCTGGCTGGGGTCTTGGCATCCTCTATATAAGCCACCCCCTTCACTGGCAGAGGGGTTGGCACCCCTGTAACTCATACACATATAATCCATTCGACCGCCTCCGGGCTCCGAGACGTAGGGCTGTTACTTCCTCCGAGAAGGGCCTGAACTCGTAAATCCCTTGCGTATACAACTACTCCATAGCTAGGATCTTGCCTCTCCATACCTACCCCCTATTCTACTGTCGGAGTCGTTCCCACAACACCACATAACCAAGATGATTTAATCCATAAAACAGTGATATTGAGACATTCTTCAGTCTAAAGTCTAAACAGATTGCCCATAAGATATTTAGAGATCTTGGTATTCACGCACATATACTTCCAGCACACCGAGCAAAGGGGTGTTCAAACAAGATGTGATCTCTACTTTCAATCAAATGTTGATTGTGCATGGCACATTCACATGAGGAAGAGTAAAAGGTTTTCCTTTGGAGAAACACCCTTGTATACATTTTCTCACTAAGCACACAAAACAAGAAAACTTGATGAATTTCTGAGATTTGCATAGAGTGGCATTTTGCCTCCTAGGTGCAGAGACACCCATTATGAAATAGGTATATAAACACATTTCAAAATGTTAAAAAAATCGAGAAAAATCCCTCATGTACATTCGGACATCCTATGTTTGTACACAAATTTTTGTGAAAAGGAACATTTTTTGTTGCATGTATAAAAAAGATAAAAAAAATGCCTCGTGAATAGCTGTAATCAAGCATCGAAAATTGTCTTTTTCACACAAGCCACAAAAATGTCCTTTTTCAGCGAAACTTTGTGCACGCACATATAATGTCCGGATTTACATGCGGGGTTTTTTTCTCTAAATTTTTGAACTTTTAAAAATGTGTATTTAGACAATGAGTGCATATACACCTATGAGCCAAAATGAATTTCCGAGATTTGCATAACTATTTGAAGACAACTAGAGTGACGTGATGACTTAAAAAGTTTATAAATCCTAGAAGTGGAAATGGCAGTGCCCCAGCTGTATTCCCAAGAAACAAGTTGTGCATATGGATTCTTGCCTTGTATTTGTTGCCAAAGAGACAAAAATGTAGTAAAGGCAGCCTGAGACAGATGCAAATAGAAAGCATACCTTAACTCATTATCTATAAAATGGTCCATAAAACTATTATATCCAAAGAAAATGAGTACATGTGCGACATATGCAGATATAGCTCCGGTGCAATCAACTTGTCTTGCTAGAACAAAATTGAATTTCCATCACGAGTTATAGAAATATCATCACCTTGAAAGTCATGAAAAGAAAGATGGAACCTCTCAGCCAGAAAGAAGCCTTTGTGTGACCCCGATAGTGGTGGCATGCAATATACTAAAGCTACCAACAAGATGAACATATGGAATATTTGAATGGTTGTAGAATTTCTCTAATATTATCAAGATTAGGGCAATGATATGTTTCTCCAAGTCCAGCACCCATAGGACTCCTTCACTTTTGGGCTTAAAACTAATTCCCAAGCAGCCGGGGGGGGGGGGGTCATTTAATTAGTCAAATTATGACCTAGCCATAAAAATGTCTTTTGTATTCATCCAACTACTCTATTGTTCATTTCGGAATCAGAAATGTACCCGTGAAGGAAGTAGGCAAAGAAGATAGAACTAAGTTCACTAATTGCAACCTTCCATCATAGGTGATAAAGTTGGAACATCAAGCAAATCTCCGTTTTACTCTTTGTTACATGGGAAAGAAACTTTACATTATTGGATTTGTGAGCACAAGATGCAAACATATATAGGCAAATGACAAGTCCCCATTCAACAATTTAGAGCACTAGTTGGGCTAGCCGTATCACTAGCTTCCATATTAATGGTAACTAGTTGTGATTTTTGAAAACTAATATTTAACCTTGTGGAGGCTGTAAATTCTCGCAAAATCCTATGCAAATGTAGGAGCAATATTAGTAGACATGGTAACAAGAGTGCCATCAACATATTACAGCATACGAAAATCATGATAAGAGAGCAAAGAAATATGTTGCTCTAAGAGATGATATGTCATGGCCTTATTGACCACTCTTTGTAGAAGGTCTCTGCAGCCAGCACAATGAACAAAGGGGAGAATTATCCTCTTACATAATACCTATTATGCAGTTCAAAAATTTGCATGGTGTCTAATTTAACAACACATATGAGATGCGTTAATAAAGGATAAAATGAATCCAATGGCACTACTTATCCCCAAGGTAATATTAAGAATTCTCTGATGTTCAATTTTTCAAAAGCTTTCTCAAAATCTACTTTTAGAATGACCACTTCCTTCTTTTTCTTGTGATAGTAATATAAATATTCAAAAGCCCACCGTAAACAATCTCGTATAGTTCTAGACTTAATAAAATCATATGATTTGCGTGAACTAGCTTCAAAATGATGGATTGAAGCTTGTTGGCTACAAGCTTGTATTAGTTGAGAAATTCAGAAGAGAGACTAATCTGAAAACATTCACTTACACGATGCCATCTTTCTTTAGAATTAGAGTGATGTAAGATTCATTAATGCTATGAATATTTAGCTGCCCTGTATGAAATTGTTCGCAAAGCATATAAAAATCTTCTTAGATAATATACAAACACTTCTTCTTACAACTATGGTTAAATCAATCTGGGCCAAGAGATTCGTTTGAAGGTAGCTCAACAATGATTCTATCAATTTTTATCGTAAAAAATGATTGTATCAATTCCTTAATGAGTGCAGGGTGCTTTCAGAAACGAAAAGTGCTCATAGTTATGAAGAAACTTACATAGGTCACAAAACATGTTATGAACTTCAGATTCACCAACTATGTCCAGATATGTGCTTAGAGATGGATTATCCATTTGAGTTGTTAATACTAGGAATAAAGTTCCTTCAATGTTGAATTGTTGCGTAAGAGTGAACGGACTTTGTGTTTTCATCCCAAAGATTTTCCCATTTGACTTTTCCTCTTTACTGCCAATATGATTTTCCAAACTAAGTAGCTCTCCCATGTTAGTTTATGTTGCTTCTCCAAGGGATAAGCCGTCTGGAGCAAGAGCTCTACATTACTCAATGCCATCAAGTACTAGAATCAAGGTATTGATGTCCTGATGATTATTCCTAAGGCCAGCATGACTTTCAGTCCAACTTTTTAGTTTGTAGCATAATAGTTTGAATTTGGCATGATCCTATTAGCAATATCCATTTACGCATTGGGATGAACTTGGGATGGTAGTTTCAATTTTCATAACACAAGGCAAATAAATGACTTACTCAAAACCCTGAAGTTCCATCCAGTAATGCTTAAAATCAGAAAATAGGAGACTTGGATGGTTGTGTTAATTTTCATTACACAAGGCACATGATCAGAAGTACTTATTTCTCAATTATAAAAATGTTGTGGATGCATAGCTTCATATATTCTTTCAACTTTGATAATCCTAAATTGTATAATGTCTTCTTATGTATAGTAAGTCAATTTTTGGAAAGTGCGGCTTGAGTTAGTTGTAGTTTTCATAGTCAATTTAAACTGGCATGTGATGTCATTTTTTCTTGTTTTTTAAAATAGAAGCATCTCATTAATTCTTTGCAATGTACATAGGTGATATGACAACAGAAGTGCTCAGAGCTCATGGCCTCACTATCGAGGATGCACTACTGGACTTGTCAAGTTTGCCCTAGTGCCCAGGGCACTTGGCAAAGGCCAAAAACGCTTGCAAAGAGTTTGTTGACTTGCACACTCGGCAAAAACGACTCGACTGTCCAGCAAACTACTCCTTCCATTCCAAATTACTCGTCGTGGTTTCAGTTCAAATTTGGAACGGAGGGAGTACATGGTAATACAAGCTATGTTGCTCAACATAACTATAGGAATAAATACTCCTCATGCAACTATATACCTAAGATGTTGTTTTTCCACAAAGGGTAATATATCAATTAATATGCTACCAATTACTCACAGCCTCTGCATCAATGACACAATGTCAAGGCCAATTTGACACTTAAGACGTTGTGATTCCAGGACTATGGCAGGTTGATGTTTGTTACTATGAAAAATAATCTGGTAGCTACATAAATGTTGGTTAATTTGTCGGTCCTTCCCAAAATTTGTTCCTACTAGTTTTGAAATGGATACCAAGGAGCTCCCAACGTGTGTCATTTCGACATTAACTTTCAACCGAGAAGCCATAGTTCTCATCGTAATAGATATTCTAATATATTTTTTGTCAAATTTAAACAAGCTTAACTTAAGACAAGTTGAACATGCCTGGTAAATCTGGATAGAGAGATATTTACAGGGAAGAAAAGGACAACAGATTTTGCATAAATTCAAGCATGTAATGTTTGCTATGTATCACCTCTCGAATTACAAGACGTTTTGGATATTTTAGTATGTACAAGATCAAACTGAAATGGGTGAACAAACACATTAAAACACATTACAACATACGTTCTGATTCAGAAAAAAGTTAGAACACCTTATAATTTGAAACGGAGGGAGTACTTATTATTATTGTCTTCCTTCCCTAAAGGGTTTCATCCTATCCGCAAGGCACGCCGGGGATGCTGTCTAAATGTCAGATCCACTGAATAACTGGAATCAAAGTCATGCACCACTGTTCTAGAAGAAGGTGCAGTGTCACCCGACAATGTCTTCGTGCTCCAGCGTCCAGTTCTCATCTTGACTAACAAAGCATCTTGACCAGAGCCGGGCATACATACATATATTCTGAACTAAACAGTACGTACCGTAAAGAAAGACAGTGCCTTCCGCTCTTGATCGCACGCAGTTACGTTGACCGGCACTACTATTCGCAGCTGACGACCCTCACCGTACGCAGACCACGAAACTGTTTGGCGATTTCTGTGCTGGTGACACTTGACCACTGTTGGAATGCATGCCCTCTCGCCTTTGAACAGGTCTGCTTGGCGCCTCGATCGCCGTATATATAAGGGATCCCTATATGTAATACACGTAGAAGGGTTGGCACCAGCCCAACACCTCCCCACCCACTCTCTGCATACATGGGAAACGTCCTGCCCCTGCCATGCACGTGCAAGGAGGCCATGGTGGTGCATGCCACCGTCGCCGTGAAGGCGACGAGGAGGAAGCCGGTGGTGGCCAACAACGTCGGCGGCGGCAGGGCGGACGAGGGACGGCGGAAGGAGAAAGAGGCGGCCCGGCCGGGGTGCCGCGTGCGCGTGGAGGAGCTGGCAGCGGGCGAGGACGGCGGGGTGCGGTTGAAGGTGGTGATGAAGGGCCGTCCACGGGCCTGTGCGGGCTGTGCGACCGAACAGGGCCCCCAAATCCCAGGGGCCCCCCAGTTCTGGGCGCATATTGCTGTACAGTCACTATTTTGGGCCTTTTCCTTTCGGCCTTGTAGGCCTGATCGCTGCAGCTTCCAGTTTTGGGCCTTCTCGGGCTGGTCGCTGGGGGTTGTCTTGTTCGATCGCTCGAGGCACACAAGTACACAACCCCCCCAGATTCTCAAAAAAAAAAAAAGTACACAACCCCCGTGAGCCCCCTCAATCCAGAAGGAAAAAAAATACAAATCCCGTGAGAGCTGTTATTCCTTTCTCTCTATTTTTTTGGGGAAAAACAAGAGCTGTTGTTTCGCGTGTAGGCGTCTTTTCTCATTCACAGCTAGAGGCGCCAACCAGAAGCAGCCGTTGGTGGAGAGCCAGTGTATAACACCAACGAATCCATTACATCATCAATTAGGTGTAGCTAAGCCAATACCCTATCTAATTTATTTTGAAAAAACCTATCTAATTTATGTTAATATTCCCTGATGAATAATTATATTAGTTAGTATACATATTCATTTTGGCAAACAATATATTGAATAATTATAAATTTTTTCACATCTCTTCATCTTGTAAACACTATATTCAATAATTATAATAATAACTATTATTATTGTTATAAGAATAAGACAGAGGGGAGCCTCCCTCTGTTCTCATTCTTTTTTTTTTGAATACTTATAATAATTATTGTTATCATCTTTTGTGTACATACACATTCGGTTCATCCATCATTTTGTTGTTTGCTAATGTTGTCACACATCCAAGATTTTCAAGATAGTCGATCATTTAAAATTCAAGGATTGATCTTGTTTTGGTTTATTATCTTATATTACATTTTTTGTTTGTAAAACAGACAAATCATGCATGAAATAACAACTATGCACCCAAATTTTAGGGCCCCATTCTGTGTTTCGCACCGGGGCCCCGAATTCCTGGAGACGGCCCTGGTGATGACGAGGAAGGACGCGGCGGAGCTCATGGAGAGGCTGGAGAAGCGGGCCGCGGAGAGGAAAGCCAGGATGGAAGAGCTCCTCAATGGCGGCGTGATGAGCCTATGCAGGGATGCATGGAGGCCTCGTCTCGCGACCATACCGGAGAATTAGCAGCAACGATGCTACACGTACGCGTACGGAAGGGCTACGAGCGTTTCACAGGCTGACTAACAATCCGCATATGGAAGGGCTACGGACGATGCTTCGGTGCCTTAAGGCACCTACCTTTGTGTCTATGACATATGGGCCCAACAAGTGGCTGGCCCACATGTCAGTGACCCAAAGGCAGGTGCCTTTAAGGCACCGAAGCCGCGTCCGCCTCCGATGCTTGACCACGGGCTTGTAGGTTTTCCACGTAGGCATACATTTTTTGGGTTGTAGCCTCCGATGTTTAGATTCTCTTAAGCTTCAGTTTTTGTTTTTTGAGTTAAGCTTCAGATATTTTGCTAGCTTACCTCAAGGCGAGTATTCATCAGTCGCTCTGTCGGTGGAAATTCAGGCATTTTAAGTCAGTTTTGAATCATGACGACGTACATGGATGAACACACACTCACACATGAAACTCATGCCGCCACCGAGAAACCACGGTCGATAAGTGGACTCCGGATACCGAGGGCATCTGTAATCGATCTCCAACGCTCAAGTCCCCAAATGCTTACCCCGAAATGCCGAAACCTAACTCACAAAAAAATCTGAGATTTTAGAGGTGTATTCTAACTGATCCCATAACTTAATCCTCATTCCATAGTACCCAAAAAACTAAATCCTTGTTTTTTTGCTAATTCTTACCTATTTTGTATAAAAACACAAATGATTTTAACTATATTGCCCCATTAGTACAGAAAAAAGGTACTAAAATGTTGCTACTGGCTATTTTGGTGAACAGATTGCCCGTGTCATAGGACGGGGAACGTGGTGGCCAGCGGGAGCTCAACATGGACATAACGGGGGCTGGGAGGAGGTTGTGGAGGAGACTGAGAGGTGCCATGACCTGACTCCCTGCATCACCGACGATCAAGGAATCGCCTCGGCTCAGCAGGAGGCAGAAGCAGACACGGGATGCGACCATGAGGGCATCTCCAGCCGTTGGCCCCCCCCAGGACGCACAAAAATCGCCCCTTGAGGGCGAGCCGGTGATACACTCGGCGCTGGGGGCGGTTTTTCGCCCAGTCGTCGCCCCCAGGCGCCGAAATTGGCCCACTTTGCAGCCCAATTTCGGCGAATAAACGGTCCATATGGGCAAGAATAGGCACATATTCGACGTGGTTTCGCCGTGTCTCGGCGTTCAATTATCAACATAATTATTCCTTATCACATATTTCATCATAGAAAAATCAAATACTTCAACAAAATAGTACAACAACAAATAGTTCAATACAAATTATATAGTTCAACAAATAAAAACTCGTATTTCATCACGCGGCGTCCCCCTTGAGCCTCCATAGGTGCTCAATCAGATCTTTCTGCAGTTGATGATGCACCTATGGGTCTCGGATCTCTTGACGCATACTGAGATAGGCAGTCCAAGTTGCCGGTAGCTGGTGATCAACTTCGGCTAGAGGACCCTGCCTGTAGTGTGGTTCAGTGTCAAATACTGGGTCTTCTTGCTCGCTCTCGATGATCATGTTGTGCAAGATGACACAGCAAGTCATGATCTTCCACATTTGATCTTTCGACCAGGTCTGAGCGGGGTACCGAACAACAGCGAATCGAGATTGGAGCACACCAAATGCCCGCTCGACATCCTTCCTGCAAGCCTCCTGAAGCTTCGCAAACCAGGCGTTCTTGCCTCCTGGCACAGGGTTTGAGATCGTCTTCACAAATGTCGACCATCTCGGATAGATGCCGTCAGCTAGATAGTACCCCTTGTTGTATTGGTGCCCATTGATCTCGAAGTTCACCGGAGGAGAATGGCCCTCAACGAGCTTGGCAAAAACAGGAGAGCACTGCAGCACATTGATGTCATTGTGAGTTCCCGGCATACCAAAGAAGGAGTGCCAAATCCAGAGGTCCTGTGTGGCTACCGCCTCAAGCACCACACTGCAACCGCCTTTGGCGCCTTTGTACATCCCCTGCCAACCAAATGGGCAGTTCTTCCATTTCCAATGCATGCAGTCGATGCTTCCAAGCATCCCAGGAAATCCTCTTGCTGCATTCTGGGCTAGGATCCGAGCAGTGTCTTCCGCATTGGGTGCTCTCAAGTATTGTGGCCCAAACACTGCCACCACTGCCCGACAAAACTTGTAGAAACACTCTATGATGGTGGACTCGGCCATGCGCCCATAGTCGTCGAGTGAATCACTGGGAGCTCCATATGCAAGCATCCTCATCGCTGTCATGCACTTCTGGATGGAGGTGAATCCAAGAGCGCCAGTGCAATCCATCTTGCACTTGAAGTAGTTGTCGAACTCCCGGATGGGATTCACAATCCTGAGGAAGAGCTTTCGGCTCATCCGATAACGGCGCCGAAATGTTCTCTCGCCATGAAGTGGAGCATCGGCGAAGTAGTCGGAGTAGAGCATGCAGTAGCCTTGCAGACGATGCCGGTTCTTTGCTTTCACCCGCCCCGGCGTCGAGCCACCTTGACGCGGCTTTTCATTGCTCGCCAGCAGCTGGGCGAGGGCGGCGAGCACCATCAGATGCTCTTCTTCTTGGACGTCGGCCGCGGCTTCCTCCTCCAGCAGCGCGGCGAGCTCTTTCTCCTCATCGGAGTCCATCGCCGAGTCAGTCAAAACGCCGAACACCTTGCGCTCGGTGAGCGTTTACCCGCCGTTAAACCGCGCCTCCGCGGCCGGAAACGGCGGCCGGCAGCGCCTAGTGCTGCGGGAGGGGCTGCCGCGGTGAAGCACTGCTATTTTCCGGCGGGGAATGGCTATCTAGCGGAGTAGGCCGGCGCCCGTCGCCGGGATACAGCTAGTGGTGGCCGAGGGCGCGGGGGGTGCGAGGTGAGTCGGGGAAAGAAAAACTTGACTTTTCCCTTGTCGGTGTGGGCTAGGCGTGCTTTTCCCTAGCGCCGGAGCCCCGAACGGCTCCCCAGCGCGCCGGGTTTGGCCTGTGACCACCGGGCGGAAAAAAGGTCCGAACCGGCGATTTTCGGCGTCCTGAGGGGCGACTGGGCCGTTTTTTCGGCGCCGGCGCGAAAAAATCGCCTGGGGAGGCCTTCTTCGGAGCGCGGCTGGAGATGCCCTAAGCCGCGAGGAAGGTACATTTGGATGCAGGATGAGGCGGTGGACGGACACGGAAACAAGGAGTTGTGTCGGCAGGGCCACGAGTTTCGGCTCGATGACGGGAGGTAGCGGTAGCGGGAGGAGATTCATCAGGCAAAGATGGGTGGCGACACCCCTGGGAATGATTGTGGACGCAGTTGATGGGGCCGACTCGTGTCGCTAGAGCCGGAGATATGACCGGCTGTGATTTAGTTGGCGACAGGAGGTGACCGTTCGGTTATAAAGTTTCTTCCCGCCAAAACAAAATTAGTTTTGGGGATGGTGGGTTTAACCAAATCTTTTGGGAGTGAGGGCCTTTTTTATGTTAAAATCTAAAATTTTGTTGGATGCGAGAGGAGTATTGGGATGGGTTAGATGCCTATAAATTCCAGTCTTCAGTTCAATCTATCCAATTTCTTGGTCAACGTCTTCTTACACGTGCATAACAGTCGAACCAATCACCGTGTGTCCGTGTTGCATGGCGACCTGTTCAAACTAAACATATGTAATACACTGATGACTGGTTCAGGCCAAGCCTTCAAATTATTTAGTTATACGTGATGACATGACATGAACGTATTTGTTAATGTTATATACATGTGGATCTCTCCTAGCCTCTTGGTCGTTACCTAGCAGTAGTAGTATGTACTCGTGCCAACGCAACTGTCAAAGCCAATGGCCGTGTTGACTGTTGACAACCAGTTCAACGCTACTCCTTCCGTTTCAAAATAGATGACCCAATTTTATACTAATTTTGTAGTAAAGTTAGTATAAAGTTGAGTCATCTATTTTAGAACGGAGGGAGTATTAGCTAGCTAGGCGTGCATACACAAAATGTTCTCCATCCATGATAGGTTCAGACTTAAGATGATCAGCTATATGGCCATTTAACAACTGATGACGAAACATAAGCATAGTACGTAATAACGACTGGTACAAGCCAAATTAATCGCTATATAACACACCCGCACGCACGCACGAACCGAGGTGTCACTCGGAAATCGAAAAGTGGAAGCACACGAATATCGCCAGCACCTCCTCGCTCTCTCGGGCACTCGATCGAGCTTGGCTACGCACACATGGGCAACATCCTGCCGCTGCCATTCATGTGCAAGGAGGCCAGGGTGGTGCACGCGACCGTCGCCGGTGCCAAGAAGGTGAAAAGGAAGCGGTCGGCGGCGGCCAAGAACGTCGTCGTCCACAGGGAGGATCAGGACCGCGGGGACGAGGACGGGGTGGAGAAGAGGCCGGCGTGGCCGCGGTGCCACATGCAGGAGGTTGCCGTGGGCGAGGACCGCGCGGTGCGGTTGAAGGTGGTGATGACAAGGAAGGACGCGGCGGAGTTCATGGCGAGGCTGGAGGAGCGGGCCGCAGCGGAGAGGAAAGCCAGGATGGGGTGTCTCAGCCACGGCGGCGCCGTCACGGGCCCGTGCCGAGATGCGTGGAGGCCTCGCCTCGCGACCATACAGGAGAACTGCTAGCTACCTATCTCCGTGTTCTCTAGTCTGCTCTCTGCACGCATGGTTTTGCGACGTGTACTGTGACACGTTTGTAAGTATACTGTACACTTTTGCAACATGGAGCGACTATTTGTGAAGTCACGTCGAAACGATATTCGCGTAGTCGATTTTAGATCCCCTTTTAAGAGGCATACTTCTTTTCAACTCCTCTTGCTCCATATTAACATCTCCTGCATTACCTTGCTCCATATCCAAATTATGACTAAACAGATGTGTGCTCTGTTGTGTGGAGTAAAACTGGATTGGCTCAGGCTCCTCAAATAGTGCAGCTCCTTTTGATATTTTGGATGGTGACTTGTAAACCGCACCAGCATCACTCAACTCATATACAGTGCTCTCTCCAATATTGCCTATAGAAAATTGTTGGTCACAAACATTACGTATGTTTAAATCTGCAGGTATGGGCCCACTACCCTAACTACTGCCAGGTTTTACTATGTTCTACCCCGCAAAAAAAGGTTTACTATGTTCTGATCTCTGTTGGCAATGTGGTCCACATCTCATCAACCTTGTCATCATCACATATCTCCTCCAAACCTACTATTCCCAACCCAACATCCCTCACATAATACATGCAGTCTTTAGATCCATATCCTGCTGTCTCTATGAGTGCTAAAAGATTGAAAAATGAGATGTCTGAAACACACATAGTCCTTTAAGTTATCCCTATCATGAAAGTAGAGTCTAACTTCCCAAACATCATGAGACAAGCTACAAAACAAAGACACTACACCTTAATTACACAATCCATAACAAGTACTTGAATATCTAATAGTTGATTGCATTACATAACCATTTTTACTAGTCCATCCATACCAAGTTATGAAAAATTCAATTAAACAGTACATTACTACTACAAATAATAGCAATGACCAATTTAAATAAACATTGCATGCCAACTACTTGAACTAATAGAGTCAATAAGGAAACACTATATTTATAACTTCACTGTCTACTAAACAGGGTACAAATTGTACTTTAAATTAGACTGTCTAATTGACAGGGCAGGGGCAATATCAATGTTCACTACCATCAGATTGACAAGGCAGGGCAATATCAATGTTCACTACCATCAAATTGATAGGGCAGAATCCCCAATTTGTATTAGAACCCTAACCCTAACCCTAAACCTAGAGTTTCGTTCGGAGCTGAATCCCCAATTTAGTTTAGAACCCTAACCCTAGAATCGACAGAAAATGACGGGGGGGGGGGGGGGGGGGGGGGGAGCTTACTCCACACCACCAAACACAAATGCACACTGGTGGCTCCCCGTTGGAGTCGCCCACACAGCACAGGCAGAGCACAGACAACACGGTATTCAAGTGACTGCGACAGCGCTCTGCTCTGCGGGGTCTGGCTAGGGTCAGAGCTCAAGCAACCCTCCTGCGCCATCGCCGCGTGCACCACCCACTCCTCCGCAGGTGTCAGGGCTCGTCGTCGCCATTGACGAGACAAAGAGAGAGGGGAGAGCACGGAGAAAGGGGGGAAATGTCAAGATGGAGGGGAAAGGATAAACCGGGAGCCGGTTATGACCTAGCAGTGCCGTCAAACGTCGCTAGTTCGTGTCCGTTACACACTTAATCTATGTCATAAAAAACAGGACCCACATGTCATAACCAAGGTTAAAATGCCCAAACAGACGGGTCAGTGTTTTGTGCAAAATATTAAGCCCAGAATCAGTTTTTTCTGCCAGAAATTCGTAGAACTGTGTTTTCTGCAAATCTAGACGTCAATGTGGTGGTTTTTCTGCAATTCACTCTTTTTTTTCAAAAAGAACTGCACGAGTCAGTTGCATGGATGTCTTGCTAGCTAGCTCTCTTCTTGTGACCCTTGGGGACGAGTAAGAGTAGTATCATCTCAGAAAAGAAAGATACCACGGTAACTTGAGTCACACATTACAATTTCCAAAGGTAAAAACTCAAAGAGAGACGTGCATGCATCTATACATGGCAAACTCTACATCATCTTTGGTTTACCATCATGGCCACCAGCGCCCAAACATGTCTAGTGCTGGCCAATGGGCGCAATGCCTTGAGGCTGCAGACATGCATGGCCCATGCATGCATGCAATGCGTTGACGGAAGGTGGATAATATTCGGCCGGGCTTTGAATGCATTGGGTGTGACATGATCGATGGGATGTACTGCTCAGTCTGGAAGAGTTATGACACTGACGTGATGATCAAACCAAACCAGTTGGTAACATTTCTTTGGTTGAAAAGAAAATGAAAATCAAAGAAAGCAGTCAAACTCAAGGAATAGAGAGGGCAAAGGCCGCGTACGCTTTCGGGGCATCGGTCACGTACAGCCGCTGTCTTTTTGCCTCCTTGGACATGTAGGCTTGCAGCTACTACGTACCTAGCTAGCACCTTAGCTATGCAATGGAGTAAGTCAGAAGCAAACCAGACAGTACTCACTAGCTAGATACTACAGTGACACGATGGAAATATATGCCGATTTATGTAGTTTGTGTCTCCTCAACCCATAGGGGCCTCTTTGGGTGCGCATGATGTCCTGTCCTGAGGGAAAGTGGGCTCAGCACATTGCCAACACATGTCACATAGTCTTCCCCGAAACGGAGAGCATTGTTGTGAGGGTATCTCGCCTGCAACATCACCCACTATCCACTCTCCATCCTCACTACTCTACCTTTGACTCCGCGTGCACTTGGTCACCTCCCTCTGTCCATCCATCATCCTTCACACCCTCACTCAGTCATTCAAACTTGTGAGTGTGTGCGTTGCGTTGTGCCTGAGACAGTGGCAAGCTAGCCATTGGTACATGTGTTGAGTCCGAGGAGAAAAAACAAACAAGTACCGTGTACATGGTGGCCACTGCAGGAGAGGAGCATATATACCAGCCAGTAGCCACCCTGCACCAGGCGCATCAGTTACACACACACATACACCGCAACAAACGGAGCCAGTAGCTAGCTAGAGCTTTGATGGAGAGCAGGAGCAGCGCGAGAGGAGGAGACCGCGGCCACCTCGACCACCACCGGCAGGTGCTGTTGCTGAGGCCGGCTGCGGCATGGAGCTACGCCTCCGCCGGCGGCGGCGTGTCGTGGCCGGCGCAGAGGTCGCCGTCGTCTTCGTACACGTGCGGCTACTGCAAGAGGGAGTTCCGGTCGGCGCAGGCGCTGGGCGGGCACATGAACGTGCACCGCCGGGAGAGGGCCAGGATCCGCCACTACTACTGCTCCGCCTACCCCGCGGCTCCAGCTCCGGCTCCTGCTGCTGTCCACAGGGACTGGGTGCCCAACCTCAACTTCTCGCCGCCGCGTTGCCCCGGTGGCGACTATGGCGGCACATCCTCGGCGACCCCGCCCGTCTACAGCTTCTTCTCCACCGCGGCGGCTGCGGAGGCGGCCAAGGCTGCGTTGGTCGTGGACCTGGAGCTGGGGGTCGGAGGAGGGGGAGGAGGTTTGGATCTTGAGCTTAGGCTCGGCTACTGTTGAGTCTTGACTCTTAAGGACTGACATTATAATCCATCAATCGATCTTTCTATCTATCTCTGAAATGTCTGCATGCACGACCACGTACGCGTGCATGCATGCTAATGTTGGCTGCCTAGAGAACGAGAAACGCAGTGATGTTCTAACTATGTAGTAGTATATGTCGGTTTGGAGGAGTGTATTTGTTCAAGCTCGTGAAGAATTAGTTTTTAACTTGTAGCTTGATTGGTTGGTTTGCAATGAAAACTTACATCCTTTGAAGCTTGTTCAACTATGCATGTGTCTGATTTACTTTCTTCACAGGACCGTACCTTTAAAATCTAGGGCCCGGTGCAAAATCAGCTCTATATGTAACAAACATCAATTATATATTTCGTACTCCTTCCCTCCCACAATATAAAAGGTTTTTGGAAGCTAACATCAAAGAATTGATATTTTATCGTCACAAAAGTACTCCCTCCGTTCCTAAATATAAGTCTTTTTAGATATTCCACCAAGTGACTACATACGGAGCAAAATGAGTGAATCTACACTCTAAAGTATGTCTACATACATCCGTATGTTGTATTTCATTTGAAATGTCTAAGAAGACTTACATTTAGGAACGGAGGGAGTATTTACATCTTGACAATGAAATATTAGAAAGAACAAAAAATATACTAGTCCGCTCGAAACTAATTAGAGAGGGTCAAAGGTTGGAGACCATGACGCTGCAGTGCATGGGCCAAATCTGAAAATGAGACAAATACTGAGAGGAGACGTGAGCGCCTGAGGTTCAGGTGAGTCCATTTCATCTGCCGTTGAAAAGCCCATTAGTCCGAGAGCCACTTAAAAGCCCATTAGTACCGTGAGCAACTAGTTGAGGAGCGCTCGAGCCTTCCAATGATCACATGAGTTGGGCTGAGAGCGCACCACTTGGCGGGATCTCAGCCACCGCCACGTGTCGTGCTCTGGTCGCTCCCTACGGGTTTTTTCCGCACGAGTTTTTGTTTTTTTAGATGGTTTTTTTACTTTTCGGTTTTTCAACAGTCTTTCTTAGCTTTTTGACAAACAAAAATTCAAAACAATTGCGCGAAAAAACGTGTTGTTTCCCTGCTAGAGGCCCGGTTTAGCTTCCGCGAGAGGCAAGGCCGTGCCTCTCCAAAACTGAAAAAAAAAACACCTTTTTCTTTTCTTTTTTCTTCCTTGAGAGGTAAATTTTTGCTTCCGCGAGAGGCACTGTTCTGCTTCGACAAGAGTTCTTTTTTTTCAGTGAGAGTCATGGTTTTGCTTCTGTGAGAGGCATGGTTTGCTTCCACAAGAGGCATGACCATGCCTATCGGAAACGGAAAAAATATGTTTCTTATTTTTCTTCTCTTCTGCGAGAGGCACGGTTTTGCTTCCGCGAGAGGCACGGTCGTGCCTCTCTGAAACGGAAAAAACAAACATGTTTTTTTATTATTCTTCCATGAGAGGCACGGATTTGCTTTCACGAGAGGTGCGGTAGTGCCTCTCGGGAACGGCTCCCGAAAAGGGGGAAAATGTGCTCCCTGTTTGGTTGTTTCGTTCGGGTTTTTTTTGGTGAAAAAATCATCAAAATGTATCAACATGGGATCTATTTTTGAAGATCTCGACGCGAGTCCAACGGTGAAAACTGAGATTTCGATGCACGATTTAAGAGATAAAACGTTTTGATTAAACGAATCTACGAAAAAGGGAAAACTTCCGAGTTGCGACAAGTGGCACACATGCAGTGCAACACTTGTCACAACCTAAGGAAGGGGGAGTGATCTTTGGAAGGAGTACTCATCAGTTAGTGATTTTGAATATTACCTAATCCTTTAACTAGTATAGTAATCTTTGATTTTGGGTTCCCTAAAATTCGGAGGTCCTGTGCAACTGGGGAGCTCCTATGCAGCGCAGCAGGCGCTCCTCTAGCTGGCGCTCAACACCGCCTTCTCGTGGGCCGGCCCATGTGGCGAGCGCTCGATCTCTTCATTGATCGCCACGCCTGGTCGCTCCCTCTCCAGCGTTATTTCACCTATTGCCAAAAAAACCAACCGTTGTTTCACCTCCTTTGAATTTCAAAAAATGAAAAGGTAAAAAATCCTCAAAATGAAAAAAATCAAGAAATAAAAAATATATATGATTTTGAAAAGGTTCATGAAATTTAAGAAAAAATCATCAAATTTTAAAAAAACTCCTCAAATTTTAAGAAAAAGTCATTGAATTAAAAAAGAGTTCATCGATTCAGGAAAAAGTTAATCAATTCTTAAAAAAGTTCATCCATTTTGAAAAAAAAAATCATCGATACTGTAAAAAGATCATTGGATTTGAGAAAAAGTTCATCGGTTTTTGAAAAAATGTGCATTAGTTTTGAAAACAAAAGTACACAAAGCTAGAAATTTTTTCATGAATTTTGAAAAAGGTTCATCAGATTTGAAAAAAAGTTCATAACTTTTTTAAAAAAATTCATTGCATTTAAAAAAAGTTCATCAATTTTGAAAGATACAACTCATCGGATTAGAGAAAAAAAAGGGTCATCAATTTTTAAAAAAAGATAAAAAAATGTTAAGAAAAGTTCGTTGATTTTGAAAAGGTTAACTCAATTAGAAAAAAGTTCATCAATTTTGAAAAAAATCATCGATTGGAAGAAGATCACGAATTTAAGAAAAGAAAAAAGAAATCGGAAACCAAAAAATAAAAGAAAAAAAACATGGAATACGTAAGGGGGCATTCCTACAGGTAGATATATATAACATGAAGTAGGTACTCACAAAGCGACGAGGTGTCGTAGTGGTCAGTGTGCTTCACTTGGAAGGAAGAGGCGGTCCCGGTTTCAATCCTTGTAGATTGCACTTGTTGCACACTTCTTCGAGTTTTAAAAATAGAAAGAAAACGTAGAATGGTCCGGCCCGGCCCGGCCCGGGGGGGGGGGGGGGTGCGCTGTAGGCGTCCGTTTGCAAACGAGCACTGAAGCGCCAAATAGGATCCACCTTGCAACTGCTCCGGTCGCACATGCCAAGATAAGGGCCAATTCTTCAGTTCTGCATGTATGTGATGTATGTATGTTACATGTTCTTTTAGGGCACGGTCTTTGTCATTGGGGTGTGTGTGTGGGGGGGCGGGGGGGGGGGGGGGGGGCTATTCGGGCTCATCAAACACTGGTTAGATATAACTAAAGAACAAAATAATGTGTTGTGTACGTTTTCCAAAAGAAAGTGTGTCGTGTTGCTCAAAATTGCTAAAAGATGTGTTTCTCAAAAAATAACTTCTTTTGCATAAGGTCCAAGGCTTATACAGGTGGCTTAGTGATCCGAACCTAGAAACATGTGGAGCTCCAACCGTCGGTTGGCAAAGTTGCATCCAGTGGCCACCATCAATAGCAGAGATGGAACCATGGAGCACGGAGCTGGAATCAGCTGCAACCGTGGAGTACATAGCTGGAATTGGCGATTGGAGAAGCTACAACCACATGGATCACGGTGCCAGAATCAGCGATTGGGGAGAAGTTGCAGCCATGAAGCACGGAGCTCGAATCGGCAATTGGAGAAGCTGCAACAGTGGATCAAAGGAGCTGGAATCGGAGATTTTGGAGAAGTTACAACCAGTTGTGGCTGGAGGTGACCCTTCGACGGAGAAAACCTAGAACCGTGTTGCATGGAGCTGCAACCGACAAATGGGGAGCTACAATTGATGATTTTACGGGAAGGGGATCTGCAAAGGTGGACTGTTGAGGGCGAGGCGGTGTGGGATAGGGCGTCGTTGCGGTGGGCACATGCGACCAGCGCGGGGGCCGTGGCGGACGGCACCAGCGATGCTGCGAGTGGGGAATGCCCTGTTGCACCTGGGGTCCAAAGGACTAGGGAGTGTCTGCGTCCGTGCCACGTGTTCACGTAGGGGAAGGGAGAGGGGAACGAAAAAGCGTGGACGAGACAAAAACATGCATCCAATGGCCGAGGAGGCGAACGATCTGGCACTTGGGCCGGTTAGCCGGCGCCTAAGGGTCGGCCAAAATATAATGCATACATTCATGAGTGTTCTCTCGTCGCAAAGCACGGGCACTCACTAGTCCTAGAAAAACTAATGATAGGGGCGGGGGTTGATCTAGAACATGGCAGTGCCATCTGATGAAGACAAAATTAGTTAACGTCCTCTGCTCGAGTGTCCAATTCTCATCTTGGCCAACAAAACATTTTGACCAGAGGGCAGAAGCCCTGAATACAGTGGCGGAGCCAGCGCCCGGTGAGCCTGGGCACTTGCCCGGGCTCGCTAGCTATGCGCCAGGTACGATGGCTCGTTCCACAGGGAAAAGTCGTCAACGCCTCATGCTTTGCCCGGGCAAATGGGCTGGTTGTGGCAGGCTAATCAGATAATGGGCTTTATTTTCGTTAGGTGGACATGCCTGATGTGGGATATAGGCGTATTGGGCTACTGGGAGACGAGAAAGACCGCGATCTTTTTCCAAAAAAACGACCAGATCAATCGATTGCTCCACCTCCCCGCGCCCCGCCTGTTCGGCAGTTGCAGTCTTGCAGACGGCGGCACACTGGGTCGATCGGAGACGTAACAGCGGCGGGTGGAGGCTGGCCTTGGCTGGGCGCGTGGCCGGCGATGGGCTGAGCCGAAGCAGACCCATCCCAGGATCATCGGTTGGTGCCTTCTTGTCCCCTCCTTTGTGCTTAGGTGAGATTGCTAACTTTTGAAGATTGAGTTATTAGGGTTTACTTTTGAGGTTAGAGCGTCCGGAGTTGGTCATTCAGGTTATATATTGCTTCTTCATTATTAATGTTGATTTGTGGTTTGCTATTTTAAATGTTGTGTATTAGGATCAAGGTTTTTTTATTGGTCAACAAAATTTGGGAAACCGATCGGCTACCGGATATTTCGTCGGACCCTGAAATTTCTTGCTACATGTTCAGATACTGTCAAATAGAACGCATATGCATATTTACACAACATAGCCTCTAGAATGGTGGAAGTACTTCCAAGGTTACAGGATTGACTACCAATCTTGCCAACCTGATTTTCAATGTTTCTCTCTGTAAAGAAATATAAAAACGTTTAGATCACTATATATTTCTTTACGGAGGGAGTACTAGCACTGAAAATTTTCTATGGCCGTGGTGAGTTACGGAGACTCAAACCCATTAGGGAAAGTATTGACTGCTAGAATGCAAAGAGAGTTGCGTAAATAGAGGGTTGAATACTCTATATTCCGCTGATAAAGGAATTTTAATTCAAAAAAGGCAAGAAAAATCGAGATTTTTCTGAAAGCGGTTCTTGTGGCCCCTATCGGAAAAAGACGGGTATCAAGAAAAAATTCTTGATCGAAACACCCGATTTTAATTTTCTAATTATATACTTAGGCTTAAACTTGCCCAGGCTTCACAAAATTTCTGGCTCCGCCCCTGCCTGAATACATACATACCTAGATTCAAAACTAACAATACCGTAACACGAACACATTACCATCCATTCTTGATCGATTCTACGCCGTGCTTGACCAGCGCAATATTTTCGCCCGCCCCTCACTGCACGCATGTCACGAAATCATCTCGCGATTGCTGCGCTGGTGACACTTGACGCCTCATCTTTGAACGAGTCTCCTTGGCCCGCCTCCGTGTCTCATCTGCTCTGCGCCTCTGCCACTTCGTCTCCTCCAGCTCGCCGCCTCGATCAATCCCTATATAATAACACACACACACGAACGTCGCCAGCACCTCCTCCTCACTCTCTAGCACTCGACCTTGGCTGCGCAAACATGGGCAACGTCCTGCCGCTGCCACGCATGTGCAAGGAAACCAGGGTGATGGACGCCACCGTCGCCGGAGCTGCCAAGATGGTGAAGAGGAAAGAGCGGCCGGCGGTGGCCAAGGACGTGGTCGCCGGGGCGGATCAATACGGCGTCGAGGAGAAGGAGGTGGCGTGGCCGGAGTGCCGCGCGGAGGACGGTGGGGTGCGGTTGAAGGTGCTGATGACGAGGAAGGAGGCGGCGGCGTTCATGGCGAGGCTGGAAGAGCAGGCCGCCGCGGACAGTGAATCCAGGACGGGGGAGGTCCTCGCCGGCGGCGTGTTGAGCTCGCCGTGCGAGGTTGCGTGGAGGCCCCGTCTCGCAACCATACCGGAGACGTACTAGCTTCCTCTATCTCGGCCTCTCCAGTCTCCACCCATGGATTGACTTGACCACGTCGGGCGTTTTGTACGTACTGACGTTGGCTAGTAGCTGTACATTATCGACTAGCGCTAGATATTCAGATGCTCAGATCATGTACGTGGTTGTTCCTCTTGTTTTCTGTAAGATTATCCCTGGCCAAATACTTTTGTTAGGACATTGACAGTGGAGCATAAATTTGTTTTACATGTTTGCTGATGGTCAGTTGACTGAATTAAAATGGGCATCAGTCAATTTCGTTGAAGAAGAGGGTGAGGCGGTAAGTCGGACTCGGTGTCTCGGTCGAGGGTGAGGCGAGACCGAGTCGAAGATAAGGAAGATGTGGCTAACCACGGTGTCCCGAGAGGCAAAGGGTCGATGGCAAAGTTTTAAATAGCCGGCTATAGCCCTGCTATATCAACCTAAGCAAGGGATCATTAAATGATATTTATGTACAACTGTCTAAGGACATTTCTAATCGATCCACTATAATCGGTTAGTGGAGTAAAATTTCGATTTTACTCCAATAATCGGCACCTAGCCGATCCTCAATCCGTTGTTAGTGGTAAGGCTGGGCGTTAGGTTTATATGGTTAATATGGTTCGGTTTACTCGGTTTTTGAAAATTTCGGTTTTGGAGAAATGAAAATCGAAATAATCACACAAAATTTAGAAACCGAACCATATTCACCTAATCGGTCCGGTTTGGTCGGTTAACTGAAAAAACGGAGTACATGCCCTGAGTATCAGTCATAAACTGAGCAGCACATGCCGTGAACAATACACTAATTAGTACTAGTAGTATCTTATGTGACCAGGAGGCAGGCATACATATGATATATCAGGTATTCCATGGCTAGGAATCCTATAACCACTTGTTGGAAGAATACAACTGTTGATTACGTTGCATGCAAACAATAGTATAATAATCTAAGCAGATTAAATTATTCATGGTAGCATGGTGTTATGTATATCGGGAATTACTCGTCGTCAAAATGCATGAAAATGAAAGTTTATATAACTAAAATACATCAAGATACATCCATTTCTATGACAAGTATTTCCGGACGGAGGAGTACTCAAATCGGAACAGCGGTCCAAGTACCTATGATCGAGAGATTAGAAACTCAGAGCAGCGGTCCAAGTACATGTGTGAAGGAAATATGCCCTAGAGGCAATAATAAAGTTATTATTTATTTCCTTATTTTATGATAAATGTTTATTATTCATGCTAGAATTGTATTAACCGGAAACATAATACATGTGTGAATACATAGACACACTTAATGTCACTAGTATGCTTCTACTTGACTAGCTCATTAATCAAAGATGGTTATGTTTCCTAACCATAGACATGAGTTGTCATTTGATTAACGGGATCACATCATTAGTAGAATGATGTGATTGACATGACCCATTCCGTTAGCTTAACGCATTTGATCGTTTAGTATGTTGCTATTGCTTTCTTCATGACTTATACATGTTCCTACAACTATGAGATGCAACTCCCGTTTACTGGAGGAACACTTTGTGTGCTACCAAACGTCACAACATAACTGGGTGATTATAAAGGAGCTCTACAGGTGTCTCGAAAGGTACATGTTGAGTTGGCGTATTTCGAGATTAGGTTTTGTCACTCCGATTGTCGGAGAGGTGTCTCTGGGCCCTCTCGGTAATGCACATCACTATAAGCCTTGCAAGCAATGTAGCTAATGAGTTAGTTACGGAATGATGCATTACATAACGAGTAAAGAGACTTGCCGGTAACGAGATTGAACTAGGTATTGGGATACCGACGATCGAATCTCGGGCAAGTAACATACCGATGACAAAGGGAACAATGTATGTTGTTATGCGGTTTGACCGATAAAGATCTTCGTAGAATATGTAGGAACCAATATGGGCATCCAAGTTCCGCTATTGGTTATTAACCAGAGAGATGTCTCGGTCATGTCTACATAGTTCTCGAACCCGTAGGGTCCGCACGCTTAACGTTCATTGACGATATAGTATTATATGAGTTATGTATGTTGGTAACCGAATGTTGTTCGGAGTCCCAGATGAGATCATGGACATGACGAGGAACTCCGGAATGGCCCGGAGATAAAGTTTGATATATGGAATAATAGTGTTTGATCTCCGGAAGGGTTCCGGAATTCACCGGAAGGGGTTCCGGATGTTTCCCGAAATGTTTGGGTACGAGAACACGTTATTTGGGCCAAAGGGGAAAGCCCACAAGGTTTTTGGAAAGCGCAAAAGGAAGTTTTGTGGAGTCCAGGGGCCAGACGCCAGGGTCCCTGGCGTCTGAGGCCAGACGCCGGGAACCCTGGCGTCTGGCCCTGGAGTCCGAGAAGGACTCTTGCCTTTCGGGTGAAACCGACTTTGTGGAGGCTTTTACTCCAAGTTTCGACCCCAAGGCTCAACATATAAATAGAGGGGAAGGGCTAGCACCAAAGACACATCAAGAAACACCAAGCCGTGTGCCGGCAACCCCATCCCCTCTAGTTTATCCTCCGTCATAGTTTCCGTAGTACTTAGGCGAAGCCTTGCGGAGAATGTTCTTCACCAACACCGTCACCACGTCGTCGTGCTGCCGGAACTCATCTACTACTTCGCCCGTCTTGCTGGATCGAGAAGGGGAGAACGTCATCGAGCTGAACGTGTGCAGAACTCGGAGGCGCCGTGCGTTCGGTACTTAGATCTGTCGGATCATGAAGACGTACGAATACATCAACCGCGTTGATAAACGCTTCCGCTTAGCGATCTTCAAGGGTATGAAGATACACTCCCCCTCTCGTTGCTATGCATCACCATGTTCTTGCGTGTGCGTAGAAATTATTATTTTTGAAATTACTACGTTCCCCAACAGTGGCATCCGAGCCTGGTTTTATGCGTAGATGTCATATGCACGAGTAGAACACAAGTGAGTTTTGGGCGTGGTTCAGCGGCATTGTGAGATGAAGCGTCCCGGACCGACATTACACGTATGCTTACGCGAGACTGGTTTCACCGCTACGAGCACTTGTTGCTTAAAGGTGACTGGCGGGTGTCTGTCTCTCTCACTTTAGTTGAACCGAGTGTGGCTACGCCCGGTCCTTGCGAAGGTTAAAATAACATCAACTTGACAAACTATCGCTGTGGTTTTGATGCGTAGGTAAGAACGGTTCTTGCTCAGCCCGTAGCAGCCACGTAAAATTTGCAACAACAAAGTAGAGGACGTCTAACTTGTTTTTGCAGGGCATGTTGTGATGTGATATGGTCAAGACGTGATGCTATATTTTATTGTATGAGATGATCATGTTTTGTAACCGAGTTATCGGCAACTGGCAGGATCCATATGGTTGTCGCTTTATTGTATGAAATGCAAGCGCCCTGTAATTGCTTTACTTTATCACTAAGCGGTAGCGATAGTCGTAGAAGCAATAGATGGCGAAACGACAACGATGCTACGATGGAGATCAAGGTGTCGCGCCGGTGATGATGGTGATCACAACGATGCTTCAGAGATGGAGATCACAAGCACAAGATGATGCTGGCCATATCATATCACTTATATTGATTGCATGTGATGTTTATTCTTTATGCATCTTATCATGCTTTGATTGACGGTAGCATTTTAAGATGATCTTTCACTAATTATCAAGAAGTGTTCTCCCTGAGTATGCACCGTTGCGAAAGTTCTTCGTGTTGAGACACCACGTGATGATCGGGTATGATAGGCTCTACGTTCAAATACAACGGGTGCAAAACAGTTGCACACGCGGAATACTCAGGTTAAACTTGACGAGCCTAGCATATATAGATATGGCCTCGGAACACGGAGACCGAAAGGTCGAGCGTGAATTATATAGTAGATATGATCAACATAGTGATGTTCACCATTGAAAACTACTCCATCTCACGTGATGATCGGACATGGTTTAGTTGATTTGGATCACGTGATCACTTAGATGACTAGAGAGATGTCTGTCTAAGTGGGAGTTCTTAAGTAATATGATTAATTGAACTTAAATTTATCATGAACTTAGTCCTGGTAGTATTTTGCAAATTATGTTGTAGATCAATAGCTCGCGTTGTTGCTTTCATATGTTTATTTTGATATGTTCCTAGAGAAAATTGTGTTGAAAGATGTCAGTAGCAATGATGCGGATTAGATCCGTGATCTGAGGTTTATCCTCATTGCTGCACAGAAGAATTATGTCCTTAATGCACCGCTAGGTGACAGACCTATTGCAGGAGCAAATGCAGACGTTATGAACGTTTGGCTAGCTCAATATGATGACTACTTGATAGTTTAGTGAACCATGCTTAACAGCTTAGAATCGGGACTTCAAAGACGTTTTGAACGCCATGGACCATATGAGATGTTCCAGGAATTGAAGTTAATATTTCAAGCAAATACCCAAGTTGAGAGATATGAAGTCTCCAACAAGTTCTATAGCTAAAAGATGGAGGAGAATCGCTCAACTAGTGAGCATGTGCTCAGATTGTCTGGGTACTACAAT
This sequence comes from Triticum timopheevii, assembly GCA_963921465.1. Lineage (NCBI taxonomy): Eukaryota > Viridiplantae > Streptophyta > Magnoliopsida > Poales > Poaceae > Triticum > Triticum timopheevii. The sequence goes on from OY997262.1 coordinate 445,888,361, forward strand.
CGCTTGAATCAAGTGGGAGTTAATCTTCCAAATAAGATAGTGATTGACAGAGTTCTCTAGTCACCATCACCAAGTTACTAGAACTTCGTGATGAACTATAGTATGCAAGGGATGACGCAAATGATTCCCGAGCTCTTCGTGATGTTGAAATCGACGAAGGTAGAAATCAAGAAAGAGCATCAAGTGTTGATGATTGACAATACCACTAGTTTCAAGAAAATGGCAAAGGGAAAGAAAGGGAACTTCAAGTAGAATGGCAAGCAAGTTGTCACTCCCGCGAAGAAGCCCAAAGCTGGACCAAAGCCTGAAACTGAGTGCTTAGACTGCAAAGGAAATGGTCACTAGAAGCGAAAATGCCCTGAGTATTTGGTGGATAAGAAGGATGGCAAAGTAAACAAGGGTATATTTGATATACAGGTTATTGATGTGTACCTTACTAGTGTTTATAGTAGCCCCTGGGTATTTGATACTTGTTCGGTTGCTAAGATTAGTAACTCGAAACAGGAGTTACAGAATAAACAGAGACTAGTTGAGGGTGAAGTGACGATGTGTGTTGGAAGTGGTTTCAAGATTGATATGGTCATCATCGCACACTCCCTATATTTTAGAGATTAGTGTTAAACCTAAATAAATGTTATTTGGCATTTGCGTTGAGCATGAATATGATTTGATCATGTTTATTGCAATACGGTTATTCATTTAAAGTTAGAGAATAATTGTTGTTCTGTTTACATGAATAAAACCTTCTATGGTCATACACCCAATGAAAATAGTTTGTTGGATCTCGATCGTAGTGATACACATATACATAATATTGATGCCAAAAGATGCAAAGTTGATAATGATAGTGCAAATTATTTGTGGCACTGCCATTTGGGTCATATCGGTGTAAAGCGCATGAAGAAACTCCATAAAGATGCACTTTTGTAATCACTTGGTTATGAATCATTTGATGCTTGCGAATCGTGCCTTTTGGGCAAGATGACTAAAACTCCATTCTTCGGAACAATGGAACGAGCAACAAGCTTGTTGGAAACAATACATACTGATGTTTGCAGACCAATGAGTATAAGGCTCGTGGCGGGTATCGTTATTTTCTGACCTTCGCAGATGATTTGAGCAGATATGGGTATATCTACTTGATGAAACATAAGTCTGAAATAGTTGAAAGGTTCAAAGAATTTCAGAGTGAAGTGTAAAATCATCGTAACAAGAAAATAAAGTTTCTGCGATATGATCGTGGAGATGAATATTCGAGTTACGAGTTTGGCCTTCAGTTAAAACAATGTGGAATAGTTTCAGAAACTCATGCCACCTAGAACACCACAGCGTAACGGTGTGTCCGAACGTCATAACCGCACTTTATTTGATATGGTGTGATTAATGATGTCTCTTACCGATTTACCAATATTGTTTTGGGGTTATGCATTAGAGATAGCTACATACACATTAAATAGGGCACCATCTAAATCCGTTGAGACGACGCCTTATGAACTGTGGTTTGGCAAGAAACCAAAGTTATCGTTTCTTAAAGTTTGGGGCTGCGATGCTTATGTGAAAAAATTTCACCTGATAAGCTCGAACACAAGTCGGAGAAGTGCATATTCATAGAATACCCAAAGGAAACTGTTGGGTACACCTTCTATCACAGATCCGAAGGCAAGATATTCGTTGCTAAAATGGATCCTTTCTAGAGAAGGAGTTTCTCTCGAAAGAAGTGAGTGGGAGAAAAGTAGAACTTGATGAGGTAACTATACCTGCTCCCTCATTGGAAAGTAGTTCATCACAAGAACCGGTTCCTGTGACAACTACACCAATCAGTGAGGAAGCTAATGATAATGATCACGAAACTTCAGATCAAGTTACTACTGAACCTCGTAGGTCAACCAGAGTAAGATCCGCACCAGAGTGGTACGGTAATCCTATTCTGGAAGTCATGTTACTTGACCATGGTGAACCTACGAACTATGAGGAAGCGATGATGACACCAGATTCCGCAAAATGGCTTGAGGCCATGAAATCTGAGATGGGATCCATGTATGAGAACAAAGTATGGACTTTGATTAACTTGCCCGATGATCGGCAAGCCATAGAAAATAAATGGATCTTCAAGAGGAAGACGAACGTTGATAGTAGTGTTACTATCTACAAAGCTAGACTTGTCGAAAAAGGTTTTTGACAAAGTTCAAGATGTTGACTACGATGAGTTTTTTCTCAATCGTATCGATGTTTAAAGTCTGTCTGAATCATGTTAGAAATTGCCACATTTTATGAAATCTGGCAAAAGGATGTCAAAACTGCATTCCTTAATGGATTTATTAAAGAAGAGTTGTATATGATGCAACCAGAAGGTTTTGTCAATCCTAAAGGTGCTAACAAATTGTGCAAGCTCCAGTGATCCATCTATGGACTGGTGCAAGCATCTCGGAGTTGGAATATATGCTTTGATGAGTTGATCAAAGCATATGGTTTTATACAGACTTTTGGGGAAGCCTGTATTTATAAGAAAGTGAGTGGGAGGTCTGTAACATTTCTAAAACTATATGTAGATGACATATTGTTAATTGGAAATGATATAGAAATTATGATAGCATAAAAGGATACTTGAATAAGAGTTTTTCAAAGAAAGACCTCGGTGAAGCTGCTTACACATTGAGCATCAAGATCTATAGAGATAGATCAAGACGCTTGATAAGATTTTTCAATGAGTACATACCTTGATAAGATTTTGAAGTAGTTCAAAATAGAACAGTCAAAGAAGGAGTTTTTGCCTGTGTTGCAAGGTGCAAAGTTGAGTAAGACTCAAAGCCCGACCACGGCAGAAAATAGAAAGAGAATGAAAAGTCATTCCCTATGCCTCAGTCATAGGTTCTATAAAGTATGCTATGCTGTGTACCAGACCTATTGTATACCTTGCTCTGAGTTTGGCAAGGGAGTACAATTTTGATCTAGGAGTAGATCACTGGACAGCGGTCAAGAATATCCTTAGTGAGGACTAAGGAAATATTTCTCGATTATGGAGGTGATAAAAGAGCTCGTCGTAAAAGTTACATCGATGCTAGCTTTTTACACCAATCTAGATGACTCTAAGTCTCAATCTGGATACATATTGAAAGTGGGAGCAATTAGCTAAAGTAGCTCCATGCAGAGCATTGTAGACATAAAATATTTGCAAAATACATACGGCTCTGAATGTGACAGACCCGTTGACTAAATTTCTCTCACGAGCAAAACATGATCATACCTTAGTACTCTTTGGTTGTTAATCACATAACGATGTGAACCATATTATTGACTCTAGTAGCCCTTTGGGTGTTGATCACATGACGATGTGAACTATGGGTATTAATCACATACAGATGTGAATATTGGTGCTAAATCACATGGCGATGTGAACTAGATTATTGACTCTAGTGCAAGTGGGAGACTGAAGGAAATATGCCCTAGAGGCTATAATAAAGTTATTATTTATTTCCTTATTTCATGATAAATGTTTATTATTCATGCTAGAATTGTATTAACCGGAAACATAATACATGTGTGAATACATAGACAAACTTAATGTCACTAGTATGCCTCTACTTGACTAGCTCATTAATCAAAGATGGCTATGTTTCCTAACCATAGACATGAGTTGTCATTTGATTAACGGGATCACATCATTAGTAGAATGATGTGATTGACATGACCCATTCCGTAGCTTAGCACTTGATCGTTTAGTATGTTGTTATTGCTTTCTTCATGACTTATACATGTTCCTACAACTATGAGATTATGCAACTCCCGTTTACCGGAGGAACACTTTGTGTGCTACCAAACTTCACAACATAACTGGGTGATTATAAAGGAGCTCTACAGGTGTCTCCAAAGGTACATGTTGAGTTGGCGTATTTCGAGATTATGGTTTGTCACTCCGATTGTCGGAGAGGTATCTTTGGGCCCTCTCGGTAATGCACATCACTATAAGCCTTGCAAGCAATGTAGCTAATGAGTTAGTTACGGAATGATGCATTACATAACGAGTAAAGAGACTTGCCGGTAACGAGATTGAACTAGGTATTGGGATACTGACGATCGAATCTCGGGCAAGTAACATACCGATGACAAAGGGAACAACGTATGTTGTTATGCGATTTGACCGATAAAGATCTTCGTAGAATATGTAGGAACCAATATGGGCATCCAGGTTCCGCTATTGGTTATTGACCAGAGAGATGTCTCGGTCATGTCTACATAGTTCTCGAACCCGTAGGGTCCGCACGCTTAACGTTCGTTGATGATATAGTATTATATGAGTTATGTATGTTGGTAACCGAATGTTGTTCGGAGTTCCGGATGAGATCATGGACATGACGAGGAACTCCGGAATGGCCCGGAGATAAAGTTTGATATATGGAATAATAGTGTTTGATCTCCGGAAGGGTTCCGGAATTCACCGGAAGGGGTTCCGGATGTTTCCCGAAATGTTTGGGTATGAGAACACGTTATTTGGGCCAAAGGGGAAAGCCCACAAGGTTTCTGGAAAGCGCAAAAGGAAGTTTTGCGGAGTCCAGGGGCCAGACGCCAGGGTCCCTGGCGTCTGGGGCCAGACGCCGGGAACCCTGGCGTCCGGCCCTGGAGTCCGAGAAGGACTCTTGCCTTTCGGGTGAAACCGACTTTGTGGAGGCTTTTACTCCAAGTTTCGACCCCAAGGCTCAACATATAAATAGAGGGGAAGGGCTAGCACCAAAGACACATCAAGAAACACCAAGCCGTGTGCCGGCAACCCCGTCCCCTCTAGTTTATCCTCCGTCATAGTTTCCTAGTGCTTAGGCGAAGCCTTGCGGAGAATGTTCTTCACCAACACCGTCACCATGCCGTCGTGCTGCCGGAACTCATCTACTACTTCGCCCGTCTTGCTGGATCGAGAAGGCGAGGAAGTCATCGAGCTGAACATGTGCAGAACTCAGAGGCGCCGTGCATTCGGTACTTGGATCGGTCGGATCGTGAAGACGTACGACTATATCAACCGCGTTGATAAACGCTTCCGCTTAGCGATCTTCAAGGGTATGAAGATACACTCCCCCTCTCGTTGCTATGCATCACCATGATCTTGCGTGTGCGTAGGAATTTTTTTTTTGAAATTACTACGTTCCCCAACAATGTGATCGAGCGATTAGCCGAACGGCCGACACAACCAACAGGATTGCCTGTGATTGCTGGCTCGCCGGGGCCGGCTGGATGACAAGTTCTTCGCCAAAGGCTGGAGATGAAGCCGCCTGATAGAGTCACTGTTGAGGCTTAGGTTTTCATACAAGGGAAGTGGGAGCGTGGGGCAATTACATTATAGCTATTCCTAAATTACAGTTGTTTTGTTTTTTTTGCGAGGGAATTTGAGAGCTTTATTCAACGAACGCACTCGCCGAACAGTCAGCCAGGAGGCTGCTGATCAGGAAGCTAGGGGTGGAGTCCAACCAGCTTTCGGTCACATTAACCGAACAAGCTCGCTTAGCACAGAGATGTGCAGAACCATTTGCTGGTCTTATTACATGTTGAATAACAAAAGAGAAAAAACTAAGAGCTAGCTCTCCAACTTATGCCAGAATAGGTGCAATCACCGAACGATCGGTGAGGCGTGAGTTCCAGAGGTTAACTACATCTAGACAGTCGGTCGCCATGATCACATGCGTGTAGCCGCGTAAAGAAGCAAAAATCACTCCTTCCTTAAGAGCTAGGACCTTGGCGATGAGGGGATCCGTAACTCCGTGAAGTGGCTTGCACCATGCACCCTTTAGAGCCGAGAGAGACCGGGCAACTCCACCTGCTCCTGCATGACCATCATCTAGATGTGTAGCTGCATCAGTGTTGATCTTAATGGTAGCATCTGTTGGTGGTTGCCAACCGTAACCTGGCAGGACCGGACTATGCTGTCAAGGCAGTTAAAGGATGGCGAGATCCTCCCTGATTCTTCGAATGAAACTGGCTGGATCCGCCCCGTCTCTGTCGTGTGTCAGCCGATTGCGAGACGTCCAGATAGCCCACATAACTGTAACAATGATCGCCCTTTCTTTCTCAAAGAAGCATTGATCACATAAAATGTCCCGAGCCCATGTGTGTGGGTGCAGCCGTGGGATATTGATGTCGAAGAGCAGTCGGGCTTCTTCCCAAAAACGGCGTGCATGGGAACAGAGCAGCAGAGCGTGCTCCAGATCCTCATCCATGGCGAGACAAACCTTGGAGGTGCTGGTTTCTCGAATATGACGACGGTTTAAGGTGCCCTCATCTGGTAGAATGCCCCTTAACACACGCCACCAAAAAACTCTTACTTTTGGGACTACATTGAGTTTTCAAACATCCTTCCACATCTGTTGTTGATTCGTTGAAGTGCCGGTAATATGCCCCTCTTCTAGAGATAACCGCTCTTTCTAATTCACCAGAGCTCGATACGCCGATTTAACAGTGTAGATGCCTGACTTCTCATGTGCACAGGCTAGGAAATCCTCTCCTCCTCCATGACGCAGTGGTATGTTTAGGACGACCGCAGCATCCGGAGCAATAAAGGTCTCCCGAACAAGATCCCTACGCCATGTCCAATTTGATGTATTAATAAGATCATTGACAGTCTGGACTGTCGTGTTGGTTGGTCTTAGCAAGGGGGTCATAGTGTTGGTGGATGGTATCCACTTGTCCTCCCACACCCGAATAGAAGAACCATCGCCCACTCTCTTCACAAGTCCTACATTTAGTGCTTTCCAGCCTGCCACAATCGCTCTCCAAACAGCTGAAGATGACTTTGGAACAGAAGGTTGCATGAAATCAGTGTTGGGAAAGTATCTACCTTTCATAACCTTGGCACAAAGTGAATCAGGTGAAGGAAATATGCCCTAGAGGCAATAATAAAGTTATTATTTATTTCCTCATATCATGATAAATGTTTATTATTCATGCTAGAATTGTATTAACCGGAAACATAATACATGTGTGAATATATAGACAAACAGAGTGTCACTAGTATGCCTCTACTTGACTAGCTTGTTAATCAAAGATGGTTATGTTTCCTAACCATGAACAAGGAGTTGTTATTTGATTAACAAGGTCACATCATTAGTTGAATGATCTGATTGACATGACCCATTCCGTTAGCTTAGCACACGATCGTTTAGTATGTTGCTATTGCTTCCTTCATGACTTATACATGTTCCTATGACTATGAGATTATGCAACTCCCGTTTACCGGAGGAACACTTTGTGTGCTACCAAACATCACAACGTAACTGGGTGATTATAAAGGTGCTCTACAGGTGTCTCCGAAGGTACTTGTTGAGTTGGCGTATTTCGAGATTAGGATTTGTCACTCCGAATGTCGGAGAGGTATCTCTAGGCCCTCTCGGTAATACACATCACTTAAGCCTTGCAAGCATTTCAACTAATGAGTTAGTTGTGAGATGATGTATTACGAAACGAGTAAAGAGACTTGCCGGTAACGAGATTGAACTAGGTATTGGATACCGACGATCGAATCTCGGGCAAGTAACATACCGATGACAAAGGGAACACCGTATGTTGTTGTGCGGTATGACCGATAAAGATCTTCGTAGAATATGTAGGAACCAATATGGGCATCCAGGTCCCGCTATTGGTTATTGACCGGAGACATGTCTCAGTCATGTCTACATTGTTCTCGAACCGTAGGGTCCGCACGCTTAAGGTTTCGATGACAGTTTCATTATGAGTTTATGTATTTTAATGTACCGAAGGTTGTTCGGAGTCCCGGATGTGATCACGGACATGACGAGGAGTCTCGAAATGGTCGAGACATAAAGATTGATATATTGGACGGATATATTTGGACACCGGAAAGGTTCCGGGTGAGATTGGAAATATATCGGAGCTCCGGGAGGTTACCAGAACCCCCCGGTAAGTATATGGGCCTTATTGGGCCTTAGTGGGATGGAGGGAGAAGGAGCAAGGGAGGGGGCGCCCCCCCCCCCCCAAGCCCAATCCGAATTGGGAAGGGGGCCGGCCCCCCCTTTCCTTCTCTCCTCCCCCCTCTTCCTTCCTTCTCCTACTCCGAATAGGAAAGGGGGGGCCAAACCTACTTGGAGTAGGTTTGCCCCCCTAGGGCGCGCCTCCCCCTTGGGCTGGCCTCCTCCTCCCTCCCTCCTTTATATACGGGGGTAGGGGGGCACCCTAGACACACAAGTTGATCATTGAGATCGTTCCTTAGCCGTGTGCGGTGCCCCCCTCCACGATATTACACCTCGGTCATATTGTAGCGGTGCTTAGGCGAAGCCCTGCAACAGGAGAACATCAAGATCGTCACCACGCCGTCGTGCTGACGGAACTCCTCCCCGCGCCTCTGCTGGATCGGAGATCGGGGTGCGTCATCGAGCTGTACGCGTGTCAAGAACTCGGAGGTGCCGGAGTAACGGTGCTTGGATCGGTCGGACCGGGAGGACGTACGACTACTTCCTCTACGTTGCGTCAACGCTTCCGCTTCGGTCTACGAGGGAACGTAGACAACACTCTCCCCTCTCGTTGCTATGCATCACCATGATCTTGCGTGTGCGTAGGAAAATTTTGAAATTACTACGTTCCCCAACATCAGGATTGGTCATGAATCTCCATCCGTGTTTCCCCAATAGAGCCAAGTTAAATATCCGCATGTCGCGAAAACCCATCCAACCATTAGGTTTGGGCGTAGCCAATTTGTCCCAAGCTATCTAGTGTAAGGATCGACGATCAAGTGAGCTCCCCCACCAGTATTTCGCCATGCTTGAGGTCAAACTTTTACACACCTTTTTGGTCAAGAGAAAACAGCTCATGCTAAATGTCGGGATCGCTTGCACAATAGATTTTAGAAGCGTCTCCCTTCCGGCACAAGCAAAAAGATGCTCTGACCAGCCATTCATCTTGCCTCTCACTCGGTCGCCCAAGTGTTCAAATGTGCCGCTATTGATCTTGCCTGCTGCAGTGGGTAGACCGAGGTATTTTTCTGAGAAAGCTTCAACTTGTACGCCAAGAAGTAGTTTCAGATTCTGCCTGAGATTTGCTGGAGTATTTGGACTGAAATATATAGCACTTTTACTTCTGTTCACACATTGTCCAGAAGCCTTGCCGTAAATCTCAAGAATTTCATTGAGCCTTGCCACACTATCAGCACTCGCCTTGATGAAGATGAGGCTATCATCAGCGAACAAAAGGTGGTTCACCCATGGTGCTCTGAAATTTACTCATATGTGACTATCAATGAATTGTCCGTAGTTTTTCAGTATGGATGAGAACCCTTCGGCGCATAGGAGAAATAAGTATGGCGACGCTGGGCATCCCTGTCGCAGTCCTCTGGATGGACTGAAGTATGGTTGCAGCTCCCCATTCACACGCACAGAGAATCGAACTGAAGTGACACACTTCATAATCAACCTCACCAAGCTCGCTTGGAAGCCCAACTTCAGAAGCATAGCCTCCAAAAAATGCCATTCTATCTTGTCGTAACCTTTCATCATGTCCAGCTTGACCGCACAAGTGTAGTTTTTCCCTTTCTTCCGCCTCCTCATGGTATGAACACTTTCAAACACAACCAGTACGTTGTCCGTGATCAAACGCCCAGGAACGAAAGCACTTTGCTCCTCACTAATGATATCATCCATGTATCTTCTCAATTGGTTGGCTATCGCTTTGACTGCCACTTTATATAGCACTGGACAGAGCGCAATTGGACGATATTGTGAGATACTTTGGGGATGACGTACCTTAGGGATTAGGGTGATCTACGTGTCGTTGAACCCCCATCGGTAGTTCTTCCCCATTGAGGAAATCCAGCACCGCCTCCATTACTTCGTGCTGAAGTAGCTTCCAGTGGCGTTGGAAAAAGCCTGTCGTAAAGCCATCCACCCCCGGCGCCTTTGAAGGAGCTATTTGAAATAAAGCTTGGCGGACCTCAGATGGTTCATATGGTTTACATAGGGCTTCGTTCATCTCCGGTGTGACCCGTGGTGGCACATGCGATAATAGCACGTCCATGTTATTGGCTCCCTATGTCATGTACAGAGCCTGATAAAAGGCATTAATTTCTACTTTATCCTCCTCTTCATTTGCACAAACCGAGCCGTCAGCTCTTGTGAGACTTGCGATTTTTTTCGTTCGTTTCCGCTGCCTGGCTTGTGCTTGGAAATATGCCGTGTTGCGGTCTCCTTCTCGCAGCCACGACACTATCCTTGCTGTAACAATATCTCCTCCAAACGAAGAGCTTCTCTGAGCTTCTTGATGATGCTCTTCTCTTCATCTGAAGGCCCACGACCTACAGAGCGCTGCCGCAGTCTATCTAAGCGTGACTACAGGTTGCGTATTGTCCTGGATAGACTCCCAAACTCGCGCGCCCCCCACGGCTCCAGTTGACGCTGGAGACCAACGAGAGAGTCCGTGATGCCCTGCAGACCTGGAGCTCGCTCCTGATTCTTCCATGTGTCTGCAATGAGCTGGTCGTAATCTTGATGGGATTGCCAGACATTTTCATACCAAAACTGTTTGGCACCCAGCGGCCAATGTGTGAAGGTGTGGTGTCTGAAATCAGCCAAGATGAAACAGTGATCCGACTCTACCGCACACACATGCCGAACTCGCGTATGCTCGAATCGTTGCCTGAATTGCTCATTTGCGAAAGCCCTGTCGATCCTAGCTTTAACATTGGCATCCCCCGACTGGCGGTTGTCCCAAGTAGGCAACACCTGACCAACCGAGATCTTGGTCGCTTGTGACTTCACGGAACGCTCTCATCTGCCACTCCGGGCGAGGGGAGTGGCTAAAATGTTCATCCAGATAAAGAGTTTCGTTAAAATCCCCAAGACACAACCATGATTCATGGGAAATGGCATGCAGGGTATGGAGAAAGCGCCAGCTATGATGACGATCAACTGCTCTCGGTGCACCATAAAACCCTGTAAACCTCCAACTTGTTGTATCCGCTGATGAATCCCGCACCAACACATCAATATGGCTGGCGCTGTAATTTTTGAGCTCCACATGCACATCACTAGACCAAAACAAACCGATGCCTCCCCTGAGGCCCTCACTGTCAACCACAAAGCTATCGGCAAACCCTAGGGTATACCGCAGATCCTCCACACGTTTCCCTCTATTTTCGTCTCCATAACAAAAACCAGCACGGGCCCTTCTTGCTTCACCACAGTGCGAAGCTCTCGAACTGCCTCGGGGTTCCCAAGCCCCCGGCAGTTCCAACTTAGACAACTCCTGGTTCCAGGCAGGGCTGGCTAACAGCTCCTGCTGAATTTTCAGATGTCGTGGGTGTGTCCCTCTTCTTCTTTGGTGCTCGTTCCTCCACAGTATCCACTGAAGTATCATCCCCACTTGGCTATACTGATCTGACTGGAATGATGGCAGAATTGTTCGCAAGCACCGGTATAGTTGCAGTCGGCGCGGGTAGCGCAAGAGGTCTATAAACCTTCTTCGGAGACCCAACTTTCCTCTTGTTCCTCCCATTGGAGTTCTTTTTCATTGGAGAGGTGACCTCAGGATTGGCATCTTTAGTTGAGCTAGTCTCTGGATTTTCTTTCCAGGCCGATTTAGCATTGTACTGATTCGACCCAGAGTTCTCACCAAAAGAGGCCTTCTTTTTCTCCTCTGACGCTCATAGACTGGTTGAGAATGGAAGATCACCGTTTTCATCTTTGGTCCCTGGCGTCGGGCAAACCAGATCTGAGTGGCCAAGGCGGCCACACAAAAAACAAAACTTTGGGACGTGTTCATATTGGATGTCATACCAGTCTCGGCTGCCGCGAGCCACAGAATCTATAAGAATCCACCTCCGTAAAGGTTTCCTGACATCAATGGTGACTCTCGTCCTGAAAAAGGCCCCCACGAGATCAAACTGCACTTGTTGAGCGTTCGGATCTATTTGTCTGGCCACTGCTTGACCCCGTTTGTCATTGCGTAGAATGAAAGGTAGGTTGAGAACCCTTGCCCATAACTGCAGCTTGTTGAACTGAAGTTCAGATGGTTGCATGCACTCGGAGAATTCAGAGAGGATGATTGCATGCTTGCTGATGTGCCATGGACTGCCGTCCCAAACACGGTCATGATCGCGTTTGTTGAAAAAATCCGCCACAAACGTGTTTTCTCCCACAGAGTTGAAGCTCAAACCCTTAGGGTTTCCCCAGGCAGGACGAAGGGCGTTGGAGATCATTTGAATATGGAGCGTGTGTCGATGTAGAACCTTGCCCGCAAGCGACCACTTCGTCGGCTCACCCTCCTCGACGTCGTCAATCACTAGTGGCGTGGCTTCTTCTTCAGTCAGATCTAACTTGCCCATCGCCTCCTCCAGTCTTGCCCTCGCCGCGCGCGGCGAGAGCGGTCCTTCCTTCCCTTTGCCGGCGCCGGATGAACTCATCTTAGCGCCGCTTGAGTGCATCTCGCCGATCGAGATCAGGCGAGCCCTATCGGGAGGCTCCTAGTTTTTCGAAGAACTTTTTGGTGCCCCCTCCTAAGTTACAACTAGGATGGGCCGATCGGCAAAAAGGCCCTGTTGCGCATACGGAAAAACGGTTATTACAGGGGCATCATACATATCGGTTTCTTCGGTCTATACGGTTTCTGCGAAATCAAAACCAAACAAACACCAAACACCGAACAACCATACATTTTCCCACCGAACCAAAAGGCAGACCACCAAAAACCGACAAATCAGTTAATATGGTTTGGTTTGGTTTGTTTTTTTGGTTTTCGGTTTGACAGTGCCCACCCCTAGTTAGTGGAGTATATTTTTACTCCGGTCCTAAAAGTTTCCCTATTTTTACTTCATCGGTTGGCGGCCGAGTAAATCGTTGCGCCCTCTCTCTCGCGTCCGCCCCGCCGCTGCATCTTCGCCGGTGCGCCTCCCGCCGGCCCCCGCGCAAGACCCGCCGCAACCTCGTTCCATCCCTTGCCCTCCGCCGCCGTTCTGCCCGTCGGCCAGCCCGTTCGGCCCCGTCGCGGCGCCGGAATTAAGGTAAAATGCCACCATTGTCGACATTGTTGATCCGTCCAATTTCTTTTGAGTTTCTTCCTTTTCTAGTGGCCGCCGCATCTCACCTTGCTTACGCACCGCTGCATGTCACCCGCCGCTCGCCGGTTCGGTCTAAACCACGTCGGTCGGCTTGTGCATCATCACCGCACCCCAAGTGTTCGAAGAATTGCCTAGGTGAGGTTGAGGGTGATGGCGTTGGAGGACTCATCATCATCCGAAGAGGAAGAAGACGATGATGACCTTGACACCGTTTTAGGCATGATTTTCAATGATGATGTTCGGCGGCCGAGGAGACGATCACAATTTGGCCGCATACACATCAACCTTCATAGAGAGGAGGGCCATGCCAAGATCATGAGAGATTACTTTGATCCAAACCCAACCTATCCGGAGAAGTACTTTCGCCGATGCTTTTGGATGCACACAAGTCTTTTTCTGACCATTGCAAAAGTCGTTGAGAGATATGATGACTGGTTCATGCTCCGAAGAAACGCATGTGGAGAGATCAGTGCAAGCCCTCTGATGAAATGCATTGCGGCTGTTCGAGTCTTGGCATATGGTTGTTCTGCCGATGCAATTGATGACTATGTACGCATTGGCGAAGACACAATCTTGGAGGTTGTACAAAGGTTCACCAAAGCGGTGATTGCTGTCTTTCGCCCGGAGTACTTGACAACGACAACCGAGGAAGACACCCAGAGGCCGATGACTGAGAATGAAGCAAGAGGATGGCCAGGGATGCTTGGATCACTTTACTGTATGCACTGGACATGAAAGAATTGTCCTGCTGGGTGAAAGGGTCAGTACAAAGGCCACTGCAACAATCCAACGATCATTCTTGAGACAATTGCATCGAAGGATCCTTGGATATGGCATTCATTCTTTGGTCTGCCTAGCTCTCACAACGACTTGAATGTACTATCGAGATAACTTCTGTTTTCTAGGCTTATAAAAGGTGAAGCTCCCGCTTGCGACTACTCGGTCAACGGGCACAACTACTTGATAGGTCACTACCTTGCAAATGGCATCTATCCATCATGGGCCACTTTGGTCAAAGCAATTCCGCGTCCAAAAGGTAACAAAAACAATCACTTTGCCCAATGTTAAGAAGCTGCAAGAAAAGATGTGGAGAGAGTCTTCGATGTGTGCTTCAGAAGCGCTTTGCTATTGCTCGTCGCCCCGCCGAGTATTGGAACTTCAAGATTCTATGGCGAATCATGACTTGTTGCATCATATTGCATAACATGATCACTGAAGACGAGAGAGATATGCGTGAGAACATTTGGTACATCATCAACGGAACTCCGGTTGAGCAAGAGTATGATACGAAAAGGATACTATCATTTCTTGATCATAATCGGAAGATCGAGAACCGTCAAGTTCATACTCAGCTCCAATAAGATCTTGTTGAGCATCATTGGCAACGTCTAAGCGAGTCCTAGTTGTTTTGTGAAATGCTATTTACTACATTTGAACCATTTCTTGAGCATAATTCGGTTTGTAAACTATATTCGTAATTTGGTTGAACATTCAAATTTTATGTTTAGTTTATATATGTGTGTTAATATGTAGTTGCAAATTATACTAGAATTGCAAAGTTTAGAAAAACAAATATTTACTCCATTATATTTAGAGAGGCTAGGTCCGGCCAAGACTCTTTTACTCCACTAAATTTTAGGGGATCTGTTAGTGATGCCCTAATAAAGTTTGAAAATAGTGCGGTTATACTTTGAGGTGCCGTTATTTGACATAGCCCGATGAGTGTCGACGTAGGGACGGTTAGCCGCACCAGAGAGGTGGGAAGAAAGGACGTAGAGAATGGCCGGAGCGAGTCAATGTCTATTATATCCCGTCGTAACAGCACACAATGCGTCGATGGAAAATGCAGGCATTTTACTACGTCAGTTCCGCGTCACGACGACGTACAGTACGTACGTGTGCACAGGACACTCTCGCCGTTGCCATCATGGGTGGACTCCGGGGACCGAGACTGGAACATATGCCGGCACCTTGAGTTCGACGCCTCCTGGCCATATATTCTTGGTCGTCGTCTTCTTCTGCCACTGTAACTGCCAAACCAATCGCCATGTTGCAGACCCGTTCCAAGGTACTCCATCCATGACATGACAGGTTCAGACTTTTTGATAACCTATATGGCCGTTTAACTACTGAGTGCTGATGAAACAAAATAGGACCTAGAATCACAGGCTTGGGGTGCTACAGTTTAAAGTTTACACTAACATATAATCATAATTTTAATAAAATAGTATGAAAATGGTAACAACTTGATGGATATTTAGTGTTAACAACTTGATGGAGTACAATAAAATTTGTTTTACAAATTCGGAGGGGGTGCTATGACACGCATGGCACCCCCACTAGATCCGTCACTGAACAAAATGTTCTTCATCCACGACATGACAGGAAAGGGTCGACTCCCACCCCGCGACCCCCGCATCGCCTCCCCTGGCGGCGGTGGGGGAACCATAGCATGCGCCGCCGCAACCCCCTCCCACCCCGCCTAACCTCCTCGCTGCCATCGGAGGAGTGGTCGGGGAAGCCGCGTCGGCCCCCAGGAAGATGGTTGGGGGCGCTTCTGTGCCCCCCCCCCCCCCCCCTCCACCACACACCTCCCGTCGGCTCCTGTCATTCCCCGTCGCCGGTGCGCATCCGTCGGCTTCCCTCTCCTCGGCCCTCGACCGCCCCTTCCCTTCAGGCTCCAGCTGCCCCTCCATTCCTCGGCGCATCCTCACCCCCCGCCATACTCGCGCCAGACACGAGGCCGCTGCCAGCACCCCTGTAGTTAAAATTTTGGCTTGCTGTTGCATGTACATGTAATTCAAATTTAAATTATTGTCAACAAATGGCTACAAACTCACTTTATGTCTTAAAAAGGCCAAACGAACCCTAAATTTTTTCATATTTTAATATAACATTTGTATCTGTGTATGGTAACAGTAAAAAAATGTTTCATACAATTTAAACACTATCCGTTGCTATTGTGTCCAAGATTAGTCTTTCAAATCAATACAGAAATTCAACTACATCATACACAATTTCTTATAGGAAGCGTTTGCGATGAAAATTCACCGGTCTATTTATATTACGCCAGAAGTCTCGTTGGCTTCTCCTAGCTCAAGTGTCGCTTACCCTCAATCCCTATTCCCCAACCCCTTTTTAAAAAAAATTATGTCGTGGAGACATTTCGTGAGAGCGTGTACGGTTGCTGCCTCTGCCACGGGAGCGCAGCCGCATCCGCCGACAAGGCAGCAGCATGCAGCTTCTGAGACGGGGGCTGCAAAAGCCGAGAGCGCTCGAGCAGCCGTCCGGAGGCTTCTGCGAACTGAAGAAGAAGAAAAGGAAAAAAAAAAAGTAATCCTAGTTGGTTAGTGTGGTTCTTGCTGAACGAAGAGGTTATGAGTTCGATTCACGTCGCCCGCACTTTTAGGTGTTTAAAAAAAGATCACCCTACCCTTTGTTATGAAGGGATATGAAGAGATCTCCTCCGTTAATGTGTTTAGGGGTTGTGCCTCCGATCTTCTATTATTCTAAACCAATACCGTAACGATGACAGCAGCGTCATCCATGGTTGATCTAAGCTCCGTGCTTGACCAGTGCTATCCCCCCCCCCCCCCCCCCCCCCCCCCCGCCCTCACTGCACGCAAGCAGCGAAATCATCTAGCGATTGCTGTGCTGGTGACACTTGGCCACTCATTGATCGAATGTCATCTTTTACTCCCTTCATCTCATAATATGAAATTGTCTTTAACACTACAGAGGGAATACCTTTGAACGAGTCTCCTTGGCCCGCCTCCGTGTCTCATTTGCTCCGCCACTTGGTCTTCCCACACCTCGGCGCGTCGATCGATCCTTATATAATAACACACGCAGAGAGAGAAGTGTCACTCAGAACTCTTAACATACCAACGGCGCCACCACGTCCTCCTCCTCACTCTCTCTAGCACACGAGCTTGGTTGCCCAAACATGGGCAACGTCCTGCCGCTGCCACGCATGTGCAAGGAAACCAGGGTGGTGGACGCCACCGTCGCCGGGGCAGCCAAGATGGTGAAGAGGAAAGAGCGGCCGGCAGCGGCCAAGGACGTGGTCACCAGGGCGGATCAATACGGCGTCGAGGAGAAGGAGGTGGCGTGGCCGGAGTGCCGCGTGGAGGATGGCGGGGTGCGTTGAAGGTGCTGATGACGAGGAAGGAGGCGGCGGAGTTCATGGCGAGGCTGGAGGAGCAGGCCGCCGCGGAGAGTGAATCCAGGACGGGGGAGGTCCTCGCCGGCGGCGTGTTGAGCCCGCCTTGCGAGGTTGCGTGGAGGCACCGTCTCGCAACCATACCTGAGACGTACTAGCCTCCTCTATCTCGGCCTCTCCACCCATGGCTTGACTTGACCACGTCGGGCGTTTTGTATTGTACGTATGTACTGACGTTGGCTTGTAGCTGTTGTTGGAACTCGCCTACAGGATGGGTTACATCAAATCACGAACACACGCAACAGAAAGACTGATAGCCAAGCGTACGTCTCGTACCCTAAAAATTCCTTTTTTTATTTTCTCCTTTTCTTGCCACGATGTTACAATATCCATGGCCTGCTCGTGTATATATATACGTTCAACCAAGACTCAGGCAAACTCAAACCTAATCGGACTATTAAACCTAAACCGTGATTAGCTTAAACCTATTAACTAATCAAGATTATACTAACAGCTGTACATTATCGGGATACTAGCCCTAGATATTCAGATGCTCAGATCATATACGTGGTTGTTCCTCTTGTTTTCTGTAAGATTATCCCTGGCCAAACATTTTAGTTAGGACATTGACAGTGAAGCATAAATTTGTTTTACGTGTTTGTTGATGGTCAGTTGCCTGAAATTTGAATCGGCGTCGGCCAATTTCGTTGAAGAATGGGGTGAGGCAGTGAATCGGATGCGGCGTCTCCGTCGTCGGTGCGGCGGGACTGAGACGGAGATAGCGACGATATAGCTAACCTGCACGGTGTCACCGGTGGAGACGAGGCAAAGGTCGACGACAAAGTTTCAAGTAGCCAGCTATAGCGACTTGAACATCGTGCCGCTAAATGATATATTCGCATATATACAATTGTCTAATAAAGTTACAAAATAGTGCGGCTATAGCCCGCGAACAAGGTGCCGCTATTTTAGAGGCATCTTACTACGTCAATTCCGTGTCACGACGACGTACCGTAGGTATGTGTACACAGGACACTCTCGCCGTTGCCATCATGGGTGGACTCCGGGGACCGAGACTGGAACATATGCCGGCACCTTGAGTTCGACCCCTCCTGGCCATATATTCTTGGTCGTCGTCTTCTTCTGCCACCGTAACTGCCAAACCAATCGCCATGTTGCAGACCCGTTCCAAGGTACCTACTAGTAGTAGCTAGTTAGACGCGCATAAATAAAATGTTCTCCATCCATGACATGACATGTTCAGACTTTTTGATGGCCTATATATGGCCATTTAACTACAGAGTGCTGGTGAAACAAAAATCAGTGACGGACCTAGAATCATAGGCCTGGGTGCTGTGCTACAGTTTAAAATTTACACTAAACATCATCATAATTTCAATAAATAGTATAAAAATGGCAAGAACTTGCTGAATATTTAGTGTTAAGTATACACTAAATTTTGTTTTACAATTTTAAAGTGGGTGCCATGCCACGCACGACACCCCACTAGATCTGCCACCGAACAAAATGTTCTTCATCTATGACATGACAGGAAAAGGTCGACTCCCTCCTCGCGACCCCGCGTCGCCTCCCCTGGCGGCGGCTGGAAAACATAGTATGCGCCGCCACGGCCCCCTCCCACCCCGTCCACCTCCTCGCTGCCATCGGAGGATTGGTCATTGAAGTCGCGTCAGCTCCCAGGAAGATGGCGGTGGGGCGCCTCCGTTGGCCTGCCTCCGTGTCCCCCCTCCCACCACCACACACCTCCCGTCGGCTCCCGTCGTGACCCGACGCCGGTGCGCATCTGCCAGCTTCCCTCTTCTCGCCCCTCACCCGCCCCTTCCCTTCGGGCTCCGGCTGCACCTCCATTCGTCGGCGCGTCCTCACCCCCCGCCATACTCTCGCGCCAGATACGAGGCCGCTGCCAGCACCCCTGTAGTTCAAATTTTGGTTTGATGTTGCATGTACATGTAGTTCAAATTTAAATGACAGTTATGAAATGGCTAGAAACTCACTTAATGTCTTAAAAGGCCAAATGAACCCTGGAATTTTTCAAATTTTAACATAACATTTGTATTCGTGAACGTTAACGGTAAAAAGAGGTTTCATGCAATTCAAACACTATTCGTTGCTTTGTAACCCATATTAGTCTTTCAAATCAATAAAAAATTCAACTACATCACACATAGTTTCTTATGGGAACTGTTTGTGATGAAAAATCACGGGTCTATTTGTGATTACGGACTTCGTCCGCTTCGTCTAGCTCAAGTGTCGCTCACCCTCAATCCCCATTCCCAACCCCTTTTTGCAAAAAATGACATCGCGGAAACGTTTCATGAGAGCGTGTACGGTTGCTGCCTATGCCCCGAGAGTTTCCGCCTTCGCTGAGAGCGCGGCCGCATCCGCCGACAAGACAGCTTCAGCAGCCGAGATGGCTGCAGCATGCAGCTTCTGCGACAGCAGCTGCAAAAGCTGAGAGCGCTTGAACAGCCGTCCAGGGGGCTTCCGCGAACTGAAGAGGAAGAAAAGGGAAAACCGAAGTAATCCTAGTTGGTTAGTGTGGTTCTTGCTGAACAAAGAGGTCATGAGTTCAATTCACGTCACCCACACTTTTACGTATTTAAAAAAAGATTATCCTACCCTTTGTTATGAATGGATATTAAAAGATCTCCTTTGTTGGTGTGTTTAGGGGTTATACCTCCAATCTTCTATTCTAAACCAATACCGTAACGATGACTGCAGCGTTATTCATGCTTGATCGATCCTACGCTCCGTGCTTGACCAGCAGTATTTTTTTCTCCCGCCCTCACTACACGCAAGGCACGAAATCATCTACTAGCGATAGCTGTGCTGGTGACACTTGGCCACTTATCAATCGAATGCCATCTTTTACCCCCTTCGTCCTAGAACTCATCTAGATGAGATATAATTTAGTCTCATTCACTTTAAAAACAAGAACAGATACAACCCACGTCAGCACACACACATCTTATAGCATCACATTCAATGGCTATAAAAGATGAATGAGATCAAATTATATCTCATCTAGATGAGTTCTAGCAAAACTGTAATATAAAAGTGTTTTTAACACTATAGAAGGAATACCTTTGAACGGGTCTCCTTGGCCCGCCTCCGTGTCTCATTTGCTCCGCCACTTCGTCTTCCCACACCTCGGCGCCTCGATCGATCCTTATATAATAACACACTCAGAAAGAGAAGTGCCACCACCTCCTCTTCCTCACTCTCTCTAGCACACGAGCTTGGTTGCGCAAACATGGGCAACGCCCTGCCGGTGCCACGCACGTGCAGGGAAACCATCAAACCAGGGTGGTGGACGCCACCGTCGCCGGTGCCAGGAGGGTGAAGAGGAAGGAGCGGCCGGCTGCGGCCAAGAACATCGTCGACGGGGCGGATCAACATGGTTTCGAGGAGAAGGAGGTGGCGTGGCCGGAGTGCCGCATGGAGGACGGCGGGGTGCGAGTGAAGGTCCTAATGACAAGGAGGGAGGCGGCGGAGTTCATGGCGAGGTTGGAAGAGCAGGCAGCCGCGGAGAGTAAATCCAGGACGGGGGAGATCCTCGGCAGCGGTGACGGCGTGATGAGCCCGTGCGAGGTTGCGTGGAGGCCTCGTCTCGCAACCATACAGCAATGTTCGGTTAAACCTCTCCTGGAGAGGATTGGGGAGGTTTGGACGGGATTGACGTGGATTTTAGCTTATTGGGGATTGAATCCTCCCCAATCCACTCCAATCCTCTTCAAAATTCATGCAACCGAACAAGCCCTACAGGAGACGTACTAGCTTAGCTATTTCCGGCCTCTCCACGCATGGTTTGACCACGTCGGGCGTTTTTTTTTTTGTACCTAGTGACGTAGCTCATAGCTGTACAATTTCGGGATACTACCACTAGATATTCAGATGCTCGTAACTTTCAGATCATGGACGTGGTTGTTCCTCCTGCTTTCTGTATGACTGGCCAAGCAACCTTTTTTTAGGAAATTGACAGTGAAGCATAAATTTGTTTTTCGCGGTTGCTAGTGGCCCGTTGCCTGAAATTAAAATCAGAGTTGGTCGATTTTGCTGAAGAAGAGGGCGAGGTAGTAAGTCAGCTGCGGCGTCTCCGTCGAGGGCAAGGCAGGACCGAGTATGAGATAGGACGATGTGGCTAACCACGGTGTTGCCGGTGGAGACGAGGAAAAGGATTGACGAGTGCATATGCAGGAGGTGATTACCGGCGCCAGAGAGATAGGGAGGAGGGATGTGTAGAGGAATGGTCGGTGTGGCAGCAGCTTGAGTAGACAGGTGCGAGTGAGCGACGTGGTTCGCGAGTAACAGTCGACACCGGTTCGATGGATGGCGGAGGACGGGTCTATGGTGCACTACCAATGACAGGAAAACGCCGGAAAAATCAGTTGATCCTTCTTTCATAATAAATCGATTTATCATAATTACAAATTCAGTACAAGGGTGATATTCTTTCGTACACCCTCCGTCGAGGTTTATTTTTTTTCCTAATAAAGGACGCTTACTTAAAAGTCGGGGTTTATGCACCTCCCGGACGGTGGGAGTATGCACCTCCCAAGTGAACTGTTGCTTTTCAAGCACAAACAAAATGAACTGTTACTCCGTGCTAGTTACGTCGATGGAAAATGCAGGCGTTTTTACCATGTCAGATTTTTGTGTCACGTACGCAGGTGTACATCAGGGACTCCGGAGACCGAGACCGTGACATATGCCGGCAACTTGAGTCCGACCTCTCCTGGCTACACATCCTTGGTCCGTCGGCTTCTTCTGCCACCGCAAATGTCAAACCAGCCCGATGACAATTCAAAAAGAAAAAATCGCCATGTTGCCGACCCGTTCCAAGGCAGTATTACTAGCTAAGCTAGACGCGCATAAGCAAAATGTTCTCCATTCATGACATGACAGGTTCAGACTTGTCATGGCCTACATATGGCCACTTAACTACTTTCTCTGTACCATAATACATGTCGTTTTAGCTGCTCAAAATTGAATTGCTAAAACGACATATATTATGGTACGGACACTGGTAGAAAAAGAGGCTTCCATACGCTCCCATTAGTCCCCAAAACAATCGAACCGCGATCAAAGGGGTCTTTAGTCGCGGTTCGGGAGAAGACCCGCGACCAACTATCTGGGCCCAGCGTGCTCGGTCGACAGCTGGCGGACGGGAGGGGCTTTAGTCCCGGTTGGCCTGGCCAACCGGGACTAAAGGTCCCCGAAGGCCTTTAGTCACGGTTGGCCAGGCCAACCGGGACTAAAGGCCCATCCCTATATATAGGACTCAGCTCACTTCACTTCACTCAGCTCACTTCACAATTTTCAGAAGGTGGTGATGGGTTTGCTTTTGGTTTCTCCTATGCACACAAGGTGTTTGATGAAATGCCCGAGAGCCTGAAACAAACATGATATGAAGTGTCCGAGCCACACTTGAGCTTTCTCATTTATTTTTCCTCCGCGATCGCGGTTAGCAACTTGAACCTTTCATGTGTCATTGATAAAATACGCATGTGTGTAGTTCATTGTTTAATTTGTATTATTTCTAGCTAGTTAGTTTAACAAATGCATCATGGTTAATTATATACTTTATATAATAATAGTGCAGATGAATCGGCAATGGATGTACGGTCCCCGACTCTCCGGCGAGTTCACTACGGGTTTGAAAGATTTCCTCGTAGTGGCAAATGCGAACAAGCAGCAAGGTTTTATTATCTGTCCATGTGCTGTCTGTAAGAATCAGAAGGGTTACTCCTCCTCAAGAGACGTTCACATGCACCTGCTTCGGCATGGTTTCATGCCAAGCTATAATTGTTGGACCAAGCATGGAGAAAGAGGGGTTAGAATGGAAGAAGATGAAGAAGGGGATGATATCGATGACAACTATCATGATCATTTCGGTGATACTTTCATGGAGGATGATGCTGAAGGTGGGGAAGGGTTAGGTGAAGGTGAAGAAGAGGCACATGATGAGCCCGCTGATGATCTTGGTCGGACCATTGCTGATGCACGGAGACGCTGCGAAACTGACAAGGAGAGGGAGAATTGGATCGCATGTTAGAGGATCACAAAAAGTCGTTGTATCCAGGATGCGATAATAGTCTGAAAAAGCTGGGCTGCACACTGGATTTGCTAAAATGGAAGGCACAGGAAGGTGTAGGTGACTCATCATTTGAAAATTTGCTGAAAATGTTGAAGAATATGTTCCCGAAGAATAACGAGTTGCCCGCCAGTACGTACGAAGCAAAGAAGGTTGTCTGCCCTCTAGGTTTAGAGGTTCTGAAGATATATGCATGCATTAATGACTGCATCCTCTACCGCGGTGAATACGAGAATTTGAATGAATGCCCTGTATGCACTGCATTGCGTTATAAGATCAGAGGCGATGACCCTGGTGACGATGTTGAGGGCGAGAAACCCAGGAAGAGGGTTCCCGCCAAGGTGATGTGGTATGCTCCTATAATACCACGGTTGAAACGTCTGTTCATGAACAAAAAGCATGCCAAGTCGTTGCGATGGCACAAAGAGGACCGTAAGTCCGACGGGGAGTTGAGACACACCGCTGATGGAACGCAATGGAGAAAGATCGACAGAGTTTTCAAAGATTTTGCAGCTGACGCAAGGAACATAAGATTTGGTCTAAATACTGATGGCATTAATCCTTTTGGCGAGCAGAGCTCCAGCCATAGCACCTGGCCCGTGACTCTATGCATCTACAACCTTCCTCCTTGGTTGTGCATGAAGCGGAAGTTCATTATGATGCCAATTCTCATCCAAGGCCCTAAGCAACCCGGCAACGACATCGATGTGTACCTAAGGCCATTAGTTGAAGAACTTTTACAGTTGTGGGCCAGACCTGGTGTACGTGTCTGGGATGAGCACAAAGGAGAGGAATTTGACCTACGAGCGTTGCTTTTTGTAACCATCAACGATTGGCCTGCTCTCAGTAACCTTTCGGGACAGACAAATAAGGGATACAATGCATGCACGCACTGCTTACATGAGACTGAAAGTGTACGTTTGGTTAATTGTAAGAAGAACGTGTACCTGGGTCATCGTCGATTTCTTCCCCGAAATCATAACGTAAGAAAGAAAGGCAAGCATTTCAACGGGAAGGCAGATCACCGGCCGAAGCCTGCGGAACGTACTGGTGCTGAGATATTTGATATGGTCAAGGATTTGAAAGTCATCTTTGGAAAGGGTCCTGGCGGACAATCAGTTCCGCGGGGAGTTGACGGGCACGCACCCATGTGGAAGAAGAAATCTATATTTTGGGAGCTAGAATATTGGAAAGTCCTAGATGTCCGCTCTGCAATCGACGTGATGCATGTTACGAAGAATATTTGCGTGAACCTGCTAAGCTTCTTGGGCGTGTATGGGAAGACAAATGATACAAAGGAAGCACGGCAGGACCAGCAACTTTTGAAAGACCCAGATGACCAGCATCCGGAATGGTTTCAAGGTCGTGCCAGCTACGCTCTTACCAAAGAAGAGAAGGTCATTTTTTTTGAATGCCTGAGCAGTATGAAGGTCCCGTCTGGCTTCTCGTCGAATATAAAGGGAATAATAAACATGTCAGAGAAAAAGTTCCAAAACCTGAAGTCTCACGACTGCCACGTGATTATGACGCAATTGCTTCCGATTGCTTTGAGGGGGCTCCTACCGGAAAATGTTCGAGTAGCCATTGTGAAGCTATGTGCATTCCTCAATGCAATCTCTCAGAAGGTAATCAATCCAGAAGATCTACCACGGTTACAGAACGATGTGGTCCAATGCCTTGTCAGTTTCGAGTTGGTGTTCCCACCATCCTTCTTCGATATTATGACGCACCTCCTGGTCCACCTAGTCGAAGAGATTTCCATTCTCGGTCCTGTATTTCTACACAATATGTTCCCCTTTGAGAGGTTCATGGGAGTATTAAAGAAATATGTTCGTAACCGTGCTAGGCCAGAAGGAAGCATCGTCAAGGGCTATGGAAATGAGGAGGTAATTGAGTTCTGTATTGACTATGTTCCTGACCTTAAGCCGATTGGTATTCCTCAATCGCGGCACGAGGGGAGACTAAGTGGAAAAGGCAAGATCGGAAGGGAATCCACGATATGTATGGACGGTCATTCTATGACTGAAGCACACCACACAGTTCTGCAAAATTCCAGCTTGGTGGCTCCGTACTTCGAGCAACACAAGAATATTTTACGCTCGGACAACCCGGGGAAGCCTGAATCCTGGATTAGAAAGGCCCACATGGAGACTTTCGGCAGTTGGTTGCGAAAACATTTAATGAATGACAATGATGTTGGAGATCAGCTGTACATGTTGGCCAAGAAACCATCTTCGATTATAACGACTTTCCAAGGGTACGAGATAAATGGGAATACATTTTACACCATCGCCCAAGATAAAAAGAGCACCAACCAAAACAGTGGTGTCCGCTTTGATGCAGCAACCGAGAATGGGCAAAAGGTCACATATTATGGTTACATAGAGGAGATATGAGAACTTGACTATGGACCCTCCTTTAAGGTCCCTTTGTTCCGGTGCAAATGGTTCAAGCTAACAGGAGGTGGGGTAAAGGTGGACGAGCAATACGGAATGACAATGGTGGATTTCAATAATCTTGGTTACCTTGACGAACCATTCTTCCTTGCCAAAGATGTCGCTCAGGTTTTTTATTTGAAGGACATGAGTAGCAAACCGAGGAAACGGAAAGATAAGAAAACGATCAGTACATCATGCGATGATCCAAAGCGCCACATTGTTCTTTCAGGGAAAAGAAACATCGTGGGAGTGGAGGACAAGACAGACATGTCAGAAGATTATAATATGTTTGGTGAAATTCCGCCCTTCAAAGTGAACACTGACCCAAGCATTAAGTTAAATGATGAGGATGCTCCATGGATACGGCACAATCGTAAGCAAGCAGGGACACAAGGGAAGAATTGATGTGTAATAATTTATTGTACCAAACTTTGTATTTGGTCGATGAACTGAATGATGTATCAAACCTTTTGTCAAACCTTCAAGGGGTTTTAAAATGAATTAGTTTTATTTTTCTGATTTTTTTGATATATAATTGTATTTTTAAGATTTTAAAATGAATTAGTTTTATTTTTCTGATTTTAAAAGGAAAAAGGAAGAAGAAGAAAGAAGGAAAAAGGAAGAAAAAAATAGAAGAAAAAAGGAAAAACAGAAGAAAAAAGGAAAAACAGAAGAAAAAAACAAACAGAAGAAAAACATAAGAAAAAAACAGAAGAAAAAACAGAAGAAAAAAGGAAAAAGGAAGAAAAAAAGAAGAAAAACAAAACAAAATAAATAAAGCAAAAAAGAAAACAAAAAACATGCCCGCAGAAGGCCCAGCAGGCCCACAGGTACCCTTTAGTCGCGGTTGTTGTCCCCAACCGCGACTAAAGGGTCTTTCTGCGCGGGAACTTAAGCGGCGCCAAAACCCTTTAGTCCCGGTTGGGGAGGCGGACCGCGACTAAAGAGTACCCTTTAGTCCCAGTTGGGGAGGCGGATCGCGACTAAAGGGTACCTTTAGTCGCGGTCCGCCTCTCCAACCGCGACTAAAGGTGCGTCTATAAATACTGCACTTAGCAGTTTTGCCACTTCCCATTCTCATCTCTCTCGACGCCGAAGCCCTGCCCCGACGCCGACACCGAAGCCCTGCCCCGACGCCGACGCCGACGCCGAAGCCCTGCACGCCGCCGCCCCCGTCCCCAGTGAGCGCCGCCTCCGCCCGTGCCCTGCCCTTGCCCGCCGCCCGTGCCTTGCGCCCTTGCCCGCCGCCCGCCGCCCGCCGCCCGACGCCCTGCCGCCCGCCGCCCGCTGGCCCTGCCTGCCGTCCTCCGCGCGCCGGCAGAAGAAGAAGAAGGAAGAAGAAAAAGGAAGAAGAAGAAGAAAGAAAAAGGAAAAAGGAAGAAGAAGAAAGAAGGAAGAAGAAAACAAAAGAAAAACAGAAGAAAAACAAGAAAAAGGAAGAAAAAAGGAAAAAGGAAGAAAAAAAGAAAAAGGAAGAAAACAACAGAAGAAAAAAAGAAAGAAGAAAAAAAAGGAAGAAGAAAAAAAGAAAGAAGAAAGAAAGAAGAAAGAAAAAGGAAGAAGAAAAAACAAGAAAGAAAAAGGAAGAAGAAGAAAGAAAGAAGAAAGAGGAAGAAGAAAGGAAGAAGAAGAAAAAAAGAATTTTTACTTAAAGAATCTTATTTTTTAATTCCTCCTCCTCTATGCCCCCTTAATCTTATTTTTTAATTCCTTTATACTTAAAGAATTTTTACTACATGCAGGAGTGACATATGGCGGACGATAGAACCGAGCCGCTTAGGGATCCGGAGGCTGAACGTTATTTAATGGGCATCATCAACAACGAGATTCCTTATGTGCCGGGCTCAGAATATGAGCAACAAGAGGATGTAGTCTCTTCTTATCTGAACCTTGACGGTGGAACAGAGATTGTCGATGATCAAGAAGGTGAAGGAACGAACATTGTCGACGGAGGTCAACCGTCAACAACCGACGATCTCGAATTGCAAGTAGCAACCACCTCCGGCGAGGTATATATATACATTGAGCCTCTCATGATACAAACTTACTGAAATGTGAATACATATGTATTAACGCGCGCGACTCTCTTTCTTTTTTTAGCCCTCCGGATCGAGTACGACAAAGCGTGGCAAATCCAAGGCGATGAAAACAGGAGAAACATATGCCATTGAGTTTGTCAGTGAAACCGGCAAGCCCCTACAGCACACCTCAAAGTTTATCAACCAATGCGGAGTCGTTGTTAGAGACAACGTCCCGATCACCGTCCAGGAATGGAAGGAGCCAAAGAAGGCACGTCTTGGTTTCAGTTTTGTCGACAAGAGAATGAAAAAGGATTGCTGGAGAAAGCTTATGGAACATTTCATTCTACCTCCGGAATACAACAAAGTCGATGAATTCGGTAACGAGGTTCCGGGTGGACGTCAGAGGAGGAGGCTAGTTAAAGAGTTTGCTCTTCAGAAGATGGGCGAAGCATTCCGGAACTTCAAGAAAAATTTAACCCGTGACTATGTCAACAAGGGAAAGACTCCGGATTTCAATGGACAACATGAGAAACTGAAAGATGATTGGCCAGAATTTGTGAGGCAAAAGCAATCGGAGCATTTCAAGGAAATATCAAAAAAAATAAGGATAATGCGAGTAAGAAAAAGTACCATCATATTATGGGGCCAGGAGGATACCGCCTTTCGGAGCCTAGGTGGCAGAAGATGGAGGAGGACCTGAGGGTGCGAGGAATCCCTCTAGGTACAGAGGGATGGGACCCAAGGGCCAAAAGCTGGTGGTACGGGCATGGGGGATCGCTAGACCCGGAGACAGGGGTGTGTGTTCACCAGCAGAGACAGTTTGCTCCCACCCAAGCCCTTATTGACGCAATGACCCAAGCTCAAGAGGGCTTGATCAAGTTCAACAGAGAGAAAGGCGCACTGACAATAGCCCTCGGGAATGATGAACACGGAGGACGTGTACGAGGCAAAGGCAAAGTTCCGTGGAAAGTAGGGTTTTCCCAGGACAATGACCCGTACTGTTACAGAAGCCGTAAGAGAAAGACGGACCGGGATGCAGATCTTATGACGAAGTTAGCATCGGAACTCCATGAGTTGAAGCAGACCGTGCATGAACTAGTGAAAGAAAAATCGGCTGCAGGGCCGCATGAAGATCATGAAGCGGATCGCGGAAGCCAGCAGCGGAGAAGCAGCGTGGCTTCCACGGATGCCCCGCCTGGTGCTAGTGCACCGATGATCGAGATTCATGCACCGGAGCCTCACTACCCCGTGGATGATGTAAAGGAGATGAAAGAATGTGATCTGCATTATCCTGTGGGGAACGTTTCCACGAAGGTAGCTAGCGGCAGTGCTTTACCCTGTACACCTGGAGCACTCCACCATAACAACCCCATTGCATATGGCTATGCTTGTGTCACGGTGGAAGACATAGTCCAAGGGTTTGAGGACCTGGAGATTGACAAACCTACACCCGAAGGGGAGAGAAGACTTGGAGATGTCAAGCGCCAGTTCATTCTATGGAAAAAGAAGTACATAGTGTTTCCAGGCGAGGCGCCAAGGCTAGCAAGTCCACCCCCCTCCGATGGTGGTGGTGGTGGTGGCGGTGGTGGCGGTGGTGGTGGTCGTGGTGGTTCACCTACACCTCCTTCACGCCATTCGACGCCGTCCCCCGATCCACAACCTCCGGCGGGTACGACGCCCCCCAATCCTCCTCCGGCGGGTACGACGCCCCCCAATCCACCTCCGGCGAAGAAGCAGAAGCAGGCGGACAGCAAGGAAACCCGCTCCTGGACTATTAACCTGGACCCTTATGTACCTAAGACCACAAGGGTACCGGAGCCATCACTGAAGCCTCTCCTCCCAAGGCCTGGGGAACTTAGTGAAGCTGAAATCAAATTGGCCGCGTCTGCTGATTATGAGAAATGGAAGGCGGATATGAAGGCGAAAAAAGAGCCTGAGCCCAAGCAAGTATTCACTGAGAAGCAAAAGAAGTGGGCTAAGGATTTTTTGACGACACCGTCCCAAGCCGAGCTGAATATACCTGACGACTATGGACATGAACTTCGTAGGCAAGCAAAAATATTGAAGGAGGAGAAAGAAGAAAGTAAAAAAAGCGGGAAACAAGTTGACCAGCTCGGGATGCAGAAGAAACAATCGATCCCCCCGCTCATAGTGAAAGCCGGTCCGGAAGAGGACCCCGAGATCATAGCAGCTGCGGCAGCACTTGGATTGACTGTAGCGGGTGCCATGAAACAAGCGTCCGAGATGGGTTTGACTCTTCGTGCCTTCTTAGACCTTGAGGATGCGCCAGTATGTGAGATAGCATTACAATATGTGCGGAATGGGCCTCTCGTCGAGCCTGCGCAGGAAAAGAGTCTACCACCACAAATGCGAAATCTGCTACGTTGGTACAAGCAATTCATAACATGGGCCGACAAAGAATATGTTTATGCGGATGTTACAGATGAGCATCACACCAAATGGTACTCTGTAGAAGTTCATATGAGTGAATTGTTCCAGCTGTTCAATCTGCGCGACCTCGACAAATCTATGCTGAGTTGCTACGTTCTGTAAGTGATTTATTTCTACCTCATCTCGTTTTTCATTGCCTGCACTATATATATATATATATATATATATATTGTCCTAACTATATTGTTGCGTACGCTATTATGCAGATTGAAGATTTGGGAATGCAAAATAAGAAACATCCATGATGTTGGGTTCATTGACCCACATATCGTTAATGGACATGTGTTACAACATCACCCCGAAGACGTGGAGAAAGACCTGTACAAGTTTCTTAGAAAGCATCAACTCAAAAGTCATATTCTATTTCCTTACCATTTTGGGTGAGTGTTTCTCTCTTGTGCCCATTCTCTTTTGTTTACTCCATGCATGGTATGTCTAATCGATGAGTTATGCATGACTGTGCATGTAACGTGTCCGCAGGTTCCACTGGATTCTGCTAAATATTGAACTTCACACCTCCAGAGTTCTAATCATGG
The DNA here is from genome assembly GCA_963921465.1 of Triticum timopheevii. NCBI lineage: Eukaryota > Viridiplantae > Streptophyta > Magnoliopsida > Poales > Poaceae > Triticum > Triticum timopheevii. The sequence goes on from OY997262.1 coordinate 445,919,123, forward strand.
ATTCTATGGATTCGGATCCAAAGCGTTGGGCCGACATGAGAAAAATGCTGCAAAAGTAATTATTTTCAATCATTTGAGCTCTATATCGATCGGTCTCTTTCGTTCATTTCCTAATATCAAGTAACTAATAACTCCCTTATTCATTTAATTTTCTTTGCCCTGTAGGGTTTGGAGACGGTTCTCAGAAGAAATTGTCGGTGAATTCAAACATGAACTAGATTTCATAAGGTTAGTTAATGTGGATAAGCAGCCACCGGGGACCAATCTATGTGGATACTATGTTTGTAAGAACATCCGGAGACACACCACTGAGCGAAAGGCATCAGATAGCGTGCGGAACGCGACGGATAACTTGCGGAGGAGGCTTAGTCCAGAAGCTCGCTTCCGACCAATTCAAGAAGAATTAGCAGGATTTTTCATGAGGGAAGTCATCAATCCTAAAGGAGAACACTATACCGAGGACGAAGAAATTTATATGCATACCCGAGATTGAAACTTGTTCGAAGTTGTATATGGTCATCCATCCTAATTGTGTATGGAAACTTGTTCGAAGTTGTATATGGTCACCCGAGATTGAATATATATTATATATTCCTCTTGAATTCTTCTTGTTTGAAATTTCATATGCATGTATATAGTAGCGTAGAATATGTGTACTGAAACTTCATCAAAAATAAAATAAAACACAAAATAAAATATAAAACAAATAAAACACTACAAATTAAAAAGAAACCAGGTTTAGGGGGGCTGAAACCCTAAACCTGCGGAGGAGGCCTTTAGTCCCGGTTGGCCACGAGAACCGGGACTAAAGGTCCTCCGCCCCGACGGACCACGGGCGCCCACGTGGACGGGCCTTTAGTCGCGGTCCGTAAGAGGCGCGACTAAAGGGGGGCGTCTTTAGTCGCGCATATTTAGTCCCGGTTGCACAGCCGGGACTAAAGGCTGTTGCGAACCGGGACTAAAGGGCTTTTTTCGATCGATCCTTATATAATAACACACTCGGAGAGAGAAGTGCCACCACCTCCTCTTCCTCACTCTCTCTAGCACACGAGCTTGGTTGCGCAAACATGGGCAACGCCCTGCCGGTGCCACGCACGTGCAGGGAAACCATCAAACCAGGGTGGTGGACGCCACCGTCGCCGGTGCCAGGAGGGTGAAGAGGAAGGAGCGGCCGGCTGCGGCCAAGAACATCGTCGACGGGGCGGATCAACACGGTTTCGAGGAGAAGGAGGTGGCGTGGCCGGAGTGCCGCATGGAGGACGGCGGGGTGCGAGTGAAGGTCCTAATGACAAGGAGGGAGGCGGTGGAGTTCATGGCGAGGTTGGAAGAGCAGGCAGCCGCGGAGAGTAAATCCAGGACGGGGGAGATCCTCGGCAGCGGTGACGGCGTGATGAGCCCGTGCGAGGTTGCGTGGAGGCCTCGTCTCGCAACCATACAGCAATGTTCGGTTAAACCTCTCCTGGAGAGGATTGGGGAGGTTTGGACGGGATTGACGTGGATTTTAGCTTATTGGGGATTGAATCCTCCCCAATCCACTCCAATCCCCTTCAAAATTCATGCCACCGAACAAGCCCTACAGGAGACGTACTAGCTTAGCTATTTCCGGCCTCTCCACGCATGGTTTGACCACGTCGGGCGTTTTTTTTTTTTTTGTACCTAGTGACGTAGCTCGTAGCTGTACAATTTCGGGATACTACCACTAGATATTCAGATGCTCGTAACTTTCAGATCATGGACGTGGTTGTTCCTCCTGCTTTCTGTATGACTGGCCAAGCAACCTTTTTTTAGGAAATTGACAGTGAAGCATAAATTTGTTTTTCGCGGTTGCTAGTGGCCCGCTGCCTGAAATTAAAATCAGAGTTGGTCGATTTTGCTGAAGAAGAGGGCGAGGTAGTAAGTCAGCTGCGGCGTCTCCGTCGAGGGCAAGGCAGGACCGAGTATGAGATAGGACGATGTGGCTAACCACGGTGTTGCCGGTGGAGACGAGGAAAAGGATTGACGAGTGCATATGCAGGAGGTGATTACCGGCGCCAGAGAGATAGGGAGGAGGGATGTGTAGAGGAATGGTCGGTGTGGCAGCAGCTTGAGTAGACAGGTGCGAGTGAGCGACGTGGTTCGCGAGTAACAGTCGACACCGGTTCGATGGATGGCGGAGGACGGGTCTATGGTGCACTACCAATGACAGGAAAACGCCGGAAAAATCAGTTGATCCTTCTTTCATAATAAATCGATTTATCATAATTACAAATTCAGTACAAGGGTGATATTCTTTCGTACACCCTCCGTCGAGGTTTATTTTTTTTCCTAATAAAGGACGCTTACTTAAAAGTCGGGGTTTATGCACCTCCCGGACGGTGGGAGTATGCACCTCCCAAGTGAACTGTTGCTTTTCAAGCACAAACAAAATGAACTGTTACTCCGTGCTAGTTACGTCGATGGAAAATGCAGGCGTTTTTACCATGTCAGATTTTTGTGTCACGTACGCAGGTGTACATCAGGGACTCCGGAGACCGAGACCGTGACATATGCCGGCAACTTGAGTCCGACCTCTCCTGGCTACACATCCTTGGTCCGTCGGCTTCTTCTGCCACCGCAAATGTCAAACCAGCCCGATGACAATTCAAAAAGAAAAAATCGCCATGTTGCCGACCCGTTCCAAGGCAGTATTACTAGCTAAGCTAGACGCGCATAAGCAAAATGTTCTCCATTCATGACATGACAGGTTCAGACTTGTCATGGCCTACATATGGCCACTTAACTACTTTCTCTGTACCATAATACATGTCGTTTTAGCTGCTCAAAATTGAACTGCTAAAACGACATATATTATGGTACGGAGGGAGTATAATAAAACGCCAACAAATCAATAACTCAATGACCAATTCAAATCCATATAATTTAGTTACACATACACGAATGACTCTGTTAATGTTGCCTAGATGTAGCATCATTAACGATACAGTCGACATGTAGGGAATACTAGTCACTAGTCAGTCCACACGCATCGTTGACGCTACATGACTTCAGAGACGAAGCGACACAAATACAACGTCCGTTTGCGTGGAAATTCCTTGCCAGATTTGTTTGTATCTGCGAGCATATTTCCATCCACACCAATGATTTCTTCAAGTGGTACATATTTTTCTACTATCATAATTTAGGACTGGATGAATTCCATGGCAATGATTTTCTTGATTAGTTACACGGTTAAATCTTTGCATGTATGACAAGTCCACCTTGATGTTTGTAGACAAGGTCAGATTATTATGTCTAGGAAAACCAAACGTCCCATTCGAGAGGAGACTTACCACTTGCGAGTCTAGTTTGCAAACCGACACTTGGTAGAGCTCCACGTCATGCACGGCCTTGTAAAGAAAGAGCTCCACACCAACCTAAGAATGAAATTTCTTAGGAAATACATTTTCTGTTTCAAATGTAAGACGCTTTTGCAGTTCAGCTCAAGTGTTTATCCCTCCCTAAACCATTTTTTTAGCAATAGAGAATGGTTATCCCTGATTTCACCGACGAAACCGTTAAACGTTTCTAGACACATAGATTATGAACAAAAAGGAAATAATTTTATTTCTGACAGCTAGCATACCGAGTAATGTAAGAAAGAAAATATTGACTATATCGACACTAAAATGGGCTAAGTGAGCACCAATAGGATCATATCATGCCTTGCTTCGAATGAGAGCCATGCGGAGTCCAGAAAAAGTCTTACTCACATGCCTTCCTTCGAATGAGACCCCGGTGAAGTTGAGAAAAAGTCTTAGTCCCATGCCTTCCTTTGAATGAGACCCCAGCGGAGTCCAGAAAAAGTCTTAGTTGGAAGGTAGGCTAGAGTAATTGACTGTGCCAGAGTCACACAATGTTCGAAACAAGCGACATCGGTCTTCGAGATCATTGTAAAATGTTTGGTTTCTCACCAGAAAATTCACTAAGCAATACATGTTTTTCCAATCTAGATTATACCCTCTGAGTTTACAGTTGCAAGATTCCAAGCCAACAAATAATTTGCTTAATTACAAGGTTAAATCTTTGCGCGAGCTCGGATCACAAGCCCACTGTGGTTTTTTGTTCCATGTGCATTTACACATACATTGTTCGAGGAATCACATAATTATTGTATGCCAATGACTAATTTGCTTAATTACAACGCTAAAATCTACCTTGATATTTTTTTGCAGGAAACAAACACCCCATTCAAGATTGGGAATCAAGCTTGCACACTTAGTTGACACTTGGCAGAGCTCCACATCAGACACGACTCAAAAAGAAAGAACTCCACATAAACCTTAGCATTAAAATGTATCCGAGGTAAAGTCTCATAATGGGTATTTCCTTACCACGGTCTCCTTCTCCGGCTCTTTTTCCGATAAAAGTGTAAATCCCCAATTTCGCTAATAATATTACGAGAGTGTAACACAGATTATGAACAAAAGAGAAATGTATATCCTTCTTACAACTCCCTGCTAGAATAATGTAAGAAACCGCGGGCTATATGAACACCACAACGGGGCAAAGCAGGCACCAATAGATCATATATATTCAACAATATCCAAAACATAAGCAATATTTGTCCATAAGATCATTAATTGTAGAAGCGCATCCCAAACCACATATCTCCTAGCAAGACACAAGCAAGACTAATGAACATGTGGTCGCATTGAGGAGAATAATCAAAGCTTGTTTGTGCCCAAAGGACTAATGTAGCCCTAGCTACATAATCCTAAAGGTTATCGTGATTTCCATTGTCTTCTCTCTTCACACTCTTCTCCCTACTACAAACTCTCCTATACTTGGAGATCCAACGAGAACAAGCAGTTTATGTTGCAAATATCTAACCCCAGATAATAAGTTGTAGATAATTCATAGGCATGTGTCATGAACAGACAAGGTTGTAAGCAATATGCCAAGGCAAATACACTGAAGATTTTATGTCGGGTTCCTTTTTTTCATGACCTACGTTTCAGGATCCACTATCATCTCGCAACTGATATGACCACACCGATCAATTGAGTGCCCTCTCATCAACGTTGGAGGCACTGGTTTGCCACGAAGTTTTGGCTCTCGCTCTTTATTTATCGCTAGGAATTGTTATTGCATGTGATAGCAAAGCAGTTGTTTCTGAGATAAAAAAAAAGCGCTAGCCCAGCGACTGCCCGTGGCCAGCGGCTGATCTTCCTCCTCCGGCCAACTCCGGCTTAGCCAAGCACAGATCCGGAATCCTCCCGACGTCCTCTCTCCATCCACCCCGAAGCCCGGCGCGAACCCCTCCCTCTCGCGACCCCTACCTCTCGCGACCCCCTCGCGCCGCCACCCAGGGCGACGCCAGGGGGACCTAATTCCTCGCGCCGCTAGCCTTCTGCGAGGCAGATCGCTGCCGCCGCTGCCGCCGGCACTGGCCGCGATGGTGGCGGCGCCCGACGCCTAAAGGGCTAGGGCAGGAGGGAAGCGACGGATCTCCCATCAGGCTGTTAGAATAAATCCGAGGCATACCGTTGATCATCCAAGGACCAAGCAATCACATGAGCACGACACCCAGATTTGTTAACGAGGTTCACCGATATGGCTACATCCCCGGGGCTTGACTACGGGCGCTCCTCCCCGTGACACCGTCACAATACCGCACACCGGCCACCCGGGCGCCGGCACACGCCGCCGGCTCCCCCTTGCGCGCCTGTGCTATTATGTTGGCATAGGTTACATCGTGCGTCTACCCTCTCTATATATGAGAGGCCTAGGATACAAGTGTCCTACTTGGACACGACTCCATATCCTATCTAAACACAATACAACTACAAGTCCAACTGTAATCTACCTTGTACACTATATTCGACACAACTCCAACAAACTCCACCTTGGCGAATATACTCCACCATCCTGGATTTGTCCATGCATCAAACTTCCATGTACATTGGACTTGAGCTTGTCCCATGAGCACCGCTGCTACTCCAAAGACTCCATATAACTCCACCTGCAACTTGTAGTCCCTGCTTTTCTTGACCACGGTCAACGCTCGAGCAAAATTAAGTTCCTCTTTACTCTAGTCTGTGCTCCCAACTTCCAGAGTATTCGTCCAACGCCATCACACACTGATCATTGACCTGCGTGAAAGTGAACAACTCACATACTGGGTGTCACACATAAGAGTTACCTGAACTCAACATCACCGCCCTTTCTTGACCGCCTGTCTGAAACATGAAGGAATTTCACCGTTGCTTGTAGTCATCCCGAGTCAAGTTCGCAGTTGTCTCACCACATGTATGACCACCAGAGCCCTTGCCCGTCTCAATGTCCCGTGCATACCGCACGCCTCGCCGCTATTACCGCGTCGAGCCTCCGCTGTCCCGATCGAGTATCAAGGGTCGTGAAACCACACCACTCAACCCCCACTGCAGAGTACCACCGATCATCACCGACCGATGACGAGTTTCACGCTTCCATTAGACCACTGGGCTCCAGTCCGAACACGTGTCACTCGGTTTTCCCCTTGCTGAATAGGCTTTGATTCCCTGGATCCTTACATCGTAGCCCCTCAATCCAGCTCCACCTTCAACATGACTCCATGGTGGTTGTACTTGCCACCCCGCGCCTCGTCGACTCCAAACTCTCATGTGCACCGTCTTGAATCAACCCCGCGCCATAGTCTTGTCGAAGCCACACAAGCCCTCGGGGCCTGCGCCACGTGTTTCCACACCCAGAAGTCGGTCACCATCGGCATCACGCTCCTATGTCGTCGTCGCCGATGTCACCACCGTCTTCTATACCAACCGACTCAAGTCGATCCGTCAGACTGTCCAGACCGACCCAGCTGAACTTGTCCGGCTACACGACACGCTCGAGGCTCCCAAACCATCTCTCCTGAATCTCCATCCATCACAATTCCATCTTAGCTAAACTGACTTCCCGCAACGCCCTCAAGCATCCCTCACTAGTAAAAAAAGGGTCAAACGTGAAGCCCAATAGTGCCGGTTTGAATTTCAGCCGGCACTAATGTGTACAATAGCACCGGTTCGTGGCGGCGATCAATAGCACCGGTTCATGGCGAACCTTTAGTACCGGTTCATGCCACGAACCGGTACTAAAGGTGATGTGTCAGCCTGCGGTCAGGCTATGGCCCCACCATCACCATTTAGTGCCAGTTCGTACCACGAACCGGTACTAATGAGGTTATGGCAAGCTGTTTTTTAGTCCCACCTCGCGAAGTGAGAGGGACTAGGAGCGGTTTATAAGCCCTGAGTGCAGAGACGATGAAGAAGAGGATCAATGCTCACGTTGCTTAGCTTCAAGCCTTCAGGAATACGGTAGACTGCATGGAGCTATGCGCAGTGCAGTTTACACTATTCCAAAAGGCTTGAAGCAAATTAACGAGCATTGCACCTCTTTTTTATTTTTAATAACTTATTACAACTCTGGACTTCTTCTGTTATGGCAAAAACTAATTGCACATCGACATTTCTATTTTAAGTTATAACTCCAGAAATACAAGATCATGATGTAAATGCTCTTATATTTTTTGTGTTCAGTATGCACCATTCAAAGCGACGCCATCAACTTTCAACCATTTCTGCCTTCATTTGCTATTTTTCATGCATTCAATGATTTGTTTTGAGAACTAAATGACCTGGAAATTGAAAAGCACTACAAATGAACTCTGAAAAAGTTGAAACTTGGCATGGTATCATCATTTCACCCACATAGATTGTTCAAAAAAGTAGACAGGGTTACGGCAAAAACTGGATGCACTTCGTTTACAAACTGGACAATCTCTTTCGAAGTATTCAGGTTTCTGACAAAATTAAACTCATCTGTTACAAAGACATTTCATTTTTTTAACTTATTACAACTCCAGACTTTTTGTGTGTTCAGTATGCACCATTCAAAGCGACGCCATCAACTTTCAACCATTTCTGCCTTTATTTGCTATTTTTCATGCATTCAATGATTTGTTTTGAGAACTAAATGACCTGGAAATTGAAAAACACTACAAATGAACTCTGAAAAAGTTGAAACTTGGCATGGTATCATCATTTCACCCACATAGATTGTTCAAAAAAGTAGACAGGGTTACGGCAAAAACTGGATGCACTTCGTTTACAAACTGGACAATCTCTTTCGAAGTATTCAGGTTTCTAACGAAATTAAACTCATCTCTTACAAAGACATTTCATTTTTTTAAACTTATTACAACTCCAGACTTTTTGTGCATTCAGTATGCATCATTCAAAGCGACGCCATCAACTTTCAACCATTTCTGCATTCATTTGCTATTTTTCATGCATTCGATGATTTGTTTTGAGAACTAAATGACCTGGAAATTGAAAAGCACTACAAATGAACTCTGAAAAAGTTGAAACTTGGCATGGTATCATCATTTCAACCACATAGATTGTTTAAAAAAGTAGACAGGGTTACGGCAAAAACTGGATGCACTTCGTTTACAAACTGGACAATCTCTTTCGAAGTATTCAGGTTTCTGACGAAAAAATAAAGCAGAAAAGAAATATCTATATAAAAAATTACTCAAAAATAAATAGAAGAAAATAAATAATGCAAAAAAGAAAAACAATTATATAAAGCAAAAATATTCACAAAGAAACTAAATACGGCAAAAAAACTACTCAGAAATAAATAGAAGAAAAATTGTTGGGGCACTGCCCTGTGGGCCTGCCAGACCTTGGGTGTGCAAATACATGCCCAGTAGGGCCAGCAGACTCACAGGGCAGCGCGCCCTAGTTAGGCCCAGAAGCCTGCTAATTAGAGGGGTTCGAAAGGGCAGGCGCGGCTGGGTTTATAAACCAGTGCGGCTGCCCTTCGCTCGGCGAGGTGGGACTAAACATAGCGCACTGCGGTGGCGGCGCACGGCCTTTAGTACCGGTTGGTGGCTCCAACCGGTACTAATGTGTTCCCTTTAGTACCGGTTGGAGCCACCAACCGGTACTAAAGGCCCTTGTTCGCTTCGGCTGGACAAAATTGGCCTTTAATACCGGTTGGTGGCTCCAACCGGTACTAAAGGCGCCTCCTATATAATTATCTCGCCAAGACCCATCTCTTTCTCCCCGACGCCTCTGCTCCTCGTCGCCGTCGCCGCCGAGCCTTGCCCCGCGCCGCCCCGAGCCCGCCGTCGTCGCCGCCCCTATCGCCGCCCGCGTCCCGCGCCGCCCCGTCATCGCGCGCCCGTGCCGCCCGCCGTCCCGTCGCCGCCCCCATCGCCGCCCGCCTTCCCCGTCGCCGCCCCGAGCCCGCTGTCCTCGTCGCCCCTGCCCCGCGCGCCGCCCCGAGCCCGTCGTCGCCCCCTGCCCCGCGCCGCTCGACGCCGACGTGAGCGTTTTTTTTATTTTTGTTAGATTTTTTTAGATTTTTTTTATAGTTCATAGATTTTTTTGTTAGGTTAGATGTGTAGTAATTTAGATATGTAGTTCATAGATTTTTTTTGTTAGATTAGATTTTTTTTTGTTAGATTACATGTGTAGTAATTAATTTGTTCATATTATGTTAGATTTTTTTGTTAGATTAATTAGATTTTTTTGTTAGATTAGATATGTGTAGTAATTAATTTGTTCATATTATGTTAGATTTTTTTTCTGTTAATAGATTTTTTTGGTGATATTATTATTGAATATGCATGTTTGGTGATATTATTGTCAATAGATTTTTTTTGGTGATATTTAGATTGTGTAATTAATTTGTTCATATTATGTTAGATTTTTTTCTATTAATAGATTTTTTTGGTGATATTATTATTGAATATGCATGTTTGGTGATATTATTGTTAATAGATTTTTTTGGGTGATATTTCAATTGTGTAATTAATTTTGTTCATAGAATTTTAATGATTTTTTTGTTCATAGTATTTAGAAAAAGGAAAAAAATAAGAAGTAGTTTATATATAGTTGAACTAGCTAGTTGATTTAATAAACTAATTTATTTTACTATATAATGAAGTAGTTTGTTTTTAGTAAGTACTACTTATTTATTTATAGTAAGTGCTTACTAGTTGAACTAGATAGTTGACTTAATTAATAAAACTACTTTTGTTTAACTATATATAGAAGTAGTTCCAGCGTCGACATCGGCGATGCCCATCCCGCATCCTCGTCGTCGTCCACTCGGCGGTGGAGGCCTGCTTGATCAGGGCCATGTTCGGGACTGGGCTCCGCCGGGTTGGTATTGGGAGGTGCTACCTTCCGGGGGACGTAGGTTGGTGAGGAGGCAGCCCGTTATTAACCCGATCCTTGTTTGGTGGCGGTCACGTGGGCCAGTGATGGTGGTGAGGCATCCGGACGCAACGGAGGTGGTACGTTACCGTGTTAGCGAGGAGGACGAGCACGTTCGTCGCTACATGGTTGCATTGGAAGGGAGGTTCGACAATACCTGGCAGGTTCTTCAGGGATCTCACTGGAGCTATGATCCTGTGATGGTTCCTTATCTTTGGGTGTCCACCGCCCGCGTCGATACCCGTCGGGCGCTACGATTCTAGTTGTATTAGTGATAATATTCGACGATGTACGGACACCAAAAGAGATGATGTACTTTTGCTTATAATTATTGAGTGCATGTTAATTTGAATACTATACTTTATTTTATGATTTGGTTTTGCTTATTTTATGATTTGGTTTTGCTTATTGAATGCTCATATTGGATAAATTCTCCTTCATTCCCGTGTGCTAGACAATTTGGTATAATAATGCATTCGGGAATGAAAGAGGAGCTACGTACGTACATCGATCATCGATAGTCAACCCGTGATTAATAATAATGATCTAGTTTAATATTTGAATTATGAACGTAGGCCGGAAATGTCGTACTCATCGGACGACGAAAACCGCCCGGGGGAGTGCGACTGGTACCACGACGACCGAGGTATCTGCGACAGGTTCATTGAGCTGGACGAAGATCGGCGCTTCAGCATTAAGCTCGAGGAGACCTACGATGTTCATACGGTACGCAACGACGACAATAGTTTTTTTCGTAATTAAGCACGACTTCAACTATTTTAACGTGTATTTTTCATCTTTTCCAATTCGACTAGCTTATCCCATGCTATGCAAGACGCTATGTCTTCGAGAGGATAGGTTTTGAAGACCATGAAAATTTCAAAACCAAAAAAATTATCCTAAGTACCCATCATGGTGTGGATTTTCAAGTAAAGCTGTACAATGCTCAGAGTGTAACCCATTTTGGTTGCAAAAATTGGGATGCATTTTGCAAGATGTATGGTCTTGATGAGGGTATGCTTGTCACCATGGATCTTGGTGATCCTACAATCGAGCAAGAGACACCTTCGATTTGGGTCCTTGTGGATACACCTCCAGTTCTTCCCTCATGTGAGCTAAACATAGTTATTAAGTAATTTATATTGATTATTTCAAAATATATAGTTGATAACTTATCTCCATTGACAGCTTATTTTCATTCTTCAAAGAATGTGCGGAAGATGGTAGACAGAACGTACTACACCGAAGGCTCTGAATTAACTTATGAGGAGAAAAATCATCTGGTCGGATTTTGTACTGATCTTGAGAATTATAATATGTACAATCAAACTCTTCAACATTATGGTCAATATGTGCCACTAGTGCACGTGTTGAACTACGGTAACTACCATGGAGATACCCTGGTAAGATTATTTTTTACTATTACAACATCTGTGCATCTTTTTGCACACTTCTAAAACTAGTACATCATTGCTAACTACGAAGTTATTACTATATTTTTCAACAGATAATCCCGAATGATTGTTTGCCTCATCTGATGTATACGCATGGTAGCCTTCATGTTTTGAACATACGACCAGGTCGTCCTACGAATCTCAACTGTCCATACCGGGTTTCTAAAAGAAGTGGAGACATAACAATCAAAGAATGGAAAAAATGTATGGACAGTCGTAAGGAGCTTCTTGGAAGCAATAAGCAGCGAAGGGCAAGAATTGGAGACAGGATGATCGCCATTCTTCATAATGGAGAGTCAGGGTCTATATTGTTTTATGCTATTTTACCTTAAGGGTGTTTAGGTCCTACCTGATACTGATGATCATGTGCTAAGAACAATTATGTAGGGTTGGGTTCGATGACTATATATGAGGATGATGATCGTATGACTTATTATTAATAACGAGTAGAAGTTGTATGAATGATGCATGATTAGTAGGACTTGTTATTATATATATATAATGATGTATGATGCAAAGCATGCATGAGCATATTATATCTGCGGGTGCAATGAACATAGCAGCAGCGTTGATAAACAAAGCATGCATGATGTATGATGCATAACGTGTACAATGTGTAGTATCGTAAAATACCAGCAAACGAAAAAGAATTAAAATGGAAACACAAAATTAAATGAAAAAGAAATCATAAAACTATAAACCCACCAAACCTTATAGTACCGGTTGGTGTTACCAACCGGTACTAAAGGGCTCCAGGCCCCCGGAGCTGGCTCGTGCCACGTGGTTGCCCTTTAGCACCGGTTCGTGCTGAACCGGTACTAGGGGGGGGGGGGGCTTTAGTGACCACAATTTAGTGCCGGTTATATAACCGACACTAAAGGGCCTTACGAACCGGTGCTATTGCCCGGTTCTGCACTAGTGCCTGTTGTGCCAACAAATCTTTCACCATTGTCGGCCATAACCTAAGGTTTCCTGTTCCGTGAACTTCTCCACCTCAAACCCGGTACCCGTTGGCGCCATGATTCTTTGTACAGCTGACCCTGCGAAAAATTATCCGAGCTCTCTTCTCACACAATGCCCAAGCACACGAGGTTGTACTACTAGCAAATTCCAACCAAAAATCTTTCTGGTCTTCACGTGTGTAGCGCTCCCTGGCACAAAATTCCAATGCTAAACTTTGCTTCGCCTTCTGCTATTTCCAACCTTTTTTTTCTTCAAACAAATCTCGTACGTGTAGCTTGCACCACCCCTGCACACAGCTCCTCAGCCAGCCTCGCCTGGCCCGACCACGTGTAGCTTCATGGGCCACCTGCCTTGCAGCGCTCCAAGGGCCTTGGGCCAGCACACTTCCACGCATCTGGCTCAGTAGAATCTCGTCCGACTAGACTTCCAGCGCGCGTGCCTTGTGCTTCGAATCGAATCCGACCTCGCCGCCATGTGCACACGACGCCTTACCCAAATCGTTGAAGTCTTCTGTAGTCCTGCTCGCCCGATCTATCTGATCACCGCATGTCTCGTCTGATGCTGCCGCACATACACGCGCCTTCCACTGATATGCTTTCTTCAATCTTGCCGAGAACCATGCCGCAACCGGCTGCATCTCGAACTCGATACTTCCTCTGGATTAACAATCCACGACCTCCGAACAACCTAGCTCATGATATCACTTGTTAGAATAAATCCGAGGCATACCGTTGATCATCCGAGGACCAAGCAATCACATGAGCACGACACCGAGATTTGTTAACGAGGTTCACCGATATGGCTACATCCCCGGGGCTTGACTACGGGCGCTCCTCCCCGTGACACCATCACAATACCGCACACCGGCCACCCGGGCGCCGGCACACGCCGCCGGCTCCCCCTTGCGCGCCTGTGCTATTATGTTGGCATAGGTTACATCGTGCGTCTACCCTCTCTATATATGAGAGGCCTAGGATACAAGTGTCCTACTTGGACACGACTCCATATCCTATCTAAACACAATACAACTACAAGTCCAACTGTAATCTACCTTGTACACTATATTCGACACAACTCCAACACAGGCAGCTGGGACGCCTCGTGCGGGGTCTTCGCGCGGCAGCCACGGCGGCGTCCTGGCTGTGCGGCGGCAGCCGGCGAACCCAGGGCTGGCAAGGTCCTCCGATGGGATTCTCCGCTATGCGATGGGCGGCGGCGGTGGCCGTGGACCTGGCGTCCTGGCCAGATCCGTCGTGGTTCGGCTATGGCCGGCCGGCGGTGCATGATGGGGCCGGGGTGGGGCTGCCGGAGGTCCTCAACCGGCTTTCCGACGGCACCATACGTCTTGACGAGGTTCCGCTCGGTTCCAGCCAGTCGTGAGATCGGGACAACGTGGCTTCCGGTGAAAATCGCGCCTGACTGCGGTCTTGGCGGACGATGGAGGCATCGCAAACGTCGTTCCCTTCTTGAGGCATCGTCATTGCAGGTCACGTCAACCTGATCGGGAAGTTCCGGGAGAAGCCCTAGATCTGGGACTACCGGATCAGACGATGACGGTGCCTTCGGTGTCGTTCTCCCTCCTGGGGACATCGTTTTGGAGCAAGTGCTGGTTGGAGGGGACAAGAGGAGGAGCGGTGATTTATCTTGCCCATTGATGACGGCGGATCTCGACGGTGTGGCGCAGTGAAGACTCAGCGCCCGATGCGCAGAGATGGACTCGCGCAGGAGGGTGACGCTGTCTAGCGTCATGGTGGCGTCGGCGGCAGCTAGACCGGACAAGGTAGATGCAGTAGTACAACTCTGAAGATGGGTTGGTGGCAGGTGGCTGCGGCGGCCTCATACCCGGCAGGCGTCCTGGTTGAGGAGCACGCCGGACTGGTGGGTGCCCATACCCGGCAGACGTCCTGGTTGGGACCTCAGGTCTTAGATGTTAGGTTTGGCTGCGAGGCATGTTTGATATTAGGCCCAGACTATCATCGCCTCTTCATCAACTGGATAGGAGTAGCGACAGATGTTGATTAGACGGTGGCTTTAGTCTTACTGTTGTATGACTTTGTAAGGTTTTATATTAATAATTAATAAAATGGTTGTATGCATCGTCCAGATGCAGAGGCCGGGGGTCTTCCCCCTTTTCTAAAAAAAAGTACAGAAGGGAGGTACAATGCTAACATCAACGAGATTTGAGCTCGAGTGAGAGATTTCACTAGTTGCGAGTTTGTTTCCGAAGGGCGTAGTATGAACTATGATGCTTCCAACTTAGCTAAGTTTTCTGCTCCCTCTCTAAACTAATATAAGAGCCTTTAGATCACTAAAATAGTGTTGTACTTCTTTAGCTGCGGGTCGCCATTTCTGTAAACCGTACTCCTTGCTATCAATAAAGTGTGGTTTATATACCCCTAAAAAAAAGGAATGCCCTCTCATTTTTGAACAAGTCTCCTTGGTCCGCCTACGTGCCTCATCTGCTCTGTCAGTTTGTCTCCCCCCACCTCGGCGCCTCGATCGCTATATGTACAACACAGTCGGAAGTGTCGCTCAGAAACCAAAACACACTTCCTCCTCACTCTCTAGAACTCAACCTTGGTTCCCAAACATGGGCAACGCCCTGCCGCTTCCACGCATGTGCAAGGAAACCAGGGTGGTGGACGCCACCGTTGCCGGAGCCAAGATGATGAAGAGGAAGGAGCGGCCAGCAGCGGCCAAGGACGTCGTCGAGGAGAAGGAGGTGGAGTGCCGCGTGGAGAACAGCGGCGTGAGGTTGAAGGTGCTGATGACGAGGAGGCAGGCGGCGGAGTTCATGGCGAGGCTAGAGGAGCAGGCTGCCGCGGAGAGTAAATCCAGGACGGGGGAGATCCTCGCCGGCGGCGACGGTGTGATGAGCCAGTGCGAGGTTGCGTGGAGGCCTCGTCTCGCAACCATACCGGAGACGTACTAGCTTCCGCTATCTCGGCCTCTTCACGCATGGTTTGACCACATCGGGCGTTTTTTTGTACCTAGTGATGTAGCTCGTAGTTGTACAATTTCGGGATACTAGCACTAGATATTCAGATGCTTGTAACTTTCAGATCATGTACGTGGTTGTTCCTCGTGTTTCCTCTATGACTGGCCAAGCACCTTTTTTTTTAGGAAATTGAGAGGTGAAGCATAAGTTTGTTTTTCGCAGTTGCTATTGACCAATTGCCTGAAATTAGAATCGGGGTTGACCGATTTTGTTGAAGAAGAGGGCAAGGTGGTGGGTCAGCTGCGGCGTCTCCATCGAGGGCGAGGCAGGACGCCAGAGATAGGAACGATGTGGCTAACCATGGTGTCGCCGGTGGAGACGAGGAAAAGGATTTGACGAGTGCAGATGCAGTGGGTAGTTACCGGCACCGGAGAGATGAGGAGGAGGGATGTGTAGAGAAATGGTCGGGATGGCGGCGGGGCTTGGCAAGGGTGGGTGCGAGTGAGCGACATAGTTCGCGAGTAACAATCCACAACAGTTCGACGGGTGGCGGGGGACGGGCCTATGGTGCACTACCAATGATAGGAAGATGCCGGAAAATCGATTGTTCCTTCTTTCATAATGAATCGACTTACCCAAATTACAAATTCAGTATACGGGTAATTATAAATAGGCAGCCCCCTTTATTCTTTTGTATGCACCTCCCAAGTGGACTGTTGCTGCGAACCGACATGCGGTTGGATGGTTAGAGAGACAGTGGTATCCCCAGCGCACCAGGGTTCAAGTCCTGGTGCTCGCATTATTCCTGTTGGCTCAGTCTCTCGGAGACGCTCATAGGGGTAGGGTGTACGTGTATGCGTTCATAGGGATGAGTGTATGCACGTATGTATGATCGTTTGCGTCTGTACTGATATTAAAAAAAAAAGTGGACCGTTGCTTTTCAGGCAAAAGGAAGTTGACTGTTACTCCGTGCCAATTCCATTTTAACATGTCAGTTTTGTGTCACGACGATGTATCGTATGTAGGTGTACAACAGGGGCTCCGGAGACCGAGACTGTGACATATGCCGGCAACTTGAGTCCGACCTCTCCTGGCTACATATCCTCGTCTTCTTCTACCACCGCAACTGTCAAACCAGCCCGGTGACAATTCAAAAAGAAAAAAATCGCCATGTTGCCGACCCGTTCCAAGCTAGTATTACTAGCTAAAGCTAAGCTAGACGCGCATAAGGAAAATGTTCTCCATCCATGACATGACAGGTTCAGACTTGTGATGGCCACTTAACTATAATGACATGCCGACAAATCGGTAACTTAATGACCAGTTCAAATCCATGTAATCCACTATACATGATGACATGAATGCCTATGTTATTGTTGTAGAGAAGCCTAAATGTAGCATCATTAGGCCTTGTACAATGCAATACGCTTAGGGAAGGTCCTTAAAGAAAGACCGGTGCTTATTTGTAGAGGGTGGATGCTAAATTAAGCATCTCATGTAGAAATAGACATTGGTTATTTAGAAAAACCCGGTTTACTTTTCTAAGCAGTTTCCTAAGCATCTACTCCCTCCGTAAACAAATATAAGAGTGTTTAGATCACTAAAGCAGAGGGAGTAGTATTGTATAAGGCCTTAACGATATTGTCGACATGTACTACTAGTCACTAGTCAGTCCACACGCATCGCCGACGCTACATGACTTCAGAGACGAAGCGACACAATTACAGCATCTGTTTGCGTGGAAATTCCTTGCCTAATTCGTTTGTATCTGCAAGCATATTTCCATCCACACCAACGATTTCCCCGAGTGGTACATATATTTCTACTGTCATAATTTAGGACTGGAGGAATTCCATGGCAATGATTTGCTTGATTAGTTACACGGTTAAATCTTTGCGCGTATGATAAGTCCACCTTGATGTTTACTTGTAGACGTGGTCAGATTATTATGTCTAGGAAAACCAAACGCCCCATTCGAGAGGAGACTTAACACTCGCGAGTCTAGTTTGCAAACCGACACTTGGTAAAGCTCCACGTCATGCACGGCCTTGTAAAGAAAGAGCTCCACACCAACTAAGAACGAAATTTCTTAGGAAATACATTCTCTGTTTCAACATGTAAGGCGCTTTTGCAGTTTAGCTCAAGTGTTTATCCCTCTCTAAACCATTTTTTTAGCAAGAAAGAATGTTTATCCCTGATTTCACCGACGAAACCGTTAAACGTTAGAGTCTAGACACATAGATTATGAACAAAAAGGAAATAATTTTATTTCTGACAGCTAGCATACCGAGTAATGTAAGAAAGAAAATATTGACTACATCAACACTAAAATGGGCTAAGTGAGCACCAATAGTATCATATCATGTCTTGCTTCGAATGAGAGCCATGCGGAGTCTAGAAAAAGTCTTACTCACATGCCTTCCTTCGAATGAGACCCCAGTGAAGTCGAGAAAAAGTCTTAGTCCCATGCCTTCCTTTGAATGAGACCCCGACGGAGTCCAGGAAAAGTCTTACTTGGAAGGTAAGCTAGAGTAATTGACTGTGCCAGAGTCACACAATATTCAAAACAAGCGACATCGGTCTTCGAGACCATTGTAAAATGTTTGGTTTCTCACCAGAAAATTCACTAAGCAATACATGTTTTTCGAATCTAGATTATACCCTCTGAATTTACAGTTGCAAGATTCCAAGCCAACAAATAATTTGCTTAATTACAAGGTTAAATCTTTGCATGAGCTCGAATCACAGGCCCACTATGGTTTTTTGTTCCATGTGCATTTACACATACATTGTTCGAGGAATCACATAATGATTGTATGCCAATGACTAATTTGCTTAATTACAAGGTTAAAATCTACCTAGATATTTTTTTGCAGGAAAACAAACACCTCATTCAAGATTGGGAATCAAGCTTGCACACTTAGTTGACACTTGGCAGAGCTCCACATCAGACACGACTCAAAAAGAAAGAACTCCACATAAACCTTAGCATTAAAATGTATCTGAGGTAAAATCTCACAATGGGTATTTCCGTACCACGGTCTCCTTCTCCGGCTCTTTTTCCGATAAAAGTGTACATCCCCAATTTCGCTAATAATATTACGAGAGTGTAACACAGATTATGAACAAAAGAGAAATGTATATCCTTCTTACAACTCCCTGCTAGAATAATGTAAGAAACTGCGTGCTATATGAACACCACAACGGGGCTAAGCAGGCACCAATAGATCATATATATTCAACAATATCAAAAACTTAAGCAACATTTGTCATTAAGATCATTAATTGTAGAAGCGCATCCCAAACCACATATCTCCTAGCAAGACACAAGCAAGACTAATGAACATGTGGTCGCATTGAGGAGAATAAGCAAAGCTTGTTTGTGCCCAAAGGACTAATGTAGCTAGGCTACATAATCCTAAAGGTTACCGTGATTTCCGTTGTCTTCTCTCTTCACACTCTTCTCCTTAGAATGCTTCTCTTCTCCCTACTACAAACTCTCCTATACTTGGAGATCCAACGAGAACAAGCAGTTTATGTTTCAAATACCTAACCCCAGATAATAAGTTGTAGATAATTCGTAGACATGTGTCATGACTAGACAAGGTTGTAAGCAATATGCCAATGCAAATACATTGAACATTTTATGTCAGGTTCCTTTTTTTCGTGACCTTTTAGGATCCACTATCATCTCGCAACTGATATGACCACACTGATCAATACATTGCCCTCTCATCGACGTTGGAGGCACTGGTCTGCTACGAAGTTTTGGCTCTCTCTCTTGATTTATCGCTAGACCGAATCGTTATTGCATGTGATAGCAAAGCAGTTGTTTCTGAGATAAAAAAAGTACAGAAGGGAAGTACAATGCTATCTTTTTTTTTGAAAGATCAAAGTACAATGCTATCATCAACGAGATTTGAGCTGGAGCGAGAGACTTCACTAGCTGCGAGTTTGTTTCCGAAGGGTGTAGTATGAACTATGATGCTTCCAACTTAGGTAAGTTTTCTACTTCTTTAGCTCTGGGTCACCACTCGTGGAAGGGATCTCCCCACGGCCCGTTTGTCATTTCTGTAAACCGTACTCCTTGCTATCAATAAAGTGTGGTTTATACCCCTAAAAAAAAGGAATGCCCTCTCGTCTTTGAACGAGTCTCCTTGGTCCGCCTCCGTGTCTCATCTGCTCTGTCAATTCATCTCCCCCCACATCGGCGCCTCGATCGCTATATGTACAACACAGTCGGAAGTGTCGCTCAGAAACCAAAACACACACACGCCCGCGATCACCTCCTCCTCATTCTCTAGAACTCGACCTTGGTTGCACAAACATGGGCAACGTCCTGCCGCATCCACGCATGTGCAAGGAAACCAGGGTGGTGGACGCCACCGTTGCCGGAGCCAAGATGATGAAGAGGAAGGAGCGGCCAGCGGCGGCCAAGGGCGTCGTCGAGGAGAAGGAGGTGGAGTGCCCCGTGGATAACGGCGGGGTGAGGTTGAAGGTGCTGATGACGAGGAGGCAGGCGGCGGAGTTCATGGCGAGGCTGGAAGAGCAGGCCGCCGCGGAGAGTGAATCCAGGACGGGGGAGCTCGGCGGCGGCGGCGTGATGAGCCCGTGCGAGGTTGCTTGGATGCCTCGTCTCGCAACCATACCGGAGACGTACTAGCTTAGCTATCTCCGGCCTCTTCACGCATGCATGGTTTGACCACGTCGGGCGTTTTTTTTGGTACCTAGTGACGTAGCTCGTAGCTGTACAATTTCGGGATACTAGCACTGGATATTCAGATGCTCGTAACTTTCAGATCATGTACGTGGTTGTTCCTCCTGTTTTCTCTATGACTGGCCAAGCACCTTTTTTTTTAGGAAATTGAGAGGTGAAGCATAAGTTTGTTTTTTGCGATTGCTATTGACCAGTTGCATGAAATTAGAAACGGGGTTGGCCGATTTTGTTGAAGAAGAGGGTGAGGTGGTGAGTCAGCTGTGGCGTCTCCATCGAGGGCGAGGTAGGACCGAGCCAGAGATAGGGTCGATGTGGCTAACCATGGTGTCGCCGGTGGAGACGAGGAAAAGGATTGACGAGTGCTGATGCAGTGGGTGGTTACCGACACCAGAGAGATGGGGAGGAGGGATGTGCAGAGAAATGGTCGGGGTGGCGGCGGCGGCGGCTTCGATGGGCGGGTGCGAGTGAGCGACATGGTTCGTGACTAACAGTCCACAACGGTTAGACGGGTGGCGGAGAACGGGTCTATGGTGCATTACCAATGTCAGGAAGACGCCAGAAAATCGGCTGTTCCTTCGTTCATAAATCGACTTAACCAAATTACAAATTCAATATGCAGATGATTATAAATAGCCAGCCCCCTTTATTCTTTCATATGCACCTCCCTAGTGGACTGTTGCTTTTCAGGCAAAAAGAAGTTGACTGTTACTCCGTGCTAATTCCGTTTTACCATGTCAGTTTTGTGTCACGACGACGTACCGTATGTACAACAGGGACTCCGGAGACCGAGACCGTGACATATGCCGGCAACTTGAGTCCGACCTCTCCTGGCTACATATCCTCGTCTTCTTCTGCCACCGCAACTGTCAAACCAGCCCGGTGGCAATTCAAAAAGAAAAAAAATCGCCATGTTGCCAACCCGTTCCAAGCTAGTATAGCTAAGCTAGACGCGCATAAGCAAAATGTTCTCCATCCATGACATGACAGGTTCAGACTTGTCATGGCCACTTAACTATAATGACACGCCGACAAATCGGTTAACTTAATGACCAGTTCAAATCCATAATTCGCTATACATGTTATTGTTGTAGAGAAGCCTAAATGTAGGGAAGGTGCACCGGTGCTTATTTATAGAGGGTAGATGCTTAATTAGACTTCTCTCATGTAGAAATAGACACCGGTGCTTTAAAAAATCCAGTTTATTTTTCTAAGCAGCTCCCTTAGTATCTAGTATTGTATAAGGCCTTAACAATATAGTGGACATGTACTACTAGTCACTAGTCAGTCCACACATCGCCGACGCTACATGACTTCAAAGACAAAGTCGCGCAATTACAATGTCTGTTTGCGTGGAAATTCCTTGCCTGATTCGTTTGTATCTGCGAGCATATTTCCATCCACACCAACAATTTCTCCGAGTGGTACATATTTTTCTACTATCATAATTTAGGACTGGAGGAATTCCATGGCAATGATTTGCTTGATTACTTACACGGTTAAATCTTTGCGCGTATGACAAGTCAACCTTGATGTTTACATGTAGACGTGGTCAGATTATTATGTCTAGGAAAACCAAACGTCCCATTCTAGGAGACTTGACACTTGCGAGTCTAGTTTGCAGACCGACACCTTAGTAGAGCTCCACGTCATGCAAAGAAAGAGCTCCACGCCAACCTAAGAACAAAATCTCTTAGGAAATACACTCTTCTGTCTCGAAATGTAAGACGCTAGCTTTTGCAGTTCAGTTCAAGTGTTTAGCCCTTGTTGTATAATGTGTTGCCTAGTCTTTTTCATTAGACCGGTATTTTGGTTGCATTAGCTAGAGCATGCTCTTCTATATGGTATCAGAGTCAAGACGCCTTGAGTTCAAGACCCAGCTGGCGCAATTAAACTGCAGCCCACTTTTGGTCCACGTTTAGGTCTGAGGGAGCCACACGTGAGGAGGAGTGTTGACGTATAATGTGTTGCCTAGTCTTTTACATTACATCGGTCTTTTGGTTGCATTGGCTAGAGCATGCACTTTTACACCGCTAAACCATTTTTAGCAAGAAAGAATGGTTATACCTGATTTTTCCAACAGAAACCATTAAACGTTAGAGTCTAGACACATATATTATGAACCAAAAGGAAATAATTTTATTTCTGACAGCTAGCATACCGAGTAATGTAAGAAAGAAAATATTGACTATATCAACACTAAAACGGGCTAAGTGAGCACCAATAGGATCATATCATGCCTTGCTTCGAATGAGACCCATGCGGGGTCCAGAAAAGGTCTTAATCCCATGCCTTCCTATGAATGAGACCTAGGCAGAGTCCAGAAAAAGCCCATGCCTTCCTTTGAATGAGACCCTGGCGGAGTCCAGAAAAAGTCTTACTTGGAAGGGAGGCTAGACTAATTGACTGAGCCAGAGTCACACAATGTCCGGAACAAAAACAAGAGACATCGGTCTTCGAGGTCATTGTAAAATATTTGGTTTCACACCAGAAAATTCACTGAGAAATACATGTTTTTCGATCTAGATTATACCCTCTAAGTTTGCAGTTGCAGGATCCCAAGCCAACGAATAATTGCTTAATTACAAGGTTAAATATTTGCGCGAGTTCAGGTCACAAGCCCACTTTGGGTTTTTGGTTGGGTGAGCATTTACACATACATTGTTCGAGGAATCGCAAAATGATTGTATGCCAATGACTAATTTGCTTAATTACAAGGTTAAATCTACCTAGATATTTCTTTACAGGAAAACAAGCACCCCATTCAAGACTGGAATCAAGCTTGCACACTTAGCTGATAGAGTTCCACATTAGACATGACTCTAGAAGAAAGAACTCCACATAAACCTTAGCACTAAAATGTATCCGAGGAAAAATCCCATGATAGATGTCTCCTTACCACTGTCTCCTTCTCCGACTCTTTTTTCCGATAAAAGTGTACATCTCCAATTTCGCTAACAAAATCGGTAAATATTACGAGATTGCCACACAAATTATGAACAAAACAGAAATGTATACCCTTCTTACAACTCCCCGGTAGAGTAATGTAAGAAAATGTGTGCTATATGAAGACCACAAACGGGGCTAAGCAAGCACCAATAGATCATATATATTCAACAATATCCAAAACTTAACCGGCAATTGTCATTAAGATCATCGATTGTAGAAGCACATCTCAAACCACATATCTCGTAGCAAAGTTGAAACAGAAAAATGAAACGAGCAGGACTAATGAGCATGTGTTCACATTGGGGAGAATAAGCAAAGCTTGTTTGTACCCCAAAGGGCTAATGTAGCCCTAGCTACATAATTCTAAAGGTTATCGTGATTTCCGTTGTCTTCTCTCTTCACACCCCTCTCCTTACAATGCTTCTCTTCTCCCTACTACAAACTCTCCTAGTCGGAGATCCAACGAGGACAAGCAGTTTACATTGCAAATATCTAACCCCAAATAACAAGTTACAGAGAATTCTTCGGCATGTGTCATGACCAGACAAGGTTGTAAGCAATATGCCAATGCAAATCCATTAAATATTTTATGTTGGGTTCCTTTTTTCATGACCTATGTTTCGGGATCCACTATCATTACAAAGGCAAAACATTATGTGGGTTAGATGGGGGGAGTTCCTAGGAAGATAATACATGATAAGCTTGTTATTAACTGAGAGGTCATGGAGTTTGGGGCGTCAATAAGCAAATTCAATGCAATGGGACGGGTGATGTGGTTGAGGGTTGGTGTAGGAAGAAACGGAAGATGAGATCCCTTTCCCTAGCACCTTTTAAAACACACCAGGGAGAAAACAAAGAGAAGTAAATTTCTTTAAATGGATGGGTCAAGACAATGTTTGGAGAGAAAAACATAGCGTTACTGGGATGACCCAATATGGGCTATTGCGGGAGCAGTGTTTAGGCGCGGGTTGTTTTCTCTCTTTTTTTTCACCGCATTGGTTTTCATCGGGGGTTTTGTGGGGTTTTTGGTTTTCGGTGTTTCTTTAGAGGTTATCTTTGGTCTTCACATTCTTCCTTTTGTTGTTTATTTCCTTTCTTTTGGTTTTCTTTTGGTTTTCTGCGCTCCTTACCGATTCTTCTTTTTTTTTCAGCACACATTGTCCATTTCTCCTATGCATTAGGAACATATTTTTATACACGTTTAGCAATTTTCAAAACATGATTAGTTTTTTTTATCAAATGTATGTTTTGATGCCTAATTTTTATCATACACATTCTACATTTTTTGTATACATCCGAATCATTTTTTATGCATGTTTAATATTTTTCAATACATTATTAACATCTTGAAAACATTGTTTTGAATATTTTTTAATATGAGTTAAACTTTTTTCAAATACATGTTGTATTTTTTCTTGAATGATAAGAAACATTTTGAAAAACGGTGAGAATTTTTTTGAATGATAATAATTTTTTTTAAATGGGTGGGTCAAGACCATGTGTGGAGAGAAAAACATATATGGTAGCGTTGCAAAAAGATAGTGTACATACGAAGACAGGCTGGCCCATTATCTGAGCGTTTTATCTACAGGCCCAGGGGTTCTAAAAAGGGCAAAAGAGATCAACAAGGCCATGGGCTTCTGTGATGGGGATCTTGACGCAAATCACTAGCCCAATGCCGCGCAATCTGGACCGTCCAATCCACGACCAGAAACTTTTAAAACCCCGTGCTCTAGGGTTCATTCCTCCGCGCCGCCACCTCCTCCCCATTCCCACCACCACCTTCCCCGGCCACCGGCGGCGGCGACAATGGTGCAGGGACGCCAGGGCCAGCGCGTCAGGCTCTACGTGCGGGGCACCATCCTTGGCTACAAGAGGTGACTGCCCATCTCGCATCTCCTACGTCTCTCGATTCGTGCTGTCGTTGCGAGGTTTCTCACCTTGTTTTGCGGCGGCGGCGGCGCAGGTCCAAGTCGAACCAGTACGAGAGCACGTCGCTGCTGCAGGTGGAGGGGGTGAGCACCAAGGAGGACGTGTCCTACTACGCCGGCAAGCGCATCGCCTACGTCTACAAGGCCAAGACCAAGAGCAGCGGCACCACCGTCCGCTGCATCTGGGGCAAGGTCACGCGCCCCCACGGCAACTCCGGCGTCGTGCGCGCGCAGTTCCGGTCCAACCTCCCCGCCACCTCAATGGTAAAGTCTCTCGCTCGATTGCGCCTTTGCACATCATCGTGATCTGTCGTGCCCTTTGCTGATTCATCTGTTGTCCGGTGATTCTTGTTCTGCAGGGCAAGAAGGTCCGCGTCTTCATGTACCCCAGCAGCACCTAAGGTAGAATGAATTTTGCTGATCTGTAATTCTTCAGTGCTTTACACTCGTACATTGTGTGTTTGTTTCAATGATTGTGTCAGCTCACTGGGTTAGGAGTTCAAGATTGAGTGCATTTGTGTCTAGATGATTTAATTTGTGTCTCATAAGCGTTGAAACTTGAAATAGTGTTATCTTAAGTCAGTCATATGTTTTGATTGTTATGCACATTCAAGGGCCCCATGCCATTTGGGGGAAGCTCTTTCAGTAGCTTCGAAATACCTGCAGGTTCTCTGCGGGGTGCTCGGAAGTTGGGGCCCTAGATAAAATGCAGTGGTCTCATAGTACGAGGATGTGCTTTGGCCGATGAGTTTCTCACCGGCCAGTTTCTCGCAGCCTTGCCTCCAATGACCCCAATATTTGTAATGCCATCATCCATATAGTTGTGGCATGTAAAATTAACATGCAGTGAGCATGAGATCTTTGATGTACTCCACGTGTCACTCATCAGTGTTCACATTGTAGCATCATACAATCTATGCTTTTGTGTAACTTGTAGCTCTTGGTGATCTAGCAGTCTCTGGAAGTTTTGATGAGGCAAGTTTGTTTGCATTTGAAATTGATGTTTGTACTGAACCAGATAAATTCATTGGCTATCTCATCAGTGTTTGCAAGGCATAAAAGTTGTGAATATTGAGAAATCAGTCGAGCCTTACGCAATCCTAGGCATGCACTGTTTGTTTGTTTGCGTTCTATATTATGCATGTTCAGGGCCCTATGCCATTTGGGGGAAGCTCTTTCGGTAGCTTCGAAATACCTGCAGGTTCTCTGCGGGGTGCTTGGAAGTTGGGGCCCTAGATAAATTGCAGTGGTTTCATAGTACGAGGCTGTACTTTCATTGATGAGTTACTCATCAACCAATCTTCACAGCCTTGCCTCCAATGACCTTGATATTTGTTATTTATTATTAGTGCACCTCTGTATTGTGTAGGGAGGTTGGTTTGCATGTTGTACTGTCATGTATTTATAATTTTTAGGTATGTATTCTAGATATTCTACTGTGCACATATGGTTGTATCTAGCGAAACAGATGAAACTGGTTGTTATCTGTATTTTCTGGTCATAGCAAATTTGTTGTTATGCACAGTCGGTTATAGTTGATTTTCTAGTGAATATTGGGAATCCTTTCTTGGTTGTGTAAATTTCATTTTGGTCGGTACTTATGTTTCCTGTCATACTTTGTGCCACAAATTATTTCTCCCTCAGTACCGAAATATAAGACCTTTTTTGATACAAAGGGAGTATCATAAACCTTTTTTGGTACAGAGAGCATCATATATGCTTTAAATTTCAACCTTATTTTTGCATCACATGTCAAAATTGTGAACTGACAAGTATTTATGTTTTCTTAATTTTGCAGATTTCCTTGCTACTATATTTAGGCGTAGTTGGCTTTGTGGAGGTCTATAACACCATTTTGACGGTCGGCGAGCAGATTTTTTTGGGTGATTTTGAAGGTTTTTTGTTGTTGTTGTCTTCTTACTGGGACTGTTAGTTGTGTCAAACACTTTGTTTGAATTGGAATTTAGTAGTATATGATGTCTTTGGTGGAGCGATAGTATTGATTGAGAGGTTTTCTCAACCCCTTGTTTGAGGTTTCACATGTTTTCTCCTTTTTAGATGGAATGACCTTATATTCATTCCTAAAACAGACTGCCAAGTACTAGACATCTATCTACATTTGCAATGTTTAGAACAGGGGAAAGCCTCTTAAGTGCCTGCCTTGCTTGTCTGCCTCGTACTGCAACGCCGCTTTGTAATTTGTATATGCAGGTTTAACGGAACGCATCACATCTTGGCCCAATGATTGTCTAAGCAAATTCAGTATCCAAGCCTCCTTACGCTGTATCGTTTTAACTCCACCTTCTGTACATGGTTACTCTGTTCCAAAATAATTGAATCAAACTTGTCTAGTTTGACCAAATCCATAGAAAAATATATGAACATTATTCTCATGTGATTCCTTGTAAAACATAATTTCATACTCCCTTTGTCCGAAAATACTTTTTATCAAAATGAATAAAAAGAGATGTATCTAGAACTAAAATACATTTAGATGCATCCCCTTTTATTCATTTTGATGAAGTATTTCTGGACGGAGGGAGTACAAAAGAACAAACCAAAAAGAACAAACAGTTTCATACAGATAGTACCTCCCCGGTTCCATTACTTGAATGAAACCAAAAAGAGCAAACAGTTTCTAGTCAAACGAAATGAGGCGAGAAAGATTAACAGACGCTCATATCAGATTGTGGGAAGCCTTGCGGGTCTTCAATGGGGGAGCTGCTGTAGCCTGTGGGAACCAGCACGCCGCGAGCGGCAAAACGGGGCTGGAAGTGGGCTCGGCACCAGTCTCCTGCTTTTTGGAAGGCGAGGAGAAGATGGAGCCGTCGTCAGAGATCCATGGGTCCATCAAAGGGTCTTCACGGGGCTCGCCAAATGTCAGCCACTTGTAAGCGTCAAAGGGCGCCTGACAAAGCTTGCCCGCTAACCTGAGAAGGCCTCCAGCCTCCTCCCACTCTGCTCCGGAGACAACACAGTCCATGATTTGAGTTTTTTTAGGACCAGCCTCAAGACCTGTTTGATAGATATCCAAATGGTGTTATTGAAATAATAGAGTTCTTTTATTTCCAAAGACACCAGATCACAGCAGAACTAACAGTATTGAGAGCATATTTAAAAAAAAAAGCAGTATTGAGAGCAAAGTTTTTTTTATTGGAGACCCAGAATCTGGCTGCTGATTCAAAGTCGCCCCCAATCTTAATCCCAAAATGATCTTCAACAAAGGACCAAATATGCCTAGCCACCACACAATCGAAAACAAATGTGAACTAGACTCGAGCTTAGAACAGAAAACACAATCAAGGGGTTTGATAATCTGTCTCTTCCTAAGGTTGTCTCTGGCCATAAGTTTGAATACTTGTTTTTTATTATTTGCATGTCAGGACCAAAATTGTGAACTCACAACACTTTATTTTTTTTGCAGGATTAACGCTTTCAATTTTGGACACTGGCTACTCAATTTG
The DNA here is from genome assembly GCA_963921465.1 of Triticum timopheevii. NCBI lineage: Eukaryota > Viridiplantae > Streptophyta > Magnoliopsida > Poales > Poaceae > Triticum > Triticum timopheevii. Next base: position 445,947,759 of record OY997262.1, read on the forward strand.
GATATTTACGAATTGTAGCTGCCATGGGGAGGTTGATATTGTTTGACGGCCATCCGGCCAAAAGTAGACTAGTTATATTTTGTTGTTGGCGATTTTGGAAGTTTGTTACTGCTTGTTGTCTCCTATCACTTTGTGTCAATCAATCAGTTTGTTATTGTTTCTTTGTTGGAATGATAATATTAACTGAGACGAGCTTTCCTCAAGCACGGGTGTGTGTGAGCTTCAGACGATATTGTGTCCTTGTGTGGAGCAATCAGTATGGCCTGTCGTACCACTAAGTCGGTTTTCGGTCATGAACTCATGATAGGGTTTTCTTTTTTGAACACAGCACAGACGCAAGCGCTCATATACATGGTTTTCTGTACATTTCATTTACGTAAAGTATTTTTTATAGATCATAAGAAAAAAACATTTTCTTCTAGAATGCTCCAGCGTACGGAAATAAGAAGCGCGCTCCTGACTTTGCACTAGCAAGAACGCTGTAATCAGCATAGCTCCGATTCTGAAAAAACCTTTTTTTTTCCAAACCTTGATTAGTGTACGTGATCACATGCATGGTTGGTGGCACTATACCTTGCTCTCACTCACGACCAAATCTCCAGCTACCACCCAACCATATCATACCCTATCGACTTGTTAGAATGTCGCAACAAGTTGTTGTTTAAGCAGAGGGTGGGTGATCGGCGGTAAAGAACAAAAAAGGAATGCATTATCGCAGTTTGTAACTACAAATTAGCCTGTCGACACCAAATAACAAATCTCGTATGCACCTATTTGCAGATTCTATGCCCAATAGACAGATAGATAATACAACTCACAACTGTTAGCGTAATCTTGATTACTGTTGAGTTTGTTTGCTAGCTCGTCGTGTTAACTATGAACGTGTTTTTTAACACAGTACAGACGCAAGCGCTCATATACACGCACATCCACTATCCATATGAACGCACATACGCACACGTTACCTCTATGAGCACCTCCAAAACACTGAGCCGGCATAACATTTTGAAATTTACGAAGTCACCGTAGGCACCTCGTCGTCATCTTGAACCCTAGTGGACTGAGGATACCACAGTCTCTCTAACCATCCAACCACGGGTTGGTTCGCAACTACGAACGTGCTTTGTCATAAGAGTTGTAGTTTCTAGCGCACGCCGAGGTGGAGCTGGCTTACATCATTGGATATCGCTACTAGAGAGCACGTCCAGTAAAACTTTATCCATCTTTTTGACTATGCATAAATATAAGATTTGTCCGAGGTATACGAAATAAATATCGTTAGATGTATTGTAAAATTAATTTTCATATTTTATTACTCTAGTATTATAGATCTTGATATATTTAAATATAAATTTGGTTCATATTTCATGAAGTTTGACTTCAAACATATCTTTTTTTTTTGAGGGAAGGACTTCAAACATATCATTTTTTTAGGGAAGGACTTCAAACATATCTTATATGTGAAGTAAAAGAACATGGAGGGCTGCCGACAAAGAGCCATCTGAGAATTAGGAGTAGGCTCCCTGCTAGGCCCTCATTGCGCCACTGGCCACTCCGGCCCCGGCGCCAACCCGCCCGCGACGGCCGCCACTCCGGCGCCGTCGCCCACCTCTCCGATGGCCACCCCGCCCGCTGGCCGCAGCCGCGAGCTGAGGTGGATGGAGTCAAGCCCCTCCTCCGCTGGATCTGGCACCCCATCGTACCTCGACGTGCTCCGCTCGACGCCCCCTCGCCAGGCCCCTCCCCCGGCCCTCCCCTCACCGCCGGCCCTGCGCTGCATCCCCCGCTCCGAGATCCACCTCGTGGAGCGCGAGATCGTGGATGTTCATGGCGATGGTTGGTGCGTCGCCACGGGCGGCAAGCGTCCGCGCTCGCCGCGCAACCCCCGGCGCGCCACCTTGGCCCCCACGCGCGTTACGACCCACCACCTCCACCCTCCCGGTGAGTGCCCGCTGTCTCGGCTTCCACCCTCACTCCGAGTGCAGGCGTGACGTTCGCTGCCGGCGGTGCCGTTTCTTTGGCCACATTGCCAGGAACTGCACCACGCCACGCCCCCACTCCCCAAGCTCCCTCCAGGCGGCCAAGCGACCGGGGACCGCCTCCTCGCTCCCCGCAAACTCCTCTGCGTCGAGCGTGGCTGGGCCAAGCCAGCCTGCGTCCTCCAGGCATGGTTCCCCGTCCTCCACCTCTGCTTCCATCTCCATCGAGCAGAGCGCGCTGATACATCTCCAACGTATCTATAATTTTTGATTGTTCCATGCTATTATATTACCCCTTTTGGATGTTTATGGGTTTTATTTTACACATTTATATCATTTTTGGGACTAACCTACTAACCAGAGGCCCAGCCCATATTGCTGTTTTATTGCCTGTTTCAGTATTTCGAGGAAAAGGAATATCAAATGGAGTCCAAACGGAATGAAACCTTCGACAGCATGATTTTTTGGAAGAATATGATCCTGGAGACTTGGAGTCCACGTCAAAAGATCCTCGAGGAGGCCACGAGATAGGAGGCCGCGCCCCCCTTACAGGGGCACACCCCCCTGTCTCGTGGGCCCCTCGAGCACCTCCCGACCGACTTCTTTTGCCTATATATCCCTACGTACCCTAAAAACATCAGAAATCAAGATAGATCAGGAGTTCCGCCACCGCAAGCCTCTGTAGCCACCAAAAACTTCTCGGGAGCCCGTTCCGGCACCCTGCCGGAGGGGAATCCATCACCGGTGGACATCTTCATCATCCCGACGCTCTCCATGACGAGGAGGGAGTAGTTCACCCTCGGGGCTGAGGGTATGTACCAGTAGCTATGTGTTTGATCTCTCTCTCTCTCTCTCGTGTTCTCTCTCGTGTTCCCTCTATGGCACGATCTTGATGTATCCCGAGCTTTGCTATTGTAGTTGGATCTTATGATGTTTCTCCCCCTCTACTCTCTTGTGATGAATTGAGTTTCCCCTTTGAAGTTATCTTATCGAATTGAGTCTTTTATGAGAACACTTGATGTATGTCTTGCCGTGTTTATCTGTGGTGACAATGGGATATCACGTGCCACTTGATGTATGTTTTGGTGACCAACTTGCAGGTTCCGCCCATGAACTTATGCATAAGGGTTGGCACACGTTCTTGACTCTCCGGTAGAAACTTTGGGGCACTCTTTGAAGTACTTTGTGTTGGTTGGATGAATCTGAGATTGTGTGATGCATATCGTATAATCATGCCCACGGATACTTGATGTGACAATGGAGTATCTAGGTGACATTAGGGTTTTGGTTGATTTGTATCTTAAGGTGTTATTCTAGTATGAACTCTTTTATAGATTGATCCGAAAAGATAACTGTGAGGTGGTTTCGTACCCTACCATAATCTCTACGTTTGTTCTTCGCTATTAGTGGCTTTGGAGTGACTCTTTGTTGCATGTTGAGGGCTTGTTATATGATCTATCTATGTTATTATTGTTGAGAGAACTTGCACTAGTGAAAGTATGAACCCTAGGCCTTGTTTCCTATCATTGCAATACCGTTTACGCTCACTTTTATATTTAGTTACCTTGCTGTTTTTATTATTTCAGATTACAAATACCTTTATCTACCATCCATATTGCACTTGTATCACCATCTCTTCGCCGAACTAGTGCACCTATACAATTTACCATTGTATTGGGTGTGTTGGGGACACTAGAGACTCTTTGTTATTTGATTGCAGGGTTGTTTGAGAGAGACCATCTTCATCCTACACCTCCCACGGATTGATAAACCTTAGGTCATCCACTTGAGGGAAATTTGCTACTGTCCTATAAACCTGTGCACTTGCAGGCCCAACAACGTCTACAAGAAGAAGGTTGTGTAGTAGGCATCAAGCTATTTTCTGGCGCCGTTGCCGGGGAGGTGAGTGCTTGAAGGTATATCTTTAGATCTTGCAATCGAATCTTTTTGTTTCTTGTTTTATCACTAGTTTAGTTTATAAAAGAAAACTACAAAAAAATGGAATTGAGTTTGTCTCATGCGCTTCGTCTTTTTAGTATCTTTCGTGAGAATGATGGAAAGGAAAATTGTGCTCAAGTGCTAGAAGAAGAATGCATTAAAATGCTTGGTACTAGATCTTTGTATGATGAGCATGATTGCAATGTTGTTAGTATGAATTCCTTGAATATCCATGATGCTAATGATATGCAAAGCCACAACCTTGGGGAAGCTATGTTTGATGAATATGATATATTTTGTCCCCCAAGCTTTGATGAGCAAATTTATTTTGATGAAAGCATGCCTCCTATTTATGATGATTCCACTATTTCGGAAGAGGTTCCAATTGATTATGAGAACAAAGTTGCTATCTATGATGATTGTGATGACTTGTATGCTATTAAGAATAATGATAACCATGAAACTTGTCATCATGATTTTAGTTTTCAATTGGATTATGCCTCACATGATAATTATTTTGTTGAGTTTGCTCCCACTACTATTCATGAGAAGAATTTTGCTTATGTGGAGAGTAGTAAAATTTCTATGCTTGTAGATCATGAAAAGAATGCTTTAGGTGCTGGTTATATTGTTGAATTCATTCATGATTGTACTGAAAATTATTATGAGGGAGGAATATATGCTTGTAGTAATTGCAAAAATGTCAAGTTTCCTCTCTATGTGCTTCAAGTTTTGAACTTATGCTTATTTTACCTTCCTATACTAGTTGATTATTGTTCCCAAGTTGTTTGCTCACAAAATCCCTATGCATAGGAAGTGGGTTAGGCTTAAATGTGCTAGTAATATGCTTCATGATGCTCCCGTTATGTTTCAATTCTTATCTTTTATGTGAGCATCATTGCCATCATCATGCCTAGCTAGAAAGGCATTAAAGAAAAACGCTTGTTGGGAGTCAACCCAATATTTATCCTTACTGTTTTTGTGTGTTCACATGATTATGCTACTGTATTAATCATGTCTTATAGCTTTTTTTTCAATAAAGTACCAAGTAAGACATTTAGGATAGCTTACAGTGATAGTTGTGTTGATCCTTCTGAAAATCAGAAACTTTTGTACCCAGTAAATTAGTTTTGTTAATTCACAGAAACGTGCTCTTGATCTGATTCTTTTTGATCTGGATTTGTACATAAATTGCTTAGGACTTCCTAATTTGGTAGGATTTTTGGAGTTCCAGAAGTATACGTTTGATACAGATTACTACAGACTGTTCTGTTTTTGACAGATTCTGTGTTCTATGTGTTGTTTGCTTATTTTGATGAATCTATGGCTAGTATTAAGTGGTATGAACCATAGATGAGTTGGAGTACAGTAGATATTACACCAATATGAATTAAGAATGAGTTCATTACAGTACCTAAGTGGTGGTATTATTTTCTTATACTAACGGAGCTTACGAGTTTTCTGTTGAGTTTTGTGTTGTGGAGTTTTCAAGTTTTGGGTAAGGATTCGATGGACTATGGAATAAGGAGTGGCAAGAGACTAAGCTTGGGGATTCCCAAGGCACCCCAAGATAATATTCAAGAATAGCCAAAAGCCTAAGCTTGGGGATGCCCCGGAAGGCATCCCCTCTTTCGTCTTCGTTCATCGGTAACTTTACTTAGAGCTATATTTTTATTCACCACATGATATGTGTTTTGCTTGGAGCGTCATTTTATTTTGTTAGTATTTGCTTGATGTTAGTTAGAATAATATTTTGCATCTTTATTTTCAATAAAAAAGTCAAGGATAGCCTTTGCCATGCTTATTTTGCTAATATTCATGTTGCTGTTTGAAAACAGAAAGTTTACCGCTGTTGCAAAAATTCCCTAGAAAAGTCAGAGCATGATTTAATGTTGAAACTTTTTGCATAATGAGATATGATAAATTTAATGCAGTGGGAATTTTAGTTCATAATTTTTGGAGTTAGGGAAGTATGATGAATCCTGCATTATTTACAGACTGTACTGTTTTGACAGATTGCTGTTATGTTTGCATTGTTTGTATATGTTTGCTTGTTTAATGATTCTATTTGAGGATAGGAGTATTAAATATGCAGAGGCATTTAGTATGCAATGTTGAATAATAATTTTAGTGATTTGTTACAGTAGAAAATGATAAGGTTTTGCATTGGTTTATACTAACCTATCTCACAAGTTCTTGTTGAGTTTGTTGTGAATGAAGCTTTTGATAAAAAGAAGAGAAACCATGATATGAGAGGAACTAAGGAGACATAAAAGTTCAAGCTTGGGGATTCCCAAGGCACCCCAAGATAATAATTCAAGAAGTCTCAAGCATCTAACCTTGGGGATGCTCCGTTAGGCATCCCACCTTTCTTCTTCAACAACTATCGGTTAGTATCGGTTGAGCCTAAGTTTTTGCTTCTTCACATGAGTTGTGCTATCCTTGCAATGTCATTTTATTTTGTCTTGATTGCTGTTTGAATACAATACCAAGATCTGAAATTCTTTAATGTTAGAGAGTCTTCACATAGTTGCACAATTATTCGACTACTCATTGATCTTCACTTATATCTTTCGGAGTAGTTTGTCATTTGCTCTAGTGCATCACTTATATCTTTTAGAGCACGGAAGAGGTTACATTTTGTAGAAATTGCTAGTCTCTCATGCTTCACTTATATCTTTTTGAGAGTCTTTTAGAGCAGCATGGTATTTTCTATGGTTTTAAAGTTGGTCCTAGAATGATGAGCATCCAAGTTGGTTATAATAAAAACTATCATAGAAAGTGAATTGGATGCTATGATCAACTTGATGCTTGATAATTGTTTTGAGATATGGAGGTAGTGATATTAAAGTCATGCTAGTTGAGGTGATTATGAAAAATACTTGTGTTGAGGGTTGTGATTCCCGTAGCATGCATGTATGGTGAACCGCTTTGTGATGAAGTTGGAGCACAATTTTATTTATTGATTGTCTTCCTTATGGGTGGCGGTCGGGGACGAGCGATGGTCTTTTCCTACCAATCTATCCCCCTAGGAGCATGCGCGTAGTACTTTGGTTTTTGATGACTTCTAGATTTTTGCAACAAGTACATGAGTTCTTTTGATTAATGTTGAGTCCATGGATTATACACACCTCACTCTCGGGGTGGTGCACATTCGGGGTGGTGCACCACCTCGGAAGCAGTCCGGCATAAAGCTCGGGCGCTAGTGGCTGGCTCCATAGAGGGCATTTCCAGCATTAAGCTCGACTAAACTCTTTCAAACTTCTTTGAACCAAGGTGATCTGCGACACCTCGGATACAGTCCGGTGTTGGAGCTCGGATACATAATCCGGCGTTGGAGCTCGGATATAGTCCGGCGTTGGAGCTCGGATACATAGTCCGGCGTTGGAGCTCGGATACATTCCGGCGTCAGAGCTGGGAGGCGGTCCGGCACTGGTTCTCGTCTACAAAAGATACCTCGAATGCGGTCCGGCGTTGGAGCTCGGACGCAAGTGGACGCTGCCGCCCGGGAACAACTTCAAACCCGAGGTGTGGCATAAAAATAACAAGGCATTGATAAAGGCCGGAAACTTAAAATGGCTCCTCGGATACCCGACGTGTAAACTCGTCAAATGCATTTCGGCGATCCTCAAGATCGAAGATGAGAAGATTTGTTGAACCAGTTTTCAAGACTGACGACTAAAGATGAAGAACGGTTCGGAAGAATCGAGGAGCGTCCCTAACTTGAAGACCGGTTCAGGGGGCTACTGACGGTGTCCTGGACTAGGGGGTACTCACCACGTCGTCTCCCAATCAGTTGGATTGGGCTGAGGACCCCCATGGCCGTATACTCATGGGCCAGTCCGGACAGCTGCCGCATACAAGGAAGATTCCACAAGACTTGGCGATCAAGACAAGGATCCCTCCCCCACCGGCGTATTCGGCTAGGACTCTTGTTATCCTAGGCCTCTGGTGCATTATATAAACCGAGGCCAGGCTAGTCGATAGATCATATACAACAATCATACCATAGGCTAGCTTCTACTCCCTCCGTCCGGGTTTATTGGGCCCGAGAGCCACAGATGGTTGTACCATTTTATTAGACCCGTACATTAATTACCTTGCTTTATTACCTGAAATCTCTCCCACGCATGCATCGTTGCAATGGAGCCGATCGCAGGAACCTTGCCAATTGGGCATGCATGCAGGCTGCATGCCATGCCGGCCGCTGCATGCTCTACTTTGGTTAATGGGGCAATTTAATAGGGCAGTTAGAGAAGAAATTAAGCAGATTTATTTCCTAAATCTCAACATGCATGTATCTCCTTGGTCTTTGTGTCATGGCTTAAGGGCCTAATAAACCCGGACGGAGGGAGTAGGGTTTAGCCTCCTTGATCTCGTGGTAGATCCACTCTTGTACTACCCATATCATCAATATCAATCAAGCAGGAGTAGGGTTTTACCTCCATCGAGAGGTCCCGAACCTGGGTAAAAACATCGTGTCCCTTGTCTCCTGTTACCATCCGCCTAGACGCACAGTTCGGGACCCCTACCTGAGATCCATCGGTTTTGACACCAACACTCATTACACAAGAGTCAGCGGAAGCAACAATATCTGATTACAGACATTAAGTTAAACAAGGGGCCATAAGATGGCGAACACAAAAAACAACAACGATCGAAGAGGCAAGGCCTCATGTCTGGGACCTCCTAACTACTCCCGGTCATCTGCGGTCTCCATGTAGAAGTAGAATCCGTCGGGGTAGTCGTAGACATCGGTAGTGGCATCTGGCTCCTGGGGGTCCATCAAATGATTGCAACAACCAGAAAGAAGAAATAAAGGGGAAAAGGGGTAGCAAAGCAACCGTGAGTACTCATCCAAAGTACTCGCAAGACTTACATCAGATCTTAACTAAGTATGCATTGGTATCAAATGGAGGGGTTTGTATCTGTGGACTATACTGCAGAATGCTAGTATAGAGGGGAAGGCCTAGCCTATCGAAGACTAGCATCTTCAAGCATCTTCAAGTGTCCTGTAGCATTCAGAAGAGTACAAAATAGCATTTTCTAATCATCAAGCATGTTGTAGTATTAACGCCCAGAGATCCTTCCTCGACTCCCTGCAAGAAAGCAATCCCGGAGCCACATATCCATCACATAACACAAGTATCCATTTCTAGTTATAATAGATCAGGATACCATTCCGAGCATCCATTACCGAGGACACGGCTATTCGAATAGATTACTTCCCTACAGGGGTGCACCACATTACCCAACACGCTTGATTACTCTGGCTGGACACACTTTTCTGAGTCAATGCCCAGCCTAGGAAGATCAACACGTCGCAACCCTACCCAGGCTTAGCAAAGAGGTCCCTGCCAGTCCTCTTGGGCCCATCGCCCTTTGCACTCCGGGTCATTGCGTGCAGGGTGAATACCAGTGCCGCCTTGGATGGTCGACGCGATGCGATTGTGCCGCAATGCTGAACTAGACGTCTGACAAAGCTTCGGCTGATGCTACGACGCCGAGTGCCCATATGTGTTCCCGCGTGGTGGTTAGTGCGTATAGGCCAGAGGCCAACTCAGAACAAATACCCCAAACCTTAGTGTATTGGGTGCTCGCGGAGATGAGCAGAGACTCACGATAAGGTGACCCCGTCGCCCCATCTCATGGACTTATGGCAAGGGTCCAGAATGCCCGGCCGTGCCACATAGAAAACTCGCGGGTGCTCACTGGGCCCACCCGACTTTCAATCAACTCGCGGGTGCTCTTCGGGCCTGCCCGACTTTCACAGGTATCTCTCGTGGGTGCTCACTGGGCCCGCCCGACTTTAACAAGGTCTGATGTAAAGTCAAGTAACCGTGTGTCCAAATATCAAGGGGGAAAGCCCAAGGAATCACCCTCGACGGATCCCACGATGTAATACACAAGATGAACATAGAAGGAATCACCCTCGAGGTTCAAGTTTGAGGTAGTGCACGACATAGTCATATCGGGAGTGGTGAAGGAGGAATCACCCTCGATGACCACGACCGAATAACTACACTACAGAGTTATCATCAGGAGTGCATTACGAGGTATCACCCTCGGCACTCGATAGTAGCTCTGCATAGTCATACAAAACAAGGGGTGTGATGTGATGTGTCGGGCTCTGGACGTCGATCACGTTGATCGAGTCATAGGGCATCAAGCCGAGGCAACTGGGACAAGGGGAGGGGTGACTGATGGCTCACTAACCAACCTATACTAAGCAGTTTAGGATAAGAAGGTAAGGTACAATAGCAGGTTACAAAAACAGGCTATGCATCAATTATAGGAGAAAACAATTACAGTAGCAAAATCTAATGCAAGCATGAGAGAGAATGAACTGGGCGATATCGGAATGATCAAGGGGGTTTGCTTGCCTGGAGCTCTGCTGAAATGGAAGGAGGGTCGTTGGTGACGTAGTTGATCACAGAGGCATCAACAACGGTCTCGGGGTCTACCAAAGAAGAAGAGAGGGGGAAGAAACAGTAAATATAAAGCACACAGATGATGACATGACTATAGGCAGAGCTAGGGGTGTTCTAATGCAGCGTTACGTGATGCCGGCGAAGGGGGAGAACATCCGAGAATGTTTTCCTGAAGTTTGGTATTTTCGGACAAACGAACTGAAGATGGACGGTTGCATGTTTTCTATGCTAGGGACGCGTGGCAGACGAACGGACCGCGCATTCGGATTCGTCATATTTTTCTAAGCAACTTTCACGTACAAAACATTTTCATCCGAGCTACGGATTATTTTATAGGATTTTTCAAAGATTTAAACAATTTTAGAATTTATTTTAATTCCAAAATAATTCGTAAATTGCTATGGGTACCCACCACATGGTACACAAAAGTGTACCCAGTGGCTGAAATGTGGGCAAGGGGGTCCCAGTTGACCAGTCAACGTTTGGCTAGTCAACAGGGGGTGGGCCCCCCTGTCATTGACACATCTACCTGTTGGGAAACGTAGCATGCAATTTAAAAAAAATCCTACGCTCACGCAAGATCTATCTAGGAGATGCACAGCAACAAGAGGGGGAGAGTGTGTCTATGTACCCTCGTAGACCGAAAGCGGAAGTGTTTGACAACGCGGTCGATGTAGTCAAACTTCTTGTTCCGACCGATCAAGTACCAAACGTACGACACCTCCGAGTTCTGCACATGTTCAGCTCGATGACGTTCCCCAAACTCTTGATCCAGTAGAGTGTCGAGGAAGTAGATGTGTTCCGCCAGCACTACGGTGTGGTGACGGTGATGGTGAAATGATCTGCGCGGGGCTTCGCCTAAGCACTACGAGAATATGATCGGAGGCGTAAACCTTGGAGGGGGGCACAACACACGACTAACAATAGTTGATGTGTATTCTAGGCGTCCCCTCCACACGTATATACAGGTGGGAGGGTGAGGCGAATATCCTAGGGGCACCCCAAGTAGGAGGAATCCTACTTGGGGGCCTAGTCCAATTCGGCCCCCCTACCATATTTTCCGGAGGGGGAAGGAAGGAGGAGAGAGGAGGGAAGGAAGGGGGAGGCCGAATCCCTTCCCTTCTTTCCTTCCTCCTCTAGTTCGGCCCATATGGGGGGTGCAACAGCCCCTGCTGGCTGCTATGTTCCCCCTCTTGGCCTATTAGGCCCATATCTTTGTCGGGGGGGGGGGGGGGGTGCCCGGAACTCCTTCTGGTGACCCGATATGTACCCGATACCCTCCGGAACACTTCTGGTGTCCGAATACTATCCTCCTATATATATCGGCCATTTCAAGACTCCTCGTCATGTCCGTGATCTCATCCGGGACTCTGAACAACATTCGGTCACAAAATCACATAACTCATATAACACAAAATCGTCATCGAACGTTAAGCATGCGGACCCTACGGGTTTGAGAACTATGTAGACATGACCGAGACACCTCTCCGGTCAATAACCAATAGTGGAACCTGGATGATCATATTTTCTCCCACATATTCTATGAAGATCTTTATCGGTCGAACCGTTATGAAAACATACATTATTCCCTTTGTCCATCGGTATGTTACTTGCCTGAGATTCGATCGTCAGTATCTTCATAGCTAGTTCAATCTCGTTACTGGCAAGTCTCTTTACTCATTCCGTAATACATCATCTTGCAACTAACTCATTAGTCACTTTGCTTGCAAGGCTTCTTATGATGTGTATTACCGAGAGGGCCCAGAGATACCTCTCCAATACTAGGAGTGACAAGTCCTAATCTCGATCCATGCCAAACCAACAAACACCTTCGAAGATACCCGTAGAGCATCTTTATAATCACCCAATTACATTGTGACATTTGATAGCTCATAAGGCATTCCTCCGGTATCCGGGAGTTGCATAATCTCATAGTCGGAGGAATATGTATTTGACATGAAGAAAGCAATAGCAATACAACTAAATGAACATAATGCTAAGCTAATGAATGGGTCTTGTCCATCACATCATACTCTTAATGATGTGATCCCGTTTATCAAATGACAACACTTGTCTATGGTTAGGAAACTTAACCATCTTTGATCAACGAGCTAGTCTAGTAGAGGCTTACAAGGGACACGGTATTTTGTCTATGTATCCACACAAGTATCAAGTTTCTGGTTAATACAATTCTAGCATGAATAATAAACATTTATCATGAAATAAGGAAATATAAAATAACAACTTTATTATTGCCTCTAGGGCATATTTTCTTCAGTCCCCCACTTGCACTAGAGTCAATAATCTAGTTCACATCGCCATGTGATTTTACACCAACAGTTCACATCGTCATGTGATTAACACCCATAGTTCACATCGCCATGTGACCAACACCCAAAGGGTTTACTAGAGTCAATAATCTAGTTCACGTCGCCATGTGATTAACACCCAAAGAGTACTAAGGTGTGATCACATTGTGCTTGTGAGAGAAGTTTAGTCAATGGGTCTGCCACATTCAGAACCGTATGTATCTTGCAAATTTCTATGTCTACAATGCTCTGCATGGAGCTACTCTAGCTAATTGCTCCCATGTTTAATACGTATCTAGATTGAGACTTAGAGTGATCTAGATCAGTGTCAAAGCTTGCATCGACGTAACTCTTTACGACGAACTTTTTATCACCTCCATAACCGAGAAACATTTCCTTAGCCCTCTTTAAGGTAACTAAGGATAATTTTGACCGCTATCCAGTGATCTACTCATGGATCACTATTGTACCCCCTTGCAAAAATCATGGCAAGGCACATAACAGGTCTGGTACACAGCATGGCATACTTTATAGAACCTATGGCTGAGGCATAGGGAATGACTTTCATTCTCTCTTCTGTCGTGGTCGGCCTTTGAGTCTTACTCAACTTCACACTTTACAATACATGCTAGAACTCCTTCTTTGACTGATCCATTTTGAACTCCTTCAAAATATTGTCAAGGTGTATGCTTTGTGAAACTCTTATCAAGCGTCTTGGTCTATCTCTATAGATCTTGATGCCCAATATGCAAGTAGCTTCACCGAGGTCTTTCATTGAAAAATTCTTATTCAACTATCCTTTTATTCTATCCAGAAATTCTATATCATTTCCAATCAACAATATGTCATCCACATATAATATCAGAAATGCTACTGAGCTTCCACTCACTTTCTTGTAAATACAGGCTTCACCGTAAGTCTGTATAAAACCATATGCTTTGATCACCTCATCAAAGCGTATATTCCAACAGTAATCAAGAGTTTAATAACAGTAATCGCAATGACATGGCATCATTATCAAGGAATTACTGTAGCTTAATTATCCGGGCGTCACAGCCGGATTTGTGCAGTTCGGTTGGATGGCAATTTTGCACTCGGTTACTGATTGGGCAGCCCGTCCGGACGTTTGGGGCGGATTTGAAGGCTTCAGTTGTAGATGCTCTAAGAGCATCTACAGCCGGAGGTGGCAAATTTGACCCCTCAAAGCCCTCATATCTCCCTCCGGACATCCACATATGTCAAATCCGGACTCTTGAATCCATGCACGCCGATCATACAAGCCAATGTCACATGTAAATAGCAAATGTTGGTACGAAGCATAGATAGCGTTTACATAAAATTTATTTTAACTGCCAAACTCAAGCATTGGCTTCTTGGTTGCCATTGTGGGTCCACATGTGCTCCACAAGATCATTGAGTAGCTGCATGTGCACCTGCTGATCTTGAAGATTCTGATGCATCTGCAGAAAGTTCATAAGTTGAGCCGCATCTTGATCTTTGGCGATTTCAACTTGTTCTCCCGGTGCTTCGAAATCATGGGTTTTGGCTACACCGTCACCCTCATCCTCGACAATCATATAGTGCAGAATAACACAACATGTCATGAGCTGCCACAAAGTTACTGATTCCCACATCATTCCACCGCTCTGCACTATTCCCCAACGAGCCTGAAGCACACCAAATGCCCTCTCCACATCCTTCCTAGCCGCTTCCTGCATCGTTGCAAAGTGTCTCTGTTTCTTGCCATGCGGTTCAGATATGGTCTTCACAAACGCCGCCCACTGAGGATACATACCATCAGCAAGATAGTATCCCATGTTGTACTCTCGGTCGTTGACGGCATAGTTTCACGGCGGTGATTTCCCATTGCAAAGCCTCCTGAACACTGAGGTCGTTGAAGCACGTTGATGTCGTTGTGAGAACCCGGCATTCCAAAGAAAGCATGTCAAATACATAAGTCGTGCGATGCCACCTCTTCTAGTAGGATGGTGGCCTCTCTAGTGTGACCTTGATATATTCTAAACAAACCTTTGGGGCAATTCTTCCATTGCTGATGCATGCAATCAATTGATCCGAGCATTCCTGGAAACCCCCTTGCCTCTCCAATGGCCAACAACTTCTTTGTGTCGTGCACATCTGGTTCTCTGAGATACTCAGGTCCAAAGACCTCCATCATGACGCGGGCAAACTTGATAGTAGTCTTCAAGAATGGGCTCTCCCCCATCCTGAACATCTCACCAACGGCGTCTACAACAGTACCAAGTGCAAGCATCCTCAGAGCTGCCATGCACTTCTGCTTGGCCGAGAAAGAGAGTTGATCACAGCAATCCCTTTTGAGATTGAAGTAGTCATCTTGTTCCTCCACTCCATCCATAATGTGCAAAAATAAAGGTTTCTGTATGCGAACGGCTATGAAACCATGGATCGTCCGGGAAACTAGGTTTGTGAGCAAAGTAGTCATTGTATAGTAGCTTTGCTTCGGACACCCTATCTTGATTGATCACTCTTCATCCTTTGATTGAGCTCTTGAAGTTGAGAATATGCTCCACTTGCCGGTCCATTTCCTCTTGCATGCTCATGAGCATAATCATGTCCACTTCTTTGTCTGAATCCGACAAATCGAAGAACTCATTTTGAATCATTTGGACAAGCTCTGTCGATCCATTCTCCCCGTTAGACAAACAATCGGAATCCACCGTTTTCCCTAACAAAATCACAAAAAATCCGGTCGGACAATGTGTCGAACACATCAAGCGTAAGGCGGATCCAGAGAGTTGCCGGACGTACCACGAAGGCGTTCGGGCCGAAGACGACGTTAACCACGGTGAGGACGGGAGAGCGAACTGCTCTTCCGGAGATGGCAGCGCAGAGCCTGGGAATGGCTCCGCAGCACGCGCGGCGACGGAGCGCGAGACGGACGACACAGAGGAGGAAGAACAGAGGAGATAGCAAATGGCTGCGGCTGGTCTTGGGAGTGGATTTGGTGCAATTTGGGGTGGGGTCGGGCTGTCGGGTTCGACGTGGCGGATGTGCCCGGACGCGTCCGGGCGTCCCCATATCCACCCCATATTTGGGCTGGATACGAGGGGTGCCTGTCAGCTCGGGCATTTGAGGGGTTCGTCTAGATCAAATTTTTGTGACCGGACGGTCCGCACGGACGTAAGAGGCGAGTTTGTGGCGCCCGACTGTAGATGCTCTAACCTCCTCTCCGAAATGTATTGCAATGTGTATAGAATGTGCCAATGGACACCCACATGGTCCCTCGTGTGTGCATGTGGCGTAAGATGGGATGGAACCTTTTTATTTGAGGAAAGGGATGGAACTTTACATGTCCACTACTAATTGGCACATATGGAACATAGTACAACAGAACCATTATATATGCTTAGTACACATGCATGTGTGCCAAAGTGCTGGCTGCTGGTGCTAATATACCTCTCTTAACATGCAACAACCAATAATTTTGCCTAGTTTTTCATAATTAGCTGGGCAATCTGATTTTTCCTCGGTTTTTCTTAATTAACCGAGCAAATCTTTTCGTCTTGATGAACACAGGAATTTCATTTAAAAAAACTACTGTCTATGGGATGAACTGTATGGATTCACCTTATGCTCTGATGTGGCGTGCATCTATGCAACGGTATGTTGGAGAAAAAATTTGAGTAACTATGCTAGGTCATCCAACTGCACTGATGTGGCGTGCATCTATGCACGGTTACGTCGGAGAAATTTTTGGAGTAACTATGCTAGGTCTTCCAACTGTATGAAGCCACATTGCGTCAGTTACTTTAGTGAAGCCAAGCCACATTGTTCAATGTTGACCAAACTTGTGTGACACATCTTTCACCCATACTTTGCCATGCTAATCCGTCTATGTTCAATGGTTTTCTCTTTCTCCCTCTGGAGTATGCTACTTTTTCTCTATTGCATCTCAATCCACCCTCATAACCTTGTAATAGAATTGTACAAATAAATATTTTGGAAACCCTTAAATGGTTAAAATCATGGAGTTTTATCATACCATAATTTATATCTACAAAACAGTCGTAACAAACTTACAAGTGGAGCATTTGGAAAGAACTCATGACAATGAAAGTACAAAATGATATATATAGACAAGTTGAGGCAAACCAGCACCTATTGCATCGGTAGTATTTTTTCAGGATGAGGTTCATATGGCATATTTTATCCCATCCATGTGTGTACTCCCTCCATCTCAAAATAAGTGTCTCAACTTTGTACTAGTTCTAGTACAAATTTGTCCTAAGTTCAAGACACTTATTTTGAGACAGAGGGAGTATAAGACTGATCCAAACGGTATTATATTTCTTTACAAATGGAGTAGTAAATTTAGGTTTTGGGCCTACCCTGTATTCACCTGTGAGAGTGGAGTGCCTATTATGCTGCACCTTGAGTGGTCTCAATTTTAAATAACCGAGATGGTCATGACTGGCTGATCAACACTTGATCTATAAAAGGAGTGACAAGCTTGCGTTTCTTCTCGCCGAGCACGCGAGGTGACAGTCGGCTTCCTCTTTCTTCTCTTGTACCGTCGCTTCTCGGCATCCTGCTAGGTTGGCAGGACATCAAATTTCGTTTCTCCCATTCCCATGCATGATATTAGTGCTGAGCTAGTGATTGATGCCAGCTAAAATTTTCGCTAGATTATTTTTAGTTTTCGTTTCCAGTTTCATATATACTACAAGTTGTTCACTTGCAAATGCTCTGTGGTTGACTTTCATTTCATGGCCGATTTGACAGGGAGGAGCATGGAACCTGCTGTATGGCCACCCTGCGACTTTCATCTGGCCGATTGGTCCATGTCCATGGAACCCGCCACTGGAGGTGCGTGGGTTCCTGACGAGTTTGCTTCGTCCACTGAAATGCTGGGCACCTGCTTCCAGACGTATGTTCCTAGCAGCTCTAGCGGAGGGCAGCTGCAGCAGGCTCAGTGTGCGGCAGCCACACCAAGCTTACCTTTTCAGGAAGAAGAAGCACAAAACAAGACGGGCATTGAGATCCACGACCCCGACCCGATTCAAGTGTTCGAGGAAGCAGCACACCAGTTCGCGGTTGACGTCGGCAGTTTCGACATGAAGATGCATAGGTATCCCGCAATCATTAAACGTCTCGGCAGCTGGTACACCACCCCGCAGAGGGTGTCCATCGGACCTTACTACTACATGCAAGACGACCTCAGGCCGACGGAGAAGATGAAGCATGTGGCTGCCTACCACTGCATCATGTCGTCGCGCCTCTCCGTCCAGGAGTTGTACTCCGCGGTTGTCTCAGTGGCCAACGAGACCCGCAGACTCTACGACGACGACAAGATGGCAAACATGGGTGACAATGACTTCCTGCCTATGATGTTCTATGATGCCTGCTTCCTGGTGCAGTACATGCTTTCATATACCCGCTCCGATATGGATCCGGTGCTGTGCGACTACTTCGACAGCAATGAAAGCGACATCTCCCATGACATCATGCTGCTTGAGAACCAGATCCCCTGGCGGGTGGTCAAAACTCTGCTGAGTTTCATTGGGGTGCCATTGGCGGAGTTCCTTACTTCGTTCAAAAGATCACTGCGAAACTACAGGGTCCCCGAGAGGTATCTTGTGGACTTGGATGATTCCTACACACCACCACATTTCCTCGGCCTTGTCAGGTTCTATTTTGTAGGAAAAAGCGAGGCCAAACGGACAGGCCCAACCCAAACCCAGTCGATTTTGGCTTCTGCAAGAGCCATGGAGCTTGCAGAAATCGGCATCAGGCTGACAGCCAAGGACGAAACTGAGCTCACACACATACGCCTTAAGAAGAAAGGGTGCCTCTTCGCGGAGCTCTCCCTGGCCCCACTGTCCCTAGACAGTGCACACGCATGCTATCTTGTCAACATGGCGGCCTTGGAGCTGTGCACACGCCTAGACTACCTAGCGGGTTGGGTCGAAGATGAAGATTCTGCTGTCTGCTCCTACCTCCTCCTCCTTGGAATGTTCGTGGACCGGGTAGAGGACGTTGACAAGCTGCGAACGCAGCGAGTTCTGCAAGGAGGAGGAGGGCTTACCAACACGGAGATGCTTGCCTTCTTCGCCAACTTTCACGACCTGCCTGAGGGACGCTATTATGTCCACACCATGAGAGCTATTCAGGGTTACATGGACACGAGGTGGAAGCGGACACGATCGCACGCCTTCCTTTACAATAACTGGAGAATTATCGCCGGGGTCTTCTCCGCCATTGGTGCGCTCGTGGGTATCGTCGGCACCCTTATGTCTCTCAAGAAACCATAGCTCCCTCCCTTTGCCGTCTATGATCGATCATGTGATTTTTCAAGCTTTAATTTATTTGTTATCTTTCCTTTCTGTATCGATCGGAATGCTATTTTTTTGCAAGTAAATGCTCTCCATCTTATAATCTCCTGGGTGTTGTTGTTTTGTTTCTTGCAAAGATCAATCACAAACCAAAACACAGAACACGCGCCCGAAAAACTCTTGGCCCCCAGCTGTTGCTTCCTGTACTTTTAGACTTGGTTGCTTATGGCACTGTATGTTCTCTTCCTTTGGCTGGAACCTTGAGGTGGCCTTTGTTGTCGGATGTTGTTGTGGCGGTTGCTTTATAATCTAAAGCGGGGGGAAACCCTTTTTCGTGAGGACTCTTGGCCAAGGGCTTCTACTGTGCCTTCTATTTCTTCTTATTTCTCTTAACCTCAATGTCTCGGAATACAATTTACATCACCTTATGCTTATATATGCGCACGTGAGGATCACGAAACATGACTCACACGTGAACATAGACCTACTTGGACACCAACACGAAGCTCACACATACAGCTCTCCCTCGAACCACGTAAATCCAAATCATACGCATTGCACGGTCAATGCAATCCAACTCTTTTCTGAATGGTTATGGTAGACATGTTATACATGGGCGATGAACTGATGATACATAATTCAGAAGAGGACGTCAAAATAAGGAAATTTCAACTTGGTCCCTAAAGCGATATCTTCATAATATTCGGACGTAAGTGATACATCCAAATGGACCACCCCGCAGTACCTCGCGAGGAACAATGATTTCTTCCTTCTTTAATCACTAATCCTGCTTGTCAATCCCACTCTAGAACTACTTCCACATTACTTTATTAAAGAAAAATGCGGTGGAGCAGAGATTGCATGCATAAACATGGATGCATGAATATAAGACGGAAATGATGATGTCAGCAAATATTCTTTTTATTTTCACACTTTAAAATGTTTTGTAGCTCAAACAGTCACCCCGCTTCAAAATCTGTTTTCACGTAAAAAAATCATCGCGACGAGATCTTCGAAACTAGATCCCATGTTGGTATGTTTCACCAACTTTTTTTCGGGTCAAAAGTTACCATGCGTGCAGTACTAAATTATCATGTTGTTTACACCAAAATTACCGGGGAGGTTTCAACTACTCTTTTTTTTGCCCGTGGCAAAAATTATCACGATGTTTGTAAGTAAATTATAATATCTGCAATACCGTCTACCATCTGTGACGTGCCTCGGCTGTGAGGTGAGGTCCTCGTGCCGACATGGCATGACTCACTTATAAACGAAACTTTGCGGATCGTGCCGGTCCAGGCCCGTTTTGGCACATGGGATGTGTTGTGCCATACCCGGGTCGACCTGTTGGCCACCTATAATCGGGTCTACCGTTATAGGTAACTACGTCGTTAGTAGGCCGGTAACTAGATCTCGAGAATCATAGTAACTTTACACAAAGTTTACCGTGGTATGTTTCAACCTTTTTCCCTAGGTGAAAAGTTATCGTGATGTTTGAGTGTAAGTTAGTAGCTTTGTGGTGCATAGAAATACCAAGTTTTTTGGACAAAAGTTATGTAGGTATGTTTTAAAGAAAAATTCTCCCCCGAATCAATGTTACCATGTAGTTTGTAGGTAAGTTATCAGGGTTGCGGTGCATAAATTATCATACTTTTTATGCATGAGTTATCGGGATATGCTTCAAAAACGCCCCCCCCCCCCATGTCTAAGTTACCACGGTGTTTGAACATAAGTTATCAGGTATGTCGTGCGAAAACTACCATGCTATTTACACAGAAGTTACCGAGAGTATGTCCAACAACCCTGCCCCCATGTCAAAGTTCGATTGTAGACATTGTAATTCTCAAGATCAGTACAAAATGCGACCAGATGATTTTTCTTCTGATAAGTTAGTTCGGAGCCTTCGGTGTAGTAGGTTCTGTCTACCATCTTCCGCACATTCTTTGAAGAATGAAAATAAGCTGTCAATGGAGAATAAGTTGTCAACTATTTTGAAATAAACAATATAAATTACTTAATAACTATGTTAAGCTCACATGGGGGAAGAATTGGAGGTGTATCCACAAGGACGAAAATCGTAGGTCTCTCTTGCTCGATTGTAGGATCACTAAGATCCATGGTAACAAGCATACCCTCATCAAAACCATACATCTTGCAAAGTGCTTCCCAATTTTTGCAACCAAAATGGGTTACACTCTGAGCATTGTACAGCTTTACTTGAAAATCCACACCATGATGGGTACTTAGGATATTTTTTTTGGTTTCGAAACTTTCATGGTCTTCAAAACCCATCCTCTCCAAGACATAGCGTCTTGCAAAGCATGGGATAAGCTAGTCGAATTGGAAAAGATGAAAAATATTGTCATGATTAAAATAGTTGAAGTCATGAGTAATTACGAAAAAAACTATTATCGTCGGTTGCGTACCGTATGAACATCGAAGGTCTCCTCGAGCTTAATGCTGAAGCGACGATCTTCGTCCAGCACAATGAACCTATCGCAGATACCTCAGTCGTCGTGGCACCAGTTGTCGTGGTCCTAAGTCTGACAGTAGAATGGGGGGTAGGTATGGAGAGGCAAGATCCTAGCTATGGAGTAGTTGTACGCACGAGTGTTTAGCGAGTTCAGGCCCTTCTCGGAGGAAGTAACAGCCCTACGTCTCGGAGCCCGGAGGCGGTCGACTGATCTCTGTGTATATGAGTTACAGGGGTGCGAACCCTTCTACCAGTGGAGGGGGGTGGCTTATATAGAGGACGCCAAGACCCCAGCCAGCCCACGTTAGCAGAGGGTTAAAGTACATTAAGGTCGGGCGTTACTGGTAACGCCCTGAATAAAGTGCCATCATGACCATTAAGACTACTTAATTACAGACCGTTTAGATACAGAGTAGATGGTCGAGTGGAGCCTCTCATGGTCGAGTGTCTTCTAGCCGGTCGAGTGGAGCCTCTCTTGGTCGACTGAAAGGTAGCTTCGTCTAAGGATGTCCTTGGGCATGGTATCCTGGATAGGTCCATGACCCTACCCTAGGTACATAACATCATCATTAGCCCCCGAATGGATCGAGGTTCGAGTGAGGAGGGAGTTGGTGATTTTCTCCGACTCATTTTCTGCGTTTTGATTGAGTCGTATCTTGGATCGGTGATCTTCCTTTCGACGCTGGCGTCAACTTTTACTTCAGTCGCCTTGATCCATTCTTATCTTCTGTCGAGTGGACTTTTGGACTTGGTGAACTTCCGAGCGACGGATCGCGGGAAGGATATCGTCTGACAGATCGATCTGCTGTTAGCGGATTTTGCGGGATCTGAAATTTGGGAAGCGCGCGAAGCGGGGCGATCCGCGGCAATCGGGCGGGATAAGGCATGGATGCCTCGATCTCCGCGCCGCCTTTTTCGCCACGTATCGTGCGTGCGCGACTGTTTCGGGATGTGACAGGTCTGCTCGGACCCACTCGTCAGCCACTCGGAAGCGCCCTTATATAAAGTGTCGGGGAAGGGTTTTTGAACAGTGCTTCTTCATTCTCCTCTCTTCCCTCTCTGCCTCCGCCCACAGCGCCTGCTCCCACCTCCGCTTCATCCGCCTCTCGAGCGCTTCGCCGGCGATAATGGTGAAGGAAAAGACGGCGGCTCTGGAGCGCGCGAAGAAGGCGACGGCGACGGGGCAAGCGAAGGGGAGACCGTCCAGTCGGGGCGGATCTTCGTCGAGGTCCCGCCTGCCGAAGGGTTGGGTCCAAGGGGATTGGATCCGCTCGACCATCACCGAGAAGGACCTCAACGACCTGGCCAATGAGGGACTGATCCCCCACGGGTCAGCGAGGCTCGCGGGGTCCGAGTGTCAACCGCAGCCGCAGGAGGGTGAGTGCGTTCTCTTAGCCACTCACATAGATCGTGGTTTCTCTCTGCCGCCGAGTGTCTTCTTCCGAGGGTTTCTGAATTTCTTTGGGGCGCAACTCCATCATTTCAATCCCAATTCCATCGCCTATCTTGCTGCCTTTGTGTCCATGTGCGAGAACTTCCTGGGTTGCCGACCGCACTGGGGTCTCTTCAAGTACATATTCACCTGCCGCTCGCAGACAGTGAAAAAGGCGAGTCCGGACGATGAGAGGACCAAGTTCATTCAGATGTGTTGGGGTCTTGGGATTCAGTTGAGGAACAAAAGCACTTTCCCGACCATGACCCTTCCTGAGTCGGTCAGAGGGTGGCAGTCGACTTGGTTCTACTGCCAAAACGAGTCGACGCCGGGACAGTCGACCGGTCTCCCTCCGTTCTCCATGGACCGAGTGGACAAACCATCTTCTCTGAAGGTGCTTCCCGAGGAGAAAGCCGAGGTAAAAATTTTGATGGAGCGCGTGGTCCAACTCGTTCGGGACGGGGTGACGGGCATGGACCTTTTGGAAGTCTTCCTTAGGCGGCGCATCCAACCGCTCCAGTATCGAGGCCACCCGATGTGGTTGTACTGTGGTACCGAAGACACCACTCGGGTCCATCCAGAAGCAGTCGACGACGCCACGCTGGAGAGGTGGGTGGCCGCCATCACCGGGAACAAGGACAACCCTCGAGGAGCTAGGAGGATCCCACCACTCGACTGTACTTATACGCCGGACAAGGTATGACCACTTATTTCTGATTGTGATCTGGCTCTATCCATTCTGCTTTGCCGCGAATTGGTCGATTGATCTTTGCTCTGCTTTGTTATCTGACAGGTCACCACTGAGCTATACTCGATGCCCAATGGGGCGCAGACGCCGATTGAGGAGGAGGAAGGAAGCGGGGGTGAAAGCCCGGAGGAGTGGGACTCGAATGCTGACGATGATGACGAGGGGACGACTCTGATGAGGAGGAAGATGAGGAGGAGGAGGAGGAAGTTGTGCCTCCACGCTCGGAGAGACGTTCGAAGCTCGCCCATGATCCCGCGACTGAGCGCGGTAAGGGGATGGCGACTGCTACTCAGTCGACCAAGCGCCCTCGGACGGCTTCTCCAGTGCCGATTGAGAAGGCTCCGAAGCAATCTCGAGTGGCACCATTGAAATCCACGAAGGCCTTGCCGAAGATGAAGATGGCGATCCCCACAATCTCAGGGTAATGGTAGTTTTGAGTTTTCTCCGTTTCATGGACTTGTTCTTGGTCGACTCATGAGTCAATCGGCTGACTTTTGGAACTGCAGCACTGCTACCTCCGACACTTCGGCGAGGGCCGAAGACCATGAGATGGAGGATGCCGCAACATCGAAGCCTGGTATGACCCTTGCGATGCCATTTCCAGTCGACTGACTTATTGTCTCTAATTTTGATCCTTTCTGCAGTTTCATCTAACATTGTTATTGACCTTCCTGACGACGATGACGAAGAACTGCCACGGCCGAGGAGGAGCAAGACACGTCTGCTGGCAAGGCGACTCAGGATGTGCCGACACCCGAGACGTTGGCCGCGGAGGGACACAATGTCGCTCGACCCACCGTAACTTTCGCGGTGCCGTTGACGAGTGCCCGCCCTTCGTCGTTGAGTGCCGCTCAACCTTCGCTTTTCTCCACCTACCCCGTTCTAGAAGACCAAGCTAGCGCTGCTAGGGAAGCAATACGCCAAGCAGGGGTTATGATGGAGCAAGTGAAGGCAATACGAGAAGCTAGCCAGGCGGCCTACGACGCCAGTTCGGCTCTTCAAAGTAATGTTCAGGTCAGTCGGTCACCGCCTGCTCTGTTAGGATATGATATCTGCGAACTCTTCCTTCTGCAATTCTTGGAGTTTGTCCTATACCCACTGGGTGTGTCGGTTGAAATTCCGGACTAGTGGGGGCACGCTGAGTGCACCCACTGGGTGTAGCCCCGAAGGCTATGGTCGACTGCTGGCAGTCAACCATAGGCTTTATGTCTTAAGTTTTTTCTTATTCGTCTAGACCGAATAGATTCATAGACCGGTGGGGGCACGCTGAGTGCACCCACTGGGTGTAGTCCCCGAGACTGTGGTCGACTGCGGGCAGTTGACTATAGTCTGAAGAACATCTTCCCTCTTTTTTTTGTTGGTCGACTGGTCGACTCTAACTGATGAAACTAGTGGGGGCACGCTGAGTGCACCCACTGGGTGTAGTCCCCGAGATTATGGTCGAATGTTAGCATTCGGCCGTAGTCTTAGAAACGTTATGATTTTTCCTTACTCACTCGGAAGTGAATTGTCTTTGACATTTGTCGATTAGTTCTTCGTAGAAATCCTGTGACCTTGCGGCTCATTATACTGAGCTGGAGAACAAACACATTCAGCTTGAGCTTGATCTAAAACTGGCCCAAGAGAACTTGACGAAGGCGAAGGAGGAAGCTAAAGGTATGCTTGGTGAGGCCTTTGACGATTGCCCTTGCCTCTCACTCACTTTCCAATTTAATCTTCACTGTAACTTTGCAGATAAAGTGAGGGACGCCCTGAAGAAACAAGAGCTTGATTTGGCTGAGATGCAAAAAACTGCTTTAGAGAAGACCAGGCTTGTTGATGAG
Organism: Triticum timopheevii; assembly: GCA_963921465.1. Taxonomy (NCBI): domain Eukaryota; kingdom Viridiplantae; phylum Streptophyta; class Magnoliopsida; order Poales; family Poaceae; genus Triticum; species Triticum timopheevii. Next base: position 445,973,203 of record OY997262.1, read on the forward strand.
AAGCTGGCTTCAGTGACCAAGCTTGAAGAAGAAAACACCAAACTGAAAGCTGCTCTTGATGCTGCCAACCAGGAGGTCAGTCGACTGAAAAACGACAAGACCACTCTGACTAATAAGGCCAGTGAATTGAAGAGAAAGAAGAATGATCTAGAGGCTTATCTGGGTGGGCTCGCAAAGAAGTTGTTCCTCATGCTTGAAGGTAACCCTTTGTTATCAACCAAATAATTTAATTGTAACCCCCGGCTGTCTGTCTTGACTCGGTGGTCGTGTTTGCAGAATTTTGCTAGAACTTTGAAGAGGAGACTGGTCGACTGGAAGTAAACCTTGACCCCATCAACTCTCCCGTAAACGATGAAGTTGCCATGAACGTGCTCCGGCTTGAATCTCGTGTTGCTGCTGTCACCGATTATCTTGCAAGGCTGAAGGTCGCAACTTCCCGCATCGACACAACACTCTGGCCAAGAGAGACGCTCCAGAACGACCTCGAGCCTCTGATGACTCGACTGGACGAGGTCCCAAGTCGAGTGCAGGAGTGGAAGAAGTCTTCGGCCAGGTGCGGTGTGGATGTTGCTCTGTCTCTGGTCCGCGTTCATTGCAAGGATGCACGAGAGGATAAGCTGGTGGCCCTTAGGGTGGCTAAAACCAAGAAGCACGACTTCAGATCTTTCATGGAGACCTTCATTGCCGCTGCCACTCGGATTGCTGATGGAATTGATCTGGACGAGTTTGTGGCACCTTCCAGCCCTCCACAGGAGGTGTAAAAAACTTATGAGCTTGATACTTTAAATTTGCCTCGGTATGCCGAGTGGGTTTTGTAACCGACAAACCTTAACAGGCCTAGCGCCTGAGCACTTTCGGTTCCGTTAGGTGTTATCAGAACTTGGATTCGTTATTGAATATGTTTGCATTTGGTTTGAGGTGTCTTTTGCAGGTTTAAAGCGAAGCGCTTATTGCAATCGACTTGTTCCCCAATACACTTAGGCGAGCACTGGGCTGCAGCTAAGCCTCCGAGTGGGAGGTCTGCTCTCCACTCGGTAGGATTTCAGATACTTAGGCGAGCACTGGGCTGCAGCTATGCCTCCGAGTGGGAGGTCTGCTCTCCACTCGGTAGGATTTCAGATACTTAGGCGAGCACTGGGCTGCAGCTAAGCCTCCGAGTGGGAGGTCTGCTCTCCACTCGGTAGGATTTCAGATACTTAGGCGAGCACTGGGCTGCAGCTAAGCCCCCGAGTGGGAGGTTTTGCCCTCCACTCGGTGGGATTTCAGATACTTAGGCGAGCACTGGGCTGCAGCTAAGCCCCCGAGTGGGAGGTTTGCTCTCCACTCGGTAGGATTTCAGATACTTAGGCGAGCACTGGGCTGCAGCTAAGCCCCCGAGTGGGAGGTTTGCTCTCCACTCGGTAGGATTTAAGATACTTAGGCGAGCCCTGGGCTGCAGCTAAGCCTCCGAGTGGGAGGTCTGCTCTCCACTCGGTAGGATTTCAGATACTTAGGCGAGCACTGGGCTGCAGCTAAGCCTCCGAGTGGGAGGTCTGCTCTCCACTCGGTAGGATTTCAGATACTTAGGCGAGCACTGGGCTGCAGCTAAGCCTCCGAGTGGGAGGTTTGCTCTCCACTCGGTAGGATTTTATTGATTTTAGGCGAGTACAGGGCTGCAGCTAAGCCTCCGAGTGGGAGGTCTGCACTCCACTCGGTAGGATTTCAGATACTTAGGCGAGCACTGGGCTGTAGCTAAGCCTCCGAGCGGAAGGCTGGCTTATCGCTCGGTAGGATTTTATTTATCTTAGGCGAAACGGATTTCGCAGCTAAGCCTTCGCGTGGGAGGCTGGCTCACCACTCGGTTAGGATTTTTCTTTACGGACTTGAGCGAATCGGATTCGCAGCCAAGCCACCCACTGGGGGATTGTTTTATATTGACAAAAGTAATAACAATCACTAGGAAAACTATAAAGCTCTTGTCTTTGATAAATAAGCTACAGGAGCACTTTTATTACAACTCATCCGAGTGAATACTTAAGTGTAAAAGGGGCGGAGAAGTTCCGCGTTCCAAGCTCGGGGCTCGTCGATCTGATGCTCGACATTGTAAAGACGGTATGCTCCATTGTGGAGAACCTTGGTGATGATGAAGGGACCTTCCCAAGAAGGAGCAAGCTTGTGTGGTTTCTGCTGGTCCACTCGGAGAACTAAATCTCCTTCCTGGAAGGCTCGACTCTTGACATTTCTGGCGTGGAAGCGACGCAAGTCTTGTTGATAAATGGTCGATCTGATCAGAGCCATCTCTCTTTCTTCCTCTAAAAGGTCGACTGCGTCCTGCCGCGCTTGTTCTGCTTCAGCTTCGGTGTAGAGCTTGACTCGAGGAGCGTTGTGGAGAAGATCACTCGGCAAGACTGCTTCAGCTCCGTAGACCAAGAAGAATGGAGTTCTTCCAGTCGACCGGTTGGGTGTGGTCCTTAACCCCCAAAGCACTGAGGGAAGTTCGTCAACCCATGCACCAGCCGCATGCTTGAGATCACGCATCAAACGGGGCTTTAACCTTTTGAGAATCAAACCGTTGGCTCGTTCTGCCTGTCCATTCGACTGTGGATGGGCGACTGAAGCATAGTCGACTCGTGTGCCCTGGGATGTGCAGAAGGCTCTGAACTCTTCGGAGTCGAAGTTTGACCACTTGTCAGTGATGATGCTGTGCGGGACCCCATATCTGAATATCAATTCTCTGATGAAGCTGACAGCAGTACCGACATCGAGGTTCTTGATGGGTTTGGCTTCGATCCACTTAGTGAACTTGTCGACTGCTACCAGCACATGGGTAAAACCGCTTCTGCCTATTCTCAAAGGGCCGACCATATCCAAACCCCACACTGTAAAGGGCCAGATGAGTGGTATAGTCTTCAAAGCTGACGCGGGCTTGTGTGACATATTGGAATAAAATTGACACCCCTCGCACTTGTCGACTATCTCCTTAGCCATTTCGTTCGCTCTTGGCCAATAAAACCCGGCTCGGTATGCTTTGGCCACGATGGTCCGAGAGGACGCATGGTGACCACAGGTCCCCGAGTGGATGTCATCAAGGATTATTCGACCTTCCTCCGGCGTTATGCATTTCTGACCAACTCCAGTCGCGCTTTCTCTGTACAACTGCCCCTTTATCACAGTAAAGGCTTTAGATCGGCGGACGATCTGTCGGGCCTCTTCTTCGTCCTCCGGGAGCTCTTTCCTCAAGATATACGCGATATATGGTACTGTCCAATCTGGAGTGATCACAAGAACTTCCATGATCAGGTCGACCACTGCTGGGACTTCAACCTCAGTCGGGTCCGTGACACTCTTAGGCTGCGGGGCTTCATCGGTAAAAGGATCTTCTACGACTGAAGGGGTGTGGATATGTTCCAAAAACACATCACTAGGGATGGCTTCTCTCTTGGATCCTATCTTCGCCAGATCGTCAGCTGCTTGATTTTTCAGTCGGGGTATGTGGTGGAGCTCTAACCCTTCGAACTTCCTTTCAAGCTTCCTCACTGCATTGCAGTATCTAGTCATGGCTGGGCTTCTAACGTCCCACTCCTTCATTACTTGATTGACCACCAAATCTGAATCACCGTAGACCATAAGGCGACGGACGCCGAGTGAAATGGCCATGCGTAATCCATACAAGAGTGCTTCATATTCTGCTTCATTGTTGGAGGAATCAAAGTGGATCTGGAGCACATATCTGAGCTTGTCTCCTCGGGGGGAAACCAAAACAACCCCAGCACCAGAACCATTTAACATCTTAGAGCCATCAAAGAACATGGTCCAATGCTCTGAGTGGACTTGAGTCGGCTGTTGCTGCTCAATCCACTCGGCAAGGAAATCTGCTATAGCCTGGGACTTAATGGCTTTCTTTGCCTCGAATTTGATATCAAGGGGAAAGAGTTCAATCGCCCATTTAGCCACTCGACCAGTTGCATCTCTGTTGTGCAGAATTTCTGACAATGGTGCGTCGCTGACGACTGTAATGTCGTGATCAGAGAAATAATGAGCAACCTTATTCATGGTCATGTAGATCCCATATACGAGCTTCTGATAGTGAGGATATCTTTGCTTCTATGGGGTTAAAACTTCAGCGAGATAATACACTAGGCGCTGAACTTTGAAGGCTTTCCCTTCTTCTTCCCGCTCGACCGTAAGTACTGTACTGATGACTTGTCATGTGGCTGCAATGTAAAGCAACAGCGGTTCTTTGCTGATTGGAGCAGCAAGCACCGGCTGGGTGGAGAGCAGAGTTTTTAACTCAGCAAATGCTGCATCAACTTCTGGAGTCCACTCGAACTTGTCTGCCTTTTTCATCAGTCGGTAAAGGGGCAACGCCTTTTCACCGAGGCGAGAGATGAATCGACTTAACGCGCCCAAGCATCCAGTAAGTTTCTGGACGTCGTGCACACGCACAGGGCATTTCATTTGGAGTATGGTGCCGACCTTTTCTGGGTTAGCATCGATTCCTCGTTCGGAAACGAGAAAACCGAGTAACTTTCCGCCAGGTACTCTGAATGTGCACTTTGAAGGATTGAGCTTGATATCATACCTCCTGAGATTGGCAAATGTTTCGGCTAAGTCAGCCAATAGGTCGGAACCTTTTCGCGACTTGACCACTATATCATCCATGTACGCTTCCACATTCCGACTGATTTGAGTGAGTATACACTTTTGAATCATTCTCATGAACGTGGCTCCAGCATTCTTGAGGCCGAAAGGCATGGTGATATAGCAGAAGCACCCGAATGGAGTGATGAAAGCTGTTTTGATTTCGTCAGGCCCATACAGACGGATCTGATGATACCCGGAATAAGCGTCTAGAAAAGACAATCTCTCGCATCCTGCGGTCGAGTCGACA